>CM056575.1:149094026-149694026 GCA_029721435.1 Gymnothorax reevesii
ACGTGGGTAGCGACAGTGTTACCTGGAGGGGCGTGATTGGAAGGAACGACCCCCCCGATCTGAACCCGAGCGGTGGTCTGTTACTGGACTTCTGTGCTAGTCACGGTTTGCCCATGATGAACACCATGTTCAAGCATAAGGGTGTCCATCAGTGCACGTGGCACGAGGACACCCGAGGTCGGAGGTCAATGATCGACTTTGTGGTCGTGTCATCTGACCTTCGGCCATATTTCTTGGACACTCGGGTGAAGAGAGGGGCTGAGCTGTCCACTAATCACCACCTGGTGGTGAGTTGGATCTGCTGGCGGAGGAGGAAGCTGGACAGACTTGGCAGGCCCAAACGTGTTGTGAGGGTCTGTTGGGAACGTCTGGCGGAACCCTCTGTCAGGGGGGTTTTCAACTCTCACCTCCGGGAGAGCTTTGACCAGATCTCAAGGGAGACATTGAGTCTGAATGGACTATGTTCTCCACTTCCATTGTTGACGCGGCTGTTTGGAGCTGTGGCCGTAAAGTTTCCGGCGCCTGTCGTGGCGGCAATCCCCGAACCCGGTGGTGGACACCAGAAGTAAGGGATGCCGTCAAGCTGAGGAAGGAGTCTTACCGAGCTTGGTTGGCTCGTGGGACTCCTGAGGCAGCTGACCGGTACTGGCAGGCTAAGCATGCTGCGGCCCGGGCGGTGGCAGAAGCAAAAACTTGGGTATGGGAAAAGTTCGGGGAGGCCATAGCGGAGGACTATCGGTCGGCACCGAAGAGATTCTGGCAAACCGTTCGGCGCCTCAGGAGGGGAAAGCAGTACGCTGCCAATACTGTTTACAGTGGAGGTGGGGAGCTGTTGTCTTCGACTGGGGATATTGTTGGACGGTGGAAGGAATACTTCGAGGACCTCCTCAATCCCGCTGATGCCTCTTCTGTAGAGGAAGCAGAGGCTGGGGACTCAGAGGCTGACTCATCCATCCCTCGAGCTGAAGTCACTGAGGTTGTTCGGCAGCTCCTCGGTGGCAAGGCACCGGGGGTGGATGAGATCCGTCCTGAGTACCTCAAGTCCCTGGATGTTGTAGGGCTGTCTTGATTGACACGCCTCTGCAGCATCTCGTGGCAGTCGGGGACAGTGCCTCCGGAATGGCAGACCGGGGTGGTGGTCCCTCTCTTTAAGAAGGGGGACCGGAGGGTGTGCTCTAACTATAGGGGGATCACACTTCTCAGCCTCCCGGGTAAAGTCTATTCCAGGGTGTTGGAGAGGAGAATCCGTCCGACAGTCGAACCTCGGATCCAGGAGGAAAAATGCAGTTTTTGTCCTGGTCGTGGAACACTGGACCAGCTCTATACCCTCCGCAGGGTGCTTGAGGGTGCATGGGAGTTTGCCCAACCAGTTCACATGTGTTTTGTGGACTTGGAGAAGGCATTTGGTCGTGTACCTCGTGGCATTCTGTGGGAGGTGCTTCGGGAGTACGGAGTCTACTGAGGGCCGTTTAGTCTCTGTATGACCGGAGCAGGAGCTTGGTTCGCATTGCCGGCAGTAAGTCAGACCTTTTCCCGGTGCATGTTGGACTCCGGCAGGGCTGCCCTCTGTCACCGGTTCTGTTTATTATCTTTATGGACAGAATTTCTAGGTGCAGCCAGGGGCTGGAGGGAGTTCGGTTTGGGGACCACAGGATCTCATCTCTGCTTTTTGCGGATGATGTTGTCCTGTTGGCTCCTTCGAACCAGGACCTTCAGCATGCACTGGGGCGGTTTGCAGCAGAGTGCGAAGCGGCTGGGATGAGAATCAGCACCTCTAAGTCCGAGGCCATGGTTCTCGACCGGAAAAAGGTGGCTAGCCCCCTCCAAGTTGGAGGAGAGCTCTTGCCTCAAGTGGAGGAGTTCAAGTATCTTGGGGGTCTTTTTCACGAGTGAGGGGAGGATGGAGCGTGAGATTGACAGACGGATCAGTGCTGCACAGAACACCTCACCCAGCTCATGGATAACAGCACATTATACCTCACCCAGATTGCACTGCACTGCCTGCTGGAGCCTGATAATAATCAAACTCAGCTCATTTTGATCACTTACTCTTCAGACTCCATGGGAGGTACAGATTATGAGCATGGTTAACCGCGACAACGACCACCCCAACGTCCTTCAACTCTTTGAGTAGTTTGATGCCCCCAAATATTATGTCCTGGTCCTTGAGCAGCCAGAGCCCTGGTGTGATCTGTCTGATTTCTGTTCCCCTGAAAATAAGTTGGATGAACTGCTGGCTCGGGTGGCGATCCGGCAGCTCATCCAGGCACTCCTGCACTGCCAGCAAGCAGGTGTCTTCCATCGTGACCTGAAACCGTCCAATGTCCTCATTAACACTGATACAAATCAGGTCACCCTGATCAATTTTGGACTTGGGACGTATTGGACGGACGCTCCGTTCACCTCCTCTGCTGGTAAGTGAGGGGGGTTTTTCTGGTTTTAAACAGCGTTTGGGACATTTAGAGTAAATTATAGCAAGTCCCCTCTTCTGTGCTTGTAAATTAGTGAAGTCAAATACACACAAACTACTATATGCAGATCAGTGTTTTCAATTACATATGATCTGTGCTGTAGTTTGAGTTCATATTCATATCACGACTGCCATACTATAGATGACAGTACTTTTGCCTCTGTCTTAGGTACACTTCAATTTACACCTCCGGAGTGGTTCAGGAGCAAGGAGTACAGAGCTGGTCCTGCCACAGTGTGGTCATTGGGGGTCACACTATATAACATCGTGTGTGGGTACTTCCCGTACCACCCCCATGAGGACCCTGACACTATGGGCATAATCTGGTACCCTGAAGAGCTGTCCCCATGGGAGTGCAGTCAGCAGGAGCTTTAGGAGTCCTGTGTGCAAATCTTTTAAATTTGGGGTTCCTTTGGTCTGCTCTGTCTAATCACAAGAGTTTTGTCATGTACAGCAATCATAAATTTCATGAGGAGGTGCTTGGCACCACAAGTGGAGCTGCGAGCCTCATTAGAAGAGCTCTGGTACCACCCATGGGTCTCCCCCTGCTGTATTCAATCAGGTAACTTCAAATTCAATCAAAATAAATCTACTTTAATTAGCATAGTGCATTTCACAAACGTGCCACATTGCGGAAAGCACATGGCCTTCAATTCCGTGCGAGAATCTCTTACACATGAGCTAATTGCTGACTACAGCAGGGGAACGTAAATATACCCCAAAAACTCACAGGGAATGTGTAAGAGTTGACAGGAGTTAACAAAATCTGACCACGCCTGAAAATGTTGAAAGTTTTCGGAGCTTTTGTAATGGTAATTTACATGCATGATTGACAACGGGTCATGACCAATCATTATTTTCAAGGGATGGGTTTGAGCCTCCCCTGTCACCAGGTCACCAATCGCCACTGATTTATATATATATACATATATATATATAAAAGAGACACACACACACACACACACACACACACACACACAGACAGTGGGCTCACTGGCAGCCCTGACTGAGAAGAACAAGACTTAGCCTAGTTCATCTGGGCCCAGATAGGACTATATGCCACTGGGGATATGTGCTGATCGCTATGCAAGCAATTAGAGGCCACTCGAGCTGCCTTGTCCTCTAAGCAATCATTCTCACTTTGTAACAGACAGATTAGCCTATTGATTAATTAATTTTCTTACTTGGGTTACTTACTTATTCAGGTGGCAGATGGCTGTGGTTTCCTTCCTGGTTATGGGCATAGGTCAAAAGTGATCAGTGGAGAACCTCCCCCCAGACCCCGCAAAGCACACTGAACTTATTTCAATAAACACGTAACAACACAAACAAATCTAGTCTGCTGTGTTGATACATGTCTTCTAAATAAGGTTTATATGTCACGTTTAATGTATTTTATTATTCAAGAGAAATGCAGGGGGTGAAATTACATTTAAAAATGTTTAATTATTTGGTACAACAGTCTTGTCTTTTTTGCTGTCTTTAAACCTTGTCGCTTATCACTTGAAAAAGCAAATATGGACGTACTGTCGCATCTGTTAAAGTGACATGTTCACAACCTGGTGTTACCGCCCCTACTCTGCTTACAGTTGAGGCCAATTTGCAGGTGCCTGGTGGGCGGAGCCAGGGCTCATTGATACAATTGAGAGCACCTGTGGCTCGTTTGCTGAGCTAATAAAAAAAAGCCCATTTGCCATGATTTTCTGACTCTGTCTCCCCTTTGACTTTGTTTTTTTGGTTGGATGACATGCAACACTGTTGTGTTCTGGCCTTTGGCCAGGACAGCATTTATGGTTTTAACAGTTTCATGTTTCAAGATTTCATAGTTCACAGTTTCATGTTCCATAGTTCATGTTCATAGTTAGTTTTAACAGTTTCTTGTATCAGGGTTTTACATTCCATGTCCATGTTTTTACTTTTCCATGTTTTTGTTTTCGCCAGGTCTGCCATGCCACTCCACCGCTTGTCTGCGTTCCGCCCTGTGCCTTCGTTGTTGCACATTTCTGAGCTCTGGTTGGCTTTGGTATTTCCCCTTCCTTCCATGCTGTGCTGGATTCGGGCCTTTCTAAGCTTAATTGGCAATTAACTGCTTTTAAGTTACTAACATTTACTAACACTCACTGGTTGGTGTAATTCTTAGATTGGCACATTACTAATATTACTAATTTAGACAGGGAGTTTATTGTCATGATTCCTGCTTTGCTATTTCAAGATCTTGCTGTGCTTTTCTGTTCTTAACATTCATGCTTGCTTCCAAACTGCATACTTAATTGGTACTTAAGCTGAGCACGCTCATTCTCTTAATGAGCAAGTCTTGTCAACCAATCTCTGTCCGTGTCTTGATCTTGCCATGCCTCTTGTTTCTCTCTCTCTCCAGGTGTTACCCCTCATGTCATGATTTCCAAGCCTTTATCTGGTTGCGGTGGAAGTTGGCTGGCAGACAGTGTCTCGCGTCTCGTTGCATGTGCAAGTTTAGCCAAGCTCCTGTTGTCATAGTTCCCTAGCATTTCTAGTTTCAAGTCTTGTCCTAGCCTCTTGTTTTTCGAATATATATTTAGTCTGGTTATTTGTTTTTCTTGAGCATCTTGCCTGGAGTTTCCAGTGCCTTTTTTGTTTTTTACCTTTTTGCATTTATTGTTTATAGCTCTATGTAGCTTGCCTTAGTTTGTTTTTTGCAACCCTTTGGGCCAAGTTTTTTGTTGGCCCTCGTGCCTGTTTTGTTTTGGTTTATAAATAAATCCTCATTCCCTTTTCCCGCATCTGGTGTTGACTGATTCCCTATCAACACTGCTTCAGTACTCACGTCCACTCACTTACATTACTGATGATACTGACTTTCATACCCCATATTTGCATAGTTTTGTTAAGTTCAATTCTGCGAAATAAATTGATTTTTGCTTTTTAAATGCATCAGTGTGCATCTCCCTCTTTGTTACGGCTTTTAAGGCGAGTCGTAACAATTGGGGGCTTCGTCCGGGAGAAGCAGTATTTGATTGTGAGGATTACCGCATGTGTTGCATTGCTTTGTCTCCATGACCTGGCTTTTTGGTGCTTGTTTGTGCACCAAAGTGTTTGTGCTATCCATGATCTGGACTTTGGCTGCATCTTATTTGAGGCTTGCGGAGTTGAGGGGGGGCAGCATGGACACGCGTCATGTAAACTGGCTTCCAGAAGCAATATAAGCATGCAGTAGACAGTAATTAATGACATTGATCCGCCCATAAACTGGTACTTCGAAAGCATAAAATGGCACAATAATTTTATGTTGCAGGATAATGCCACAAACACCTGTTCTGTGAAAGTCTTTATGTTACTTTGAAAATGTGTGTGTGCATCATCTCCAGTCTAACGTCGCTCATTCTTCTCCCATCATCCATTTATTACTGACGAGTATCGGATTAAAGCTGCTGTGACTGATTTGGTCGTTTTCGTATCTTGTAGTGAGGAACTACCACAACTTCTCTAAATCGGGAGCTCTGAAGGTAGAGGGCAAACACACTGGCAAGGTGAGAGTTAACTCTGTGCAGTGGGAGGGGCTGTTTATTAGGGCTTAACACAAACAATTACTCTGGACAAAACCAACCCTGAAACACAAGCATCATATTTTTTTTTTCTTAAATTACCTTGTACCAGACATGACCGCAGGTGTGAAATCCAGATTTGGATGGTAAAAAAAATGGATATTTTGTTTTACCACCAGGATTTGCTCATTTGTGCAACTCTGTGGCGAGAAGGAAAAGTTCACCGAGAAACACAAGGCAGAAATTAAGCTTTCTGACTCTCTGGCTTTATACCTCTGAATTTGTGTCCTCTGTATCTCTGAAGGAGGACAGCACATCCTCTTCTGCTTCAGAAAGGAGCTTTGTCCTCTAGATAATGGTTATTCTGGAACATTCTGCTGTGCCTCAGGTGGTGGGCAATGGTATCGAGATGGAGAAAATGATGAAGAAGTACGAGTCACTGGCGTCAAACCTGCTGGAGTGGATTGAGCAGACCATCATACTCCTCAACGACCGCAAGTTCGCCAACTCCCTGGTGGGAGTGCAACAGCAGCTACAGGCCTTAAACACCTACCGCACTGCGGAGAAACTCCCCAAGTATGTACATCTCACTCACTGACACACATACACACACACACACAACCATAACCCGATACACGGTGTGGAAAATAATTTCACTTGGTTCTGTACTGTGGCTCATTTTCACAGTTGGGGTGAATGCTGAAGTATGTGAAGTATTCCATCCTTTTATTTTACCACCTGAGTTCCCTAGGAATACATCCTATCACTCCGCTCTTCTTCTCTCCTTTTGGGCTGTGGGAGATTTACTGAGGGGCTTGGGGAAGACCATTGCACTCCCCACTCATGCACATGTTACGACATGACAGAGCCAGCCATATGCTGCGTTCCATTAGTATTCGGAAGTAGGGAGTTTCAACTGGAACGCCCCCCGCGGTCGGATTTCCGACTCGGAAAGTCGGAGAATCTTCGCCATCCCCGAGTTAACATTCAAAGATGGCTGCCCCAGGTGTAAACAGTAATTAGAAGCTCCTGTAATTATCCGTTTATTACTTTTGACTCGTGTTTGTCGCACTAAATGAGCCGTATACATTGTTTGACGTATAAATACGGAGATCCACCGCGTTTGAAGGTTGCAGAAGGATGGCATAGTTGTTCAGAAATTGCTTATATTTGGACAAGGCAAACGCAAGAATAGGTTTCATAGACGTGACCATCTTGTTTTACATCTCTTCTTCTTGGTTTATGGCGGTTGGCAACTTTTTTCCGCCTTTTTAACTGGAACGCTGATAACTTGGCTGTGACATCATTCCCAGCTCCGACCTCCGACTTCCAAGGTAAATGGAACGCAGCAATAGGCCCAATTCCAATCCGACCCCTTACGGACTCACTGACTTAGAGGCGCGTTCTCGGGAAGTCTGTGAGTGTGTGAGGGCTGTTCCATTGTCAGATCATCAAGTCAGTGAGTCCATGAATGAACCCTTACTGCCCCCTTACCGTAAGTCAGCACCGATGCAGACTTTGGGTTAGGAAATTACCCACAGTTCAAAGCGTTCTGAAGTCAAATACGGGAGATGCCGTTAGACTACCGGAAATGTAAACAACCAAAAAAACAAAACGGTAAATAAACCAAAGATCGGTCCGATCGAGGTAAAGGAAGGAGAAAGAAAGAAAAAGTTTACGTGTGAGTGTTAACGTCGATTGTCACAGCTGTGTGTAGTTCGCGATTATTGCAGTCTGATGATTTGGTCAAATCTATTCGTGAAAGGGGGTAAACGCTGTTCCATTCCAATTTATAGGAACTGGAGCCCTCTCACACTCTTACAACTGACGTCAATTAAGTCAGTGAGAGTTCAGGGCTTGAGTCTTCAGGGGGCGGATTGGAATTGGGCCAGTGTTACCTATTTTTCATAGAGTGCTATAGTGATGACGTCACGCTGGTGTCGGAAGTAAAATTTCCCATTCATTTTACCCATAGACTGTTTTTTCAGCTCACTTTTGAATCACTTCCCATTGTTTTCAAGCCTTCATCTTTTTAGAGATTTTGTAATATATTTCCGACTAAAAACCAATATAATTTTTCTAGACCGGAATCAGCTGTATTTCAAATCTTGTTAATTTTTTTTCACCATGCTAATCCTCTTTGAAGTCTAAAAACCACGTCCCATGATCCTCCTGATTCCCGGGCTGAATGAGTTCAGGACGCGTTTAATACAGTCAATGGTTAGAAGTCACACGTCTCAAATTTTCCAGCATCTTGCTATAGCCGTTTGCTTGCTTAATTAGTTAGTGACTCTACTTTCTACTTGGTTACACTTTCCTTGCAAGATATCAAGTTTTACGATTAGCACCAATTTACTTTAATAGCCAGGCATCTTTGGCCAACTTTGGTTTGCTTAAAAACTTGGTAGTCAGCGAACGAGCTTATCTGCCAGGTCAAAGCTGAACTGACAGCGAACTCACTGTCAGCTGGCTAACTTAGCCAGCGAGCTAGTTGACCGACTTTGGAAGTTTTCTAACTTTATATTTGGCGCATTAAGTCAAATGCCAGCTTAAGACATGCCCGCAGTTCAACGCTAGCTAAGTAGCCAGCTAGCTAGTTAAGCTGGTGATATTTATTGAATAATCATACTAGCTGGCTTACTGAATAACAGTACGTGACGGTGCCATTTACTGTTTCTGTCGGTTTGGCTATGTGCACTAGATGTAGAGAGCTCACTAGCTGGCTAGCTCGGTGGTTCGCTACCTAACGTGGCGAAATAACTCTTCATTGCGATCCTTTCATTTCTAGGTATGTAGCTAGCTAATTGTAGCCCACTATGTGGGAACTGGTGCACGGACATACTGCAATGTAGGGCACTGATGGGCTACCGTTGTGGTACATTATGAACGTTGGCTGAAACTGAGGTACCTCATTGGCTTGGAACAAATCACGTGGTACTCGCCCAGTTGTGTAGTGGATATGTGGTTCGGAGAAGTGGACTAGAAACTGGACTACAAGTGCAAAAGCATATAATTTTTGGCAATAAACTACAAATTTAATGTGGCCATCTGAATCTGGCTGCTCTTAGAATTTATACGAGTTTGAGCAATGCCAGAAACTGTCCAAACTCCATTATAAATTTTATTAATTTAAATTTAAATATAAATTTTACTTCCAACACCAGAGCTAAGTAGTGGTGACGTCATCATTTTAATATTCTACTATGATTTTATTAGCCAGAATAAACCTTTAGTCTAATAACGAATTACAATGCTGTGATTTTTGGAGCAAAAATTCCACAACAGTGGCCTGTTCTCCAAGTGCCTCACCACACCACACTGCTCCTCTAAGTCTCCAGTGGAGGTTGGAGTGTGCTTGGGTTTCTCATGTCACACCGACATGAACCTCTCAGCCTACTGCTGATGGAACAGTCAATCTGTTCTTTTGGCAGAGAGTCTTTAGCTGAGGTTTACTAACATGAGCAGAGATTCATGTCCTGAAGGATCAGCAATGTGGTGACACTGCACTGGAGGAAACATTAGCTCATCCCCTCATGCTGGAAGACCCCCGACCCCCAGGCACCATGCTGTCTGTTTATTGTGTTGTTTGTTCTTCTTCACTCTTTCCTCACAAGGGTAACTGAAAAGGGGGACCTGGAGGTTCTGCTCTACACCAGCGAGAGCAAGATGAGGGCCAACAACAAGGAGGCCTACATACGTTGGGAAGAGAAGCTCATCTCGGACATCAACAAGGTGTGACTGGCCCCCTGCGGTACCCTGCGACTGCTGTATAAACACTGCACTTCCACCTGTGCCAGGCCTGGGAGAGACTGGTGTACTGATACTGTTATCCTGCGCCAGGCCTGGGAGAGACTGGGTTATTTATAGTCAGTTATCCTTTGCCAGGCCTGGGAGAGGCTAGGTTGTTGGTAATGTGTTATCTTGTGCCAGGCCTGGGTGAGACTGGGTTATTGGTAATGTGTTATCCTGTGCCAAGCCTGGGAGAGACTGGGTTATTGGTAATGTGTTATCCTGTGCCAAGCCTGGGAGAGACTGGGTTATTGATCGTGTGTTATCCTGTGCCAGGCCTGGGAGAGACTGGGTTATTGAAAATGTGTTATCCTGTGCCAGGCCTGGGAGAGACTGGGTTATTGATCGTGTGTTATCCTGTGCCAGGCCTGGGAGAGACTGGGTTATTGATCGTGTGTTATCCTGTGCCAGGCCTGGGAGAGACTGGGTTATTGATCGTGTGTTATCCTGTGCCAGGCCTGGGAGAGAGTGGGTTATTGATCGTGTGTTATCCTGTGCCAGGCCTGGGAGAGACTGGGTTATTCACCTCCACCAAAGGAGGTGTATGTTTTTGCCCGCGTATGTTTTTTTGTAACCACTGCAAACTCAACATCACTGATAACTACTTTCAGGCTGAGAGAGTAGAGGCTGACATCGCCATCCAGGCTGACCGTGTGAAATCTGTCAATGCCGCCGCACAGAATTTTGCTCTCGGCACCAGCGGTGTGTGTAGACAGGAGCTGTATCCCCTCCTGGCTGCAGGTTGCTGCTGTCCTGACTAATACAAAAGACATGCCCAGTGTGTGTATTGATTGGGCAGACATGTGTCGCTCAGGACTCAGTAAAAGTGCTGTTGTGTTTATCTTCTGCCTGAGATCTCAGCCAGCTTATATCTCTCAGTTCTGCTAAAGAGCAGATGTAGGCGACTGGAGCTTTTTTTAATTATTTTTTATTTTTTTAAATGTTTATTCAAGAAAGGCATCTAACGGAGACCGGACTCTTTTTTTCAGCAGGGCCCTGCAAATTTTTATGTAGGGTGTCAGGAAGATTTTTTTATGTCAATACATATTCACAACTCAAGGGCAAATTAAATTGTTTTGTTCATGCATGCCATGTGTAAAATCAGTGCAGAAATGTTCCATTACTTACTGTAGCACGTTCAATATTTGAGGACTGGAGTCAGGTGGCAGTTTTTATCCCCCTGGCGTATAATGCAGGGGGATGTAGTCATTAGTACACTGCAAAAAGTGAAAGATAAAAATACTAGGTAAGATAAATTAACTTATTTTAAGACTTAAAACACTTATTTCTATCATCATTTTTCTTAGTTTGACAAAAGATCTGTCCTCATTTGAGGTAATTTTGACTAGCTTGCCAATGGAATAAGAAAATTTCGCTTGTCAAGCAAATAGTAACTTATTTGGCCATTTACACTGACGACATCATAGAGCTCATAGTTCATAGACTCTCATAGATCTGCACCATGACTTCCTGTTTGGGCAGTAATTTCAGAATTCTGATCCTCAGATAAACTGGCCAGATTTATTTTAAATGTCTCCACCCTCTACACCAGGGGTGTCCAATCTTACCCTTAAAAGGCCAGTGTTGTTGCTGGTTTTTGTGACAGCCCAACACAAATACACCTGCTTCTAATTATCAATGTCGTGATTGGACCCTGGTAACTCATTCAGTAGTTGAATCAGGTGCTGTAGCCCAAGGTTTTACCAAAAACTTGCACCTACACTGGCCCTTCGTGGATAAGATTGGACACTCCTGCTCCACACAATGAAAATTCTTCCATATCAGAATTCAGAAATATGATTGAATGAAGTTGCTTGTTTTTATTGAAAAACGGGACCTTTGTGTTTTGAAATCGGACCTGCTTTTAAGAAGTGTATTTGATATGGGTCTCATCCAGTCCTGGTGTGATCAGCTATGCGGCATACATGCTTTCTGAGTGGCCTCACGGCTCAAGTGCTGATGAAGCGCATTCCTCATACCCAACAGCAGAGGGCACTAACATAACATAACATGAACATGAATGGCAAGAACAGGCCTTTCAGCCCAACTACGCTCGCCAGTTTCTTTATACTATTGTGAATATATCCCTTCAGATACTCACTGACTCAATGGTATCTAGCTTTAAGTCAAGCCTGCTCTTGAAAACCCCCAAGGTCTCTGCCTCAACAATATGGTCAGGCAAGCTATTCCACATTGAAATTACTCTTCGAGTGAAGAAATATTTCCGAATATCAGTGCTAAATTTACCTTTGGTCAACTTCCATTTATGACCCAGAGTTCTACTCGCAACACTTGGTCGAAGGAATCCTACATAATTCACTTTGTTAATCCCTTTAACATATTTAAAGACCTCAATAAAATCACCCCTCAGTCTCCTTTTCCTAAGACTAAAGAGATTAAGGATCTTCAGCTTCTTCTCGTAGCTTTCATCTTTTATACCTGGAATACGCTTAGTGGCTCTTCTCTAAACTTTCTCTAGAGCCTCTATATCTTTCTTACAGTATGGTCCCCAGAACTGTACACAATACTCCAGATGTGGCCTGATGAATGTATTGTACAAAAGAAGTATCACCTCCTTAGATTTGTACTCAATAGTCAGTCAGGGGAGTGTTCTGGTGCGCAAACCACTAATAGTGCACATTGTCTGGAATTAGGCTTTTCTTAGCACTAATTGGTCTGGACATGAGAAGTGCTTGAGGAATCACTAGTAGCTTTACACCAGTCCTTTCGAGAGAGATGTTTACAGCCAAGTGGGTATGCATTTACCCAGAAGGATAACAGAGTGATCTGTTACTGCGCAAAACTTGTTGCTCATCTTCATCTGCTGCCACAGGGAAGCCCAGCTGTTCTCAGTTAGATTTGTGGGTCATGATCAGGGCTACCAGATAATGGGCAGAGATGGCTCATCTCCTTTTCAACTTCCTTCATTGTTCCGAAAAACCTCCTCCATTGCAAGGGTCAGAAAGGTCAGTTGGGTGCCTAAATAGTTTGTTGATGTAACCAGAGATTCAGGTGAATAGACTTTAGTTCCATGATGCTAATTTAAATTTCTTAATTGTTTAATGCCACAACATCTAATCCATCAATGTCTCCTGTCATCCTGGAGGAAATTCAGCTTGCGACTGTGTGGGTATAAGGTCTCATCTTACCTGTACCAGCTGGTAGCGGTGCAAAGGCAGGAAATCCACCGTCTTGGCACCATGCTGGATGACCTTGTTCTTGGTGTCCAAGAATTGGTGAGATCCCGTGCCCCACTGCCGCAACCCCCTCCCGTCTCTCCTGCAGTACAACAACCTGCCCCCACCTGTCCCCGGGGTGATTCTCCAGTGTGCCTCCCTGACCGTTGTGACGGCAACCTCACTGCGTGTCGAGGCTTTCTTCTACAGTGCGGACTCTACTTCTCCTACCACCCAAGTGATGAGTGACGTCGAGAAGATCGCCGCAGTGGTGACATGCCTGTCAGGGAAGGCCCTAGACTGGGCGATTGCTGCTTGGGGGGAGTCCGTGTTCCCCACTTATGCTGACTTCCTCCTGCAGTTTCGGTCAGTCTTTGTTCACCCGGGAAGAAGGCTAGTGACCAGCAACTTGAGCGCAGCCAAGGAAAGAAGACCGCTGCAGAGTACGCCCTCCAGTTCCGCACCTTAGCTGCAGCCAGTGGCTAGAGTGAACCAGCCTTACTCTCCATTTTCGGGAGAAGGCTTGGTCCAGAGCTTCGCGCAGAGATGGCCTGTCAAGATGTGGAACTGTCCCCCTCCGCCTACATCAGCGCCACCATCAGCCTGGACCAGCTACTGCAGGAGAGTCGGCGGAGCCAGCCCAGGGGTAAAGACGCTCCGGTCGAAGAAGGGGCGGAGCCCATAAAGGTGGGGCCATCAAGCCCTGCTAGACATCGTCTGTGGCCAAGGACTGGCCCTGCCCCCGGAGTCAGGAGAAGGAAGCCACACCTTCCAATGTAAAGCTGTCACTTGCAACCGTCACAAGGCAGCAGTTCGTGGAGGTGTCTTTTAATGGTCTGATCCTCCACACAGAGGCCTTCAATTGACTCCGGTGTGGAGAGAAACTTCATATCCCACTCCTTGGCGCGACGACTTGGCGTCCCCCTCCAACCGCTCTACTTCTTTACAACGGTGACGGCCCTGGATGGGAGACCCCTGAGCAGCCACAGCGTGACCCATCAGACGGCACCAATCCCTCCCTCTGTTTCCAGAAGTGCCACTTTGAGACCATCCATCTGCTGACATTACTTTACTCCAATCATCCCATAATCTTAGGATTACCTTGGCTCCTGAACCATAATTCATCGGTCACCTGAAAAACGTGGAAACTCCAGTTCCAGTCCCCGACATGCCTACAACACTGTCCCCCTCTAGCTGGTGCCTCCACCACCGAGAGTCCCAACCCAGGGGACCAGCTTGACCTTCCCCGGGAGTACCACGACGTCAAGATGGCATTCAGCAAGGAGAGCTACGCTGCTACCCTCGCGCCGTCTGTGGGATTGTGCCAAAGAGATACTGCCCAGCACCTCATCACCAAGGAACCGAGTCTACCCCCTGTCTGTGATGGAGACACAAGTCATGGAGCAATACGTGCAGGAAGCCCAGCAACAAGGCTTCATCCATCCCTCAACTTCACCCATGTCAGCCAGCTTCTTTGTCCAGAAGAAGGATAGAGGTCTCCGCTGCTGCATCGACTACCAAGGTTTGAATGATGTCACGGTAAAATATCAATACCCACTCCCTCTGGTCCCAAGCGCTGTGGAGCAGCTATGTGGAGCAGCCATCTTCACAAAGCTAGACCTCTGCAGCGTCTATAACCTGATCCGCATCAGAGAAGGATATGAGTGGAAGACGGCATTCAGTACCACCTCTAGCCACTGTGGGAACCAGGTGATGCCTTAGCGCTTGGTTAACACCCCCTTTGTGTTCCAGCCATTCATCAACGATGTACTACGAGGCATGCTGGGCAGATACGTGATCACCAACCATGACAACATTCTAATCTACTTCCGCACTTGGGAAGAACACATGACCCATGTAAGAAGAGTATCGAAACGTTTCCTCAGTCACCAACTGTACGGCAAAGCCGAGAAGTGTTAGTTCCACCAGCCCACAATCTCCTTCCTGAGCTACATCATTGGAATAGAGGGAGTGGCTATGGAGAGCAAGAAGGTGCAGGCAGTAAATGATTGGTCAATGCCATGGACTATTAAAGAGCTTAGTCGATTCCTGGGTTTTGCCAACTTCTACTGCCGATTCATAAATTTCAGTGTTGTGGCCAATGCCCTGACACACCTCATTAAAGGGAAACCCAAGGCCTTGCAATGGGATTCTGAGGTGCAGCATGCTTTTGACACGCTAAAAGTGTGATTCACCACCACTCCAGTGTTAAAGCTACCAGACCTGGACAAACCCTTTGTCATTGAACGGGATGCCTCAAATGCAGGGGTGGGTGCTATTAATCGGATATCACCAGTATGTGTTCGGTTAAAATTTGTTTGAGCTTACAAAAGGCTCCCAGTGATGGACCAGTTGTTCATAGCCTACTATTTGATGTATATTGATTCATTGTTTTATGGTACCAAATAAAATTTGTCCTGGAATACTGGAAGACATTCCAAATTTTCCATAACCCCGTCTCGACGTTCAGAATCACCCGTGATTAAACTTGTAACCAGCGAGTACTGAGGTTCTGAAGCTAGTGAGCCATTCTATGCTCTTTAGAGTCTGTAAGATATGTAACATTATTTTATTTTATTCAATCCATATAGTTCAATGGTCTTATTGAAAAATTCTAAATGGCCCTAAAGTCACATTTCTTTTTCTCATTCATTCATGTAAATATAATAATCTTTCCGTTAACATTGTCAATATATAAAATATTTTATGTTTTGATATAGGACAGCATCATTGTATTAAATTTATAACAACCCATCTTTAGGAGAAATATGATAATTAATATAAGTAGTTTGTTTTTGGACATTACTGACCCAACAACTGCCTTCAGATGAGTAAATTCACTCAAATGTACAGAAATTCAATTTAATGGTGTCTCAGATTATGTGTACTCTCACAGCATTTGGGAGTGTTTTGGAAGCATTAAAGCCTCATCTTTTAGAACCATTTTGAAAAAAGGCAATCACAGCATTGTAACTTTTTACAAGCTGTTGAGTGAGGTATCTTTTACTAAACCTGGTTCAGGGACTTAGGGGAGAGGGAGGATTTGGTGATCTGTTAACATCTTCTAAAGTCACAGATGCATATCACCACTGGGTTTGCATGTTTGATATACACTTCAATTATTTTGTGGGAGGCTATTTGGTGTTATATAAACTCAAAAACTTATATCAATGTTTTGTGGGAAATATGGTCAAGCTCTTTCACTGCTAGTGGTGATTTTGTCATCATTTCTGAAACATCAAAACCTTTGAAAATTGCTGGAACCACAGCACATTGGTATTCACTGGAAAGCTCTCATCAAGCACTATCCAATGAATGCCAACACTGTAGGGTCTGGACAATTTTGAAAGATTTTCTCCTCTTTGAAATTTTGACCAAGTCACCAACTGTAATGAAAGGGTTCAGGTCAACATCTTTGACAGTAAAGTGAAAGTCTTAGGTAAAGGTTCAAGTTGTCCAGTTAATGTAAAACTGCATTATAATGGCGCTTTGAAGTTTTTTAGCTTAATTTTTTGGATCCTTGTGAGGAAAATCATTGAACAGATAAGCCAGATTTCTCTCCGAAGATACCAGGAAAACATATTTTCAGTACATTAATTTTTCAAATTTTTCTGGGGGAGGGTGCCCAGACCCCTCCTTGCTGTGCCCCCTCTTTTAGCAATTCCTGGATTCACCCCTGAACAACCTCATGTAGCAAACATATCCAGCTATGCGGATATGTAATGTCCCATTTAGTAATGTCAATGAAAGAATCATGCCGGTTAGTGATGCAGTGGCGTCTGAGGGCCCGAAGATCACAGGCATCCAGTAAAGGTATTTGGCCTTGTCCCTTATGCTCTGAGATTTTTCCTGATTCTCTGAATCTTTTGATGATGTTATGCACTGTTGACGATTTGCCCTTCAAAGCGTTTGCAATTTGACGTTGAGGAACGTTGTTTTTAAAGTACTCTACAATTTTTTCACGCAAGCCTTCACAGGTTGGGGAGCCTCTGGCCATCTTTACTTCTGAGAGACTCTGCCTCTCAATGACATCCCTTCTATAGCCCATCATGTTACACACCTGATGCCAGTTAACTTAATTACTTATTAAATGTTCTTTCAGCTGATTCTCTTGTATATCAATTGCTTTTTCAGCCCTTTTTAGTCTGTGTCCCAACTTTTTTGAGACCTGTTGCAGCCAGAAAATTTGAAACAAGCTCATTTTGTGGATAGAAATGTAAAATGTCTCAGTTTCAACATTCGAAATGTTATCCGGATCTATTGTGAATAACATATTGGCTCATGTGATCTGAGAGTCGTTGCATTTTGATTTTATTCACAATTTACACGTCCCAACGATTTCGGAATTGGGGTTGTACTAGATTTTTTTGTTACCATCTAGCAAAAAATAAAACGTAAAGACACTTGGGTTTTTACTTTGGTGGACTATTTATAAAATAATTATTTATATTTGATAAAACAGAAGTCATAATACTTGGTCCAAAGTTAGTCTCAGGCAAAATTCAATCATCTCTAGGACCTCTTGCCTGAAATACTAGGCCCTTTTCTCGAAATCTTGGCATGATCTTTGATACGGAACTCAAATTTGAGCTTAACGTTAAGAAGCTTGTACAGTCATGCTATTTTCAAGTCCGAAACATTGCTAAAAATAGATCTATTTTGTCTTTTGAAGATACTGGAAAAATCATTAATGCTTATATTTCATCAAGGTTACTACTGTACAGTCACTACTACAGTACTGACTACTGTAACTGCTTATATACCTGCCTGAATGAGAAATCTCTGGCTGAACGACAAGTTGAAAATTCAGCCGCAACATTGCTCACCAAAACAAATCAAAGAGCCAAAATGACTCCAATTTTAGGATCTTTGCACTGGCTGCAAATTCATTTTCAAATTGATTTTAAAACATTATTGATTACCTTCAAAGCTCTTCATGGTAAGGCACCGGAATACATAAGCGAGTTCTTAATTCCTTAAAAACCTAATAGATTTCTCAAGTCCTCAAAGCTCGTATTATTAGCTGTTCCGAAGTCTAAGTTAAAAAAAAAAAGGGGTGACCGTGCCTTCTCAGTTAAAGCTCCGAGACTCTGGAATGGCCTCGGACTAATATTAGGAATGCTGAGTCTTTCTCCTCTTTTGAAGACTTACTTTTAATGGCTGGCTTTTACTGACTGAATTGTTTTGTTTTTTTTTTCTGGTGTGATTTTGAGTAAGACTGCTTTTAAAATACTAATTCTTCCTAATTTGATGATTATTTCCCTTTCTTTTCTTGCTTATAAACAGTAGATCTATACACATTTTTTACACAGATTTTTACTTGTTTGAGAAGCACTTTGTGTGGTATTGCTTGAAAGGTGCTATATAAATGAACAAATACATCGTCATTATTATTATTATTGTTATTATATTTGAAAGAAAACATTTTAACAGATCATTTGAATTCCTAACACCTTTTTGTTATCAAAAAATCTATGGGTCCTTTCGAAATAGAATGACCCCGTAAGAATCCTCTTACAAAATGCTTATGCGCAACTGACTGGAAAAGGCCAGTTGGGAAACAACAGAAATTCCAGCCCCTGTTCCAGTAACCACATTGATTTTTTTTTTTTTTTAAGGAGGGGTGGCGGGGGTTAGTGGGGTAATCGGGAGTATCCTGCAGGTCCACAGGGTAACATGATTTTGGCAAAGCGGACAAGAGCTACCATCTATCATCTGTGTCAGTGAACTGCCTGCTCTACACTGGATCATCACACTGAATCTGTTCTTCAGAGAGAAAGCCATTTTTAACATGTAAGATGATTTAGAATAGTGTAATTTTGACACAAAGGCGTTATGAATTTGATTATAAAAACGATCAACGAGTTCAGCTTAATTGCCTCTGGTATAATCTCTGCGTCATTGTTGCTAACATGTTTACTCCTTGATTCTTTTCGTAATGTATTATATAATGCTTAGTAAAAGTGTGTTAAGATTGGGGGGTTTTGGGGTGAAAGTGACCAAACATGCCCCCTGTTTCATGTAACAAAATAAACAAAAAGCTGGTTTGCTTCTAAAAAACGGTAATGACCTCAGGAACCAATGTGCAATGAGGTTAGATAACAGGACCAGATCAGATCGTTCTGCAGATTGGAGGAAGAAACTGTCAGTCATGAAGAATCTGCAGCCATTGGTTGGATTACTTGCGGTGTTTTTGGCGGGTGTCTATAAAGGACAGACTTGTCAGAGCAGGGTTACTGCAGAGGGAGAGAGAGAGAGAGAGAGAGAGAGAGAGAGAAAATGGGGAGTAGAGACATTACAGTGTTCCTCCTTCTCTGCTACATTGGTACAGTATCCTCGGCGACCAGGGAATATTTCATTGGAATCAACGAGATTCAATGGGACTACGCTCCCAGTGAGAAGAACTTAATCCTGAACAAAACCATCGAGGAGGACGAGTAAGTGCACTCATTTTATCTCCAGTATCAAGATTTCACCTTCTCCACATAAGGCTGCTAAGAAAACACACAGAAAATTCATTTTCTCTGTATTTTAACAGAGAAAAACTGTTTTATGCAAATACTCTAATAGGGCCCAACAGCTGCACTGCAAGTGTTGCTCTGGTGTGATGCAGAGTTCATATTTCTATTTAATTGAGCAAAAGTGACTGAGAACAAATGAAAAGTTTGTTTCCAAAATGCTATTAGTGCCAAAATTACAAAAATTGAGATAATACCAATGAGGGATAGGCTTGTCACTGGGGCAGTACCCTAAAAGGTACTGCTGTTGTACCTTAGAAGTGGGTTTTTATTTATTTTGGAACATAAAAGTACCTTTTAGACCCTAAAAAGGTTCACAGAGGTACCTTGAGGTCCTACAATTAGTTTTAAAGGCTATATAATACCTTGGGGAACAGAAATGGACTCCTACTGTACCCCTATTTCTGAGAGTGTATTCAACAAAAGTTAGTACTCGTTATCATGTTTCAATACACCCCAAGTCAATTTCACACCGGAATTCTCCTTTAAGTAAGTTCAAAGTCAGAAAAAAAGCCATTTTTTTCCATATTATAGGACACATACATATTCTGTATCTGTTGGTTGGAGCGCTTCACTGAGAAAAATATTCCAACTCAAGACGGCATGTTTTTACAACCACAGCATTACATCAAATAAAAAATCATCTAGATCTTGTACATCATTTTAAACATATTTAACTGTAATTCAGCAAGACATAGCTGGGATCGTCAGAAACCTTAAGATCTTTACCAGAATTTAAAATTGGCCTGAAGTTTCTCAGGTTTGAATACAGCAGCTGCCTTTGGCAGGCCCATATTTGGTCCTTAGGGGTTACAAACACAGTATCTGAAAGAAAAGAACATCAGGTCTGGATTTGTGTTCGAGGTCTAGATTAGATGGGCCCCTGGTTTATGTGTAGAGGTGCACTGAGATGACCTGTCTGAATGTTTTGTTTGTTTTTGGTAAGGCATGCTGGGACCTTTCTGGAGCGAGGGGACACCCGAATCGGACACGTGTATAAAAAGGCAGTGTACCAGCAGTACACCAACGCCACCTTCAAGCAGGTGATAAAAAAGCCGCGATGGATGGGCTTCCTCGGCCCCATGATCGCGGCGGAGGAGGGCGACACGCTCGTCATACACCTGAAAAACATGGCAGTCCTCAGGCCCTACACGCTGCACGCGCACGGGATCAAATACAACAAGTCCGACGAAGGTGTGTGTGTGTATGTCTGGGGGTGGCGTTACGTGTGAAAGCATCGAGTAAGAATGACTTTTTGTGACACTCAGACTTTTTTTTACTTTCTGCCGTAATTTGTCGTGTGTACCTATAAAGTGTGTGATGTCAAGAAAGTGATTCACATGTTAGTTTCAATGGAATCGTGTGAGAAGTTTACCGCTATTGCAGATCAATTAAAAAATGCCCGACTTTAACAGCCTTTATCTCAGAATCATGAGGTGTTGGGAAATTTTTCATCTTTATTTGATGCAATCAAATGTGCGTGTGTGCGCACGTGTGTGGGTGGGAGAGAGAGCTCGACGGCGACAGTAAGCTCATATTATGAGAGGCCGTTTGAGAGAGAATTTATACTTGGTTTCACATGTAATATCATACTGTCACACAAAAACCACTGTACACTCTGACCGCTATATACCCTGACACAGACACAACTGTACTCTCAAACAATGCCAGACCCTCTTGTCTTACTTTCTTGAATTTACTATCATACTCTCATACATGAACGAACATACTCTCCCACATACACTACAATATCCTCTTAAGACTGAAAGAGAAAAGTGGTTTGTGTGTGAGAGAATAATATTAAATCAGAGAAAATATGTTTATAGATGTAAGAGGATGTTGTAGTATTTGTAGAAGAGTATGGTAGTTCATGTACTGTATGAGAGTATGGCAGTAAATAAAAATAAGAGGGTATAGTAGTGTTTGTGTGAGAGTACAGTTAGTGTTTGTGTGAGTAAGACAGTACAGTAGTGTGTGCTGGAGTGTATAGCAATGTGTGTGAGAGAGTATAGTAGTGTGTGTGTGAGAGTACAGTAGTGTTTGTGTGAGTAAGAGAGTACAGTAGTGTGTGTTAGAGTGTATAACAATGTGTGTGAGAGAGTATAGTGGCGTTTGTGTGACAGTGTGGCATTACATGTGAAACCAAGTATAAATCCTCTCAAACGGCCACTCATAGTCTATTCCTACCCGTTGTGAGTACCCACAAGTGATGGAATACCATATTTGTTTATCATTATAGGGACATTTTACGGGTTCCTTAAAGATAATTGAGCTATTGTAGCGTAAGGAGTAAAGGTGAGGGTTACAGGTAGGGTGAGGTCAAGGTTAGAGATTATGGCTAGGGTGAGGTTTCTTATATCCAAAATATTTTGCCACTAGTTAAAATGTATTTTTTGTAGCACTTGCATTTTAATATTGATCAACCCTAGTTTGTTTCTTTGGGTGTTTATCATATTACACTGCCATAGCCAACTCATCTTATTCCTCCTGTGTAATCTACTATGTTTTACACTTTGTGACAAAGCTAACTGATGCGTTGCTTGAATTGTACTTTGTCGGGCCAATGGTGTTTAACTGTTTCGCTGGCCTTCCTTACGTACCTATTGAGCAGGGCTTTGGGTGGAAGGGTTTGTCAGACGGTCATGTGAAGGCCCTGGTGGATAAGGGTATATTTGCCTCCACCTCCCAGGTGCGTTTTACCCCGACAACACGGAAAAGGCAGATAAACATGATGACCAGGTGGGCCCGGGGAAGACCCACACGTACGTGTGGCAGCTGTCCCACTCGCACGCACCCACTAAAGACGACACCAACTGCCTGACACGCATCTACCACTCGCACTACAACGCGCCCAAAGACATCGCTTCCGGGCTCATCGGGCCCCTCGTCATCTGCAAGAAAGGTAATGAGCTGCGGCGGCCATTTTGGATCAATGTCATCCCAGATGCGTAATTGTAGAACCCACCCATGTTCTCGCAAAGACATGCCTTTACAGAGCATTCAAACACCAGCTGTTCGACCGCTAGTATTCCAATCCTGGAGCTGAGTGGCTGGCGAATCCTGGCGCTTGGACGGCTGGCCAATCTAGCGCTCGAATGCTCCGCAGAGGTGTGTCTTATCGAGAACGTAGGTGAATTCCATAATAAGGCATCCCAGAAAAATGTGTCCCAGTTAGACGAGTCTGTATTTTTGGGTATATATGACTGACAAACAGGTGACATTTTATTCGAAAAACCATGAAGAGTCAGGTGTTGGGCCTCATTAAGCCTCCAGAACAGTTCTAGTACAGCACGGCATAAATTCTGTCAGTCATCTAGAACCCTGCAGGAGGGATAGATCACCGTTCTTTTCAGAGATGTTTCCTCACTTGGTGTTTTGATGCTGGCGGTGGAGGATGCTGTCTTGTACTGATCAAACTTTACCACTGATATCCAGCTATATTATGATTGCGAGGACCATAACATATGACTCATCACTCATTAAACCACTCGGTGATCAATCGTGTCCGACAGCAGGGACATCATCATCCTGAAATAGACAATCTCATCAGGGATGTTACATCACAGGACAAAGGTCATCGCTCAGAATAACGTAAAATTGATTCTCTATGACCCTAACCTTGAATGGGAGAAGTGGACCCAAACCATGACTAGATAAGGCTGTATAATAAAAAAGTTGGTGATCATCCTTTGGGGCATAAAAAAGTGAGGCAGGGGGGAGGGTTTTTTTTTTAAAAAATGGTGAAAACGCGTTTTAATTGGAGACTGTTTAGATATTTGTGCAAGCGCAGCATGGGTCAACAAACGCTCGCTAGATGGCCGGTCAGTCATCGACCAAATTTTTTAAATTGAAATAACGCAAAGTTTGAATCACTGATGCACCGTTTTTCACATTTTTATGCAATTCTAGACATTTTTTCAAAGGAAAAAAAAATGAGCTCCGCACCATTTTTGCCAGGCGGGCGGGGATGATCACCAACTAATTTTTTTAATATGGCCTAACGTCTGAGTGTATCTGTACGTTTCCTCACACATTTACCTCATTCATTCAGGTTGTTTCTTAAATTTGTCACCAATCTGTCAGAGCAGCAACTGGAAGGACAGATAGATGAAGTTAATTTTGTCAAATGTTATAATATTGTAATTCCATTTTAGCAGCTTAAGTCATTACATTTACTGATACAAGTATGACGGTGCGCTGACTTCGCTATTAAGCTATGTTGAAACCATTCATGCATATAGAGCAGAGTTATATCATTCTTATCTCAAAGACTTCGGGCAAAGTGTATTACATTTTCAACAAAGACGCTGTAAGGTAAAAAAAAAAATACTGAATGAATAGTTTTCTGGTTGCTTTCAGACACGCTCGACGTTCACAGAGACAAGGCAGCCGATTATCTGTACGTGCTGATGTTCACCGTCTCTGATGAGAACCTGAGCTGGTACCTGGATGACAACATCAAATTATACGCCAAGGCGCCGACCAAAGTTGACAAGGAGGACAAGGACTTCAAGGAGAGCAACAAAATGCATTGTGAGTTTCCTCCCAATAAACCGCCGGTGGTGATGTTACCGTCATCTGCAACGTGTCAGCCACTCCTGTTAGCCTTTAGCTTATGGCACAGTGAGTCCATCCAGAAAAACTGGGCATGAAGTTGTTACTCATAATCGAGTGTAATTTTAAACAGGCAGTGCTCTAGTTTGTAATCCAACCATTAGCCTCATTAGCCCGTAACAAGAAGACTGAACTTCATTCAGGTCACCATATTTTATCAAGGGCATATCTACATTGTTTACCCTGGTTTCATGTTGGCGTTAGCATTAGCATCATACTGTGGCCTCATACTTTCGGCATGCGTTTATACCAATGCGTAGTTGAGCATCCGCCTTGTAAGGTTCACCTGCGTCAAAGGTCACAAAATAAACGCACCCACTTAGGGTGTTTTTTTTCTCTGTAAAAAACGACTTCCTTTTTTTTCATTGGAAATGTGCAGACTTGGATACAGACTACACTGATGGCCTAATGGGCTGCGTGAACAGAGATAAAAAGAGTGAATGAAGGTGAAATTAACTAGAATTCAGCTTTCAAGTTTGTATATTAGTGGGGTTTAATTTGAAAAAAAAAAATGCTAATATAAAAATTTATTCATTAATCTATCCAAAGCCTGCAAAAGTAGTTACTCACTAAAATAAAATGGCAATGGTTCGCCTTCAACAGCACAACTAAATGTGTTCAATTATCAAGAAAATTGCGTCACGGAATGCAACCAGAGCTGATGGCTTATTTCTTTTTCTAGCTATTAATGGTTACGTGTATGGAAACCTCCCCGGGCTTTCGATGTGCGCCGGGGACAAGATCCACTGGCATTTGTTCGGGATGGGAAACGAAGTTGACATCCACTCCGCCTTCTTCCACGGCCAGATCCTCACGGACAGGAAGCAGCATGTGGACACCATCAGCCTCTTCCCGGCCACTTTCGTCAACGCAGTGATGGAGCCCAGTAACCCCGGGTGGTGGTTACTTAGCTGCCAGGTCAACGACCACGTAGAAGGTGGTCAAAACAACAACAATAATAATTATAATTAAAGTGCATTTATTTCATTTGAATAATATTAACAGCAACAACAAAAGTAATAACGGTAACATTAGAGAGTAACCATATCACTAAAACTCATCACAACAACAACGACAACAACAAAAACAACAACAATAATAATAATAATAATAATAATAATAATAATAATAGTACATTGTCGTTCATTAAACTTTATGTCATGGGTTTTTACAGCTGGTATGCAGGCCCTTTTTGAGGTGAAGGACTGTTTCTCTAAAATTCACAAGCCGCGGCCTCATGGTGAGGTGCGAGAGTACTTCATCGCGGCAGAGGAAGTGGTGTGGGACTACGGACCGTCGCAAACCAACAAGTTTACGGGAAAGCCACTGATATCTGACAGGTACTTACTACAGTCAGCAAATTACCTCAAGGCTTTTGGAGCAGCCCGCCCGCCCACTTATGCACATGAACGCTGATATTTTCAGAAACATTAGGAGCATGAATGAAATAACCAAATTCCCTGCGATTTTTCCTTTTCGGCCTGGAAACGAAATGCAGTGGAGGGTTGAACAGACGTACAACGTAAGTACGTATTCTCCGGTTCTATCGGTTATTAACTTGGATTGAGTCATCAGTCAATCAAACAGCCTTGAGTCAGTGCGCTTTGGTCAGATTTGAAGCGCCTCTTTTGTTTGTATTTCGCTCTACGTTGCTCAGCCAAAAGACTGAGGAATTGAGAAAAGTGCTCAGTCCACATCTGTTTAGAATAGGACAGAGCCATCCTTCATCCAAGGGGTAACACTGCCACTCCCATTGGATGGGACCAGAATCGTTAACGATGCAAGTCTCAGACTGGCCATAATAAGAGCGGTGCTGCCCCCTGCTGTTTGCTGATTGTTCACGTGGGACTGGCCCTTACTTTGTCTAATTAAGCGTAAGTTGCTTTGGATTTTTAAAAAAAATCAGTTAAATAACTAGGATGTACAAAAGTATCTCCTATATATAAGGTTGTTTTCCGACTAATTTTTTTCCCCAAATGTGTTGACTGAAATTAATTTTATATTATTTAGTTGACATTGCATTAAATACATGTCTGGTGAACACATAGGATATACAGCCCTTTTTTATGACGACATTACATTGCAGTTATTTAGCTGAGGCTTCAATCCAAAGCAATCTCTATTTGATTGGAAAAAGCAAGGGCGAATTCCCAGTGGAGTGATGTGGGGTTAGGGGACTCGATCAAGGGCCCAACAGCTGAACTATTCTTACTGCAACAAGATTGGGGATCAAAAGCACCAACCTTTCTGGTCTCAGACAAGGAAACAGCCCACCCATACTGCTTTCACTTCTGAGTGAATGGCTTCCTTGAGAATCAGGCGTTGACATATGATTCCATTCCAGCTTGTGTTAGGTATATATACTCAACAAAAAAAGCTAAGGACCACTCAACTTT
Source organism: Gymnothorax reevesii (assembly GCA_029721435.1). Classification (NCBI taxonomy): domain Eukaryota; kingdom Metazoa; phylum Chordata; class Actinopteri; order Anguilliformes; family Muraenidae; genus Gymnothorax; species Gymnothorax reevesii. The sequence goes on from CM056575.1 coordinate 149,120,511, forward strand.
GGCCTGTGTATGTCAAATGTAAAAACTGAATGTAAATCCCAAGTGTTGTTTACATCATTGGAGTCAATCTAAGTCACAAAATGCATCAAGGCATTTGACCAGATCACTTTATTACTCAAAGCACGGTATCCACACGGAAAATCAGAACCAACCAAAGTCCAGACCATTATATCAAAACATCAAACAATGTCCAAAGTCATTTCAATATCATGTGTGACAACCACATGCTGTCACCACAGCCTGACTGCATCTCAGGAAGCTAAGAGCGCGAGAAAATAATGGAGCAAAAATTTTTTGTTGAGTAAGCAACTATGGTTAAGACCATTGCACTTGTGAATGCAATAGCTCATGCTAAAATGTTCAAATATTTAAGCCTTATCTAGTAATTATTGAGCTAATTGCCGACTGGAGACCCTTGACATCAGGCAAACATAATATTGTCCTATTCATGTCATAAGAACTTCCAAAACATGGCATAACAGATGAAGTCAACGGAAATAAAATATCATGAAACTGACCTTGTAAATACTAAAGTGGTAAATATTAAGGTGTGATAGTTGACAGTATTAATCAGTCATAAGTATTTACCGATAAAAGCATGACCTTACTTTGTCATCTGACAAGAGATAACTTCACAATTTATGCCACCTTAGGACTGCTTGTACACCATGTACGTGGCAGAGTAATGTCTTCCTGAAGTTCAGGGGTTTGAATAAAGTTTGTTTTTGATAATTCCCTCCAGTGAATCCGAGACATTCTTTGAGACGGGCGATAACAGGATCGGAGGAAAATACAAGAAGGCAGTCTACGTGGAATACACGGACCACACATTCTCAAAACGCAAGGACAGAACCGTGGAAGAAGAGCACTTGGGAATTCTGGGTAATGTACTCAAGCGCACACCCCACAACCCAACTAGGGAGTCGAGTCAAGTCACATAGAGGCATTCCATGTGGTTCTGCATTTAAATTCAATATTTTAAAATGTTGCTTACATTAAATGTAATGTAGTGTATATTGTTTATCATACTAATGCTTTACGGTGACAGCATTGAGAGAACTATTAGCGGCTGCAGTATGAATACCGTCAGATTAACTTTCTGCAGGGTTGTTTTGTAGGTCCTGTGATTAGAGCTGAGGAAGGGGACACTATCCGGGTGATATTCCGGAACAAAGCCAGGCAGCCATACAGCATGCAGCCCCACGGGGTGGAATACGATTTGAAACAAGGAGGGACACACTACGACTCAATCGCCCCAGGTAAAAACATTCATAACAATTGGCGAATGGCGTTTCGAGGATATTATGTTTTTGGTCCGACCGCCGCCCCCGCCCTACCCTACGTGTTAACGCGATAACTTCACTAATATTTAAATTAGAAATTTCATGTTTTGCATATAAGTAAGTATCATAAAGAGGAAGAACTGATTCGATTTTGGAGAATTTACAATGTGTATATTGGCCACCACGGGCCAAAAATGGAAAAATCACTGTTTTTATCATATCTCTGGAAATATTTGTCCGATTGACCTCAAATCAAGTGCAAATGAAAGGTCATGACCTGAGGATGTGTCCCACGATGACATTATACCTGTTTGGTTCAAAATTTTGACACAAGGTGGAGCTTTGTGATGGAAAATTACCATTTTGGCCATATCTTCAGAACCATTTGTCCGATTGACCTGAAATTAAATTCAAATGAAAGTCTATTCAAGGATTGGGGAATTGGAGGATTGGAGGCATTCGGGGATATACCCCAAGCCGTCGCCTCCGACGGCATAAGCCTATTTTTAAATCAGATTATCATCAGCAAAGGTGGATAAACTCCAGGATCAGAATGTAATAGTCCTTCCGTGAAGCCAGTCAGCTGAGTTCAGTGCCCTCAGTCGAATGTACAAAAGTATCTTCTGGCTGGAGAATTGAGCTGATTGAGAAGATTTCCAGGGAGGGCTTTTCTTATCTGGCTGTGGACATGCCACCTTGGAGTAATACAATTTTTTAAACCATTATTCTCTCCTCAACACCTCGCAGAAACTTCCAGATCCAAACTCTTGCTCCAGAAAATCAAAAATGCAGGTGAGAGTCACCCGCAAGTTTCCTTTTCTTCCAACAGCAGCCAATTTTACACACAAGCGGTAGAAGGCTAATAAACCAATAAAATGCGCAGTCCAGACGTATGTTCAGAGATACAGCTGTAAAGGGCTGTAATTCCTCCACATATAGAGTCAAATGTACAAAAATGTTCCAGCCCTAAAATTGCACCACTGTCCAAATACTTATGGATTTTGTTGTATGTGCGTCACAGAGTTTGTGTTCCTGGTTCTGCTGGAGTTGTCAGCTCAACTATAAACAGGCAGAAACAGAAGTGTTATTGAAAGTGTATCACTCCTGATTCTAGAAATGGTACCATTGAGCCATATGGTGCCTTGGCTCAACATGCTGGAAATGCTGTTGTGGGAAAATACTTTGTCTGAGCAAGTGGACAAAGTGTTTCACTGACTCATGCAAATCTATCTCCAAAGAAAAGATCCATTCTCCAGAGTCTGATGTAATTGGGTTTATTGTAAATCTATACAGAGGAAGCTCAAAGAAACCCAGGCTGGTCTGCGCAAACCACACAACATCCATTCTTCATCAGTCAGCCCACGCCGACTGACCTTCAGCTGTCCGACCCCTCATATTTATTTACCTTTTTTCACCTTTCTTTAGGTGGGATTAAATGTGACTCTCTCCACCTTCCCTAATATTACTCATTCTGATTGGTAAATTGTCCCAGGGCGACCCTCCTCCCTTAACAACAGGTTTGCCATTACATCATAGTGTACCTTCATTTTCGGCCGCGAGGGACGCTTGAAGACCACACCTATGTCCCCAAAACCTTGGGTTCTCCTAAAGTTTAGCAAGTTATCTGAGGACATGGATGGTTCCAGAACACTCAGGGTGCGCATGCTCAGGTACTGGGACCGGCTGACTAATATGGTCATTCCGGAAGGTTAGCTCACTAGGCTGGCCTTGAGGGTTCTGCAGGAGCGTCTTTATCAGGTTTTGAGAGATTTATGAGTTTTTGCCTCTTTCTCAGCTCCAAACTCCCTCTCAGTATTTTTAAAGGGCCATATGAACCTGGCTACGTTCTGTTGAACTGTGATTATAGTAATACTCTCATTTTTACAGTATTTAAGATTATTTTCCCTACACAATGCCTATGTATAGGGAGTGGAAAGAATCACTCTAAAGTCTCTCACTGATCTACTGTTTCCACTTTAGGTCCTTCGACTCCGCCCCCGGCGTCTCAGGTCCTGCCCGGTACCGCCTACACCTACGAGTGGGTAGTGCCGAAGGACAGCGGTCCGGTCGAGGGGGACGCGGACTGCCTGACCCGTCTGTACTACTCTGCCGTCGACTCGGTCAAAGACACCAGCTCTGGGCTGGTAGGCCCCCTGCTGGTCTGCCGGCCAAACTCTCTGAAGTCAGGGAAGCAGGTATGAACACCTGAGGCCTATAAAAGTCAAACTTCAAGGCATTCACCTCAAACAAAAGCCACATGTACAGTAAAACTTTAGTTCTGTAAGATAAAAATTTGAGTGTTACAGTAAAACCAGCACATTCACGGAAGATGTTTATTACATTTATGACAAGACTAGACAACAGTGAAAGTCTGACATTTCATGTAAAGTCTTGTTTACAGCAGATGTTTACAGAATTTACATTTACAGAGAATTGTTTGAGCTTTTTTTTTGAAAACACTACAATACACAATATTTTTGTGACCAGGTGTAGCCCCATAGTGCAGTCGCCACACTGTTTGTGGATCCATGTTGCTGGGTTTTTTTATAAAACATATTATCCAATATATCATTACTAGAAGGATGTCTCCATTGCCCATTAAGCAACATAATACACATTTTTTCAAAATATTACTTCTTTGTATCAATTGCACGTATAAAATCCATGCTTCCAGTCACAATAGTTCTCTCCAAAATAGCCCTGATCACACAGGAACAGATTTTCAGGCTGTTGCCTTTCAATTTTTCAGAAAAACATAAAGAAAGAATTCCACCTTCTGGCCACAGTGTTTGATGAGAACCTGAGCTGGTATCTAGACGACAACATCAGGAATTTCACAAAATCTCCCGAGACCGTGAACAAAAAGGACGAAAACTTCGAAGAGTCCAATAAGATGCACTGTGAGTGAATATCAGATGTGGAAAATCCAGGCTCAGCTCCCAGCTGTTGGCTCCAACCACCTAGATATGCCACCTGATTCCTGAGTCGGAGAGAAGACCTTATCAGTGAAATCAGGTTGTGTTCATGGTTGAAGGGAACAAATAACTGGATTTTTTTCCTTCTGACTCCCGGACTATCTGCCTTCACAAGCCAAACACTTATTTACTTGTTAGACAAATCAGGTTCACAGGGCTAGCGGGATGCCTGGATGCAGATACCATAGTATCAAAATGGCTGGATTCGCTGGACTATTTCAGTCCATGTGTCAGATTTGGAAAGCTTCCAGGTCATGCTCTGTGCACATACTGTGCTAGCACAGGAATCCTGCTTTGTTTAACAAACCCCAGATCTTTAGTTCCACCAACTAGCAAAAACCAGTGAGAGGAGCTAACCAGTGACCAGAAATAATTGCTGTTTTTTTTTTGTCTCTATTCCCCTAAATTGATGCGGGCGGCATAAAGGGGCTTAAATAGGGAGAGAGAAAAATCAATGATAACTTCTTCTTCTTCTGGTCTTCTCCTCATCGCAGCGATAAACGGCTACATGTATGGGAACCTGAAAGGACTGAGCATGTGCAAAGGAGACACTGTGTCCTGGCACCTCTCAGGGCTGGGGTCAGAGGTCGACATCCACGGCCTTTACTTCCACGGCAACCGATTCACCATCAGCGGAACCCGGAGGGACGTCATCAACCTGTTTCCGCATGTCTCCCACACAATCCTGATGGAGCCTGACAGCATGGGTAATGTATCGTCCTCTCGTCCTTGCTGATCCTTTCTTGGACCAACCAACAGTGTAAAGGGCTTTAGGAACGCACTGTAATGCGTAATATTGTAATCTCATTTAAAACATATGGTATTAGGCTTTGAGGCCTCAACATTGGCAGGACAGCTGTAAACGGCTGGTGCAGCGTGCATCACCTTTGACCCAACTCATGCACCAATCACCTTCTTTACACAAAGAACCTAAGGGCTTCCCAACATTGGGGACTCATTCCAGCTGCTAATTTTTTTTTTTACAACCAACTTCCTTTCCTCGATTCAGGCTCAACCCATTAGGGGAGGTAAGGGGTGAGCAAAGAATGTGCCGATGGGGGGGTCTGGAAATGATTTTGCAGGAAAACAGCTTATCCGCGCTCATTCATACATCAATCGAAGCGTTGCAGATGGGGAGAGTTGTATCTATAGATTGATCATATAATAGGTAAGGCTCTATAAAATAGGTTTTTTTTAAATTAACAGCGAAAGATATGCTTGTGTTTGTTTCGATAAGGCATGTTTGGTCCTGGGGCGACGTGGTGAAGCAGTGGCTAGCATTGCTGTCTGTGAGTTTGAATCCCTGTCGGCCTCTTTTTGTGGAGTTAACATGTTCTCCTCCATGATCGTGTGAGTTTCCTCCAGGTACTGCAGTTTCGTCTCTAGTTGGAGACTCTAAATTCGTCTTCTCAAACAATGTATGAACGAATTGACCATGAATGGTGCGCACCCAATGATGTAGGGTGTGTGTCCGTGCCTTTCGCCCATCGTCAGCTGGGATAGGCTCCAGCTGCCCCGCGATCGTCGTGAGGAAGAAGCTGTGTTGATAATGGATGGTTGGAACGATCTTTGGTGCAGATCTCTGAAGGAACTTTGAATTAACAGCACTGTGCTTACATGATAATGAGTGAATTACAGTGAATTGTAATGAGCCCTCGGGAGCTTGTGGCAATGCAGTGACTTTATCTTAAACGTTGGGCAGTAGATGGTTAGGAACACAACAGCTTTGACTTACACTAGAATAATCAAAGCAGTGGCCAGTTTTCCTGTGGGAATGTGAGGTTAAGAGCTTTGCTCAATGGCGCAAAACTGTACTGATATCATCATAGCTACACTGACGCTAGAATTGCCAACCCTTCATCCTGACCACTAGGCCACTATCACCAGAGAGGTGTATACTGTTGCCATACAGACTTCTCATTTCTGCCAATCACAGGGGAGTTTGAGGTGGAGTGCAGGACTGTTGACCACCACAATGCAGGGATGAGGGCCACCTACACTGTAGAGAAGTGTCACCAGCAGAAACCTAACAGTACATGCATGTGGCACCAGAAGACCTACTACATCGGCGCCGTGGAAATGGAGTGGGATTACTCGCCAAACCGCACCTGGGAAGAGTACCTGCATATGGGCCTCAAAGACAGGTACGGGCCAAATCCACCAATCAAATACAGCTATGGCTCAAATCTACTAATCAAAGACCGGTAGGGGTCAAATGTACCTATCAAAGAGAGGTATAGGTCAAATCCACCAATAAAAGACAGGCACAGGTCAAATCCTCCAATCAAATAAAGGCAGAGGTCAGATCCACCAGTCAAAGACAAGAACTGTGAAACTGACCAAACAAAGACAGCTATGGGTCAAATCTCCCAATCAAAGACAGGTAGGGTTCCAATGTTACAAACTGAGATATAGATCACCAATCAAAGACAGGCACAGATTGAAGTTGGGGTTTTATTAAAGAAAAAAGCACTGCTTCTCTTTTGGCGCAAGAAAAAAACTGGTTTCTACTACTTTTTTTTTTATCAGTTATTGATTATGGTGACTTTTTATGCATGGATGCGCCAGCACATTGTTCACAAAAGTTAGATAGTGTTTATCACAGTGCATTGAGATTTGTGACAAATTGTAAAGCCCTTACTCGCCATTGTACTCTTTCTGCCAGGGCTGGTTGACCATGACCATGCGTCGGCTCAGTCATTGGCATTTGTTTATTTATAAAGCTATTTTAGGTAAACTCCCTTCTTATATTTGTTGCTTGATTGCTCTGAAATCTGAATGTAGATATAATTTGAGATCTAAAGATGTGATTGTCTGTCCCAAGTTCACGGACCAATTAGGGAATGAAAGATTTTGAGTGCTCCGCTCCCCTCACCTGGAATAATCCTCAAAAATATTTCAAACTAAGTGAATCAGTGTCTTTGCTTGATTTTAAATGTATTCGTACAATGTTGAATACATCGATTGGTACCTGTTTATGTCCATATTTATTGAATGTAAGTCCACTGTTGAATTAATATTTTTTACGACCATCGGTGCTTGAAGTTGTCTACATCTCAGTGTGTACATTGTATGTTTTCTAGTTATTGTCATGTTGTCTGTAACGCCTCATGCTGCCATTTTGGTCAGGCAGCATAAGGTATCTCTTTGAAATAGAGATGATTGATCTCATTGGGACTACCTTGTAAAATATGGGTTAAATAAATAAATAAATAAATAATCCTCCAATCAAATAAAGGCAGAGGTCAAATCCACCAGTCAAAGACAAGAATTGTCAAACTGACCAAACAAAGACAGGCACGGGTCAAACCCACCAGTGAGGGTCAGGTAGGGGTCAGATCCAGGCAAGAATTAGTCCACTGATTAGTCCACATCCACTGATGAAGACACGTATTGGAAAAACCTTCCAACCAAACAGTGGTAAAAGTCTGTCCACCATCAACGGCAATAATGAATTAAATCCACTGAAGGACATGTGTGGGTCAAATGCATCGCTCAAAGACAGGTATTGGTCAAATTCTCCAAAGAAAACAAAAATGAGTCAAATTGACCAAACAAAGACAGATATGGGTCAGATCCACCAATCACCAGGCAGCGTTTCCAAGAGAGTGGCTGGGGTGGCTCGAGCCAATTTTAAATCAAATTGGCCATCCCACATCGAACGCTGTGTCACAGCAGCCTGTCGCTCTGAGGTTACTTTAGTTGCAACTGCAAACCTCTGCATTCAATGTATCCAAATGAGGCTGTTTCAAACACCTCTCCTCATACAAAATGCTTTGCTCTATTCATGAGACATTCTTCTGTGAAGCTCCCACAATAAATAACTTGCCATTTTTGGGGGAATTGCCATGGAGGTATTTAGGTGAAATTGTTATGATAATTATTTTTGTTCGTATTGACCAGCTCAATCCTCTGCAATACTGTAATTGTTACCCATATTATCCAGCCCGGGTAATGATTTCATCAATAAAGAAGACAAATTCATTGGCTCCAAGTACAAGAAGGTCCTGTATCGAGAATTTACCGACGACTCCTTCACAGAGCTAAAGGAAAGGCCTGCGGATGAGGAACACCTGGGGATTCTGGGTAATTCATTTGTCCCTTTGTTTGTCTGTTAGTTCGTTGAGATATCAAAGCAAATGACATATGAGGAGTTTGTTTCCAAACCCCAATGAGGGCCAAAATTTCCAAAATTGACATAGTCCCATGGAGCGATATTCCTTTGCTTCTTACACATGGTGCAAATATCCATTTTTCGAAATTCATATTATATGGTCAATTTTTCCATGTTCAAGTTTTTTGTTTTTCTATAAAATGCCATAGATGCCAACAGAGAAAAAGCTGACTAATGGATATATTGCGTTTTGGAGACAAACTCCTCATATGTCAACTGAGTCAAAGCCGTAATCAAATAGTTTTTCTGTGTCCAAAGCTTTTCAGTCTTATGTGTGAAAAAGAGTACAGAACAGACAGCGGAAAGCAAATTAATATTCCTCTCCCGAGAAAACAATAAATCTCAAGACCATTTGCAGACACTAATAAGGATTTTTAGTTCAAGAGGCCATGACTATCGGCCTATCGTGACGTACGCAAACCATCAATGCGGTGGAATGCATCATTTTAATGGAGCGGAACAACCGCTGAGAGGCCTTCCTGTGCCATGTGGACAGAGGCCTTGGCGAGAACGATTTTGTGTCAGATTTTCAACAGTCTGGGTTTTTGTGCAGTTGTGGGGGGACTTATCAGCTTATTAGTCCAAAAGTAGTGGAGACAAATTTGACCCTTTCACTTTTTGGTGGGTACATCTCTCAGCTTCACTCATGTAAAAGACACATTTGGGATCGTGTTTCGAGCATCCTACTTTCTATTTCCCCAGGACCCTTCATTCACGCAGACGTGGGAGATGAGGTGAAGGTCGTCTTTAAGAACATGGCGAATAGGTCGTACTCGATTCACGCTCACGGAGTGAAGACGGACAGCCCCCAAATCTTCGAGACTCCACCAGGTAATTCCCAGTCGCTGAGGTTATGAGGAATTTTGTCAGTTTACTGGTTTTGGCTTCCTGGCCATAACATTCATGTCGATGTGGATTTTTGAGAGCATCCACTAGTTTGGAACACTACTCTTACTCACAGAAACCCCAATACCTTTATTAGGATATACAGGACTGGATTCATACAACATCTCGGAGCGAGAGCACTCATCAAGGATCAGTTTAGTATTTTTGGCTCACAGTGGATGCAGTGAGGGGGTGAGTTGCAGAAACTGGTCAAAACTGCACTTTCCTAAATCGTCAAGGTCAGTGGCAAAATCATAGGTTCTCAGCAAAGCAGTCTCTCTGACCTGTACAATAGATTTGTGCTGAAAAAGGCAGACTCCGTCCTGTCAGTCAGTAGGCTACTCACCCTCTGCACTCTCAGTTTCAGTTATTACCCTTCGGTTCCCCTTTTACATTTCCCTCTGTAAAGAGCAGGTTTATTGTTTATTGGCAAGGATCCCCATTAGCTGACGCAAGAGGTCAGCAAGTCTTCCTGGGGTCCAACAACATTAAACCATTACAACAAAACAAGATTAAAACATATTGAGACACATAATTCAAGGAAACATAACCACATTACCACAAAAAACAAATTATAACAAAGCACACCAAGGTAGTGAAGATATAACACTACATTTGCATATCCATTGGGTCACTTGTGACCGTAATTGTTTTTTGAAGCTTGCAATACTTTTTATTTTACGTATGCCACTTGGAAGACAATTCCATGCCCTAATAGCCCTGTATGAAGCAGTTCTTTGCATACTATTAGATTTTGCACGCGGTAGACTAATCAGCCCACTATTTGCCCCTCTGGTGAAATGCATATGTACATTAGAGCTGTAAATTATTTCATCAGAGATAAATTTGGGCATGTTAATTAGAATAACTTTCTGAAAAAATATAAGTAAATTGTAGTCTTTTTCCAGCATTCACCCACTTAAGATGTTCATGCATAACAACAGCATTAGTTCTGTAAGAGCAGCTGAGAACAAGCCTTGCTGCCTTATTTTGTACAACATGTAACCTCTGAAGCAGCCGCCTAGAAACAGAGCCCCACACAACAGAACAGTAGTCCAAGTGGCATAGAACTAAAGCACAAACAAGTTGGTTCCTCAGTTTAAATGGGAGGAATTTTGCACACTTTCTTGCAGTGGCAATAGCTCTGCCCATTTTGAAAACAATTCTGTCGATGTGCTCCGACCATGATAATGATGAATCAAACCAAAGGCCTAAAAGCTTAACGTTTTCACCTTGCTGTATAGGTGGACCTGCAATCTGTAAAACCAGAGTAGGATCAAATGCAATTCTTTGATAGGAACAAAATACCATACAGACTGTCTTAGAAATATTAAGCACCAACTTATTAGTATTTATCCAGACATATGAAATATTTAGATCACTAGATAAAACCTGATTAATCTCTGAGACTGTAGTAGCAGCATAATAAAGAGTTGAATCGTCAGCATACAGAGTCAGACTCGCCTGTCGAATAGAAAATGGCATATCATTTATAAATATCGAGAATAAGAGGGGCCCCAGACAGGTCCCCTGTGGAACACCACAATCTAACCCTCTACTGCCTGAGAAAGCACCATTAAAATAGACCCTCTGAGATCTAGAGGGCAGATAACTCCTGAAAAATGAAATAGCTGAGCTATTAAAACCATAGCTGATGAGTTTTTGTATTAAAAGATCATGATCGATCAAATCAAAAGCGGCACTGAAGTCTAACATGACAGCACCTACCAGCATCGACCCATCAATAGCTGAAAGCCAACTATCTGACATTTATGTCAAAGCAGTGCTGGTTGAATGACCGGCCCTGTGTGCATGCTGGTGTTCAGTAGTTAAACAATTAGCTGAAAAATAGGCCTGAACTTGCTCAAACACAATCTTTTCTAATAATTTGCTTAGAACAGGAAGAATGCTAATAGGCCTACTGTTGGGACCTTCGAAAGTTAATTTAGCATCTTTAGGAAGTGGAATAATCTTTCCCTCCTTCCATAACAATGGACACACGCCACTGATTAGACACCTGTTAAAAATGTGACAGACTGACACAGAGATATGAGAAGCAGCCATTCTCAACAGCCTGCTGCCAAGGTGGTCTGTGCCAGTGTATTTGGAGACTGGCAAAGAGCGCAAAAGCCTTTCCACAGTCACAGCATCAACCATATGGAGTTCAAAAGTACAGTTTTTACCCTTCATAATATATGAAGTTATATATATATATACTTCGCAATATATGGCCTCTTTGAGAATTCCACATTTTTGGACATTATTCAAACAAGAAAATTATTCTCTTAAAACTTCTGAATGTTTACCTCTGACAAGATTCCTTTCACCTTTTACCCTTCCTTTTACCCTTCATAATGTGTTCTTTTATCAACACCTCAGAGTTATTACTGATGGTATTGTCCATTCCCAGCCTAAGCTTGGACACCTTGTTGACAAAATAGTCATTAAAATAATTAGCAATATAAAGAGGCTTTGTTAAATAAACACCATTTGATTCTACAAATGAAGATTGAGCAGATTTTTACCCATGATTTCATTCAAAACATTCCAGTTTTTTTACTGTCATGGCTGCTATAAGAAATTTTCTGCTGATAATAGGTTCTCTTCTTTAATCTTTTCATTTTATTAGCCAGGTTTCTTAACTTGCGGTAATAATTTCTATCATCAATTAAACCCGACAAAACAGAAATCTTCTTGGCCTCATCTCTTTGCAACATTAAGTCCTTCAGAGAATTATCAATCCATGGGGCACATTTAGCTTTAACAGTAAACTTTTTTTAAAGGGGCACGTGTGTTAACAATTTTCATAAAATAATCCATAAATATATTTAGAGCCTCTTCAGCACCATCTACAGAGATCACATCCTTCCACCGAACTGTACCAAGATCATCAAGGAAGTCCTCCTCAATAAATTTCTTACAGCTTCTAGCGAATACAATTTTAGCACTGGCTTTTGGAAGCTTAGTCCTCCTAGAAACCGCAATAATATTATGATCACTGAAGCCGACTGGGATAGACACGGGTATGGAACACACATCAGGCCTATTGGTATAGATGTGGTCTATTCATTTGGAGGTGGTGACTCCAGAGCAATTGACAAAGATCCTTATAGCTTGAGACATAATTTGGAATAATCCACAGGTGTTGGTAATGGATTTAAGCTTATTTCTCAAAGAACAATTATCTGATAGCCAATCTACATTAATATCTCCGAACAAATACAATTCACCGTTCTCTTCTGTAACCCTATCCAACATATCACACATTCTATTCAGGCACTCATTTGTCCCCAGTGCCTTTTCTCTCCTTAACTCAGGTAAGGGGAGCTGATGGGTGCAATTAATGTCCTTGCCAAGATGTTATTGTCCACGGTGGTATTGTTGTGTGTTGACGTATTTATTGATTTATTATTGATTTATTTACTGATGTATTCATTTATTTTTTGTGATCAAATTTTTATTAATTTTTCAAGAACAATACATGAACATGAACACCCTCCCACCTCAGCCCCTGCAGTGTCATGCATAAAGAAGTGTCATCCCTTAAATAATATCCCTGTAGCACAGTTCTGATGTGTTAATTTATGTATTTATTCATTCTTTTTTGCCTTGGGTCAGGCCTGTTGTTGTCAAGTCCCAGTGGCTACTGGGCTCAGTGTCATTGCCCCCATTGCTGTTTCTGCTTTTTATGTTTTTTTGATGATGATGACTTGCTGTAAAACCAATCGCCCTTCAGGGACAATAAACATGTTTGAATTGAATTGGTCTGAGATCCGTGCTCCAGCATTTCCAGGGCTGCGTGAAAACAGGCCAGTATGAGTAAGTGTATAAGTCTTTGGACATTGATGCAAATTTTTGGTCCTAAATGGTTGACTTGATATCGATGTATACATCCTCGAATTAAAGCAGAGTCAGAATTTATATCTCTGTGTACCCATGAGGAGTGAACTGTATTGATATTGCAGCCCTTTAAAATTGTATCTCTGTCCAAAAATTGAATGGCACAGTTGATTTATGCCACCTGACACCTGATCGAAGACCAGCTACAGCCTACTTTGTTCTTGCTCATTGTAGTGGCTTCATTAGGTTAACCAGGATGAGTCTTCACCTTTATCTTGCCAAAACACTGCATGCACTTTTTACCCGACGACTGAAGTATCACTATGATATACAGTAACAGTCAAAAGTTTGGACATGTCCACATTTTTCTTACAATACATGCTGAATAAAGAAACAAGTACCCTTCATCTCAGAAAAAAAAAATCTAATTCTTAAATCAATCCAACTACCCAGCATTTTTGTAACCAGCATAATTTCTGAGCATATTCATATGTTTTTCTGTTACAAGGGCTTTTTTATGGCTATAATGAGTTTGCAGCTGAGTGGCCATCTAATTTCCCAAAGATGTGCAGCACCTGTGATTATTTGATTTTCATTGACCTTTTTGCCCTATAAGTCCCAAAACAGCTTGATTTTTAATTTGGCCATCGGAAAATGGAAGGCGCTTGTTATTTGTTTACTTCGCAATATATGGCCTCTTTGAGAATTCTACATTTTTGGACATTATTCAAACAAGAAAATTATTCTCTTAAAACTTCTGAATGTTTACCTCTGACAAGATTCCTTTCAAGATTATATAGAGTAGTTAAGCCTTCTAAATTTCTCTAAAAACAGAGTGCTGTGACATTAGCAAAGTGTGTCCAAACTTTTGACTGGTGCTGTACGGCCATAAGTATAGAGACATCGGCTCAGCCAACATCTCATTCCGAAGTAACAGGTATTAGCATGAAATTGGTCCCTCAGCTAGTCAGTTTCCACTCAAAGGTGAGCATTCATTTGCTAACAGAACAGAAGCCATGTGTCTGGGCGGTGAAGTTGGCCCGTCAGGCTTGAAGTCAGCTTTACTGCTGATCCCAACAGTATTTGACTGGGTTGAGATCAGGGTTCTTCAAGGCAATTTTCTACATCAATCTCAAGAAACTATGTTTGGAACTGGCTTTGTGCATGATGGACAGAGTCACTTTGAAACAGGGAAGGGCCCTCCCCAAAATCTCCCGTGATCCGGAAAACCCAAGTATTTCACTTATAGTAGAAATTAAGTTTGACCCTTACTTGCAATAATTAAGAGTGGTGAAAATCTTAAACCCTTGCTATTGATGTTTTTTTTTTTTAAAATTGCAAGAACCTTGCTTCAATGAACTTACAAGAGTAAGTTAAAGTGACTATATCCCCCGCCGTTAGGTCACCAAAACCGACTGGCGTCTGCGCATTCCCAATAGGAAGGTTGGTATCAAAAAGAATTGGAATAGGTTGACTCCTTGAGATATTGCGCTGACAATGTTCTGGATGGACGGAGCTGAATACTATATCCCCCGCTTCGCGCTAAACGCGCGGCGGGGGATAACAAGGTTTTTCCAGATTACAGGAGAACTGCTAACTGTTGGTGGCTCAGAATCATCCAGAATGTGAGCACTATGCCATTATAAAACTTGCCTTTAGAACCGGGAGGCCAGGCCCGCTCCATGAAATGAATCCCCAGCCAAAGGAGTGCCCACATACTTCTCGAAAATCATACATAAACATGGCCACGGGCAGTAAGATTTTGTACTTCTTGCAGGTGAGACACACACGTACACTTGGTTCGTGCCCAAGTCTGCCGCACCAGGAGAGGGACAGGAGGAATGTATAGTCGGGGCCTACTTCTCCACAGTCGATGTTAACAAGGTAAAGTCCAGGTACTCTGCAGAGAGACTGCACAATCCGCCGAATCCACATCTCCCACGCCCATACCCCTGCTAGCGCTGGCATTGTACTGAAACAGTTCAGGTGAATTAAACTCGGATCAGCTGAGGAAGCGCCTGTCTTTACATCATCAGTGGCATTGCAGTGCAGTGGGTGGTAAAGTCTCTAAACAGAGAAAGGTCACAATAACTTGAATAGGAGCCATTTTGTTTCCATTGCAGAAAACCGAGCCATTTCACAAAATGGAAATTAAGGTTTTTTTTTTTTTTTACTCCTGTCTCAGAAGGGAAGCGTATTAATTTCTGTGGGGGGAACCAATAAATCAACAAGCGATTGGTTTGACGATCATTAAAAAGAAAGAGGTTCAGGCATGAGAAAAGAGAAAATGAAAGAAAAACTTTTCATTTTGAGAAATTGCCCAATAATACAAAATGGCTCCATGACCAGATTTTCTAGATCCCTCAAGTTGCAACTCTTCCTGTCGAGGAACAGCCAGCGGTGAACAGTCTGCTCAATGTGAGAAGGTTGACCCCAAATCAGGGCCTCTCTGTGGAAGTGCAGGATTTTAGAAAATGTCATTTTGATTGCCTGCTAATGTAATTTACAAACCTCAGTACATTCCAAGTCTTTTTTATTAATGACTAGAAATAGTTATGACTTGTCATAGTTGTTATGGTACCATGAAAGAATAATTGGCTGCTTGAGTAATATAGTTGATCCTGACAACATAACGCTGAAACTGTATATGAATCCCTCATCCTCAGCGACATTTGTTCGGAGAGCCCTGCTTCTTTGTGTGAACTACTTTTAAGGTATCGTCTGTTATCTGTTACTGTTTTTGTGAATTAATTCATGTCTCATGTCTGTATGTTGGACCCAAATAAGGCTAGTTGTTGCTAATGTTTCAGCTAATGGGTACGCTAATAAAATGAAATGTCTGTGTTTGTGTTTGCGAGAGTTTTCACCTGTCTCCACCCACAGTCTGAGGACACGCAGCTCTCCACCTGTACCTTCTCTTTCTCTGTGCCCTCACCCCTCCCCCCAGGACCTGTACAGTGGCCTGATTGGTCCCCTGGTCACTTGTAGGCGGAGCTTATTGAGGAAGCTCGGCCTAAAGAAAGAGATTGAGGAGTTCGCTTTGCTCTTCATGGTGTTCGACGAAAACGAGTCTTGGTACCTGGAGGAGAACATTAAAACCTACGTCCCCGACCCAGCCAAAGTAAAGAAAGATGACAAATTCACCGAGAGCAACTTGATGCACGGTATGTTAGGAGTGTAGTGCCATGTAATTTAATGGAAAGTGATTTAAGGTAACATAATTACCATGTAATGTAATTGTTTTATGAAGCAATGTAAAGTAATTGTGACCAGTAATTTCAATATAATGCAATTGTAATAAAGTGTACTGCAACATAATTGCAATCTAATTGCACTGCAATGTGATGTAATTGTAAAATAATCCAGGTGTAATGGAATGTAATTCAATTTAATATAAAACAAGTGTAATGTGAAGAAATGTCACTGTAATGCAATAATTGAGTTGTGATGCAATGTAATATATGCGATTGTAAGGTGACGCAAAGTAATCGTAATATAATGTGACGGCAGTGGAATGTGATGCGATATAATTGCAATGTAAATGTGTGTGTCGCAGCGATAAATGGAAGAGTGTTCGGGAACCTAGAGGGCCTGACGATGCACGTGGGAGATAAGGTGTACTGGTACCTGCTGGGCATGGGGAACGAGGTGGACATGCACACTGTACATTTCCACGGGCACAGCTTCGACTACAAGGTGCGTCCACCCCCCCCCACCACACTGACACACCTGTATCAGAGGTGTCACCAAGGGCCAATGGCACTCAGTCATGGAATTATTCCCATGAAACTTACGGACCCCTGCGTGGGTTTGTCAAATGCAGCTGCTGTATTCAAACCTGTGGGACTTCAGGCCTATTTTAAAATGTAGAAGAGACTCCAAGGTTTCCAACGATCCCCAACATGTCCTCCTGAATAACTGAGGAATGTGTATGAAGTGATGCACAAGATCTTGATGTTGTTCCTTTGATGTAATGCTGTGGCCATAAAAACATGGCGTCCTGGGATTGAATATTTTACTCAATATGTGTGTGATGAAGCTTCAGTGAAGCACTGCAACCAGCAGATACGGAATACGTCGATGGCCTCATGCAAGAAAGGCATAAGTGACACTTTGGTCAAAAATGACGTTATTGGTTATTTTGGAATAACTGAGACTAGACCGTCTCCTCACCAAGTCTGGAGTCTCAATTCCTATCCTAAAGGGGTTAAAATGCCATTTTAAAAGGTGCAGCTGTGATCGAAATGGTCATCTTCGCCCATGCTAAATGGGCTATAATGCCTTCTGCTAATTATCTCCCGAATTATGAAGAATTATGAAAATGTCTAGTAGGAATCCTAATAGGTTATCAAGTACTATACTTCTGTTATGGATAGTTCAGCATACAGCTCACAGGTGGTGCTGCGGCAGTTTTCTGGCTCTCCAGTAAAATTTTTTAAATGTCACTTACACCCTTCTTGCATGAGGTCATCGAGAGGGTTTTGGCTTTTTTATCCCCAGCCAGATGAAAGCCCAAAGGGGGGATTGTGTCATAGCCCAGTCCGTCGGTCCATCCGTCCAACCGTTTACCCGTATCAGAAGTTACTTGGCTGGTGAAATCAACTCCTCCTACAGTTTTCATGGGATATCCTTGAAACTTTGCAGATATGCTGCAGATAGACTGGCGATACGCATGTCGCAGTTGCGACTCCGGCAGGGGATGTTGTGCTCTCTGAGCAGTATAGTTTGAAGGGAGGTTGCACGACTGGAGGCTCTTATCCCCAGTCAGTGTATTGTTTATCCGTAATAGATAGCGGTCAGCGAGCTCCCAGTTTGTAAAAACAGAGCGTGATGTGGGCAGAGAAGCAGAGGAAAACACTGCCCCAGACACGGGGTTAGCAGCAAAACGTGTGTTAAAATAAGGATCACCTTAAAAAAAAACAAAAAAACAAGAGGCTTGTCGGCCTAGAGAGCTCCGCTGAGGATGAGTGAAATGTCATAACTTAATTTCAGGAATTCTGAAATTATTGCAATAGGAACACACATGACACATTTGGTAACCAGAATATACTGTGAACCAGTTTGGTGTCTCAATTTTTGTAGTATAACAATAGAACCAAATTGCAATCATTTATTTCAATTATCTTACCATCAAGCAATACGAAAAACCAACAAATACCCTTCCCCCCAGCACATCACAAATAAAGCAGTCACAATCCTTCTAATTCCGTCAGGGCAATATGATGCAGAACAACTAATCCAGAACGATGATCCGGAACATCATGATCCAGAACAATGATCTGGAACAATGTGATCCAGAACAATGATGAGGAACAACGTGATGCAGAATAATATGATCCAGAACAATTTGATTATTTCAGTCATCCTCAGTGGAGCTCTCTAGGCCAACAGGCCTCTTGTTGAGATATTAATGAAAGACTGAAAAAATGAGGACAAACACTGATTTTCTAAGTTCAAAATACTGAATTTCTAAAAAACTGGGGCAAAGAATTTTCAAATTTTCACAGGGGATATTCAGAACACCATATGAAAGGCTCACAACAAATTAGACAAGAAGTTAATCAGACAGTTTTTGAGATATTCAAATTTGAAGTGAAAAGTTGATGCCGGACAGACAGATAGACAGACACAGACGGACGCCAGATGACTCGCCACTAAAAAAGCTCCGCTGACTGCTATAGTCACAGCGGAGCTAAGAATCAGTCCTCGTTCAAGTGTACGCTATTAATATTTTCAGCTTTTCACCTCGCTGTCAGACAGCCCTACATTTTCTCACCCAAATAGGAATACAAAAGTTCAATCTACAGCTGAGAAAATGTCACGTTAGTGCCAACAAGGTTAAGTGTTGAAAATGATCTTAATATAGCACCTGCTTGAAGGGCAACTGATTTTTTTTTAAGAGGGCCCTGATTTGTGTGTATAACATATATGGCTGACTCTGTCCACACTAGTGCACTGCTCTGCTTCTACAAACAGAGTTTGCCAATTGCAGTCTGCTGCAGTTAGTACACTGACTAGGGATAAGTACCTCATACAGCCCCACTTCATAAAACCCAAACTATCCCTTTAACCCTTGAAGTCCTAAGAGTCGTGACTGCATTAAAATCTCAAGACTGCCATGCGGCCCTCTCGACCTTGTGCGATTCGCACTAATAAAAATCAAATCATTGTTATATTCATTCAATTGCCTTCTATTGTACTTGAGCCAATAGGAGAGGACCTTAGTTTGTTTTCACTCTAAAATCACTCCATGTGTCCATACAACTTTATTCAGTATTCAACAATCGTAATCACATACCACATTCCACATTGGAGACCTTGCGTAATTAGTGAACTGTCATGGCAGTGTGAAATTTGAAATTGACACTGAATAGTTTGTATCATAAATCTGAGTACAAATATCATTTGTAACTCAAAACCTAGCACTAAAATATCTAAGATTATTTGAAAATTGTTTTGTGTCATTATAAAGCTTTTTGCATATAGAAAAAATGTCAACCTTTATAGTTCAGTGTTTCCTTTGTTGGAACTGAGGAAATGTTTTAATGTCTAAGATTGAAAGGGCTGCAGTCCTTAAATATCTTATTAATCACCAGGAATTATCAATCAAAATGTTCCTTGTTTTTTGGCAAACAAACTTTCTTATATTTCAAGACTTGACATTGCCTAAATAACTAGATATAGAGTAAATTGTTAATCATACATTATTCATCTTGTTTCTTTATCAAGCCCATGGGATTTGGGTGTAGTACCCTAGCATTACCCCAGGACTTAAAGGGTTGATCTCAGGAGAGCAGTTAATGTAGAGGCTAGAGTGAACCTGGGTGTGTAACTCAATGCTCCAATTGTACTTGCCAAGGCAAAATGCTCCACCGCGATTAATTTGGTAGAAAATGCAGTAGATTACATGAAGTATGGGTAAAAAAAACAAATCTGTACAAGCTAGTCTAGTTTAGACAATCAGCCAAATCTAAATGTGTGTTCAAATGTACAGGTATAAGCTGGTGCACCTGAGCTAACCTGGAGCCACAGTGTCGTCACACTCCTCAAAACTAAACAGTTAATCTACCTGAACGCATAGACACTGCAGAATTTTACAAATGACATAACAATTACTCTCTGAACCAATATCATAGCATTCTGTGGACGTTAAACGTGTTGTTTGCCTTGGGTTGAAATAGGACGCCTTGTGGAGACGGTCTTCTCAGGTTGTTGAGTTCAGACAAATCGATCAACTTGCACTAAACCCAGTGTTCAGCACATTAGGAATTTTGAGTCTAATGACAAGACGAGTGTTAGTCTGATTCACTTATGATTAACCTTCTCCCGTAAACCTCTCCAGCTGGTTGGTACGCATCGAGCGGACGTGTTCGACCTGTTCCCCGCCACGTTCCAAACCGTGGAAATGCGGCCAGAGTACCCAGGGACCTGGCTGCTGCACTGTCACGTAACGGACCACATCGAGGCGGGAATGGAGACCACGTACACCGTCCTGGAGAAAGAGGGTGAGTCCGCAGGGCAATGGAGGTGTTAACAAGGCCCAACCGCACGGCTGGTCTTTAACAGCCTCAGTTTATTCAAGCCTCTTAGTATCTCTGAGGCTCTGCTCTGATTGGCTGCCTCATAGCGGCACAGTGCGAACAATGGTGACCAATATGGAAGCCTGCCTGTCCCCTGCTAGGCAAACTACACCCCTTATGATAGCGCAAGGGGAAGAGAATCAAAACAAAGCATGTTGGTGGTCTTTTATACTACAGAAACAATCAAAATGGATGCATTGGCTACTTTGCAAACCTTAAGGTTAACGATAAAACCAGAAAAGAAAAAAGCAATGTCTATTGCATTTGAAATATGCCATCTTTCTCTTTTCATGAAAAATGCAGCATGAAGTTACTTAATCATTAATGGTAATAGTATGTGGGAAAAAAATGAACTATGACTATTTAACATAGCGATGACACTGATACACCCATGTTTTCTTTCTTTACCCTTCTTTCCAGAGTCCAAAGGAGTAAAAGGATTTAATGAAGTTTAAACCCAGATTTTTCATAATATCTTTTTTTAAAATAAAATGACGTAACTGAGGAGCCTCAAGTCGCTGAGTCACTAAACTGACTCTTGACACTCAACAGTTTGGTTAAACAAATTGATTCGTGGCAGGATCACATGAACATTTTGAAAGGGGAAAAAAAAAAGCTCCAAAAAAGATGGCCAGCGACTAAGATAAAGTAAAAGCTACTAACATTTCAAGACCACTGGTTTGCCGCAGAATTCTGTGTCCTGACAAAGATCAAGGTCTAACACAAGGTCTAACACATGACCCAGCAAAGCTTTGTTAATCCAAACAGTCCTGGGGAGGGTTTTGGGAGGTCTGTGGCCTATCCCAGCATGCATTTGGTCACAGCATGCAATACAGCCTACACTGGCCACCAATCTGCAAATCCACTAATTTACAAGTCCTTATGAAAAATTACTTCCTTACGTGGGAGCAGAATTTACCAGCTATTGCCATGACAACAGTAGTTTCCCCATCAGTGAGACAAAGGGTAAATTCTTTCAATTCTAAAAAAATGAAGAAGTAAATAATGCATACTGGAGTCCATCCCACAGTTCCCCAAAACAAGAAGCATGACACCCAAACAAGGGGCAGAACAACAGTACCACAGTCCAAATAGATTTAAAATGGCTGCCATCACAGCCATTTTATTTATTACTCTGCATTATGAATAGTAGTAATCACTGGAAGAGTCAAAAGTAAAAAAAAAAACAAAACAAAGCAGGTCAGTTAAGAAAACAAAACTTAATAAAAATCAATTCACAGTATAAGGCTACGCTTGTGTGTGTGTGTGTGTGTGCGTGTGCGTGTGTGTGCGTGTGCGTGTGTGTGTGTGTGTGTGTGTGTGTGTGTGTGTGTGTGCGTGTGCGTGTGTGTGAGCGAGCATCTCTATAGATCAGTGTTTCTCAACCAGTGGTCCATAGACCCCTAGTGGTCTGTAATGTTATTGCAAGAGGTCCATGAAAATAAAATATTTTTAAAATGATTCCATGACCTTCACAGACTGGCATTATCCCACTCAAATGAAACAAAGATCTTCATTTACCTCATTTATCTGCAAAAGGATATGGGACTTTTTTCTCCAGTACCAGCCTCTGTGTTCCTTATGTGGAGAGGTACTCTCAAACCACACCATGAAACCTGCAAACCTGCAGCGGCATCTAAGCACTAAACTCCAATCGTCAGTAGGCAAGACTGCCGAGTTCATCTCACAAAAATTGTCCAGGTTTACGGGAGCAAAAAAAATCACATGCATCCCACTGTTTTGTTACACATCTCCCAGAAGCCACTGCATAAATATGCTGTTCTGTTACATATTTCTGGAAGCGACTGTATAAATATGCTGTTCTGTCACATTTTTGGAAGCGACTGTATAAATATGCTGTTCTGTTACATATTTCTGGAAGCGACTGTATAAATATGCTGTTCTGTTACATATTTCTGGAAGCGACTGTATAAATATGCTGTTCTGTTACATATTTCTGGAAGCGACTGTATAAATATGCTGTTCTGTTACATATTTCTGGAAGCGACTGTATAAATATACTGTTCTGTCACATATTTCCGGAAGTTGCAGGTGAAAGCTCATATTTGCCTCCAAGAGAGTGAATAAATATGCAATAATGCATTTAAAAATACAGTTTCTGCTGTTTCTATAAAATTGGTTCCCAATTCAAGGTTACAACAAATTTGCTGAACAAGCTGATGTTGCCCTTGTGGTTTGTATGTTGGCAAAATATTTGTTTTGCGCACAACACTTAACCTTTATGCAAATTTAAAAACGACTGTGACTGGAGTATGTCTTAGATTATATTATCTGTAATTACACAAATATACTATTTTGGGATAGAAGAAGCTCTATTGGCCTTTATTCCTACCATACTGTATGTCGGCTCCGTATCTGTAACTCACGTACCGGTAGGTCATTATGGTGAATAAATGAAATTTAATTTGAAATTGGCATGAAAACTAGGGAGAAATACAGCCCTCACTCTCCACATCATGCCCAGCAGCTTAAGGGTCTTTATGGTCCCCTATCTTGTCACCAGGTGCACAGGCAGTTAGCCATTACAATCCTTTTCAAAATCAGTCCTTTGTGACATCACAATGGGCAATGACCACCCAGAATGATGCAGAAACTGACTGACTGGTTGGCTGGAGTTGATCAGTCCTGCTTGCCTCTGGGCTGATTCTTCCTTTTGTGATGTCACAAAGGAACAGATTATGAAATGGCTAGTCATGGCTCACTGGCTGTGCACCTCTTAACATTTTAACTCTGGTTGGTGGTTCAAACGGGAGTGTGAGCAAAGATCTGACACTTTGTCCAATATGCAGGGCTTCGCTTTGGTTGAAAGCATCAACTAAATAATGGTAAAATAGGTCCCATGAGGATGAAATGAGGAATAAATGTTTTTGAGTATTTTGATGAATTCCAGAGCCCATATTTAGTATTTACACTGAATTTCTGAGCAGTAGTTGTGATCAGTTCCGCACTGTCCTCATCTTAACCTTATGTTTTTCCTGCAGGACAGCAGCACTGCTCTTGCAAAAGCACTCTTAGTCAGACATTATAAATGCAGTGAGGTGCATATATATTTGGACAATAAGACTGTGGTAGAAGGACTGCCATTTCCAGGACTGCTCACGTGACATGAATGTAAACACAAGTTAAAGCAGACAGGCGCCAATTTCACATATTAAAACAAAATTCATATCCATTGCACAATATTACAGAGCAAAAAAGTTGACCATAAGTTACAGTCCAAATATTTCTTGACATCACTATTTGCACAGTGTTATTCAGCTACAGTATGGAACATACACAAATTAATTAGCCGGCTAAAGCGTTAAGCAGCTGACTAACATTACAGTGGGCCACATCAGGACCCGAAATGCATAGACAGAGGTTATAAATGAAAAGGCAGACACACGGAGAGAGGACATCAACTCAAGGGTATCTAAACCGACACCTGCTCTCGTTCGGTGTGCAAGTCCCTCCCTCATCTCCCTCCGCTCATCCCCAACCGGACCCAAGCACACCTGATAATGCACTCAATCCCAGGAACACACCAAATATCTGGATCTGCCTCTCGGTCTTGCAGGAGAGCTACGGAAACACCCTGGTCTCAGGCAGGGACGTACAGGAGGGAGCACAAAATCTGGTCCTCGAATCCAAATCCAGCCCTGGTTCTCTCTTCTCCCAGACAATTAACTAATTACCAGAACAATCAGAAATTCTGATTGGCCAGACTGACTCCCAGGTGAAGGGAGGGTAGGAAACCAGCTGTACTCAGGTCTCAGGCCCACCACTCCATTCATCCAGCCCTACAGCCAAAGGTAATGACTTAATGAGGTACTTTGTTCAGAAGCGCAAGAGAAACCAGCAATCGGAGAGGCTCACACAGGTTTGCCTTCAGAATCGCTGATCTATGGTGAGGCTTTCAGTTACCATCTCTGGGGGGGGGGGCAGTGACTTCTAGTGCGTTCCCGGTACTTTCCCGGTGCAGTCCCAGTGCGTTGGTACCAGCTCACACGGTCATGTGCCGCTGGCAGCATTCCAACAGGTGTGGCAGGAAGAAATCTGCTGTCCCGTCCTCCGGCAGCAACTCCAGAAACTCCAGCGGGTTCAGCTCCGCGGCAACCACCGCCAAGGTCTCTGTTGCCATGGAAATGCACGACATAAGGTGTTTCTTCATCAGAAGGAAGTTTAACTAGCCAGCCATGCTGCGGTTAGGGAAATTAGCCCGATAGAACAAATTTGCGTCTCCATTAGCATGAAAGCCATCCGCTCGAGAAATGAAGACGCAGCACAAATAGCAGACTAATTTGCAAATTAGCTGGCCATTTCACAAACGAAACAAAGATTTATCAGTGAAATTTCCTATCAAATTAGCAGGCTATTTGCGTCTCCAATACAAAATCCAGCTAATTTGACTTCAGGCTAATTTCAAAACCTCAAAATAGCTGGCCAGTTTGAAACTTCTCTCTAATGAAGACTCTATAAAGGACTCTGTTAGCATTAACCAAACCCCAAAAGATGGAGAACTCTGGTTCAGAACATAAGGCTCCTCTGCCTTAATTCTGCTCCCACCACCTGGATTAGCTAAGTAACACAATTCTTTTATCAAATGGCAGAACTAACGGAGTCCTTCCAAGACAGAATTCTCATTTTTGGATAATCGTTTTTTTTGTTTGCTTGTTCGCGTACCTCGTCTGCAGGTTTACGACTGAAAAATCCATAACTCCTGTTTAAATCCACACATCAATACTGGCCTATTTTTTGGTTTTTACTTCTTAGCAGCTTTGGTGCTGTTGCCCCTATGAGTAACTTTACAACAAGGTAAACGCTAATCATTTCTGAGCAATAAGTTTCTAATTCCACCTTTGTGGGTGCAAGGCTGAAACGCAAAGTAAGTTTATGTGCTGAAGATGTTGCAAACCAAGTTTCTGCAAAATATGAATAATTAGAAACTGCTCGAGGTTATGGCTCAAATTATTTATGGACCGCGGACAACGGGTGTCAGAAGACAGAGTTTACACCATCCTAAAAATTCAGCAGATCAATGGCCACCTGAGTGAAGAAACATTCCCCATGTGCTCCCATCAGCTTTTCAGAAGGCGCAAGACAAAGGGCCAAATTTCCCGTTTGCACATACAGAACTAATAACACAACAGACAATTTGGCAAAAGAAATGCCTTGACCAATCACCAGCCATCTTATCCATTTTATGTGTGCTAAAAGGTTTTGCAGAAGCTAGAGGTAGTAGTACTTCAGGCCTTGTGTTTGGCAAAGGCTGTTTTGGCGCTGTTACGTTGCACATGTCAAGCTTGTTACCAACCTGGATCCTGCTGTAATCAGGAAATGCTGAAAACAAAATGTACTGCAAAGATCTGGGCTCTTTTCCTCAAAACAGGATTAGGGAGTTAGCCTGATAACTGCACTTAATAAAATCCCAGAACCCTGCAGAATCTGGAACGATTCTGGAACGTTTTACAGCCAACTCTGTATCCCCCTTTCACGTTTGATGACGCTGCGACAAAAGTCCAAAATGTCTTCAAGTACATTGGCCAATATCTGCCAGCAGACGGCACAGGAAGTCCTGCTCACCTCTCAGTGCCGACAGCAGGACGCCATTTTCACTTCCAGCGGATCTGGCCCTTTCGCAGAGTTTGGGGAAAACCTTCTGCCACCAAAGTGCCTGAAGACATCGCATATGAAGTCACAAAAAAACAAGTGAAAGTAAGAAAATAATTATAATACGTCAATGAATATTTAAATTTTACTGACCACTCAGTGGATGGCCACTGATTTTTTTTGGTTTTTTTTTGGAAACAATAATTGTGAAGTAAAAGGCGATTAAACTGACTGATACTTTATTGAACCGCGTGGGGTAATTAGTCCTCTGCATTTGACCCATCCTACAGTTAGGAGCAGTGGGCAGCCACAGAGCAGTGCCCAGGGACCAACTCCAGCTCTAATGTCAGTTCCTTGGTCAGGTGCCCTGGTAGGAGGTGAGAGAAACCAGCGTACCCAGAGGGAGAACATGCAAACTGCACACAGAAAGGCCCCAAGCCAGTTTCGAACCCACAACCTTCTTGCTGTGAGGCAGCAGTGCTAACCACTGCTAACGTGATGATGAGATCCAGATATTTCAGCCCGTTTTTAACAGTCACTTTTAAAATACTCAGAGACTGCACTGTATTTCTAATGCCTCAGACTAGGGCCACTGCCCTAAAAATCAGGACTGATTTTCAGTTTTTTAGGACATGGTTAGAGGCCAAACGGCACAGAAGCTCATCTTTCCAATTCTGAAATGCTTTATGATTTACTCATGTGAGCCACAAAGCAATTGCGTCCTTTTTCTACGAGGCGTAACTGTATAAAATACTAACAAACTGTATACATTTAACCAAATGGCAGATTTATAACTGCATTGGGCAATTCCTGCCAGCATGTGTGGGCTCTGAAGGGTTATTGGACACATACGTGAGGGATCAGAGTTTTATGTGAGTGGTATTACATATTTAATTGCATTGAACAGTTATAGCCAGCAGGTTTGGGCTCTAATGGGTTCATCTGCACATTTGTGAGGGATCAGAGTTGTATGTGTAGTATTGGATATTTAACTGCCTTAGGGAACTCATCCCAACAGGATTGGGGTCTAAAGGGTTAATATGGACATACGTGCAGAATCAGACTAATAATAGAGTGAAATTCCATCTTAAATTGTAATAGATAGGCTGCCTCAGTAGGTTTGGGCCTACAAGGTTTAATGTGTAAATTTGAGCGGTATGAGGGTCAGGCGGGAGGAGTACCGTGCGGTCCTGCAGCAGCTCCTGATTGGCGTACGGGATGAGGGCCTGGGGACAGTGGTCCAGCAGCTTGTCAATGGCGGTCTCATGTTGACCCAGCCGTGCAGCACAGAGCACGTGCATGCTAAGCCCCGCCCCCTCAGTGTCCGAGAGCTGCTCCAGCAAGGGCAGAACCGAGGAGACGTCCAGAGACGGGCCACAGAGGAGGGACTGCACGGGGTACATCAGCCAATCAGACACAACCTCCACCCTACCTCAGCCAATCAAGGAGGGACTTCAGTATACATCAGCCAATCAGACAATACCTGAACCTACTGCTTCCTGAATGCCTTGCATTATGACTGCGTGGATTCTTTAGCCTATCGGTGAGTTTATTAACCCTTAAAGTGTTAATCACTGCTATAGTCACACAACATGCAAAATATATGAATCAAAATTTCAGACTTCAGCTTTCCAAAGGTCAAAAATTTTGTCCATTTTTTGTCAGCAAATTAGGTACCCATGAGTCCTTCGGAATGTCATTTATCAAGCAACAATGAATGATTAACTTTTGGAGGGATTGAGCGAGTGAAAATTAAGCACCTTAAGGGTTAATGCACTTAGCCATGGGGGAATCACATGCTAAAATGGCAAACACCGCAGCTATCCTGGACTAGCTAGCAGTGGACAAATAAAAACTGTCACCATAAATATTGTTATTCACTTTCTTGAGGAAAAAAATACCCCTAAAAGAGACATCTCCATAGTTATAAAATAAGCACTCAGTTTCACTGAACAGACAGCTGGCAATAAAAGGTACGCTGTTACTTACTAAAGCTCCAACCTAAGTCTTGGGCACCATGCATTTTTTTAGAATTTGAATCTGGCTTGAGGGGTTTACTTTGCGTTTTCCACATTTGGGTTTCTGAAGATTCAAAGTATATTTGAAATTTGAAATGCAAGTTTTAAATTAAATACAATTTTTTTTTATAAAACCGTTGATACAGATAATATAGTTCTAACAGAACCTTGATGTCAGCATCACCATGGCTGTCTGCAATTAATGAAGGGATGGACGCAAGTGAGACAGTCAGTCTGCAGAAGAACAATGACAAGTTTTCTGTCCCACATGGAACAAGCAAAACGCCAGTCCTCTTTTAAAACAACAGGACAATGCACCAAATTTTTAAGCAAAGTGTAGACACACCAAATATTGGACTGATTTAGATTATAACAGTTTACAGCTCAGTATAGTACACTGCAGTTATAAGAAACTCTCAATTTCATTACTTTTGCAAGCATATATGCCCTCCGAAATTGCTTTCAATGACTATTGCACAGTACAGTATTTCTCCAAAATATTAGGGTAAATGGAGCCACTTCTTCCATTATCCAAACATCTGATTTAGCAGCCAAGTCAACTTTTTTAACCCTCTCCAGGCTCATGTTGCAAATTTGCATCAATAAATCAGTTGATGACTGATTATAAAGTATGAAGACCACATGGGAAATGGTTTGATAAATCTAGCCTTCCAGCTCAGTATTGCAAAAATACTGTTGATACTGTTGTTCAAATATTTGAAGCCAGTAATGTAGTCTCTCCATACCCAACTCGCCGCTTTTTATCCTGCACTGATCTGGCATATTGATAATAAAATGGTAAGTGACACCGAACAAAATCCGATGAATACAAAGCAGAAATAACCGAGATTGCGTCATCTTATTCTCGATAATATGAATGCTCTGTATGCCGACAGATTATTTTTATCTAGCCCACCAACTTAACGTTACAAACATATCGGCAGGTTCGGCAAGTGGTGTTCATGAATTTTTTTTCGTACTTCGCTGCCTTTCTGCATCATAGAAACAAAATTTTAAGTAGACGGCTATACTCAGGCAGGGGAGTGTGATACAGCCTTATGATTTTATACTTTAAAAGAGATTTTGCATTATTAAATTTTCGTGTCCTTAATTGGAAAATAACTGTGGCCGTTTCCAAACGTGCCAATCATTTTTAATGTTCCCAGCTAGGCTGGACAAAAATCATCTGTGCAGAGCATTCATATTTTCTAGAATAAGCTGACGCGATCTCGGTTAACGTATTTTAACTTAAAATACTTTAACTTTAAGTGCGAGGCCAGTGAAGAGAGGAAAATGTAACTGTCTCGAGACACTCCTTCAGCGGTCCGCACAAGGTCGCTGATTGGCTGTATGCAAGTAAGTTTCTGTTTGTGTCAGGAAAATGCATAAATAGCAATGTTGTTGTATATTAAAAAAAATAAACCTGTTACACTGAACATGATTACACAGTTAAGGTGCTTGAAAACAGTTACACTTAAAATAATTACACCGTGGTTGTTTGTTATTTTGCCATTTCCAATTCTAAAAGTGGCCTAGTTTTAGTTTATGACAATCTACAGTTTATGACCGTTTACTTACATTTTTTCCAAAAAGGTTGAGGTTTATATAAATTACAATGAGTGAAATAAACTGCAATGGTCTCTGAAAACAAAATGTGCGTATGTATTACCTATTTTTTGGGGGGGGGGGGGGGGGATTTTTTTATGTACCAAAGGGGGGCCCAGCAGAAAAAGTTTGGGAACCACTGCACTAGCGTATGAGAACTATTCTCCATGAATGAAAGATTTTTCAAATCTCAAAATAATAAATTGGGCTGGAGAGGGTTAAGGGTAACTGACCAACTTCCTTCCTTCTCCCCAACTTCAAACCTTCTCTGGTAAATATCCTATGGCACATCTCTAGGCCAATAGCACCATGAAATTAGGCAATCTGATTGGCCGATTAATTGATGGCTGCAAAGACACTGTCAAATTCACCTGCAGCTTCTCCAGATCCTCCTGGTTGCCGTGGGTGACGCTGAGCTCCATAGGTGTGATGATGGTAACCCAGGGAAACAGTCGGCCATAGTGACAGCAGGAGTTGATCTATCAGAAACGCAAGATTAGAGGGTGAACTGGGCACCGGCTATGAAAGCAGATCAGGGCATAAAAACACATAATCAAGGCAGGTTACATCGACAACTAAAACGATAACTATAATGATCATTAAAACCCAAGACATTGGTGTGAATGCTCATATCTTTATTGTTGATATCTTTAATGTTTCATTTTCTGTAGTGGATGGCCCTTAACACTTTTAAGAGATGCTTTTCAGTATTTGACAGGTACCCTGATTGTAGTCAACGCCACCGATTGTCACATGTGAATTATCATGTCCAGTTAAAAGCATTCTACTCAAACATTTTGCCTTATTGGCAAACATAGCTTAAATACAGGGAGCCAGTTTCATGACACAAGTCAAGCTTAATCCAGGGCCAAATAGCATTTTCAAATAATATTCTCCATACAAAACTCAGTTCAGTCTAACTGAGATCAAGCTTAACCCATGTCTGTCCCCATAACTGCACACTGAGCTGCCCCTCGTGTGGTGACGGTGACAGCAGGTAAAAGCTGTACATCAGCCCCAAGTCTGTCCCCATAACTGCACACAGACCTGCCCCTCGTGTGGTGACGGTGGCAGCAGGTATAGCTGTAGATCAGCCACATGTCTGTCCCCATAACTGCACACAGAGTTGCCCCTCGTGGGGTGACGGTGACAGCGGGTAAAAGCTGTCGATAAGCCCACAGAAAACTCCAGCTGGGTCAGTGGGGTTAATCTCCCTGGAATTGGGGGCCCAGATTGTGAGTTTGGGGCGGCCGTACGGAACATGCCAGAAGCTGTCCTCTCACCAGGTCGTCGGCTGTCTTCAGGGGTCTGACTCCCTCCTGATCGTCCCGGGCGACGCGGTCGACGTAGACGGAGGCGAGCCGGAACAGGAGCTCCTGGATGACGGGGTCCTGGGCAGAGGCCACCAGCAGGACCTCCCAAAAATCCACCAACAACTGAGGGCCCCCGAGCCGACCTTCTGCCTCGTCCCGGCACAGCTCCTGACACACACACACACACGCGCACACATACAATTAACATGTTTGAAAACACGCATTGTCCTATCCCGGCTTATCTCGTAGAACACAAACAAACACACACACACAAACACCTTACCGCATAGGCAAACACACAGAGCAAACACACACACACACACACACACACTCCTTAACACATAAGCAAACACACACAGCACAGCTCCTGAGACACAAACACACCCATGCACTCTCACATTCACACACACAGACACACATTAGCCCAATGTCATACACAACTTCAAACATTACAAAATAGAAACACACACACCAAAAATGACCAAATGCAAACAAACTCAGTATTTGAGCGCACACAATAGATGAGTGTACTCAGGGTTTGAGCGTTTGACCACCTGGAAGAAGATGTCAGCTTCCTCCAGGCGAAGCTTGCTGTTCTCGTGCAGTGCTACGACCGCGGCCACCAGCAGGCCCTCCTGCGCCTCCCGCAAGTGATGGGCGAGCGGCGTGGGGGTCACGACCTTCCCCCGCCCGTACAGGAGCAGCTTGGGCTCCTCGATGAAGCCATACACCTGGAGCATCTGAGAGAGCCGGTCAAATTCCCAATAAATCCATCAAGTATCCTATCAAATGCATAAACAACTGGAGCATCTGTGGGACAGCCAAAGAAATTCTTAATAAATCAATCAAGTTACCAATCAAATCAATAAAAACCTGGAGTACTTGTGGGGCAACCCATTGAATGTTCAATCAATCCATCAATCAATTAACCAGTAAAATCCATCTTCATCTTGAGCATCAAATGAACAGCCAATCAAATTCTCATCCAATAAATCAATGAACCAATTAATCATCCAATTAAGAACTCATTCAACAAACTGCCATTTAGAAAGATAATTTCCACTTCATCCAGTGAGAAGTTTAATCTGTAAATTCTGTTATAACCACTGATCTATATAGAATAACTGGATTGCTAACGTGATAGAGAACTACCTTGGTAGGTTGAAGCAAGCGGAAGTGGTCGAGCGGCCATTTTACTATGCCCGGTAGTAAGCAACCGTTAAATAGTATTCTATGGCAGAGAAGCGCTGATGTGCAGCCTTGCAATGCGGAGCGACATTCTTGGGGGATGTGGAGAGACGATGCACTGGCTAGTGAAGACGGATACACATAAATGAATTTCAACGAATATATTGCTTATTATTAGCCATTGGCGATATACCTTCACAGCAGATAATGTGTCAATGTTAGCCCAGCTAACGGTTATTATTGGAACTATTCAAATTAACGTCAGCTCGCGTGATCCATCAGGTTAGCCTAAAGCTACCTAGATTACCGAACTGAAGTTAACCAAATCAATCAATGTCACACGGCATAAATTAGATAATCCAGTAAAACTGCTGTTGAACGCGGTCTATATTAGACCAGACTAACTAGACAACAAAACCAGGTATTGGCTGGTCAAATCATAAAGGCAGATTTACGCCAGCACTAAAAAAGGCTAATGTTCTGCTGACACTCAATTACCGTTGACCGACTAGACGGATATTCCAAAGATATGGCAAAAATGGTGAATTTTATGTGACAAAGCTCCACCTTGTGTCAAAATTTTGAACCAAACAGGTGTAATGTCATCGTGGGACACATCCTCGCGGGATGTGGGACCTTTCATTGGCACTTGATTTGAGGTTAATCGGACAAATGTCTCCAGAGATATGATAAAACAGTGATTTTTTCAGTTTTTGGCCCTTGGTGGCCAATCTAGAAACTGTAAATTGTCCAAAATGGAATCAGTTCTTCCTCTTTATGATACTTACTTAGATGCAAAACTTGGAATTTCTAACTGAAATATTACATAAGTTATCGCGTTAACACGTAGGGCGGTGCGGCGGCGACGGCGGCGGCAGCCAGACCAAAAACATAATATCCCCAGAACGCTATTTGGCGTCCGGGGATATAAAAATAGAACACAAATTTAATGAACAACGTTCAAAAACAAAAACTTCACTTTTAAGGGTTAAATAAAGCCAACTGAGCATGCTCAGTGCTGCTGACCTCAGCGTGCCGGTTCATCTGCTGGCAGCAGAGGGCGGCATCACCCAGCCGCAGCGCCACGGTCGCCATGGCAAGAGTGAGCACGACCGACGGGGCGCCGGCCGCCTCCACCCGCTCCAGGTGGGACAGGGCCAGGGCGGGGCTGGAGTCCCGCATGTGCGGGCTGCTGACTACGTGCGGGAGCTGTCCAGGCTCCGCCTCCCCGAAAATGTTCAGCACCGCGTCTGCCGTCTCCTGCAGGGGGCGACAGAGAGTCACACAGTTAAAAAGGCTGCCACTAGTAATCAATAGTAACTTATGCGTCAATTAACTTAAGTTTTCAATAAAAAAAGAGCTTTGCAAACAGTCAAAAAGATGCCTCACAAAACAGCAGAGATACCAGGCAAAAGCACATTCAGCAACTCTCATAGCTCTTGCTTTGGAGAATCTTCTGCCTACTAACAGGCAGTCAGTCAGTGACTGAGACCGTCCAGGAGCAGGGTTGGGCAGCCCTGCTGTAGCTGTTGAATGAGGTGTGTGTTTTAGGGTTGGAGTGAAAACCTCCATGATAGTAGATCTCCAGGAATGGGGTTGGGCAGCTCAGAATTACTCACTTGGTCCAGCTCCTCCATGTTCTCCTCGTACAGGGAGTGCTTCAGGTAGAAGAGGAAGCCTTTTCCGAACCCCGCCGACCCACCGGAAAACAGCCTGTTCCTCCGCACAACATCGGCCACCGACAGACCCGACATCTTGTAGTACGGAAGCGCCAGGTGGCAATCTTGCTTGTCAACCCTAAACAGCAACAGTGAATACAACGTTGTCCACAGGGCCAGCCAATAGCACAGCAAAAACTGAGCAAGGATGGATAGCTGGCTAAAGAAGGATCTCACTGTGGCTTTCACAAGCTTGTTAGTTTAGTTTGTTTTTTTTTTTTTTTACCAAATCCATAGCAATTAAACTTCCCCACTGGGGCAGGTTGCTAAAGTAAATATGTGACACATCAGTCACAGAATTTCCATTACTGGTGGAATGGGCTGGGGTGATGTCACTTCTTCCTCAATTACCCCCAGTGCTGCTGCTGTTTGGCCCCTGAGGCCCTTAAAATCAAATCACTACTTTCTTCTTTTACTTGCATTAACCATACCGTTCCTGCTTTTGAAACTGAAGCTGTATTTGCTATATGTATACTGACAAGTCACTTCATTCACAAATCAGCGGCAGAGACATTGATAAAATGATATCGGAGTGCTTTGCAAATTTTTGCTGACAAAAAATGAGGAATTCTTGAGTAACACAGTTTGCATGAATTTAATGCACAAACTAAGTCCATTTGGGAAACTTGACTGATTGGACGACCCTCATTAAACATAACAAGCAGTATTCATGAAGTGAATTTTAATTAAATTTCCTCAGCTGATGAAATCAAGAGGGAAATTATGCCTTAACCCTGTCATCCAATCAAATCCCCAGGGATGATTCCATTTCCTCCAGGTTTCTTACTCTAATCAGTACAGGTTTTTTAGCTGGCAGAAAGCCATTTGTAGAACAACAACGATGTTCCCCCATCCTCAAGCAGTAGGAGAGAGACAGATTCTTCAGAAAATTAGGCTTTATTGAGGCATATATATGAATATAAAGCAGAGTTCTTTCTGTGCAAGAAGAACGAACATTCTGCTTTTCACACACAGTTTTTATACCCTCATCACAGGAAATATCTTCCAACCAGAGGCACTCGTAGAGTGCAAACCTCCGCCAAGGCAGCACAATCCAAATCTTGCGAGCAAAGTTCAGTTATCACGTGTCATAGGATTTCAAGATGGCTGCCGTGGCGTGCCATAGTAGGGACTTTAAGCAATGGCGGATTTTGCAACGGCTACGGCGCCCAGAAATAAATCTCTCCTGACGCTGGTGCCGTAGCCGTCAAATCCAGTTGGAACCTTAAGCAACGGCAGATTTTGATCAAAGTTTGTTGGCAAAATAGTTAGTTCAGTGTGAACTGAAATTGTATCTGTAGCCTACGGTGAGCTTATTTGTCCCACTCTCACTGGCAAAAGGGGCAGATGACACACAGTGGTGCTTGTAAGTTTGTGAACCCTTTAGAATTTTCTATATTTCTGCATAAATATGACCTAAAACATCATCAGATTTTCACAAAAGTCCTAAACATAGAAAAAGAGAACCCAGTTAAACAAATGAGACAAAAATATTATACTAGGTCATTTATTTATTGAGAAAAACGGTACAATATTACATATCTGTGAGTGGCAAAAGTATGTTAACCTCTAGGATTAGCAGTTAATTTGAAGGTGAAACTAGAGTCAGGCGTTTTCAATCAATGGGATGACAATCAGTTGTGAGTGGGAACCCCGTTTTATTTCAAGAACAGGGATCTATCAAAGTCTAATCTTCACCATACGTTTGTGGAAGTGTATCATGGCACGAACAAAGGAGATTTCTGAGGACCTAGAAAAAGGGTTGTTGAAGCTCATCAGGTTGGAAAAGGTTACAAAACCATCTCTAAAGAGTCTGGACTCCACCAGTCCACAGTCAGAGAGATTGTGTACAAATGGAGGAAATTCAAGACCATCGTTACCCTCCCCAGGAGTGGTCGACCAACAAAGATCAATCCAAGAGCAAGGCGTGTAATAGTCAGCGAGGTCACAAAGGACCCAAGGGTAACTTCTAAGCAAGTGAAGGCCTCTCTTAGTTACCGTTAGTTACCGTTAATGTTTATGAGTCCACCATCAGGAGAACACTGAACAACAATGGTGTGCATGGCAGGGTTACAAAAAGAGAGCCACTAGTCTCCTAAAAGAACATTGCTGCTCGTCTGCAGTATGCTGAAGATCACATGGAAAAGCCAGAAAGCTGTTGGACAAATGTTTTGTGGACGGATGAGACCAAAATAGAGCTTTATGGTTTAAATGAGAAGCGTTATGTTTGGAGAAAGAAAAACACTGAATTCCAGCATAAAAACCTAATCCCATCAGTGAAACATGGTGGTGCTTCATCATGTTTTGGGCCTGTTTTGCTGCGTCTGGGACAGGACAGCACAGCTTGCAATCATTACTGGAACAATGAATTCTGAATTATACCAGTGAATTTTAAAGGAAAATGTCAGGACATCTGTCCATGAACTGAATCTCAAGATAAAGTTGATCGTGCAACAAGACAACGACCCTAAGCACACAAGTCGTTCTACCAAAGAATGGTTAAAGAAGAATAAAGTTAATGTTTTGGAATGGCCAAGTCAAAGTCCTGACCTTAATCCAATCAAAATGTTGTGGAAGGACCTGTAGTGAGCAGTTCATGCTAGGAAACCCACCAACATCCCAGAATTGAAGCTGTTCTGTATGGAGGCATTGGCTAAAATTCCTCCAAGCCGATGTGCAGGACTAATCAACAGTTACAGGAAATGTTTAGTTGCAGTTATAGCTGCACAAGGGGGTCACACCAGATACTTAAAGCAAAGGGTAACATACTTTTCCCACTCACAGACATGTAATATTGGATCATTTTCCTTGATATACTGACCAAAACTTCCAACGCAACACTCAGGTTTATTGCGACACGTCATTTTCTTACGATAAATTTAACAATACATGACCAATATTAAGATTCAAATCAAAAACACAGTTTTAGAGTCAGGAATGAAGAGCAGATTTTTCCTGGTTTCCAATTCATTGCATCAGTTGAAGGCGCAATTCTGGATCACCGAAGTCAGTATCTTGTATGGCCTCCTCTGGCGTCACACACAGCCTGGATTCTGCGATGCATGGAGTCAATCAAATGCTGAATTTCAGCCTGTGTGATGCGGTCCCATTCCTCCTGGAGTGCTTGACGCAACTGTTGGATTGTGGCTGGTTCTGGATCAGGCCTTCTCACCCGGCAATCCAGCATATACCATAGATGTTCTATAGGGTTTAAATCTGGGGAATACGCAGGCCAATCAAGACACTGAACATTATTCTGCCTCAGGTAGTCCTGACAGATTCTGGTGACATGCGGTCTCGCGTTATCCTGTTGCAGCGTTAGGCGATAGCGATGGACGAGTGGAACGCAACAGGGGTAAGGATGTCATCATGGTGACGGGCCACATTGAGGTTTCCATCGATGAAAATGAGGTCTGTCTTGTGTCTATTGCTTATTCCAGCCCAAACCATCACACTGGGTCCACCCCAGCGGTCACGCTGCAGGATGGTAGCGTCAGTATAACGTTCCCGTCGCCTACGCCTACACGCAGTCTTCCGTCAGACACACTCAACTTGAACCTTGATTCATCAGAGAAGAGCACCCTGTACCACCTGAGAGCATTCCAGCCCAAATGTGCCCTTGACCATCGCAGACAGACGTGGTGACCTGCAGGAGTCAACACCAAACCACGGCGGGGACGTCAGTTTCGTACGGTTTGGTCCCTAATCCAGTTCTGGTGACGACCTCTGTTCTGAGCAGCAGTGATTGTAGCTGGCAGGAAGCAATTGCGCAGGTGCTGGAGATGAATATGGCGATCCTGCTGAGGGGTGGTGACACGTGGTCTGGGGGCACATGGTCGATCACCGGAGATTCCTGTTTCATTATACCGGCTCCAGAGACGTGATATGGTCGACACGTGGACGCCCAGGTTCCTTGCAACCCGTCTTTGCGACATTCCACCAGTGAGCATACGCTCTCGCTGATTTTGACCTCGGCGCGGCATGGTCACACGTTGACCCAGGATAACGCAAAGGAATATTTAAGTTGCCCATTGCTACGGCAATTTATTGACCAAATTCTAAAAGGATTGGTCAATGAGTTCTATAACCTGACGGGATAGGCAAAATTCTAAACAATGTGCAGTCAAGCGGAACGAGCTGCCCACACGACAAAATCAAAACAATTTTCTAAGCTTTTAAGTTGGTTTTGAGCCATGATACATCAACTACAATATCCCATTTTATGTACACCAAATATTTCAAAATTGTATGTGTTGCGTTGGAAGTTTTGGTCAGTGTAAATGAAGAAATATAATATTTTTGTCTCATTTGTTTAACTGGGTTCTCTTTATCCCTTCCAGGACTTGTGTGAAAATCGGATGATGTTTTAGGTCATATTTATGCAGAAATATAGAAAATTCTAAAGGGTTCTCAAAATTTCAAGCACCACTGGAGCTTCCGGAGAAATGGGAAACTGTTAATATTAAATACAATTACACTGCCTGGCCAAAAAAAAAAAGTCGCACACTCAAATATTTAGTTGGACCCCTGTAGCTTTGATTACAGTGCATACTCCTCTTGTCACTGTTTTGACAACTATATGCAATGCCAGAACATTTATTTTCGATCAGAAATGCCATGATTTTTGTCCAAGATCTTGTCTTGTCGACATAATGGTTGAACCACTTGGTGGTCTTGAGTACATCCCAATAACTTTTATTATGTTCAAGGTCAGGACTTTGTGGTGGAAAATTTGTTTGTGAAAATGATTCCTCCTGCTTGGTTTTGTCATTCATGGTTTTCTTTGCTAAATACAAGCCAATAACTTGCCCTTTCTGAAATACTGTAACATCGTTTCCACCATCAAGGAACGTGTTTTCCGACATGATTTTGTAAGAAATGAATAGCGACGCACTTCATCAGTCAGGGTTAAAATGATTATTGCCATCTGAAACATATTAATAACCGCAATAATGATCCAATTTTAGAATTTGTTCATTAACTTCCAAACGGTGACTTTTTTTTGGCCGGGCAGTGTATTTAAATGTTTTGCAATTCTGCCAGGTACAGGTACTGAGCATAAGGAAAAGAAATGTGCATCTTTTTATGAACTTTATTTCGCACAATTCAATTAAAAGACATAAAATTTGACAATATAAGCACATATCTAATCAGAGTGTGAGCGAATGGTAAAGTGCATGGGAGTGTGCATGTATAATCATACAGCATGTGTGCTATATATGCACCGCAGCAGAATAAAGACTAATGTACATGGGAGTAAATATAGATATTTATAGGGTATACGGAGAAATAATGTACCGTATACAAAGCAAGGATGAGGGAGAATATGGCCTACAGCAGAAAATGGTTCGCTATGATTTTATTCAGTGAAATTTACATGGTATCCTGTATCTGTGGTAAAGGATCGCTGAAACATGTAGTGTATAGTGTGTCACTGTCAATTGTAGAACACGTTTAATTTCAGAAATACAATGAAAACCATTTAAAGCAGTCACCTGAACCACGCGTTGTAGTGACTACGTGAGATTGGTTCTTTCCCCGCAGTAGATCAGCCTGCTACGGCAAGCAGGCTTTGCGTTGCCCTCGTAAAATCCGCCGTGGCTTAAAGTCCCGATTGTTTCACTGATCTCGGTGTAAATCAATAGGGTCCATCCTTGATGTAATAGCAATCCACCCACAAAATTTCAGACAAATCTGCACGTTTCTTTTTGAGTTATGTTGTTAACAAACAGACAGACAAAACAAACAAACAGGGGTGAAAGCATAACCTCCTCCCCAACTTCGCTGGCGGAGTTAAATATGGTCTTTCTGCCCTCTCACGCAACAATGGGTCAATAACGTAATGGCTGCTTCTTACTTGTTTTTCCAATTGTACAATCATGTGGTGTCTGCATGTTACTTGCTTTTCTCTTTTATCATTAGTTGGCATTCTTTGCAAAATAACAACTTCAAGGCTACTTCATTGTTAAAGCGGACTTTTAGTTGGGTCACACATCGTCCCAGAGGCAAGCAAACCAAAATACTGCCAAGTTGCCCTCAAAACTGCAACCAAAAGATAACAACCCTCTTCCAGAGTACTGGAGCATCAAGCATAACTATATCATTTCTGTTGAATCATGGTGACTAATGCTGATGACTGTACAGATATGGACTGAATCAACTGAACAGATGTCAATCAAAGCTACAGGAGCCAACTGCTTACATGTGTGTGCACTGCTCATGCGTGTGTGAAGCGCTTGTAGGGATGTGTGTTGAGTGTGTGTGTGCATGTGCCTGTGCATGTTTGAGTGTGTTACTGCTGCTTAAATAATATGGTTACTGATTATGATTATTGATTATGGTTATCAATTATGGTCAATTATTGATGAATATGATGAGAAATATTGAAGTATAATCCTCAACACAACTTGTGAGTAAAGTAATCTGACTTACTGAATGCATATCAAAGGACAAATAAATATGAATATTGTGTATAGCAAAAGTCTGGTGAGAAAACTGAGGTCCGTGCGGGTTGGCCAGGTGAAAGATTGATGCATGTAGCCATTGGTCAGGTGACTCACCACAGTGCTCCCCATTGGTCAGATAACACACACAGCTGCGTACTCATTGGTCAGATGACTCACCGGCTGTAGCAGTCCCCAAGCTGGGCACAGCTCTGCTGGAAGGTCCTCTGAAGCTCTGCCCTCTCGGAGGAGTCATTGGAGCGCGGGCTCAGCAGCGCCGCTCGCAGGATCAGATGGGCTTCGCTCAGAAGGTGCACACAGCTGTGTGACAGCGGATTGGTCGACTCGTACTTCTGACTGTATTCCACCTGTGAGGGAGAGGGAAAACGATCAGGGCTGCATCTTGGAGAAAAATACAATTACATTCCAATTACAATTGACATAGCAATTACAATTATGGGTCCTTTTGCTGATGCTTTTTATCCTTTTAGTTTATTGAACACATTTGCATGTCTTCGCGAATCTACAAGTTAAAAATAGGACCAAGAGTCCTGTGGTTCAACAGTCAAAG
Source organism: Gymnothorax reevesii (assembly GCA_029721435.1). NCBI lineage: Eukaryota > Metazoa > Chordata > Actinopteri > Anguilliformes > Muraenidae > Gymnothorax > Gymnothorax reevesii. The sequence goes on from CM056575.1 coordinate 149,161,714, forward strand.
ATAGAGAATTTAGAAGAACTTTGTCAATCAATCAGACTTTATTGTCACTGTACCAGTACAACAAAATTATAGCTAAATTCTTGCTACTAATTGGCACTTTCAAGGTAAAAGATCATGGTACCAACTGTATTGTCAATACTTTCTACACTATCAATATGTGTAAACTTTTCCACATTTTTCTCTGATAAATTACAGACTTTACAAGGCCATGCCACCACTTTCCTATCAAAAGACATGTAAGAAATTGTTAGTATGAACAGGATGAAAATTACAGCAGAACTAAAAATTCATAAAAAGTAAAAAAAAAAAAATCTTTCATATTTTCATATTTTTTGGTCAATATTGGTAGAACTTTACACAAGGATGTTCCATAACAAATCTTAAGTCATTCTGGCTGACGGTTTCAGATAAGATGATTTTGGAAAACTGCACTTAGGTTTGACCCTTCGAAGGTCAAAGGTCATGATACGAGATGAAAGCCCAAATATGACTTCCAACCTACTGTCAATAGTATTTATTATCAATACCTGCAATCATTTCCAGGTTATATCCCATTGAAATATGGCCCATACTGGGAGAATTTCAAAAATTCATAAAAATGTCAAAAATCAATATTTTCAGATTCTTTTAACAAAATTCTGCAGACGTTGTCACAAGGATTCTCCACAGTCCGATATCAAAGTAATTCTGGCAGGCTGTTTTGGTGTAGAACATTCTTGTAAAATTGCCAACAACAAGGACGACGGCTAACAGACAATGGACACCAGGTCACACTCTTGTTTCATTTGCCCTTCTTTTGGGCTGTTGGATCAAAAACCAACTCAGTCGCCTGAGCCGATTCTAATAACTCATTAAGGGCCAAATCAAATCAAAACGTATTTGTATTGTGGAATTGCCATAATATACTTTGTGATAAATCCTGGCTCAAAAGCCCACAACAGCAGGCCTAAGGCAGCAGTGGCAGAGGGGCAGGAATCGGGGGAGGACCCAGACTCGAGTGGGGGGCCCAGCCTCTTCTCTCCTGCTAAGGACGGGTATGCATGACCAGCAGAGAAAACAGATGGACCAGTTTTCTACCAGCCCAATACTTACGAATACTTACCAGGTATAAGCCAAAAGGCAAAACTGACTCGAGATCACCCTTTGAAGTTATGCCAACATATCAATAGATCATATGACATCATTCCCCATTGTGGCGAATTTATGGCAGTTATAAAACACTTCTTCCAGCTATGACAGCAACACAAAGCTACACAACACAGATTTTATCATTAATGTATGATCGAAGTGTACCAAGTAGCCAAACTATCTTAGTGCAGTAGGAACAGTGTTTTAGTGGTAAAAAGATGAGCTGACAGTAGGCACTGCGGTTTTACTAGCTGCGAGGCGTGAAGCTAGCAGTCACAACAGCAGTTTTAGCAGTGAAAAGGGGTTGCACTATCAGTGGAAACAGCAGTTTTACTTGTGGTAACGTGACACTCACAGTATGAGCAGCAGTTTAGAAGCAGTAAGGCAAGGAGCCAACACTCAGAACAGCAGTTAAGCCGCAGTTCAGTAGCAGTAAGATGAGGAGCAAACACTCAGAACAGCAGTTCAGTAGCAGTAAGATGAGGAGCAAACACTCAGACCAGCAGTTCAGTAGCAGTAAGATGAGGAGCTAACACTCAGAACAGCAGTTCAGTAGCAGTAAGATGAGGAGCCAACACTCAGAACAGCAGTTCAGTAGCAGTAAGATGAGGAGCTAACACTCACAACAGCAGTTCAGTACCAGTAAGATGAGGAGCTAACACTCAGAACGGTAGTTCAGTAGCAGTAAGATGAGGAGCCAACACTCAGAACAGCAGTTCAGTAGCAGTAAGATGAGGAGCTAACACTCACAACAGCAGTTCAGTAGCAGTAAGATGAGGAGCTAACACTCACAACAGCAGTTCAGTAGCAGTAAGATGAGGAGCTAACACTCACAACAGCAGTTCAGTAGCAGTAAGATGAGGAGCCAACACTCAGAACAGCAGTTCAGTAGCAGTAAGATGAGGAGCTAACACTCACAACAGCAGTTCAGTACCAGTAAGATGAGGAGCTAACACTCAGAACGGTAGTTCAGTAGCAGTAAGATGAGGAGCCAACACTCAGAACAGCAGTTCAGTAGCAGTAAGATGAGGAGCTAACACTCACAACAGCAGTTCAGTAGCAGTAAGATGAGGAGCTAACACTCAGAACAGCAGTTCAGTAGCAGTAAGATGAGGAGCAAACACTCACAACAGCAGTTCAGTAGCAGTAAGATGAGGAGCTAACACTCAGAACAGCAGTTCAGTAGCAGTAAGATGAGGAGCTAACACTCAGAACAGCAGTTCATTACCAGTAAGATGAGGAGCAAACACTCAGAACAGCAGTTCAGTAGCAGTAAGATGAGGAGCTAACACTCACCACATCAGTTCAGTAGCAGTAAGATGAGGAGCAAACACTCACAACAGCAGTTCAGTAGCAGTAAGATGAGGAGCTAACACTCAGAACAGCAGTTCATTACCAGTAAGATGAGGAGCTAACACTCACAACAGCAGTTAATTAGCAGTTAGATGAGGAGCAAACACTCAGAACAGCAGTTCAGTAGCAGTAAGATGAGGAGCTAACACTCACAACAGCAGTTAATTAGCAGTAAGATGAGGAGCAAACACTCACAACAGCAGTTCAGTAGCAGTAAGATGAGGAGCAAACACTCAGAACAGCAGTTAATTAGCAGTAAGATGAGGAGCAAACACTCAGAACAGCAGTTCAGTAGCAGTAAGATGAGGAGCTAACACTCACAACAGCAGTTCAGTAGCAGTAAGATGAGGAGCTAACACTCACAACAGCAGTTCAGTAGCAGTAAGATGAGGAGCTAACACTCAGAACAGCAGTTCAGTAGCAGTAAGATGAGGAGCTAACACTCACAACAGCAGTTCAGTAGCAGTAAGATGAGGAGCTAACACTCACAACAGCAGTTCAGTAGCAGTAAGATGAGGAGCTAACACTCACAACAGCAGTTCAGTAGCAGTAAGATGAGGAGCTAACACTCACAACAGCAGTTCAGTAGCAGTAAGATGAGGAGCAAACACTCACAACAGCAGTTCAGTAGCAGTAAGATGAGGAGCTAACACTCAGAACAGCAGTTCAGTAGCAGTAAGATGAGGAGCTAACACTCAGAACAGCAGTTCATTACCAGTAAGATGAGGAGCAAACACTCAGAACAGCAGTTCAGTAGCAGTAAGATGAGGAGCTAACACTCACCACAGCAGTTCAGTAGCAGTAAGATGAGGAGCAAACACTCACAACAGCAGTTCAGTAGCAGTAAGATGAGGAGCTAACACTCAGAACAGCAGTTCATTACCAGTAAGATGAGGAGCTAATACTCACAACAGCAGTTAATTAGCAGTAAGATGAGGAGCAAACACTCAGAACAGCAGTTCAGTAGCAGTAAGATGAGGAGCTAACACTCACAACAGCAGTTAATTAGCAGTAAGATGAGGAGCAAACACTCACAACAGCAGTTCAGTAGCAGTAAGATGAGGAGCAAACACTCAGAACAGCAGTTCACTAGCAGTAAGATGAGGAGCAAACACTCAGAACAGCAGTTCAGTAGCAGTAAGATGAGGAGCAAACACTCAGAACAGCAGTTCAGTAGCAGTAAGATGAGGAGCTAACACTCACAACAGCAGTTCAGTAGCAGTAAGATGAGGAGCTAACACTCAGAACAGCAGTTCAGTAGCAGTAAGATGAGGAGCTAACACTCACAACAGCAGTTCAGTAGCAGTAAGATGAGGAGCAAACACTCAGAACAGCAGTTCAGTAGCAGTGAGATGAGGAGCTAACACTCAGAACAGCAGTTCAGTAGCAGTAAGATGAGGAGCTAACACTCAGAACAGCAGTTCAGTAGCAGTAAGATGAGGAGCTAACACTCACAACAGCAGTTCAGTAGCAGTAAGATGAGGAGCTAACACTCAGAACAGCAGTTCAGTAGCAGTAAGATGAGGAGCTAACACTCAGAACAGCAGTTCAGTAGCAGTAAGGTGAGGAGCTAACACTCATAACAGCAGTTCAGTAGCAGTAAGATGAGGAGCTAACACTCACAACAGCAGTTCAGTAGCAGTAAGATGAGGAGCTAACACTCAGAACAGCAGTTCAGTAGCAGTAAGGTGAGGAGCTAACACTCATAACAGCAGTTCAGTAGCAGTAAGGTGAGGAGCTAACACTCATAACAGCAGTTCATTAGCAGTAAGATGAGGAGCTAACACTCACAACAGCAGTTCAGTAGCAGTAAGGTGAGGAGCTAACACTCAGAACAGCAGTTCAGTAGCAGTAAGGTGAGGAGCTAACACTCACAACAGCAGTTCAGTAGCAGTAAGGTGAGGAGCTAACACTCATAACAGCAGTTCATTAGCAGTAAGATGAGGAGCTAACACTCACAACAGCAGTTCAGTAGCAGTAAGGTGAGGAGCAAACACTCACAACAGCAGTTCAGTAGCAGTAAGGTGAGGAGCTAACACTCACAACAGCAGTTCAGTAGCAGTAAGATGAGGAGCTAACACTCAGAACAGCAGTTCATTAGCATTTGATTTGATACAGCAGTTTGCTATCAGTAAGGAGGAAAGCTAGCAGGAATAAATGCAGTTCTCGTAGAGGTAAAGTAGAGAGTAGGCTGGACAAACGGCGGTTTAGCAGCAGTAAGGCGCAGCGACAGAGACTCACCATCTCACTGTACAGCCGTAGGGTAGAGACAGTGTTCACCACATACACGTTCCACCCATGGTCCCCCTCGCCCACCTCCTTCACTCTGGGGAGGGAGGACTTCCTAGACCTGGGGGGTGGGGACAAGACTCTGAACCCAGAACCAGACATTGGCCTCTAACATAGACACACAGGGCCACTAACACCAGAGGTGGTGTTTCACAAAGCAGGATTACAGAGATAGCGTGATAATCACACTAATACGCTGGAAAAGTGGTGACGTCATTTTGAAGTCAACTTGCCGTAGCCATGGAAACTGGTTCACGGCGAACGAACTAAACCATAAGCAAAGAAAGAGAACAGTGTTTATTGCCATGGTCCTCATGTCTGTGTATGGCATTAAGCTTTATTTTCAGCAAACTTAAAACCAAAATATGCTCATTATAAAAGAACAGGAAGCTTTTCTCACCATATTTTTGATCGTCAAATATTTAGGCATATGTGCCGTGTGTTAAGTGTTCGAGTGAATGTGTTGCTATGCTGTGAGTGTGAACCATAGTCAAGGAAGTGAGTGCTGACCCCAGCGAAAGTGACGTCACACTTTTTCAGTGTATAAGCTGCAAAGCTCGTTTTACTTTTTATGTCAGTCAGTGTTCAGTGGGAAGATTTGGAGTTTCGCTCGGTGGAGTTATACAGCAAAAGCTGTAATCCTGCGTCATGAAACAGGGCTCAGTATTGCCTGGATGAGGTTAAGTAAAAAATAAATGGTTAAAACAATACTGCAACTGTGACTTAAACTGGTATCACAACATTCATTTTGTGCATGCTGAGTATTTGCCAACACACTATGTACTAACCAATGAGAAGATAACGCTGAGTGACACCGTGAATTACAGAGGATAATTCTTTTTCCAAAAGGTTAGTTAATTCAACACACAATTCTACAAATAACAAGAACTAAATTTTTTGTATTGAATTCAGGGAACACAAGACAGGGTGGGGGGAAAAATTAGCCCACTAAGTTTGTCTGCTGTTTGAAAAAGCCACACTATTCACAATTCACAATACATTTCCAGGATCCTATGTTACTGGTGAATGCTTGTGTGGCTTCTATTTATCAAATTACCTCCTGTGTCATTTACATTATAACCCTAGTGTAACAATCTGTGATATACTTTACTCGCCAACAACAACGAAAATGTACAAATTATGGACACAAGATGTCTCGCCATATTGCCCATCTTTTTGTCCAATTGTGCACAAAAGTTACAGAAATATTGTTTAAATACTAAATACACACAACTCCAATCATAAATTTCATTGAGGTAAAATTTTTGAAGGCCAGAGAGGAGACAAAAAGAATAATGACTTTTTGTTCTTCAGGCTTAGCATGTAATCTGCTTAAAATGCTCTGGCAGTAAAGTGGATTCATGTGATGTAAATACATTAGTCACAGTGGGCGGGGTCTAGTGCTGTTCGCGTGACCGTCAAAGAATGTCTCGAAGATTTCTTCTGCCCTGGGCCCAGTCTCTTTCTAGAAAATACTCAGATTATGAACACAATGAAATGCATGTCACATTGACAGTGTTGCCAGGCAACCAGGAATGCCTGGGCAAAGAAGTCCACAGAAAAAAGAATAAAAATGAATCAACTAAAACATAACAACAAATCATGGCCTCCACCAGTAAATTATTTAAATTCAAACATTCTGTGTGGTCACGGATTAATTAGGAGAGACCAACTGGGCCATTGCAGATTAACATGCAAGTGCACACATGTTAGGGGAGGGAAAAATCCATATTAGAGATATTTTAGTAAGGACTGAGAATCACACCCGTGGTTTTGGGGGTCAAGGCAGCGGTGGGATAACAAGGGGGTGAGACGATTCAGGAACTTACAAAAATGACCTGGACAGGAAGTTCTCCAGTCTGGGGGAAGTTGAAGGATCTATACCTACCGCTAGGAAAATCCCAGCTAAGGCTTTGTGATCTTTAGAGTCGCTAAAATGAGGGGGGTTGCACAATGTTTATGCATCAAACATGAGAGAAAATAAGCAAACTATTAAAAAAAATCCGCACATCGAGTAGACCAAGGCTTTTATTCCAACAGAGTAGTTACAGAGTAGATTCTGCCACCCCATTTCCAGAAAAGTTGGGACGTTGTGTAAAATGTAAACGGAGAGAATGCAAAGATGTGCACACCATTCAAACCCTATATTTAATTGAAAACAGTGAAAAGACAACATGTTAATAGTTGAAACTGAGAAATTTTATTGTTTTTAAGAAAACATCAGCTCATTTTTTTTATTTGATGCCAGCAACACGTTTCAATACAGTTGGGACAGGGGCCACTAAAGACCTGAAAAGTTGAATAATGTCAAAAAAAATACACATAGTGGAACATCTCACTGCAAATAAGGTTATCATGATTGGGTTTAAAAGTCTTTCAGACATAAACAAGGCACCTCTCAGGGAAAGAGTGCATGGGCAAATAGTTCAACAATTTAAAATAATGTTTATAATAATGTGTAAAAGTGCTAAGAATTTGGGGATTTCATGCTCTACAGAACATAATATTATAAAAAGATTCAGAGCATCCAGAGAAATCTCTGTACACAAGGGACAAGACCAAAAACCAATGTTGACTGGCCATGATCTTTGGGCCCTAAGGCAGCACTGCCTTAAAAACAGATGAGATTCTGAAGTGGAAATCACTGCATTGGCTCAGGAACACTTCTCTAAACCATGGTTTGTGAACACCACTTGTCACTGCATCCACCAATGCAAGTTAAAACTCTGCCAAGCATATATGAAACCAAGATCCAGAAACGCTACGGCCTTTATTGGGCCCGAGATGGACCGAGGTGAAGTGGGAAACTGTTCTGCGGTATGACCGATCAAAAATGTGAAATTATTTTGGGAAATTATGGATGCCGTGTCCTCCAAGCGAAAGAGGAAAGAAACCATCCAGCTTGCTATTATTGCTGAGTTCAAAAGCCAGCATCCATTATAGTATGGGGTGCATTATTGCACATGGCATGGGTAACCTACCCATCTGTGAAGACATCATTAATGCTAAACAATATATAGAGGCTTTGGAGTTTCGAATATTGCCATCTAGACATCTTTGATAGGGGAGGCCTTGCTTATTTCAGCAAAATATTTGCCAAACAAAACATTCTGCACGTTACAACAACATGGCTCCGTAGTAAAAGAGGTTGGGCACCAAACTGTTACCCACTGAAGATATACTACACTATCGTAGTATATTTAGAGTATTTTTGAAAGAAAAGGTGAGGCAACACAGTGGTAAACATCGCCTCTGTCCCAACTTTCTTGAAACATGTTGCGGTCATAAAATGTTTTTCAAAAAAAATCTCAGTTTCAACATCTGACGTATTGTCTTTGTAACATTTAAAATTAAATCTAGGGTTTAAATGATTTCCAAACCATTGTAATATGTTTATATTTACATTTTACACATTGTCCCAACTTTTATGGAAATAAGGTTGTTCTAATCAAGGTCTTCAACAGACTTAACAGCAGGGATCCCAAGACTTGGCCCTCAAGTCCTAATCCATCCCTGGTATTATTTCCTTCCAGGCAATTAACTTGTTCCCTACGGAATACTTTCATATGAAATTGTCGCGTTTGTACGGAATACTTTTCCCAAAAATGACACAATATAAAGTACTGAAGTACAGGTTGTCCATGACCGCGATCATCAACTGCTGTCATCAGACTGCGAATGGTCATCCACACCGCTGGCACCAGCTTACCGTAGGGAATGGTAGAATTCGTTGCGCCGTTGGCAGCGGCTCGCCGTAGAGAATGAGTTAAGTGAAAAATTACTGCTCCTGATTAGACTGCCTGTCATCACACGTGATTCCCAGGTAATATAAAGGGAGGGTGGAAAACAGAACTTCTGGACCCACGAGGACCGTGATTTGGGGAATAAGAGTCTAGGGGTTGATTAATAGAATCATCCAAGTAAATGTTAGGTTGGAATAGAACCCTGAATCCACAATGGTCCAATCAGGGTAAGATGAGAACCTTTGAAATAGCCTAATAAATAAGGGATGGTAAAACCCGGCCCTGAAACCCATTCTGGCCCCATTTTTCTTTCTTCCCTGGAGATTACTGCCAGCTCTTGTCCTGACAGTCTGTCAAACCAACGCCGAGGTTAAGACAGGATAGAAAACCAGTAGCTCATGGGGACTGTGATCACATGAACAGGACAATAAGGCATTCACTCTTCACGTTAAAGACTTAATCCTTTTTTTTATGCCAGCAATTTAAATCTGAAGCAAGGTGATCAAAATTTGAGTTACTAGCTTATTTTTAAAAAATAAATCATCCGAAGCAACTGACAGTTAGTCAGAACCAACTTGTAGCCATGGTTACTGACCTTACTGAAGGCCCTAACAAGTGTGCTAATCTTATTGTGGCTAAGCAACTTTTCACATCGTCACTGAGCATAACATGTTAGTCGGCCGACATCCCTACAACAATCAAATCATCCAATGTGGCTCCCATGGGATCTGAAGCAAGTGACTGGATCCCAGTTAATCACTTGTAGCTCAGCCACTGTTCATCAGAACACACTGCTGGAGGGCTCAGAACAGCTGTTTTTCCACACCTCCTTCACCTGAGAGTGACCACAGTCTGGCCAATCAGCAATGACGGCTCACTAAATTACATGGAAGGAAAGAAAACCAGGACTGGATCTGGATTACAGGGCCACACACATTAATCCTGCCCTCACAAACATGATGATCCCATTCCACACTGCACAACTGCCTTATAATAGACTGACCCGGATAAGACATAAAGCTCCCTGACTTCAGTACCTACATTGTTCTCTTTGGAGTGGCGGTCTTGCCCCCCACGTCGGCGGCGGTGAGAAGGACAATGTGGTTCCTGTCATGGCAGAGAAACTTCAGCCCGATGAAGAGCTGGATTCTCAGGGCACAGACCTCGATTGTGCAGGGGGGGCAGGCCTGTGAGGACAGGAGACTGATATCAGGGCGAAAATGTCACATTTAAACAGGCATGCGAAAGGTAAACCTACTCCAATCAGTTCCATGGCATGCTATATCACAACAGGCCTTCGATCTTATGGGCGATGTATACTGCCTGGCCAAAGTAGAAGTCAACAGTATCGATTTAAATAGGCAAATACTTCAAAACTGAAGATTGAATAATTATTGCAGTGATTAATATGCTACAATTGGCAACAATTCTTTTAACTCAGTCAAAACAAGATCCGGTCAAAAATTAATGCAACTCTGGTCAGAAATAAATATGACATTGCGCATGATTATCGAAACAATGCCACTAGAAATGCGCTGCAATCAAATGTAACAAAAACCAACGAGAATGAGACTTGTTTTTTTCGTCAGGCAGTGAATATGCCACCATCATTATCCGACATGAATTAAATTTTGAATCGGGCACGAAACACAATGTTCCCTTGTTCACTCAATGCATAACAGTCAAAAATCCATCGAACATATGAGCAGCCAGGTCAGGCTCAAACTGGTATACGGCAGTATTTCTCAAATTCAATCCTGCAGACTCCCGGTGTATGCTGGTATTGGTCCAACCACAACGGCAATCAGAGAATTTTAAAATGCAGTGCATTTGCCAAAATTGGGTGCATTTCATGTTTAGAGAAGCTGTATACCCTCTTGAGCCACTTGACAGAAATATCGATACAAAGGCTTCTTAACAGGTGAAAACTAATTGACAGATGGTTCCACAAATGAACCATTTATTACAAAAGCAAATCATACAGTCAAGCCCATTTAGTGACATGTCTATGTAATGAAGTTCAACAAAAGAATCTGAAAGAACTTAAAACACTTGTGTTCAGTGAGCTAATTTGTCAAATGTGCAAAAAAAAGAAGCACAGTATGTTCAAGAGTCATCTATTCCTTATGGCGTGGATGGATATTTCTGTTAGAATGTGGCTAAAGAGAGTAATAACTGCTCAGAACGAATGTTCCCAATCAAGACAAACTAACAAGCTTGATAAAATCTTACAACTGCATTTGTGATTGGAACGAAAATACAGCATGGACAGTGGGCCCACAGGACTGACACCAAAAACCACTGACATAAGGTCATGAGCGATGTGGTTAGGCTCATGTCGACACCAAAAACCAGGGTCTATATAATTGTTCAACCAAGAAAATGCACAGTCACACAGGCAGTTTGGTAGACAGCACCTTCATGGTGGTGTCAATGTAGGGGTCCTCAACCCTGGCCGCCACCGCACTGCATCGGACGGAGAAACACTGCAGTGCATTCCTGCAAGAAGAAAAAAAAACAACAGTATTTGTTTAAGCCAACAGCGCCTATATCCTTCTAAAAAGGGCAAGAGAGACAACAGAGCGTTGCAGTACGAGAGAGAGGCGCTATGGCTCCCTTTTGATGATGTATGACAAAAACTACACTGTCAAGATGTAACACAGGTGACACTCTTTTCAGCCCCATCAGGGCATTTCCAATTGGAACGTGCTTCTCTTTTTCCAAGTACGCCCTAGGAGATAGAACAGTTACAAGTAAAGAGCGTGAGAGAGAAACAGAGGTGGGCTTCCTCGTAATGACGTGGGACGCAGGCTGCCAGTTGGTAACATGGAGAAACTGATTGGCTAAGAGACAGGCTAGGCTACCTAGTGATGATGTAGATAAAGTGGTCAGAGATGGGCTACAAGACAGGCTAGGCTACCCAGCGTAGCCCTGAAGCTACCTGGTGAGGACATGGAGAAACTGGTCGCTCATAACCGCCTGCCGGGCCTTATCTGGGTACTGGTATGTGGCGATGAGCTCGACAGCGTTCTTCAAGCTGTACATGTACCCTACGCTCGGCAGAGAAAAGAAACAGAAGACGCACGTCGGCTCCTTGGCCTCGATGGCTCCCTCTTGGCTGCCTGTAATTAGGGGAAAAAAAATTTTAAAAAGTAATGTACCATATTAAATGGTTTTTGCCACCAGTAAACACTTGCCAATAGCCAACCTCAAATTACAGGGTGTATAAAAAATGTAACACCAAAAAATTGCCCAAAAATTAATATCCTATAATTAAAAAAAAATCCTTTTACATAGGTTGATAAACAGTGGTTCAGTGCCTTTTTGTGCAATTGCACGTACTCGATATGTAAATTGCTATAATTCCGTTTTGCGCAAAAAAAGTGCTGGGATAAAAACAGGATCGGAGACCATAGGAAGCAGCGTTAGCAATGCCCTTTGTATATCACTAATTGCCATTATTTTTGAATTAACTTGTCCTGAACACGTCCACCATTTCTTTCCTGACAGATTTGGGCCCCTGCCAGCATATCGTACACTGCACGGCGGATCAAAGCTCTGTCCCCTCTGAGAACATCGACTTCTGCCGTTTTGCGTTCCTCGTGGTCATCCAGGTCCCATGGTGGAGTAACGTAAACTTTTAACTTAAGATGATCCCACAAGAAAAGGTCCAAAGGGGTTAAGTCCGGTGACTTCGGGGACCATTCCACGTTGCAGTGTAGGGCAATCAATCGTTCTCCGAATTCGGTAAGTTGAGGAGAAATGTGTCAAGGGATGTGCTGAGATCAAGAAAGTGCAAACACCTGGTGTTGCACCATTCTGGGGACATCCATTCATTGATTACACAGCATGACATAATAGGACTATTAGCCACCAGGAGAGCAAAGGGTCAAAGCAATTTCCTGAAAATTTTTAGGACACTTAAGGGCACACCTAACATTGCTTCTCATGGTTTCGGATCCTGTTTTCATCCCAGCACTTTTTTGTGCAAAACGGAAGTATTGCAATTTACGTAATTAGCCTGTGCTAACCCACGCGTGACATGTTGAGTATGTGCAATTGCACAAAAAAAAAGCACTGAATCAATGTCTATCAACCGACGTAAAAGGATTTTCAAAATATTATAGAATATTGATTTTAGGCCAATGTTTCAAAGTGGGACATTTTTTGTGATACACCTAGTATTCATGAATTAATTTGGCTGATATTTCTGATTCAAAGCAACTTACTGTTGATTAGACTAAGCAAGGGCCAACTCCTGCAAGCAGACACTTTAGAGCTGACTTATGAGGCGAAAAAGTCCTTCCATCGAACATCTGTTTCTTTTGTTTAGCTCCAACCGAGAGCATTTCAATGCTTGACACGTCTTAATTAGGATTTAGGAACTGGGAAGCAGAAAGATTTACACACTAGACAAAATTAATTATATTTTTGACGCTTACGTTCATTGTTTGTTTTGGTAATTGTTTCACTTCAAATCCACTAAGGTGGCGCAGAGAGCCTAATTAATGAAAACTGTGCCATGGACCAAATACTTGTGGACCTTAATACATGTAATTTTGCAGATAAAGCATCTTTAACGGTCGCTTTAAGGCTCAATTCATCGTCCATCTGAGTCCAGAAAGCTACAGAAAGATCGTGATATAAAACCAAAGGCATTTTCCCCATTCCTGTATGAAAGGTCAAATGATTTCCTCAACTTATGGACTTGATCACCGCCCCCTGCTGGTCTTACTCACTGGAGTTGGTGAACATGGGGTACAGCTGCAGAGAGTGCAGAGAGGTGTCCTCCACGTTGCAGCCCTGGAAGAAATCAGGGGTGAACCTCCTGCGAGAAAAAGCAAACAGTATGCTAGTTAGACCCCTGGAGTCAAATGACGACAGTCCAGACCCACGATTCACGAAGGTCGAGAACAGCCGATTTCAGATGCTCCCTACACCTTCCAGTCAGTCCGGCCAAATCATGAGCTCCAATTCCCAGCTGCAGCCTTTAAAAACAAAGCAAATCCAGGTCATGCGAGCGCGCGGGCGTGTAGGGCAGAGAGAATTTTAACAGAAACAGAAATCTGAGGTTCACTGCGGACATTTTACGTCGCCATTCACATGCAGAAGACAAGGCCTCGTGACTTTGAGATGTAACGTACAACAATGCAATGGAAAAAAAATGTGCTAGTCAATCTACCAATTGGTCTTCGCAACCGTTGTACACAGGTAAATCAACTGTGGCAGAGTTGGGTAATTAAGCATTCGAAGGTGAGGTTACCGAAGGCCTTTGATACAGTCAACGGATCGCTACTGATCTAAAAACACTCGTTTGTCATTCTAGACGCACAATCACCAACTGGATCCAGGTTGTTTTTGCCAACAAACAAATGCCATTCATGTAGATACTCTGATCATGACATTAAACAGCAACTACGAACATTTTAGTTACTTGGGAGGAAGTGTTTTTTATATGCAGAATAAACTTTTAAAAAAATATTGTTACACTTGAAATCTCCTCATTTTTGAGATAAGCTCATTTGAAAATGGGTCTTTAACAAAAGCTCAGTTTTCTTGTCCAATCTGCCAGTCAAACCACCAGGGACCTCAGGAGCGAAAGACTTAAAGGACAACCCCTCGCACCCAAGAGTGAGATATTCTCATGCTGAAACACAGTCCTGTAGGGTCTCATTTCAACCCCAACTTCCCTCATCTGCTTGTACTCTTTAGGAGCTGAGGAATTTCTCTATTTATTCATTGAGGAGTCAGGTTGTTCTCCAGGAACTGGGTTGCTTACCAATGGTATTACAGGATTGACGCCACAAGAGGGCGATCTCGAGACATTAGGTCACCTGTACAGGACATAAGCGACTCCGCGGCTGCCTCTGGCCTCGCTCTCAATGCCCGTCCACTCGAGCGACACCGGAACACCACACTCTCTCGCCCCCTCCCCGATAAACTCCTGGTTCCTCTGGCACATGATGAAGTCGTCCGGGTCGTGACGGCTAATGGGTCCATCTCTTCCAGCATCTGGGCAAAACACTGCCACACAACCATGTTTACAATAAGATCATGGGTCCAGGCGAAGATTCAAACCCACAAACTTCTCGCAGCAAGGCATCAGTGCAACTCACAGCCTCCCAGAGCCCGCCTACATTTAGATTTACATTAGTACTTATTACCTGGAATAACAGATCAAGCAGAAGCGAGACAACCTGTGCAATGGAATCTTACAGGTCCTCAAAGAGTCAAACTAATTCAAATGGAAACATAATGCATCATAAGCTGTCTGATCAGAAGTCACAAAACTCATTTTTTGTCATTTTTCCTTTCACATTAACCACAGTTCCCAACGATACAACAACAGTCAACCAAGGAATCGAACCAACACCCTGCTTACTTCACCGACACACTATACCACCAGAGGGCATTTGGCAAAACTGAATTTGTGTGTTAGCATATGAAGCATCTCAAATATGTAACTGAACCAGATAAGGATGAAGCTGGGATCAGAATTTGGCTTTATGTTCTTCATCATCAGTGCTACTGGTCGCACCCTTGAAGGAACACAGGTAAGCAAAAAGGCGCTAAACTCCAGGATTTTGCAGCAACAGCATCTGCAGTCGGAATGCCAGCCCTGCACAGTTATGACGCCATCGCCGTGACAAAAACTATCAGCAGACAGACATGTGAACATCAGACAGAGAACTCAAAACCTCTCCTGCGGTAGGTCCCGCTTCAAAAGGCTTCTTCAGGACCACATTTTGCCACGGTGACACACAAACACACACACAGACATAAAACACACACGGACACACAGATGCCCAGGGTGAAAGCAGAAGCAGCTGTCAGCTGGAGATGACCACATCCAGTAACAGTCAAAGTTTTGGACACACTTTGCTGATGTTACAGGACTGATCAACAACTGAACACCTCTTCATATTCTCTAAAGGAATCTTGTAATAGGTTTAAGTCAGAAGTTCAAAAAGGATCATTTATTTGTTTGAATAGTGCCCAAAATTTTAGAATTCTGCAATAAGCCATATTTTGCAAAGTAAACGGACAAGCTCCTTCCATTTTTCCAACAGCTGAATTAAAGTCAAGCTGTTTTGGGACTTATTGGGCAAAAATGTTGAGGAAAAGCAAATCACAAGCGGAGCACATCTTGGGGATGTGAGACAGCCGTGCAGCTGAAAACTCACTATAGCCATAATATGACTGCCTTGTAAAAAAAATTAATAATAAAAAAATTTTTAAAATGTGAGAATGCTCAATAAATATCACAACAAATGCTGGTTAGTATGGTGGATCTTACTTTGCGAATAAAGATGTAAGAAAAATGTGGGTATGTCCAACCTTTTGACAGGCACAGTACACTGTGACCTCAGGTTTGACACTTCTGGGCCAGTAAGTATTTGTGTCCATGCAGGCATGGAGAGTACAAATGGGAGTACAAATCACCTTATCGTTTTAATAGCGCAAAGCACTTCACTTAAACCCAGAAATGTTCACCCACTCACAAACCGATCATGAACACTGTTTGATATACCCGTTTCCTCACAGTCATCGGTTCCGGGGATAGCTTCCTCAGGCACCAGAGCGTGTGACTCCCGCGTGCTGCTACCGCCCCGATGGCGCTCGAGCCTCAGCACCAGCACCTCCAGCTCCGTCTGCAGCGCCACGAAACCCGCGCACAGCGCCACTTGCGCCGGCGTCCACCCAGGCACGTTCAGGATGAGGACGCGCTCGAAGTCCAGCACGGAGAGCTGCTCGCTCAGGGCCTGCCTGCGCAGACTGAAAATCACCAGGCTCTGCGCACAGCCCACGAGGAGATCGCCTGTTGCCGCGCAGCAGGTCGCGCACCGCGGCGCCTCCACCAGCGGGATCTCGATGATCTCCATCTGCTCCTTCGGCGCGCCGCGGAAAGACGAGCCGCGCAGGAAGTGGCCGAGGAGACGCACACCCACCCTGGTCTTCTCCACCGCCTGGTAGCGCCAGTTTGTGTAGGCGCGGAGGTATGTGACTCCGTTCTTCTCCTCGATGGTAACGAGATAGTCCCCTTGGAAAGAGCGCGATAGTCAATTGGGACTCAGTGATTCCCAAACTCAAATATTTGAAAAAGCAGTTAATTAGTCTTGATTAAAGTTCATTTATGTCTGCAGTAGTTTATCCTACTACACCAGATTTCAACGAATATATATGCCAGCCATGAAGAATAACAATTCGTATCCATATTGTGATACATTAGAAACAACTGCAAGTAAAGAGGGAAAAAAAAAAAAAAAAACTGATCAATGCAAACGCCAAACAG
Organism: Gymnothorax reevesii; assembly: GCA_029721435.1. Taxonomy (NCBI): domain Eukaryota; kingdom Metazoa; phylum Chordata; class Actinopteri; order Anguilliformes; family Muraenidae; genus Gymnothorax; species Gymnothorax reevesii. The sequence continues at coordinate 149,178,520 of CM056575.1, forward strand.
CGTTTCGGGGATATTTCGATTTTGGTCCGACCGCCGCCGCGCTGCCCTACGTGTTAACGCAATAACTTCAGTAATATTTCGATTAGAAATGTAATGTTTTGCTTATAGGCAAGTATCATAACGAGGAAGAAATGATTCGATTTTGGACAATTTACAATTCCTAGATTGGCCACCAGGGGCCAAAAACTGAAAAAATCACTGTTTTTATCATATCTCTGAAAATTTTTGTCCAATTGACCTCAAATCAAGTGCAAATGAAAGGTCATGACCTGAGGATGTGTCCCACGATGACAGTATACCTGTTTGGTTCAAAATTTTGGCACAAGGTGGAGCTTTGTCACATAAAATTCACCATTTTTGCCATATCTTTGTTCAAATGACATGAAACTATGTGCAACTGCAAGGTCATGACCTCCCAACATGTCACATGATGACATCATACCTGTATGGTTCAATATTTTGCCACCAGGTGGCGCTTTGTGATGGAAAATTACCATTTTGGCCATATCCTCAGAACCATTTGTCCGATAGACCTGAAATTAAGTTCAAATGAAAGTCTATTTTAGGTCTATTCAAGGATTGGGGAATTGGAGGATTGGGGGCGTTTGGGGATATCCCTCCAGCCGTCGCCTCCGTCGGCATAAGCCTAGTTGGTGACACAGTGCTCACGTGTACATGAAAGCTAACAACTAATTCTGCAGGTAAATGATAGAATCAATCCGGTTTTGTGTCATGTTTACGTAATTAATTTCACGCTAATTATTTTGAAAGTATTCCACACAATTGTGTTCAGCAACCAAAACTGGAGCCAATTTTCTCAGGATCCATTTTAATCTTATGTTACAAAAAATTGCTTCAAATATACATAAAAAACACAATATGTTCAAGGTCTTTTATTCTTCATGGTACACATAGACATTTCCATCAAAATGTGGGCTAAAACTTAAAAATGCTTCCACCCAATTAGGATAAATTAACAGCCAATTAAAATCCTAAAAATTACCATTGTGGTTGGTGCAAAAACCAGCATAGACAGGGGGACCCCACAGCCAAGTCCAGAAATCACAATACAGTGGGGAAAATAAGTATTGAACGCATCAACATTTTTCTCAGTAAATATATTTTTAATGGGGCTATTGACACGAAATTCTCACCAGATGCCAGTAACAACCAAAGTAATCCACACCAACAAAGAAATACAAAGTCCATAAATTATGTGTCAAAGTGGAATGACACAGAGGGGAAAAAAGTATTGAATTCGATTACTGAAACTTATTTAATACTTAGTAGAAAAGCCTTTGTTAGTAATGACAGCTTCAAGACGCCTCCTGTTTGGAGAAACTAGTCACATGCATTGCTCAGGCATGATTTTGGCCCATTCTTACACACAAACTGTCTTCAAATCTTGAAGGTTCCGGGGGCCTCTTCTATGAACTTTGATTTTCAGTTCTTTCCATAGATTTTCGACTGGATTCGAGTCAGGTGATTGACTGGGCCATTCTAGCAGTTATATTTCTTTCTCTGAAACCAGTTGAGAGTTTCCTTGGCTGCGTATTTGGGATCATTGACTTCCTGAAACGTCCACCCTCGTTTTCATCTTTAGCATCCTGGTAGATGGCAGCGTATTCTTTTCGAGGAAGTCTCAGGACGTTTCTCCATTCATTAGTCCTTCACTTAAATTAAATCTGCCGGTAGCATATGCTGTAAAACAGACCCACACCATGATGTTCCCATCTTCAAACTACACCCCCAAAAAACCATACCAACAGCGATGTGCAGTGCCGTTTGTCCTCTAAACATTGTGTGTACTGTGACATTCAATTCAAAGAGTTCAATTTTGGTCTCATCTGACCAGACTATATTCTCCCAGTATTTCATAGGCTTGTCCAAATGTTGTGCAGCAAACTTTATACAAGCTTCAACATGCTTTTGCTTCAGCAATGGAGTCTTGCGCAGTGAGGGTACATAGAGACCATGGCGTTTGAGCGCATTACTTATTGTTTTCTTTGAAAAAACTGTACCTGCTAATTCTTGATCTTTCTGAGGCTTTCTGCAAGTGGCCCTTAGCTCTTGGACAACTCTTCTGATTATTCTTTTGACTCCTGTCAGAAATCTTGCAAGAAGCACCTGGTCGTGGCCGATTTTTGGTGAAATGATGTTCTTTTCACTTCCAGATTAAGGCCCGAATGGTGTTCACTGGAACATTCAGAAGTTTAAAAATACATCTGAAACCAATGCCATCAGTATGTTTTGCAATAATAAGGTTGCGAAGGTCTTGAGCTCTTTGCTTTCACACATCATGAGATAATTCTTCTGTGACACCTTGGCAATGAGAAATCTTTTTACAGGCCATCAATTAGGACTAAACCAGCTGATATTAATTTGCAGTGATAAGAGGCAGGAATTCTTTCTAAATACTGACAGATTTCAGCTGATTTCTTAGCTTTCCATGCCTTTCTGCACCTTTCTTTATGTGTTTATACTTATTCCCTGTTTCATTCAGGCATGGCAACAGATGAGGTTTTTTTCCGCGGCTTTCCGCGGAAAATGTGTTGAGGGGGGCGGCAAAGTTGGGGGGAGGGGGGAGTCTAACGAACCAAAGTTAAATGACTTTTCGTCTTTAATCGCAAATCACTTCCGTGTTCCGTAAAAATGTAAACAATAACACGTATCTGTTCGCACCTCGCATATCTGCCTGAGTAATGCCAACCACAGAATTGCGCAGCCGATATCACATAAAAACGGTGGAAATCCGCTGATCGGCGGAAGATTGCCATGCCTGTTAATTCCACTATATCACACATAACAACCCCAATTCCGCAATCATTGGGACAGTGTGTAAATTGTGGATAAAATCAAAATGCAATCACTATCAGATCACATGAGCCATTATGTTATTTACAATAGAACACAGATCATATTTCAAATGTTGAAACTGGGACAGTTTACATTTTTATCCGCAAAATCAGTTTATTTCAAATTTTATGGCAGCAACAGGTCTCAAAAAAGGTGGGACACAGGCAAATAAAGGGCTGAAAAAGCAATTAATATATAAGAGAATCAGCTGAAAGAACATTTAACTGGCATCAGGTGTGTAACATGATTGGCTATGAAAGGGATGTCTAAGAGAGGCTGAGTCTCTCAGAAGTAAAGACGGCCAGAGGCTCTCCAACCTGTGAAGGCTTGCATGAAAAAAATTGTGGAATACTTTTAAAAAAATTATCCTCAACGTCAAATTGCAAAGGCTTTGAAAGTCTCATCATCGACAGTGCATAATATCATCAAAAGATTCAGGGAAACTGGAAAAATCTCTGCGCGCAAGGGAGAAGGCCGAAGATCTTAACTGGATGCCCGTGATCTTCGGGCCCTCAGACGCCACTGCATCACTCACTGGCATGATTCTGTCACTGACATTACTGAATGGGCCCAGGAATACTTCAAGAAACCACTGTCTGTAAACCAAGTCTGCCGTGCCGTCCACAGATGCCACCTAAAACTCTACCATGCAAAAAGGAAGCCATCGTTGAACATGATCCAGAAGCGCCACCGTGTTCTGTGGGCCAAGGCTCATTTAAAATGGACTGTAGCAAAAGTGGCCAAATTTGACATTCTTGTTGGAAATCATGGGCGTCATGTCCACCGGGCTAAAGAGGAGAAAGACCACCCCTCCTGTTATCAGCGTTCAGTTCAAAAGTCAGCATCTCTGATGGTATGGGGATACATTATTGCATATGGTGTGGGACACTTGAATGTTTTTAAAGGCACCATGAATGCTGAAAGGTATATAAAGGTCCCCTCCGGACAACATCTATTCCAGGGAAGGCTTTGTGGGTCATTCCATGTCAAAACAGCCAATATTGAGATGCCTCGTACATGACACCTCAAGGATCTTGCTCAAACTTTGTCCAAAAACACTTCATGGTACCAAAAAAAAAAAAAAAAGAATCCAAAGTGCTGTGTCAATATATCTGAAAGTTTCCTCGTGAAAATTTCTTGAAACTTGGGTGCTACGCCCCTTTTTGACATTTCCAACAGTGCCATTCACTGACCTGAATCCTAAGGACCCCTAAAAATCACTTGCCGCCATAAAAAATTTGGATTTTGGGGGCCCTCCTCTCACCCCTCTGATGTCTCATGGTGATTCTGGCTGCAGACTCCTGATATATGGGCCAGACTGCACCAGCACATCAAATTTCAGCTTCCTGTCTCTATTACATGAAAAGTTGTGGTCCTTCCAGAATGCTACAAAACAAAATGACCAATTCACATAAGTCAAAAGGGGCATGGCTCCCAAATTTCGAGAAATTTTCACACAAAAACCATCAGAGATATCGACACGAAACTTGGGATTCTTTTGTTTGGTACCACTAAGTTTGAGGAAAATCTTAGAGGTGTCATGCACATGGATGGCTGAGTTGACATGGAATGACCCTTGTGTATTTCAGCAGGACAATGCAAAACCACATACTGCAGCTATTACAACAGCATGGCTTTGTAGTAGAAGACTCCATGTACTGAACTGGCCTGCCTGCAGTCCTGATCTTTCAACGACTGAGAACATTTGGCGTATAATTAAACAAAGTTTGTCAAAGGAGACCCAAAACTCTCCAGCACCCGGAAGTCTGTATTAAACAAGAGTGGGATCAATTCCAATGGCTAAACTCAAGAAACTTGTCTCCTCAATGCCCAGTTGCCTCCACTGTGTTAAAAAGAAGAGGGGATACTACAACATGGTAAACAGGCCCCTGTCCCAACTTTTTTGAGACCTGTAACAGCCATTAAATTAGAAACGAGCTCATTTTGAGGATAAAATTGTAATATTTTTCAGTTCAAACATTTGCGATGTTATCTCTGTTCCATTGTAAATACAATACTGGCTGGAGTGACTTGAAAGTCATTGCATTTCAATTTTATTCACAATTTACACTTTGTCCACACTATTTCAGAGATGGGGTTGTAATTTATGGACTTATTTGCTTTAATTTCTTTGAATATGTGAACTACTTGGGTTGTTCCGGGGCGCTACTCAGTGTGCGACCCGCTGCAGTCTACCTTCCCCGGTAGACTGGAGAAACTGAATTGCCTTTGTAGGACAAATAAAGTCGTCTGATTCTGATTCTGTTAGAGACATCTGGTGAGAATTTCACATCAATAGCTTGATTATAAATATATTTACTGATAAAAACGTTGACGCGTTCAATACTTATTTCCCCCGCTGTATAAGGTCATAGCCCCTAGCAGACGCGGTCCATCCCCGTCTAAGCGCCTGTTAGCTCTCACTTTCAGAATACATTTCCTTTCAGTTCAGGCTATGAAAAATCACTTCATGTCACTTTGCCAGCTTAAATCGCCTCAATGTAGAATTCAAAACAGAGCAGCAATAAAGCCAAGTCAGCCGTGGTCACTTTGTCTATTCTGACCGGATAGGATGGAATGGATCTTCGCTCTTAGTGAATTATTAAATCATATATCACGAAATGGCCAGTTTACAGGCAAATATAATTGACCAGATGGTGAATACGGAGATTTTCTTCGTTGACCTACAGTAAATTTCCATCTGCAAATGAATTTTAATTCTTTTCCGAGAACGAGTAGAGAAGTATTGCGATTCATGACGCAAAGACACTGGAATATTTCTCGTCCCACTGTCTCCCAGTGAAGTACTTACCTATCTGACTGTGCACAATGCACTGAACAGTGCCCATTGTCGCAAATCGACAGATGAGAACGCAGCCCTCATCCTGAACCTCATATGCCTCGATCTTGCATCCTCCCGCGGACACCACGAAAACAGCATCACCTCCACAACAGACCAGTCCCGGTTCCTGTTCAGTCGGCACTATTTGCTGAGAGGCGAACGGATGGCAGTTATAAACGTGAACCATTTCTGCAGACCTACCGCCCAGAGGACTATCGAATCACCCAGCTGAATTGTTTACATTCCGTTGGCCAGCAGTTTGCGAGCAAGAGCACCTCAGCCTTTACCGAGTTCCGCTCACACCTCCTTCACGCCTGAGTATGCAAGCAACAAGGCGGCTAGCTTTATCGATATCACATGCTTCGCGTCTTGTGATGATCAGGCCAACATTGTTTGAGTAGCTCCTTTTATGAGGATCCCCAGTCTTTCGAGAATACCAATCCTCCCATTTCTGTTAAGGAACGGAATCAGGTGAGTCCGATTCGAATTCCAGGTTTGGATGGAAAACAACACTTTATACTCGGTTATGGGGAGTTCATAGTCCGTGGAACTCAACTTTCAGTTCCCCTTCCTCAAGCAGAAGTGACAGCCGAGGGTTGGTTGAGATCTGTCCGCTGATTTGTCAGATAATCTGTCATTAATTACTCAAGGACTTTGATTGGTTCACCGTGAGAATATGTCTACTCCCAGTTGACTGTTCAGTTGATCTGCTTGGTTTTCGAAATACTGTCACTAATATTTTAAACTTATACGGGAGAATGAAAAGTAGTATGCAGTTTGCAGTTTACGCAGTAATTCAGTCTCATTGGGGAATATGCGTGATTATAAGTTTCACGTTTTTAAAAAACATCATCATCATCATCATCAGTTATACAAAACCCAAAACCAGTGAAGTTGGCACGTTATGTAAATCGTCGATAAAAACAGAATACAATGATTTGCGAATCCTTTTCAACTTATATTCAATTGAATACACTGCAAAGACAAGATGTTTAATGTTCAAACTGAGATTTTTATTTTTATTTTTTTTGCAAATAATCATTAACTTAGAATTTAAAGGCAGCAACACATTGCAAAAAAGTTGGCACAGGGGCCTTTTTACCACTGTGTTACATCGCCTTTCCTTTTAACGACACTCGACACACGTTTGGGAACTGAGGAGACCAATTTTTGAAGCTTTTCAGGTGGAACTCTTTCCCATTTTTGCTTGATGTACAGCTTAAGTTGTTCAACAGTCAGGGGTCTCCGTTGTCGTATTTTACGTTTCATAATGCGCCACACATTTTCAATGGGAGACAGGTCTGGACTACAGGCAGGCCAGTCTAGTACCTGCACTCTTTTACTACGGAGCCATGCTGTTGTAACACGTGCAGAATGTGGCCTGGCATTGTCTTGCTGAAATAAGCAGGGGCATCCATGAAAAAAACGTTGCTTGGATGGCAAGATATGGTGCTCCAAAACCTGTATGTACCTTTCAGCATTAATGGTGCCTTCACATATGTGTAAGTTGCCCATGCCTTGGGCACTAATACACCCCCATACCATCTCAGATGCTGGCTTTTGAACTTTGCGCCTATAACAGTCCGGATGGTTCTTTTCCTCTTTGGTCCGGAGAACACGACATCCACAGTTTCCAAAAACAATTTAAGATGTGGACTCGTCAGACCACAGAACACTTTTCCACTTTGCATCAGTCCACCTTAGATGAGCTTGGGCCCAGCGAAGCCAGCGGCGTTTCTGGGTGCTGTTGATAAATGGCTTTCGCTTTGCATTGAAGAGTTTTAACTTGCACTTGCAGATGTAGCGACGAACTGTAGTTGCTGACAGTGGTTTTCTAAAGTGTTCCTGAGCCCATGTGGTGATGTCCTTTACACACTGATGTCGGTTTTTGATGCAGTACTGCCTGAGGGATCAAAGGTCACGGGCATTCACTGTTGGTTTTCGGCCTTGTCGCTTGCGTGCAGTGAAATCTCCAGATTCTTTGAGCCTTTTGACGATATTACAGACCGCAGATGATGAAATCCCTAAATTTCTTGCAATAGCTTGTTGAGGAATGTTGTTTTTAAACTGTTCGACAATCAGCCCATCCATTTGTTCACTAAGTGGTGACCCTCGCCCCATCCTTGTTTGTGAATGACAGAGCATTTCAGGGAAGCTGCTTTTATACCCAATCATGGCACCCACCTGTTCCCAATTAGCCCGTTCACCTGTGGGATGTCCCAAATAAGCATTTGATGAGCATTCCTCAACTCTCTCAGTCTTTTTTGCCACTTGTGCCAGCTTTTTTGAAACATGTTGCAGGCATCAAATTCCAAATCAGCTAATATTTGCAAAAAATTAAAGTTTACTTGTTCGAACATTAAGTAACTTGTCTTTGCAGTGTATTCAATTGAATATAGGTTGAAAAGGATTTGCAAATCATTGTATTCTGTTATTACTTACGATTTACACAACGTGCCAGCTTCACTGGTTTTGGGTTTTGTAAATTAAAAAAATGAAACAACATATATATTTGAAATGTTTTGTAATTATACAATTTTCATGGATTGGTAGCCAAAGTAAAGCTATTTAAAAGAAAAAAAAGAAACACACACACACAAACAAAACCAGCGTGATTTGTGATGATGTTTTATTTCTTGGTTGATGATAAGTGTAGATAGAGGGTGAAAATAACTTGTTTTATCATTGCTTCTGTATATGCATTGGTATTTTGGAGATAGGGAGGTCTATCCACCATTTTGTCTCCCCCTATGTAGGAATAGAGGTTACATCAGGCGTGTACAACACATGCTCAGAAAAGCTAGTGCAAATGCCAGTTTTTTTCCTACCATGTTACAAGTTTAGGCTTTCTGACTGGTCTATAAAGTGCTCTGGTTCACTCCAGCACTTGCAAACCACGAGATAATAATTAATACAAGTCAGTGGATCAAGGCTTAAGAAAGCTAATTGGCGCCATGTTCACTGACTTCAATTCATTATCATCACAAGGCTAATATGTAGCATCAAGTGCCCTGTAAAGGATGTCTGAGCAGTCTGCTATGCCTAAGCTAAAATTGATTCATCATCTCGCAGTGTTGGTGTGGGGCACTGAAATAGATCAGCCTGTGCTGGGTACCCCAGCAACAGCACTCCAACAGCAGGCACTCAGATCTCAAAATCACGTAAATATAGGCGATGGATGCTTTTTCCAGGGCAGCCGCTAGCGCTCGGTGGAGCTCTGCTTGGAGCAGGTACATCAGGGGGAGGAAGCTCCTATACTGTCCCCAGTGGGGCTCTGTGCGCTGGGGTAGAGTGTGTGACACGTGAGGCCTGGTGTTGGTGCAGGTGTTTGTGATCGTGCTTTTGTGACTGGTCTGTGTCTGATCCTTGTTCTCTCTCAGTCTTTGCTTCTTTGGGCCTTTCAGTCTGACAAAACACTAGCAGGGTTATTCGCATGATGTGATTTACGTTAGCATTGCCCAGCAGGGTTATTGACATGATGTGATGTACGTTAGCATTGCCCAGCAGGTTTATTCACATGATGTGATTTACGTTAACATTGCCCAGCAGGTTTATTCACATGATGTGATTTACGTTAGCATTGCCCAGCAGGGTTATTCACACGATGTGATTTACATTACCATTGCCCAGCTGGGTTATTCACATGATGTGATTTACATTAGCATTGCCCAGCAGGGTTATTCACGATGTAAATTACATTAGCATTGCCCAGCAGGTTTATTCACATGATGTGATTTACTTTAGCATTGCCCAACAGGGTTATTTACATAATGTGATTTACATTAGCATTGCCCAGCAGGTTTATTCACATGATGTGATTTACATTAGCATTGTCCAACAGGGTTATTTACATAATGTGATTTACATTAGCATTGCCCAGCAGGGTAATTCACAAGATGTGATTTACATTAGCATTGTCCAGCAGGGTTATTCACATGATGTGATTTACATTAGCATTGCCCAGCAGGGTTATTCACACGATGTGATTTACATTAGCATTGCCCAGCTGGGTTATTCACATGATGTGATTTACATTAGCATTGCCCAACAGGGTTATTCACGATGTAAATTACGTTAGCATTGCCCAGCAGGTTTACTCACATGATGTGATTTACTTTAGCATTGCCCAACAGGGTTATTTACATAATGTGATTTACATTAGCATTGCCCAGCAGGGTAATTCACACGATGTGATTTACATTAGCATTGCCCAGCAGGGTTATTCACATGATGTGATTTACATTAGCATTGCACAGCAGGGTTATTCACGATGTGAATTACGTTAGCATTGCCCAGCAGGTTTATTCACATGATGTGATTTACGTTAGCATTGTCCAACAGGGTTATTTACATAATGTGATTTACATTAGCATTGCCCAGCAGGGTAATTCACAAGATGTGATTTACATTAGCATTGTCCAGCAGGGTTATTCACATGATGTGATTTACATTAGCATTGCTCAGCAGGTTTATTCACATGATGTGATTTACGTTAGCATTGCCCAGCAGGGATATTCAAATGATGTGATTTACATTAGCATTGCCCAGCAGGGTTATTTGCATGATGTGATGTGCATTAGCAGTCTCCAGACCCGCGAAAATTTGAGGCATCCAGTCTTTCTCGCGGCACAAGACCAAGAAGACTGTTTTCCAGACCGGTGTGTAAATTCAGGCAAATGCTAAACTTTTTTGATTTAAAGATTGTCTTTATCACTCCATGTGTCATATTTATGATGAATTGATAGGTGATTTAGTTCTGTAACATAGGGTGAGTTTGAAATGTCAGACTTTTTCCACTTTGGAAGAAATCCTCGTTCAAATGTCAGGAGTCACTGTCGGGACTGAAGTAGCAACAGTTAGGTTCGTCCCTCTCCGCTAATGCGGCCGCATTTTGTGTTTAAAAGCTCAATAAAAATGTTTTACCGAAAGAAAATGCCAAGAGTTAGGGTCGGAACTACCCAAAGAGGAACAGTTGACCCGGAGGTTTACACAAGGGCCTTTTTTGATGTCCGAAGAGGTGATAGTATAAGGAGGGCAGCAGAGGTGCATGGCGTTTGTCATGTCACCCTGTTCAGGTACTGCAAGAGGAGGGCAGAGGCAGGAGGGCAGCAGACCAGGGCCCCGGGGTACAGGGGTCACAACAGAGTCTTCACAGAAGAACAGGAGAAGAGACTGCAGCAGACCAGGGCCCCGGGGTACAGGGATCACAACAAGGTCTTCACAGAAGAACAGGAGAAGAGACTGCAGCAGACCAGGGCCCCGGGGTACAGGGGTCACAACAGAGTCTTCACAGAAGAACAGGAGAAGAGACTGCAGCAGACCAGGGCCCCGGGGTACAGGGGTCACAACAGAGTCTTCACAGAAGAACAGGAGAAGAGACTGCAGCAGACCAGGGCCCCGGGGTACAGGGCTCACAACAAAGTCTTCACAGAAGAACAGGAGAAGAGACTGCAGCAGACCAGGGCCCCGGGGTACAGGGGTCACAACAGAGTCTTCACAGAAGAACAGGAGAAGAGACTGCAGCAGACCAGAGCCCCGGGGTACAGGCCTCACAACAGAGTCTTCACAGAAGAACAGGAGAAGAGACTGCAGGCATATATAAAGAGAGCAGCTGATATATATTTTGGCCTGAGTCCTAAAGAGGTGGGAGTAACACCGCAGACAGAGCTACACCACTACCGCCATATAGCAAGCACCTCCGCTCCGGATCTGCCCCGACTCTGAGGAGGATCAGCTGGAGCCGGGGAAGATCCGGAGCAGAGGTGGGAATTAACCTTTTTTGCTTTTTTTTGGTACAAAGGTTTGCATATGAGCTGGCTGAAAATTTTGACCTCAAAACTCCATGTCCATTGGAGAAAAGCCAGGTGGCAGGGAAGGATTGGCTCACCTCCTTCCTCGAGCGCAACAAAACCCTGGCCATCCATCGACCTCAAGCCATCAGCATGTCCCGTTCCACCAGCTTCAACAAGACCAATGTGACAGCGTTTTAACACCCTAAAGACTGTCCTCACCCGCTATAATTTTGAAGCAAATGAAATCTGGAACATTGATGAAACAGGTAAAAATTTATATTTAGATAAATTTAAAAGCAATAGTGATTTGCAACAGCAATAATTCATTTCACTGATTATTTCAGGTGCCACAACGGTTCAAGTGCCAGACCAAATCATTGCCACCAAAGGGCAGCGCCAGGTCGGTGCTGTGACCTCTGGGGAAAGAGGGACATTGGTGACCGTTGCCTTTGCTGCCAACGCACAAGGCAACTTTGTTCCCCCTCACTTTATCTTCCCAAGGTAGAAGTTCCACGACCACTTCATCCGGGATGGTCCCCCTGGCCACATTGGTTCTGCCAATGGATCGGGGTGGATTGAGGAGACAGATTTTTTAGCCTTTTTACAGCATTTTGCAAGACACACCCGCGTGACCCCGGAGTCAAAGTTGCTGCTACTCTTAGACAATCATGCCTCACACCTCTCTGTGGTAGCTATTGACTTTTGCTTGACACAGGGCATTGTAGTCCTGTCTTTTTTACCCCACTGCTCCCACCATCTTCAGCTGCTAGACCGAAGCGTTTTTGGCCCACATAAGCACTACATAAACAGTCCCGCAGACAATTGGATGCGAATGAACCCTGGAAGAACTTTGACCATGTACAACATCACAAGTCTTGTGGGTAAAGCTCTGCCTCAAGCTGCGACACTACGCATTTCGTCTGGGTTTGAGTGTACCGCTATCTGGCCCTTGAATCCAGATATTTACAGTGAGGCAGACTTTGCTCCAGCTTTTGTGACCGACCGTCCCGCACCAGCACCAGTGTCATGACTGAGGGGCTAACCTCCCAAGGCACTGCCCCCAATAACCAGATCCACCCAAGACTCAGGCAACGCGCGAGAAATAAATTGCTCACAAAAATTTATTTTGAAAAATACACCTAAAAACCCAGGTCAACAAGTTGGCAGGCTAATATTACTATGCCACCACAGGAGGGCAGTAGCTTCACCACCAACAGGCCCCAGTACGAGCAATGCCCTCCTCCCAAAACACATCAAAACCCACGGCAATATATTAAGTGAAAAGGCATCAAATCACGGATCAATCTACCATAAAACACACTCAAGAAATGGCAATAAATGAATCAACTCATCAATTCATTACATAAAAAATCCCAATAAATAACTATAAACAAATCAATTCATCAATGCATCAGTTAATTATAGCAATGCACCAACTCCACAGCAAAATGGAGGGGGTAAGAAAACCATTCGACCCAACACCAGCAGGTGGCGGCAAACACACCCCCTCAGTCAGCCCAACTCTCCCCACTTGAGTCACTCAATTAAAATTGTCCGTAATGGTCGGCCACTGCTGGTGACCAGTGTAAATAAAATCCAATATCCCCACTCTAATTAACACAGCACCAACCTGCTCTCCAACAGACTGGCGGCAATAGCAGGTCACTGTTCCGGGCCAATGACATTACACCTCAGAGCGAGAAGAGATGATGCAGTCGTCAGCAGGAACATCCCTCTCAACTGGCTGCAGACAACGCAACAGTCCGTCCACAACTTAATTGGAGGATTTAAAAGTGTTGAACACAGCCTGGAACACCCGACGTCCGCCTCCTCTTCCCACTTACTGATTGCGATTGCGACCTCCTTAACTGAACGGCAAACATAGGCCATCAGGGCCAGCCTTCGCCGCGATCGCAGCAGATAAAAACAACCAAGTCCCAAAAAGGCAACTTCAACGTCCCTTAAATAAATACTTAACTTGCGTTGTTTCACCCACACACTGGCGCTGATTACTCCACGACAGCTGCCCTGTGTCCTCGTCGCTGCGTCTCCATAGTCTGCCTTGTCGTTTGTTTCTCCCGTTTCCATCCAGCAGATGGCCCTTTAATAAAAAGAAGCGCTCCCACACACCCATCTGCATGCTGTTTCAATCGATCAATCAAACATTGTCATTCACGCAAATTTGATCAGCCAGTCTCATTGTCCAAAAACACAAGCCCATAAAACCTACCATAAATCACACTTTACACAGTAGTCACGCATACAACTGTTTGAAAACAAGAGCACATGACACCAGCTCCATCCCCAGTCCCAGCGCCAGCTCCATCACCAACGCCCCCTTCATCACCAGCGCCAGCTCCATCACTCAGCTCCATCGCCAGCGCCTGTTCCCTTGAGACACCACCCAGATAGCAAGCTCCTCCACTCCGGATCTGCCCCGGCTCTGAGCCGGATCAGCTGGAATTGGCACAGAGCCGGGGCAGATCCGGAGCAGAGGTGCTTGCCATCTGGGCACCAGCCTAGCCAGAGCCCATTTGAGCTGCATCCCCATGAGTCAGCCAGTCCTGTAGATGGTGAGAGTTTGTGTCTGTGTGTGTCTTTCAATGTGCATGTTGAGCTTTGCCAAGCATTTTTTTAACTATTATCTATCCAGGTATTCTAGTGGTTCCAGGAACATCTAGTGGCACGCCAGTACAGAGGTCCAGCTCAGAGGAGAGAGAGAAAGAGGTGAGCATAGTGTCATTTTTAACTCGTCTTGATTCTCTTGCTTGTATAAAAACAAACTGATTCTGACTATAATCTCAGTGAATGTTGCAGGTCAACAGCAATACTGACCGACACCCCGGTGAAAGGTGCTTTGGAGGAGGAGAGTCGGCAGAGGGGCCAGAGAGAACAATCCTCTTCAAAACTCCCAAAGAAAACGAGGCTTAGTGGACACACTGCAACCACAGTTTCTCAGGGCAATGATGAGGAATGTCTTGTTTGTGGGGAGACTTTTGCCTCATCTTTGCCTGGAGAAGTGTGTGTGCGGTGCATCTTTTGTCTGCGGTGGTCACATGAGGCATGCACTGAGGGTGCCATTCATTATACCTGTCACAACTGTGATGAGTAATTTCATCCCAGATAGCAAGCTCCTCCGCTCCGGATCTGCCCCGGCTCTGAGCCGGATCAGCTGGAGTTGGCACAGAGCCAGGGCAGATCCGGAGCGGACATGCTTGCTATCTGGGATAATTTTTATAAATAGACCAAGTGCACATTAAACGTGTTCACGTTTACTTTTGGAACATTTGAAGCCAATTAAAATGTTTTAAAAAATTTCTGGCTGTTTTTGCTTCTGTTTTAACGACAGAAATTTTAAAAGATTCCAGCAAATTCGATCACGTTACTTTTGCCCTGCCCATCCATTACTTTCATCCCGACTGGATGGGTCGAAAGTAGCAATGCGCAACTTCCGTTCAACGTGAAACTATGCCGAAGTCAATATATATGGTGATGATTTAGCACCTGATATTGACAGAGCACACACGAAAGTAGATATTTGCTCCAAATTTTTTTTTTCGGATTCTTTTAAAATGAAGTCCATGTGAAAAATGTTACTTTCGTACCAACTCTTCCCCTAATATTTCAACACTTTGCCACATACATTACCTCGCCCCATTATCTGAGCGAGCTGCTGGAAGCAATCATGAAAGTTATGCCTGTCGTTTTTACTGAGACCTTAGGTCTCACGGACCTTCGGACAACTGGGCCGACCCCGCACTAGGCCATGCAGGAAGATTTTAAATTGAATATGCAAACAAATGATAAAACATTACATGAGCGTGGTTTTGTATTTTTTAAGACACGTATTGCCCAGAAAAAAAAAAGATAACTAATATTTTTAATAGTAATAAACTATCACTGACATCTGGAGATGTTGAGAACAAACTTTTCTCAAGTTAGTTTTTTTTTTTTTAAATAACCTTCAATACGTATATTTGTATTGATCTTGATTCTTGATATTTCAAAAATTCTACTAGGAAGAAGGAACTACTGGGAAATCTATTACACAGCCCTGCATGAAATTTGCTGAGTAAGAGCTGATTCCTGAGTTGAAGTCATTTTGGGGCACTGAATCCAAATATCTTGTGGGTTTTTGGCTATCGCGTCAGGTTTTGTCTCAAATCACTGCCCTCAGTATAACTGTCGGTGCCTACAGAGAGACTGCCCCGAAAGAAATTTCTCCCATAAATCAAAGAAAAGAAAATTTTATCCTTAGGGAAGCTGCATTTTGTTTTATTACACTTGCAGAATGCTAAAAATCTAACTGTGTCATTTTGCTTTCATTTATCATTGTGCATTCTTAGCGATATCAATATGAAACAAAGAATTCACAATTTGTCAAAAAACCTGACGTGATACACAAATAATTTCGTGAGCAAATTTGAAATTGGCGCCTTCGAATTTTAGAAAATCATCACAGTTTACCAAATCAGCAGAGAAAAAGTTTCAAAATGCAGGGCTGTGTTATATGTCTATCTCTGATCATTTATTGAAGAATCTATTTGTTATTGTCAAGGTGTGAATCACACATTCACAAAAAATTTGATCACTCAGAAAAAAAGTAATTCATTGCATCACATTTTAATGAGGAAAAATACATGAATTTGCCAAATTATTTCCTCAAATCTTGATTCTTAATCCAACATATTGGGCTCTAATTTCTTGGCGCAGCGCAGGTGGCGTAGCGTGGCGCAGCCCACGCAGTGGTAATTTCGTCCGGCGCATCCCGCGCAGTGGTAATTTCGTGAGGTGCAACACCGTGCGCAGCCTTTGGTAGACGAACGTGCGCCAAGATGGGTGTGGCGGCGTAGTAGGGGGAGGTGTCACATATTCATCAAGATGCAGTGACAATTTCGTAGAAAAAGTCTTCGCTTGAGTTGCACAGAAAACTCGCCAGCTCCAACCTGGTTTAATTTCCGTGCAGTGGTAATTTGGCTGACCGGCGCAGAGTGCGCACACATCACCGAAATCTCACAGCAGGTTTACAGAATGTCAGGCACATTTCAATGCAATAAATAATTACAGGAAGCACTATTTAATGTAACTATCTGAATAAGGACATAAATTATAGTATCTACATCGATTGTACTGATGTCAGATTAAAGGCGGTTGGCACGCGTAATGGAAACTTGACCTGGCTTAATCAAGGCAGCTGAATCTGTGATGCAAACTAAGGACTTCACATCTTTTTCAGCCAACCACAAACTGGATATATATATAGCATGCTTGTGTTCTATGCTCAGTAAAGCCGCTTGCACACTGGACACGAAACAAATTTTTTGCACGACTGATTACAGACAAAGTCAATGCAAAGACGCGATAGTCGGACAGGGTTTTAAAATAGCTACGTGTCCAAAAGTCATAAAAGTTCTAATCTTTACGAGTATTCCAGGAATTATTAGACATGCAAACTTGGCTATGTTTGTGTTCGACCTTCACAAAATGCAAATTGACAGCTATCGACTATTAGATAGACAACAGTCTTTATTCGGTCTTTCTTTTGAAAATTAGTCAGATGGATCGAACAGATTCACGCTTTATTTCCACAGCAGAGATAAAATAGTGCTTGCAATCAGAGAGCAAATCAAATCCATGACCACTGACAGTGTGAATAAATTATCGCATGCACGATCAAGACTGTCCGACGCAAAATGCAAAATACTCCATGTCTAGCTGCCAGCAAAAAGTGAAAGTATTGATATGAGAACGCATTTATAACAAAATAAAGAATAAAAATATATCACCAACAAACAGAACATCCAAAAAAGATGACCCGCATATAAATAAATCGCAGTGTTCATTGGATGTTCTGTTGTTATAATGTTTCTTTTTATTCTATATTTCGTTATCAATCTGTTCTCATCGTCCTCTTTTTTTTTTTGTCAGACACGGTGGCATTGTACATTGTCCCATGCCAATGTCGACTCACTTTATTGAGCAGAGCTTAAAAGAGTCAGTAGATTTGAAGAAATTAAAAACAATAATCAACTGTCGGACACGGAGATATATTAAAACCCTGTCAGACTTTCAGACACGAGACACTGCGTTCAACGCAATCTGTCGTGCGAAAAATTCGTTTTGCGTCCAGTGTGCAAGCAGCTCAATACTCTACTATTATTGTCACTAAGGTCATTTTTAGTGGGGGAAAGGAATACAGCCTGATTGCTATGATGTCGCACTGAGTTAAGATCACATTTTGAAAATAAATGTCTAACGTATCTTGCATTGTTTTCCATGCATGTTAATCTCATTTTACAACATTTTAAGCAGCAACAGGGTGTAATAATAGGAACACGCTATCCATCGTTTCTCTTCCCAATCAGCAACCGTCGTATTTCATTCCAACTTCATAAGATTGAATGATTCAATTCAATTCAATTCAATTTATTTTGTATGGCACTTTTCACAGAGACTGTCACAAAAATGCTTTACATTGAGAGTTTAAAGAAATAAAAAGGCAGTGCCCAGTCTATTCCCCACTACAGCAAATGAGGCAAAAAACTCCCAGTAGGGAGAAAAATCCTCAAACAGTGGTGAGAAAAAACTCCCCGGTGGGAAGAAATCTCTGGAGGAACCCGGCTATAGTGGGGGAGCCCATCCTCCGCGGGGCGGTTATTATAGTTTTGAAATTTTCATTAGTTTTTATTTTTATTTAGTTTTACAGTTTGCTTTTTTATTTCTGTTTAGTTTTAGTTAGCTGAACGAGTGATGAAGCAGTTTTAGTTTAGTTTTTATTTTGAGGAATTCACTAGTTTCAGTATAGTTTTTATTTAGTTTTAGTCTTAGTTTCAGTTTTTCAGCGATTAGGAGGAAGGCCTTAATTTGTTGAAGCTGACAAGGATAAAAGAATGTATGACAGCAAATATGTTTTTACCAAGTCCTTTATTACTCCTGTATTCTTTAACCATCTTCTTTTTTAACATGTGACACGGATGATACTAATATAACTGGGGAAAAAAATCCAATCCATCTCACCCCATACAGTCATCATGCTCAGTTATTTCCGCAGCTTTTGCCATGTTTGAGAGCTAACCATCTTCTTCACTGAATGTGCGCAAGACAGTTGCTTGGAATTCTGGGGCCCCTGACAGAATATCGGTGTGGGCCCCCGCCCCCGACTTTTCATTGCCACTCTTTAACGACAATATATCATGAGGTTATTCATTATTTTTCTGTTTCTCAGGGTTCTTGACAGTGCCTAATGCAATACACCCAATTTTTCCTTTTTTAAAATTAACCACCCAACAAAGAGAGTATCAATACGTGAATTATGAATTACTAGTTGTCTTATTCACTAATTTACTAACCATCAAAAACACATTCAGACTGCTGGTGGTGAAGATCTATTGCTGGGTAAGGTTCAGATGAAGTGACTACAGCTGATTCTGAAGTAGCAGTGCATAAAGGTTTAATTGTTCCATTTCATATCACTTTCGTAAACATTTATGGTTATGTTCCATGGAACAACTGATGAAGAACTAACCAACCGAGTCTTGGAATGAACAGGATCTAAATGGGCCTCTCAGCACCATAGCTCTAAGCACCCAGCTTCATTTTGCTATTGTTAGAAGGAGAGCAAGCTCTGTAAAACTACCCCCCGCGTGAGCAAGACTTATGTCAACAGGCTAAAGTAGCAGTTTAGTTTTAGTAAACAATTAAGGTAAAAGTAATGTCAGCCTTGAAAAGCGATTATTTAAGTTACACCTAAGGTTACCGCACTGACTACATATAGTTCGCTAGCCAAACCTAGCGTGTACAGTCAATTACAGCTAGAGAGAGCTGAGTATGCAGTAACCACTCATAAGAACGGAGGAACGTGTCCTAGGCTGCTGCTACCAAATTTTTTGACAGTATATTCAGATGGCTGTCGAATGATAACCTTACCGATCTTTTCTGTAGATGATACCGTTAATAACTGAGTAATGTAATTCTTGTCAGGCGATTATTTACTCAGCTGACTGCACGTTACTTTAACGTAACGTTAGCAGCTGAATAGCCAGCCTGAACAGCTAACATAGCAAGCTAGTTTAATACTCTCACTTCTCTTTGAAAAGAATTTTGTAAAGTTCTGGACCCCTGCTTTGCTCTTCCTGTCCTCTCTCTAGTCTTTTCTGGCATCCAGATTTGTGTGCGTTTGTTTGTTGCTCTTGGACATCATATTCGCAAGGACGGTGATCCCTGTTTGCTGCCTTAGTTCGCGACCTCGCCAGCAAAAACACACAATTTCCCAACACGAGCATGAAGCATGGATTGAACCATTTTTAAAAAAGGGGGTTACTGAAATGTATTTCATCAATATTGCATGCCTTAATGGCTTTGTTTTAACTCCGATGCATTAGTATTAATATTCGGTAAATCTATGCAAAATAATTTTGTCATGGCGTCTACTGTGGGTTTTGCGGGCCCCAATGGACTGTGAGCCCTTATGACGGCGCTGAATTAGAGAAGTAATTCTGTGCGTTTGCAGCTAGACCAGAGGTGGGCAGCGAGGGCCGTATCTGTCCCTGGTTTTCACACCAACGTCTGGTCTTTAATTAGTTGATTGTCTCAATTAGCCAAACCATTTATGAAATCTGACATTTCATGCGCATTTCTTTAAATTATCATGAAACTACAAAGACTAGTCTTGTCTCCCTTCATAAAACATTTTCCTTTGATCGAATCATTGCGAAAATCTATATTTGTGCATGCAATCAATTAACTCAATTAGTCAGGGTAATTGATAGGAATAAAAACCTGCATACACACCGGCCCTCCAGGACCGTGATTGCCCACCCCTGAGCTAGACCCTTTTGGCTGAATTGTGCACGTGAAGCATCATCTTCGGCTGACGCCTGCAGCAACTACGGCAGCTAATAGCCGCTATGCTGCCCCCCTCTGGAAGCAACCGGTTAACTCTGACCGAACAGGAAAGTAATCGAGGGAGAAAACGAAACTATCAACGAAAACGAAGCTAATTTTCTCTGCAATTCAGTTTAGTTTTAGTTAGTTTTGTATATATTGTCCATTGTAGTTTTTATTTAGTTCTCGTTTTTTAAAAAATTGACATTTTTATTTTTATTTCAGTTTACTAAATTATTTTTTCACAGCTAGTTTTAGTTTTAGTCTTAGTTTTCGTTAACTATAATAACCCTACCGCGGGCTAGCTAATTAAGAACAAAAAGTAAGTAGAATAAAACGACAGAAGAGTTTCATTTAAGTCCATCTAAACAGTGGCAAAAGTAGCTTCAGGAAGTGGCAAGCCGAGGATGCTGCAGGACTGGACCAGGACCGGATCGGATCAGGACAGCAGGACAGCAGCAGCCAGCGCTCATGGTGAGGGACAGGGCTCATACGGTCCAGGACTCAGGGAAGTGGAGGGAAAGATCCTCGGAAAGAGACACAGAAGAAAGGGGTATGAGGCACTGGATAAAACTACTGCATGATAAAAGTACCGTCCTCTGTCATGTGCCAAGTGAGAATTAAGCAGACAGGTCAGGAAACAGTCAACACCCCTCCATCCACTTCCTGCAGCACAGAGGCCCAACACTTATTCCAGGCTGTTAGATCACTTCTGATTTTCTAATCAATAGTACCATATGGACCTCCCCGGTGACTAAGGCTGTAGCAAGCCCCTCCGTTGCCGTGTATGTGCAATCTCAGTGCCACCGGTTCCACATGGATTTAAGCAATTGTAACGACCAAAACCTAGTATCCTTCATCCACTTATTGCAGCACAGAGGCCTTGAAATTCCATCCGACTAAGGCTGCGTAGTTTTTCAATTAGACACCACCAAGACCATGTGGACCTACCAGGGCCGTAGCAAGCCCCACCGGTGCCGTGTAAGTGCAATCTCAGTGCCACCGGTTCCACATGGATTTGCGTAACACTACACCTGTACCATATGGACCTCCTCAGTGACTAAGGCTGTAGCAAGCCCCACTGGCACCGTTAATGCATGCTCAGTGCCACCGGTTCCACATGGATTTGCGTAACACAACTCTAGTGCCATATGGACCTCCCCGGTGACTAAGGCTGTAGCAAGCCCCACTGGCACCGTTAATGCATGCTCAGTGCCACCGGTTCCACATGGATTTACTAAACTCAGGCTTCCAATATCTTGTGAACCCATCACCCATCAACTAGGTTTTAGTCAGTCCCTTCAGAGCTAAGTAATGTTCATACATAAATAATCATGATCTAATCATAGGCTTGACGAAAAAGGTAAGTTTTTAGCCTACTCTTGAACACTGAGACTGTGTCTGAGGCCCGAATGTTCGTTGGGAGATTGTTCCACAAGATTGGGGCTTTGTAGGAGAATGCTCTGCCTCCAGATGTAACTCTAGATATAGTTGGAATTTTCAAATATCCAGCACCTTGTGAACGAAGTAATCTTGGAGGGGAGTAAGGAATGAGAAGTGCACTAAGATATTCTGGGGCCAAATCATTTAAGGCTTTGTAGGTAAGCAGTAGAATTTTATATTCAATTCTAAATTTGACAGGCAGCCAGTGAAGATTTTTGAGTACTGGGCTAATGTGGTCATATTTCTTCGTCCTGGTCAGAACCCTAGCAGCAGCATTCTGCACTGATTGAAGGCGATTCAGGATAGAACTGGTGCAGCCTGACAGTAAAACGTTACAGTAATCCAGCCGAGAGGACACAAATGCATGAACCATTTTTTTGGCGTCCTGAAGAGACAGCATTTTTCTCAGCTTAGATATATTTCTAAGATGAAAGAAAGCCACTTTTATGATGTTGTTAATGTGACGGTGCAGAGAGAGTTCTGAATCAAGGGTGACACCAAGGTTTTTGACAACAGCTTTTGCAGAAACCCGGAGACTGTCGATGATGTTGTTAATGTGACAGTGCAGAGAGAGTCTGAATCAAGGGTGACACCAAGGTTTTTAACAACAGCTTTGGCAGAAACCCGGAGTCTGTCAACGTTGCGGGAAAACTTGAGGAATGTGTTTCTGAGTGATTTGAGACCAATTACCAATATTTCAGTTTTATCTGGATTTAAAGAGAGAAAATTCTGTGTCATCCATGCTTTAACAGCTTGAAGACACATCTCTAATCTAGTTATGATGATGATCTGACGTAGTTTCGTTTTTAAATTCCATTCAAGTTCGCTAATGTTTCGCTAATGGTAATAATTTGCGAATGCCCTAGCTAGCCAGCTAACTCATATTCGTAATGCTTAATATAGACGTAAGCGGTGCAGAAAACATGCCTGAAGCAGCAAAGTAAAATGCAGCATTAATGCATCATGCAGATGTAGGACAGAGGCTTCCATATTCCAACACATTAAAGGTGGGAGAGGAGCTCATTTGACTGGTGAAGATTTGACTCGGCTGTGTTATACCCAAACACGCCTTCTTTGCCACTTGTGCAGGAAGGCAGGACAGAGGAGTACTTGCGCCAGGCTACACCGGCGCACGAAATTGCAACATACGCCTGGACACACCCCGTTGGCGCGGCGCTCCCCCCATTCGCCGTGCCTGCGCCGCGCCTGCGCCTGGTCTACGAAATTAGAGCCCATTATGTTTAAAATAGATCTAGATTGTGCCAGAGAGCATCTAGAAACCTTAGAGCTTAGAGTTGTGGGAATGACGCACCAAATCTGACCAGAATTGAGAAGCAAGTTGAGGAGAGATTCATGACTGCAAACGTATTGAACAGATTCTGCTACAAAAATTCCATTGTGGAAATAGTCAGGTATGGGACTATTTAATTGAAATTAAACAATTGACACTTGAAAAATATTTTGGTGTCAGTTGTACAAGACATGAGATCAGCATGCACTGGGATTGAATGTGTGAATGTACACTGCACCTGCAATTAATTCAGATTGAAACACCTCTGAATTAACAAAGCGGTCATGTGTGCCGTTGGTAGTTACTGCAAATTCACTGTTCATCAAACTGCACTGGGACACGTTTTCGGCAGGTGTTTCCATCGAAAACACTGTCTCCTGAATGGTGAATTCCACAAAGTAGGTCGGACCGGCAACCCACTGCGTAAAGCAGTGAAATGACAGGTTAGGGGCTCTTAGTGTTTCTGTCTCTGAAGCCAGCAGGATTCCCACCCAGTATCCTTCAAGCACCAAACTGCTGCAGCTAATTAGGGTTTGGCTGGAGGTTAGTTTTGTTTCTGAAGATTCACTATTTTCTTTAATAGCAAAAATTGAGATGAAGTGTATTTGCAGTCAGATATGTAGTAGGTTGGCCAAGAGGATGCACTCCTGCGAATTAAAATTGAAATCCAGCACAAATTTGAGTCATAATATGGTGATAAACTGCCATATTTCCAGCCATTCATCACTTTTGTTATTTTAACTCTTTTTTTCCTTTTTGTCCAGTAAAAACAAAAATTCACTGAGCCTTTTATTAGGAACACCTGTACAGCTCCTAAATCAAGCTAATATCCAATCAGTCAATCATCTGGCGACAGTACAGTTGGACAAAAAATGAGGTGTCCACGGGCCAAGGGCTTCAGTTAATATTCACCCCAAAGATCAGACAGAGGAAAAGTGTGATCCCAGAGACTCTGACAGCGGTAACATTTGTTGATGTCAGATGAGACGGATTGAGTGTCTCTGAATGTGCAGATCTGCTGTGATTTTCACTCCCTCCAGTCTTTAGAGGTTACACTGAATGTTGCAAAAACCAAAAACATCCAGTGAGCAGCAACTCCAAGGATAGAATCACCAGGATGAAGTCAGGGATAAATGGCCAGACATACAGTAACTCACATAACCAGTCTTTAAAACTCTGGTGAGAATTCAGGCTGGTCTGAGACCAAGGCGAATTGTACCCCATTTTTGTGTGGTGTTCCTAATAAAGTGCTGAGCTGCTGATTATGATGATGAACATTATTATTGTTAATATGAATAAACTTTTTACATTTAACATGAGCCAATTACACAAACCTACATTGATGCCCTCGTCACATTCAGAAGAGCAAAGTAATTTGTGAGATTGTTGACTTCATTGAATTTCTGCAGGGACGTTTCAACTGCTTCTTTTATTTTAGGATCCTCTAAGTTAGTACTGGTGGGCCAGTCTGGACACGTCATAAAAACAGCCACTGGTGGTACTGGAAGTAAAATAAAAACATCAGGCATGATGCCATGTAACACACTGATGTGAGTAGAATACAATGTTAGCAGAGAAAAATAACTGGTCAGGAATGTTCAAATCAGAGCCCACATCACAGGAGATGTATTGCTGGGAAAAAAATCTGAAAGTGCAAATCAAAATAGTAAAGCAACTGAATGATACTGTGCCGCAGTTGGCCTACAGTTTGCACGTGGACATATTAGAATGAGTAATATTTTACCACACTAAATGTGGTAATTGTGGGGCTCAAATTTTTCTCCAGATGAATCGACAGATGACTGTATGACAATGCCCATATTTCTGTTTAAAAAATAAAGTAGCACATGTGAAACCTCAGGGCGACTGTCTACTAATTACACACCAAAGTACTGTTGAAGAGTCCATTACTGTCAAGAAACTATTGCATGAATTATATTAACAAAGTCCACATAATTATTGGCCTGAGTACAGAAGTGAATAAGGCTGGCTAATATCAGGGGAAATATCTGGGCTGGAAAAGTTATATCAATGTCCTTACAATGAACCTCGATGTTTTTACAATTTTATAAAGCTGCCACTGCATTCAACATTGTGAAAAGTCCTTATTAGCTGGGATGACAAAGGGCCTGATTTACTAAGACTATGATTGGCCAGGGTACTTGCCTTGCACCAATCAGTGGCACTGCTATTGGTTTTGCACAGGCAAAAAGATATTGCATGTGCTAAAGTAAATCAGGCCCAAAGTGATTGTTTCTGATGGAAATCTGATGAGCCAATGAGATTCCAGGCTACAGAAATGGAACCCCAGCTGGAAAATGTGGGGTACCGAAACTAGGGGCAAATCTCATTCATATATACCAACATTTGATGCATCTCTAATCGGACACTCTGTGTAATTCTTTCTACTGAATACGAGACATTTTGTTTCCAGTACATCAATCACCAGGTTGTATTCCACTCCACCCGAGTCCTGAGAAACAGAAGAAGAAATAGACTAGAGTAGCAGCAGAGCCCTTCAACAGAGGGCCTGTCCCTTCCTCATTAATGCCACTGTACTGAAGTCGGCTGTAATTCACCTCAGGGGCGCTTGTGAACTGGTCCTAAATGAGTGGGAGTCAATGGAGCTAAATGGCTGAAATAATTACTCAGCCCCGCTTCGAGGCAAAAAAAAAATTAAATAATAATAATGAATAAATTGATTAAACATACAAATAAGAGCTATTGTTATGATTCTGTTGTTCCTGACCATGTTTTCATGATGACTCTGATTCCTAGCCATGTTTTCTGATTCAGTCCATGCCATGTTTTGTATTTTGCCTGTCTTTCTTTGTTTTGTCCTTGCCTGCCATTTCCCATATTCACTGTTCAGCTATCATTTTGGTTTTTGTTATTCTCATACCTTGTATTGCACTTTGTCTCCCCAGTCTTGTCTTGTGATCTGAGACTGTTTTATTCCCCAGTCTTGTGTGCCACAGTTTCAGGTGATTTCATGGTTTCTGGGTTTACAAACATTCCTTCCAATCTCATTTGCTTCCTTCGCCTTAGTGTTCTATCGTTACTAACAATACTAACAGTTTATTATTTTAGATAAATAACTGACATTAACTAACATTGTTCATAGTACTAACTTACTATCAAGCAATAGGGATTGTACAGCTGCACACTACTAATTGACGAACAAGCTCTCAGCACTCGCTCTGCTCTAGTCTCCGCACCTTGACTTCACTCAATTTACTTTGCTTTTACTTCAGCAGATTCTCCGCACCTTGCTAAACGCTGTTCTGCCTCTCACTCTGTGCACTCTAGAACTCCCTAACCGGAGCCGTTGGTTTGTCATAGGCTGTCTGTGTAATCCATGTCCTCTTCTTGACTTTTGCCAATTTCATGCGGTTAAGAACTTCCTCTTGTTCATTCCTTTGTTAATTAGACTGATCCAGCTCACCTGGTCCCGATAGTAGCATGTGACTTCCCGTATGTGTATTTAAGCAGTCATTTCACTGACAGCTCTTAACAGAATTTTTTCCCTTGTGCTGCGATCATATATGCCTTGTGCTGCGATCGTATATGCCTTGTGCTCTTTGTTATACACTTCTGACTGGACTATTTCTGATTTTGGCTTTGTCTTGGATTTTTCTGCACCCGTGTAATGAACCTGTTTTGCCCCACCCTGAGTTTTGTGTTTGCTACCCTGTGTATGATTGGATTACGGTTCTCGCTCTTGGTTCCTGAACGCAACCTCACACATATGTATAGATGAACTGTTGCTAATAATTCAGAGGATGAATGGATGAGAAAAGAATAGAATAAAGGAAAGATCGAAAGAAATATTGTCAATCCTTTTTTTATAGGGAAATGACTCAAATTACACACATCCATATTTACTATTTTGGAATCCCTATTTGATGCCATGAAGTGGTCCCTGAGGCCTACCTGTAGGTAACCTCACAAGCTCTAATTTCTCCCTGAAAGTTTCCCTAACATTGATTCAAAGTCAGAGAAAGAATTTTTTTTCATACGTTGGACCGCGTCACATACATATCACACTTCTGCTGGTTACCATTCTTCACTGAGACAACATCAGACTTAGAAAAATGATCAAATCCAAGATGGTATGTTTTATGTCCACAGCATTACATCCATAGGAGAACATCAGGAACTGGTATGTGTGTGTTTTTTTTTAAACTTTGCCCTGTAATTCAGCAGGACATATTTGGGAAACCTTTCTTTGGAAACCTTTCGATCTCCACTAGAATTCACAATAGAACTGAAGTTCCACAAGTTTCCATGCAACAGCACGGTTGGATTAGACGGAGCCAAGTATGGGCCCATAGGTTTTATGGGGTTAATAACTTGATAATGAAAGGAAATAATGCGGTTGATAACATGTGAGAGCTTGGATTGAAAAACTGCCAGCCGTTCAAAATCATTCTTCATCGTTTTTCATTTATTTTATTGATCCTTCATTTAGCCAGGAAGGTCCCTTTGAGACATAAAATCTCTTTTGAGGTAGTCCTGGTTAAGAAAGCAGCATAATCAGTCGGACATATTAATAATTTTTAAAAAAAATCATCTTTCTACACATATGTGCATAAAAGTAGCACCATGGAAATAGTAATAAGAGAGGCATACAGGCCATATCAAAGATATCTGTATCACTTTCCACCTCAAATTACAGATTATGTAAAATATTGACAGGTTTCCTTCAGGGCAGTTTGTCAAGGACTTTAAAGAAGAGAGCGCTCCAAAGGTAATGGTGTTTTGCACCTCATAACCTCCAAAAACAAAGCAGCAGACAATCTAACCACCAGAGGGAGCCCTAAACTATGTTTTTGGCTCAGTGTCCAATTGACCTGTGGGTCACAAATAACTGGACATATTTATAGATGTTGTTACGTCAGATTGGCAGATACGTCACAATTTGTTGACTCTGCTGACAGTTCAGTGTGCCAATCCAAAGTCAAAATTTATCCGTACTTTGCGCTACATTCAGGGCCACATGTTGTGGGCTTTCATAACAAGCAGTTGTGTAAATTGCAATGCAGTCTTACTGCTTTATACAACCCATTTCTAGAAAAAAGTTGGGACAATACAGAGAATGCAAGTAAAAACAGTAAACAGTGATTTGTAAATTTACCTTAACCCTTACAGTTATGATCCAGACCAGGGACCAAAGACAGAGTCAGAGTACTATCCAATAGTGGGGTTTATTGACAATAATACAGTAAGGCAGATGGACGCAGTCCAGAGCAGAATAACACAGCTCAGGTTTGACGTAACAGGTAAGGGTACTCGGGAACATCCGTGCTGACCAGCGGCTTTCCGGAACAGCTGTCAGATGAAGGGCACACTTCGCCAGAGCTGAGCTGTCAGATGGCTGGAGCGTGGAGTTCAGCACGAACGCTGACCCAATCCTGATGACCACAGAAGACTGGGGAGATTGTTCCTAATAAACTGGGCAGACGAATAGACTGGGGTTTGATTAATCGGATTGCAGTCCCAATACTGTAAGCCGTGAGAAAGGCTTGGGAGCTTGTTCCTATTCACTGAACGAGGAGGAGAAAGTCTATATATTATTGTTATTAAAGGTTACAAATTATCTTTAAAAAAGGGGGCTTTACTACCAAATACTAATCGGTGGTAAAATGCATATAGTGAGCGACACCCCAGCGACTCGCCAACTGAAAGTAGGAGGTATGAATACATCAGTCAACACAGGTGAGGAGGGGGAAACATGACACCCCCAGTGAGGGGAGCCCACAGGACGCAAAGCAACCAGAGGAGCCAATACTTCTGAGAAATACACAAGCTGCTGGATGGGAGGAGACACCAGAGGAATTCACATGAGGGTTGTTACATGTACTAATTTAATTAAATTAATTTGATTTATTTCCATTTAATCATCAGCTAAGTCAGGCCTCTAACATAGCGTGTGGCTTCCTAAGCCAAACAGTGACTTAAATTAAGCTCTTAAGCACAGGAACAAGCCAAAAACCAGCTGACACAGCAGCCCGCCAGGATTTTAATTTGAGTCGGATATTTATGCGCACATTTCTCCAGGTTCCCTGAATCTAATGCACTGTAGGGGGTTTTGCTTTGTTGTTTTAAAGTTGTTTTTAAATTGTTGGATTATTAAATCAGACAGATTTTCACAAAGTGGCGAGTCCCCTCCACTTGTTGTTTGAAAATTCGTGACCTGAGTATCATTAGGTTGTATCTGCCCCAGAAACGTATGAGTGTTAGAACCTTGTGTTACTGAGGTCACAAATTACTGGGTCTACTTTGGATGCTCTGCTATTATGGTGAACCATTTGTGCAGATCCAAACCAGCACAGGGACCATCACATCACGCTGCCAGATTGTTCACATTCCAGTCAGTTAGTCCTTTTTTTTGCTGCTGAAGGCTATAGGGTTGGCAAGCAGCTGGCAGGCTAATGTACCTGTACCTCTATCGAGTTCTGCTCTCACCCCCTTTACATCGGAGTGGCTCGGCCTGGCAAACAGCGAGGCAGCTTCCTTTATCAACATCACATCCTTCCATCTTGTAATGATCGGGCTAATTTTGTTTGCATGATGATTTTCATGTTGATCCACCCTTGTCTGTCTAGAATGCATAGCAAGCCCATTGTTTCACAGAATGGAATTCAGTAGGGCCCATTTAGTTTCCCAGTTATGATGTATAAACAACATTTTTATTGGGTTATGGGGAGTATAAAGTCTGTGAAATGTTAATTTCAGTTTCTGTTTCTCAAATAGAACTGATAGCCAAGGGTCATGATGAAACTTTACAAGATTATTTAAGATGCGTAACAGACCAGACAGCCACATGCTGGAGTACTACCTTTCGCTATCTTGAATTCTTTTCCAAATTCAAAATTTGTGGGGGCCAATGAATTTCCCATCACCTGATAACTTTTGTTTTAATAATCAGAGTCCGAAGGACCTCTTGCTGAACTATTTTGCTTTCAAAATGCTGAACCTATGTTTTCAACTTGTGTGGGAAAATGAAATATAAAATATTTGCAATTTACAATATAGTCCAATCTAATTGTAGAATTTGTTTGCATGTAATTGCAAGCTTCATAATGTAAGGCCACGCCTCCAGCCGTCCAGCTCGCCGGGCCACTAAGGCTCAGATTGTACTTCATTCATTATTCAATTATCACTCACATCTGTTTCTCATTGCCACTGGGTAGTAGCAGTGTGTATTTAACACCGAGTTCACTCAGTCTTATTGTGAAGTCTCGTATATCCACGCTTGTGCAGCACTGTTAGTTTTATTTAGACTTACTCTCCAGATTGGCATATCTACAGTAACTCTAAACTATATTTAGTGCTGTTTATGTTTTCGCCAGCTCCTTTTGTTTTCATATTTGTAATACGTTGTAACTGTAGCCATAGCCCAGACTTTGTATTACTCATAGACTTAAATGCGGAACTTCTGTTCCGTATAGTTTTGCGTTTCTCCGTCTGTGCCTGCTGCTGTGCTGTTGGCATCATAAATACAACCAAGTCCATCCTTGACCTGAGTCCAGTCCTCAACTTCCTGTACTCTGAGTGCTTGCATCTGCTCTGTACACGCGACACAGCCCTTACACAGGAACAGAAAACACAAAATAAATTATTGAAATATAATAAAATCATCCTCACTGATAAAGAAAAAAAATATGAAACTTGTCAAAAGAGAAAACAAAACCAAGATGGCCCATGATCATGTTTTTATTTTTGAGTTGATAACAGGTGTAGAAGGGCTAAATGGTTTGTTCCATCATTGCTACAGCCTTATGTATTTGGGAGGCTGAGAGATCTTTGCACAGTGGTCAACCGTTTTGTCTACCTCCAAGTTGGAGTAAAGCCTGCATCAGGGCTGGCATTGAATAGTCAAAAAATTACATCCTTGTGTCCAACCAATTTTCCTTAATCTTGATAGAAAATGTCATGAGGTTAAGGCAAGATTAGAAGAGAATCTATTAGCCCTTAGCAAAAGACAGCTGTGGTGCTATGAGTATTGTTCTGCCCTTACAAATGCGTCTCTCGTCCGTCATGTTTGTTTGTTTTGACAATGGCCGGATGGATGATGCATCATTTTAAATATTGCTACCGTAGAGAATTCTGGGATAGCATTATTGCCTTTCATTTTGGAAAGGATGGTCCGGCGTACCCCATGCTAAAGAAAGTAGAAAGGCGTTGAAGCCCGTTCTCGTGGCATTAAGAGAATTCAAGCTACACTTAATGCAGCTGCATTGTAATACTTCCAGGTCATTTTCAAGGAGTTAGGAACTTTCCGAAAGATAAAGGACTATTCAAATGCAGCCAATGCTTGTACATCTTCTGAGCTGGAAGGCTGGTTTTTTTTCCAACAAGTTACCATTATCAGTTTTCTGACAGCGCTATAAAGTACATTGGTTCTTCAGCTGAGCAAAATGTTAAAGGGACACTCCATAGTAACCTTGTGATAATAATTAATATACAAACAGTCAATGGGCTTAGTTCATTAATGCCATGTTCACTAACTTCAATTCATTGTCATCATTAGGCTAGCATGTAGCACGAAGTGTCCCTTTAGAGACACCTAGGCAGTCTACGATAATTAGGCTTCAATTGAGTTGATTAATTACATGCAGAGCTGGTGTGAAGCCCTGAAGCAGATCAGCCCGTGTTGCACACTGCAGCTGCAGGCCGCCAACAGCCGGCACTCAGATCTCTAAATCACCTATGCGTTAGGAATAGCTGTAGTGTCCGGGGCAGCCGCTAGCGCTCGGTGGAGCTCTGGTTGGACCAACTGAATAGCGCTGACGCTGAGGAAGCTGCTGTACTGTCCCCACTGGGGCTCTGCGCTCTGGGGGAGAGTGTGCGTCGTTTGAGGCCTGGTGCTGGTGCAGGTGCTTATGATTGTGTTTTTGGGTCTGGTTTGCGTGTTCGTGCTGTTTGTCCGCGTCCGGTCCTTGTTCCTCCTCGTTCTTCGCTTCTTTGGGCTTTTTACCCTGGAAAAACACAAGCAGGGTCACAGCTCTGTCTCTTTCTCAGATTTCAAATTTTAATTATTTGAATAGTGCTTTATTCACGTGAAAAAAAAATTATATCAGTATAACTCAAGTAAGGCGAGGAAAATGGGAAACATCAGAGAGGAATGAAATAACAACTGAATAGTCTGATTTCAACAAACAGTGCTAACCCATCCCAGACTGCGACAGACACCCTTGCAGCACACACGAGGACTTAACTGATGGAGACAACCCAGCCGCACAACACCCCGTCTTCTGAACATTATTTATAGAATCTCCATATGTATCTCTAAGGAACTAATTATATTATTTACCTGTGGCTCGTAGATCTGACAGAAGGCAATAGTAATTTGCTGCCTTGTGGCTGGAATTTCTGGTGATTCCATGTAGGGCACACTCATTGAAGTACAGAATCCCTTGTGCTTTGCGGGAAAGGAAAAAAAATACACACAACATGACCACTTTAGAGTAAAAAACCTTCTCAGCAGTGTACATTTATATCAGTCACAGGAGTGCTAAAATTCTCATATTTGGCAACATCACCGAGCAAAAAATGTTCTATAGGACTTCTATGGAATTCTATGGGACATCAATGGAACTCCATAAAACATTTTACAGTTTTTTTAGATTGCTAAAACACGTTTTTCAAAACTGTACGTTTTTTTCAAAACTGCACACACAAAACTCCAAACATCACACACAAATTGCTAAACCCTGGCATCCCTTTGCAAAACAACTCTTTGCCATCAAATCTCTTAACATGTTCACAAAATGGAACTCGTCTTTTCATTTGGTAAACACAGCCATATTTTCACATGATACACACATACCATTCATTGAATAAACACAACTAAGCTTTTGGCTGAACACTACCAAGCATGTACAGAACACTGAAGAGCAAAATTGAAAACAGTTATAGAAATGGAACACACTGAATGAATGACAATTGAAGCACTGATTACTAAAACCCCACAAGTCAAGTCAATTCAAGCGTGACTTATGGGGTTTTAGTAATAGGTGCTTCAATTACTCTGGTAAATGAACCAATTCCCTTTTTGTAAAATGACCCAGTGTATGTCAGCTTCTCTCATAGACAAACATAAGACAGAACACAAATTTTCATACAAAACATTTTATTTACTGTAGGTCTAAACATTTACCACCAACCCCCCCATTCAAGCATAAACATCATGGGGCATCATGCCTCTGGTTTCTGTCTGGCCAGAGGGCCTCATCAACATCGCAGGCGATGTCCTCCTGGTCCAAACAGCGCTGGAAGAACCGCCTAGACTGCCACATGCAGCCCTGACAGGCCTCAAAGCCCACACCTCCACAAGCCTCCTCCATGGCTTGAAGCAGTGGGACCTGACTCGCCAGACCCGAAAGTTTAGAGATCTGAATATTTGTGTGTTGTGGATTGATGCTTTGAGATTTTATGTGAGAAGTGTTTGCAAACCTGAAAATTGTGTGTTGTGTTTTGACAACAAGGTGATGTGAAATTGACATCAGAGTGTAAAGAAGGATAAGTCAGAGTCTAACATAATAAGGAAATCTAAAGTAGAAACAAATTGAGTCAAGCGATTGGGGACAGAAGTAAAGGTTGTGAAAATTGTGCCTAATTTTTGCTTTTTGTGTTTTAGCAATTGAAAAAAACTGTAATAGAACAGCATGTTCGATAGGATTTTCCATGTGTTCAATAGGAATTTGCTATAGAAACCTATCGAACACCTCTATGGAAAAGAAAGTCCTATAAGATTATTGCAGTCCCATAAGACCTTCAAATGGAACACCCTAGTTGAAAAACCTGTTCTATAGGACTTTGATGGTCTTCGGGACCTTCTAAGAGAACAAAGGAAAGGCTTAATGGGAAAGACATCTTAAATAAGGGTTAAATAAAAATAAATCTTATGACTCCTTGCAATGCTC
Source organism: Gymnothorax reevesii (assembly GCA_029721435.1). Taxonomy (NCBI): domain Eukaryota; kingdom Metazoa; phylum Chordata; class Actinopteri; order Anguilliformes; family Muraenidae; genus Gymnothorax; species Gymnothorax reevesii. Next base: position 149,212,558 of record CM056575.1, read on the forward strand.
TGTCGAAGGTTCAGTTTAACTTATGTGTACCTGGGTTCTAGAAGTGAGAGATCTGACTAATGGTATGAAAATGTGTGATACGCAATGATATCCACTATACTGAAGTAGCAAGGAAATCTTGTCCCATTTAATTTTAAGGTGTGCTTAAGCACATGGGATACCAGGCACATACCAACTCATTGATTCTCTGATCAGACCATTGATTGACTGACTGACCGCAAAACTTAGCAGTAAAACCTCTTTCCATTTCCTCGGCAGCAATTCAAAAATATAAATGCAAGGCATTACATCTTTATCATGCTATAATGGAAAACTTGTCTTCCTCTTTTGCTTACGAAGACATACAGCGGGCCATCTGTTGGGTTCAACAAAGCGATTCAAATTGATCAGGATCAAGTACAAAACCCGAAACCAGTGAAGTTGGCACGTTGTGTAAATTGTAAATAAAAACAGAATACAATGATTTGCAAATCCTTTTCAACCTATATTCAATTTAATACACTGCAAAGACAAGTTACTTAATGTTAGAACAGGTAAACTTTGTAATCTTTTGCAAATATTAGCTCATTTGGAATTTGATGCCTGCAGCATGTTTCAAAAAAGCTGGCACAAGTGGCAAAAAAGACTGAGAGAGTTGAGGAATGCTCATCAAACACTTATTTGGAACATCCCACAGGTGAACGGGCTAATTGGGGAAAGGTGGGTGCCATGATTGGGTATAAAAGCAGCTTCCCTGAAATGCTCAGTCATTCACAAACAAGGATGGGGCAAGGGTTACCACTTAGTGAACAAATGCATGAGCTGATTGTCGAACAATTTAAAAACAACATTCCTCAACGAGCTATTGCAAGAAATTTAAGGATTTCATCATCTACGGTCCGTAATATTGTCAAAAGGTTCAGAGAATCTGGAAAAATCACTGCACGTAAGCGACAAGGCTGAAAACCAACATTGAATGCCCATGACCTTCGATCCCTCAGGCGGTACTGCATCATATCCAACATCAGTGTGTAAAGGACATCACCACATGGGCTCAGGAACACTTCAGAAAACCACAGTCAGTAACTACAGTTCGTCGCTACATCTGCAAGTGCAAGTTAAAACTCTACAATGCAAAGCGAAAGCCATTTATCAACAGCACCCAGAAACGCCACCTGCATCGCTGGGCCCAAGCTCATCTAAGATGGACTGATACAAAATGGAAAAGTGTTCTGTGGTCTGACGAGTCCACATTTCAAATTGTTTTTGGAAACAGTGGACGTCGTGTCCTCCGGACCAAAGAGGAAAAGAACCATCCGGACTGTTATAGGCGCAAAGTTCAAAAGCCAGCATCTGTGATGCTATGAGGGTGTATTAGTGCCCAAGGCATGGGCAACTTACACATATGTGAAGGCACCATTAATGCTGAAAGGTACATGCAGGTTTTGGAGCAACATATGTTGCCATCCAAGCAACGTCTTTTTCATGGGCGCCCCTGCTTATTTCAGCAAGACAACGCCAAGCCACATTCTGCACGTGTTACAACAGCATGGCTCTGTAGTAAAAGAGTGCAGGTACTAGACTGGCCTGCCTGTAGTCCAGACCTGTCTCCCATTGAAAATGTGTGGCGCATTATGAAGCGTAAAATACGACAACGGAGACCCCGGACTGTTGAACAACTTAAGCTGTACATCAAGCAAGAATGGGAAAGAGTTCCATCTGAAAAGCTTCAAAAATTGGTCTCCTCAGTTCCCAAAAGTTTACGGAGTGTCGTGAAAAGGAAAGGCGATGTAACACAGTGGTAAAAAGGCCCCTGTGCCAACTTTTTGGCAATGTGTTGCTGCCTTTAAATTCTAAGTTAATGATTATTTGCAAAAAGAAAATAAAGTTTCTCAGTTTTAACATTAAACATCTTGTCTTTGCAGTGTATTCAATTGAATATAAGTTGAAAAAGATTTGCAAATCATTGTATTCTGTTTTTATCTACGATTTTCATAAAGTGCCAACTTCACAGGTTTTGGGTTTTGTTCTATCAGCATTTTTCCATAGAAATTTCCTTCTCGAACTCACTCTAAAGGTTATTTCTAACACTGAATGTTCAAGCTGCCGGATATATCACTGGGTTAAAGCGTTGCATTGTGGAACAGAAATGTCGATCACGGTGCGAGTTTGAACCCCGGTCGTACCAGTCGCCAGTGAATGGCAGCTTTTTCAGAGTAGCGCACAGTTGGCCATTGCACTACAGTGGTTCTCAAACTCGGTCCTGGCGTCCCCCTGTGTATGCTGTTTTTTGTTCCAACCACAACTGCAATTTTAGGATTTTAAAAAGCTGTTACTTTGTCTTAATTAGTAGCATTCCATATTTAGAGTAGTTATTCACCATCTTAAGTCAGGTTTGGATGGACATATCCATTTTGCTATGAAGAATAACAACCTTATTCAAATTGTGCTTAATTTTCAATATTGCTAGGATTTTCAGGTGAAAACATTTTTAAACAGATCAAATTAGACTCTGAGAAAATCAATAAGCTCCAAATTAGGTTTCTGAAAACAGGTGTTTTGAGTTTTTCCCAAATAACCTGCCTGAACCAAATAAAATCAACAGAAAACACAACTGGTGTGACTCCATTGTTTGCCAAATAAATCGTCGGGTTTTGCCACCATGTGTCAAGAGTTTCACCAGTGAGGAACCTTTTGATTATTTATGTTGATTAAATGTTTGGTTAAATTGTTTCCCTCTGCCAATATTTAAAATATACCTCAATATGGATATTTGCATAAATGCACCTAATTAAAACAAATCAACAGCTTGTTAAATCCTAAGATTGCATTTGTGGTTGGAACAAACACCAGCAAACACAGGGGGGCGCCAGGACCGAGTTTGAGAACCACTGCACTGCAGGGATGCAAATTGGGAAGGAAAAAAAAGTTCTATGGAGATTTTCTATGGAACTGTTTACAACAGAAATTTTCTATAAAACCTTTTTCTACAGGACTTGAGGTACTAAAGTTTTAAAGAGATTCTATTGAATTGTTCAACAGGATTCTTATAGAACATTTGTTGCAGAGCAGTGCCGGCTGGCAGTGGCAAAAGTTTTCGCTCACTTTAAATGCCAGACTTCCATTGGAAATGAGGCATTTATCGGCAAATCAACTGCTTTATTTTTCTCTTGAGGTAATATTTTGAGAAAGAAGCCTATGGAAAGCTTACCAACGTGATGGTTAATGCAGTATGTCACACACCAAATATCACACCAAACACACCACAATCCTCCGGCATGCTGTGCGGCAATTTAGCAGAGCGAACACATTGAAACGAGTTTGGAACAAAAATTCCATCATGGAAAGAGTGAGGTATAGGACTTATTAAAGCAAATTACAAATTGACGAAACATTTTGGACTCAGTTTTTCAGTACATGACATCAGTATTTGGTGAAATAGAATCTTTGAACCTACCAACAATCGTGACCTTCCATGTGATTATGGTACTTTGGGATAAAATTCAATCATTAAGAAATCATGTAGCAAAGACATCCATTGTAGTATTATGAGTTATTCCTGTTTGTCTATCTGTCATAGCCTCTCAGAGCAACAAGAATGCATGCAATTACATAATTGAATAGAGCAGGAAGTGCTCTTCATTTAGACACTAACCTGAACTGTATAGCTCATTTAGTTTTTGAGATAGAGTTGTTTAAAGTTTGGTGGAAAATCCTTGATCAAAATAAGCAGTAATGCTTCAGATACTATAGCAGACAGTCCTCTAGTTCAGGAGAGTGAGTTTGAAGAGCTTGAACAAGAGTATATGGGTGATATTCAGCAGCAGAGCACTGAAGTACCTTTCTCACATGAAGGGGAATTTCACAATTCATTCAGATTCAAACACTTCTGAGCTCGCAGAAATGTCAAGTGTGTCAAGTGTGCAGCTGACAAGTCAACAAAAAATAAATATAATAAATTTAAAAAATAAAAAAATTCAAAATTGATTATTTTAAGCACATTTTACGGAGCTTTTGCACTACAAGCACTTTGCAGAAAAACTTGACGTAAACCCCCTCAAATCTTGGGAAACAATGGTGAGGAAAAACTCCCCAATAGACGCTGCATATTTGTTCAGCTGGAGGAATGATGGATATTGCTGGTACTTACAGCAAATTCACAGTCCATCAGACTGCACTGCGACACGTTTGCAGCAGGTGTTTCCTTTGAACACACTGTCTCCTGAATGGTGAATTCCACATCCAAGACGAGACCAGAAAGAAACTGAGTGAAACAATGGAATGTCAGGTTAGGGGCACATAGATCAAAATTTGCCACATTCTTCAGTCTATGAAGCCAGACAGATTCCAACCCAGTGTCCTTCGAGCACCGAACTACCAGTGCTAGTAAGGGTTTGGGTTTAGGTGTATTTATTTGTCTCTTAATACTCAGTGGGGCCTTTTTTGTGCCTTCGCAAACAGAAACACAAGTGGTGATAACATTATGCACCAACGGCAGATTTATTGCCTTTGCTCAGTTTGTTAGTTTCATGCCCTGAAATAAAGGCGTTTGCACTGTAATTGTTTGAACGGCGTGTCAGAGGGTGTGTCAATGCATAAACTTGGCGCAATGCAAGTTTTGTGTCACGAAACTTCTTTGCATTTTACGCAACCAGATGTATGAGTAGCAGCACTGCAACTTGACATGAGCAAAATACATATTGCAGAAAACCAAACAATTGCAAGAAAATGAAACGAATGCCAGACGGTCCTTGGGAGAGTAGAAGCCGATAACTGCTTCTTACAGAGATTCCGATTCTCACTGTCGGTTGGGGCCAGCTTAGTCTCACTGAGTTTTCAAGTTTATAATTTCTCTCTTTTAAATAAGTTCCAAATGCGAATGCCACCCATTCAGTACTAATATCCATATAAACCCTCCAACAGATGGAAGGCAGTTCTGGTGTCCTTTTTTAGGTTGGTTTTATGATTATGCCAGAATTTTCCTTTATGTTCATAAATGCACATAGATATCTTTAAAGTACTTCCAGCTATCTAGTCTGCAAACATTTGGTCAGAACCCTTGAAATCCTCTCCTGAAGCTGCTTTCACACCAGAGACGAAAAATTTTTGCACGACAGATTACATTCAAAGTCAATGCAAAGACATGAATGCACAAAAAAACATGCATTTGTGTCTCTGCATTGACTTTGAATATAATCTGTCGTGCGAAAAATTATGTTTCACGTCCCGGTGTGAAAGCAGCTTTAGTTAGGAGGCAAACATCAAATTTAGTCAAAACTGTCCGCCATCGACAAAATCAACGGCATTATTCACTTCGATTTCAGTTCAATTCAACTCAATTTGTAAAGCGCTTCCATCGACGAGCAGTCGCAAATACGCTTTACATAGTAAAAAGGGCAGAGCCCAGCACTATCCCCAAAATTTTAAATGAGGCAAAACAAATTCCCAAAAGGGAGAAAAATCCTCAAACAGTGGTGAAAAAAAAGTCATAATTGCCTTTAAAAGTTTTAAGGCACTAGCATCTATAGCCTCAGGAAGTGGGGAGGCAGGGATGGGGGAGGCTCAGGACTGCAGGACAGCAGCAGCCAGCATGATAATGCACAATGGGGTCTACTCTCCCATGTGCGTGAGTTGAAAAAAGCGCGTAGCTAGGCGCTTTTCAGCCTAGGCGTATTTTCCCCTCGACTTAAGTTTGTGCATTACGCGCCCCGAAGGCAGTTACGCACTTGGCAGAGCAAGGCCAAAATTGGGGCGTTTCTCATGCAAATAACACTTACGCTTATTCTCCCCCTGGTTGACACGCTTTTTTTGTTAAACTCTTTTGACGGCGACATTCAATATTCGATTGTTCATCCTTATTTCAAAACTACACTTCTCATAGCCATAATAAATGATCAACCAAAATCATCACATGATATTACGCAACAGCCTCTTCTCCAATTAGTTCAATTACAAACGCATTACAAACAATTTACAAACATACCGGTGGTCATCAAGGTCACTACTGCGCTGTCGGTCCTGGCATCTGGGTCGTTCCAGAGAGTGGCTGGTGATGTCATGCACGTATCACGGCGTCTGCGTCAAGGTGTCTGACACAGTTAGCTGATGCTATGCTGCACCACATCAGCCACTTTAAAATTCCCTGAAACACCGGCTGAAAGACGGAAAATTTGGGGGGGGGGGGGTTCTACCGGGTCGCCAGGTTCCCCAGTGTTGTGGGAGCCAATGATTGTACTCACGTTGCAATCAGAACCCCTTCCACTAAAAAGGAAATGTATAGAGACCGTAGACGTCGGCACAGCATTAATGTTCAGGTTGTGCGCGATCCTGATACGCGCATATAAAGCATCTGCGCCAAATTCCCTGGCTCGGCCCATGACGCCTATGTACTGCGCAACTGCTTGAAGTGCCAAAAAAAACACTATAAATATTTGAAACTATATTATAGGCAAATAAAAATGACCATTTTACGTAATCCTCCTTCATCCGTATCCACTCCAAGTTCTTCTCCATGCACTTCCACTGCAGAAAGAGTGGATGCCACCTCCTCCTCCCGTACAGTGAAATGCACCAGGGATGGTGGTTGCCCACTACCTGTTGTGTGTACACTTCTCATTTGTGCAGAGAGCCTGGCTTTTACAGCGCCTCATAGAGCTTTAAATCAGGGATACTGCGCTTACATCTCCCCACCGAAGCCACATCCAGAACGATTCACGGCTTTCTTCCTCAGATCAGCCTTTAGTGCCCCTTGCCATAAAACACCTCGTGGTGCCTCTTCACTGATGTCACTAATACCTCTAACTCCTCATCTGTGAAATTTTGTTTTCGGCTTCGGCTCGACGTCGCCATCGTTATCTTCATGTTCTATCAACTAATGCGACTGCCTATTATGTTCGTGATGATCTAAAAAGTTGTGATATTCTCACGATTGAGGAGATTGATTTTCTAATTGAGGATATCTGTATTAAGTAACTTGTGTCTTTGTAATTTTTTAACCATTGATAATACTGTGTATTTTAATGTGTGAATAAAGATATTATTAAATAGGCTACTAGACTGAGCCCTACCCTGGCCAATACCAAAGCACCACCCATCTGTTAATCAATTTTAGCCAATAAAGAATAGTGAACATGGGAAGAATCATTCTCAGTAAATGGGATAATTGATTATAATAAAGTATTAGGCACAAGTTCAAGTGAATCCATCCATCCATTTTCTATGCCCGCTTATTCCTCACTAGGGTCACGGGGCGAGCTGGAGCCTATCCCAGCTGACTACGGGCAAAGGCAGGGACCCACCCTGAACAGCTTGCCAATCCATCGCAGGGCGAGTTCAAGTGAATGTGTCGCTCAAATCAAATGGGACATAATAGGCTATGGATATGGAATTGCGTGATTGCTGAGGCAGTTTCGGGGCCGGGGGACCGCGTGCGGAGTCAGAATCCTTTGTTTGTTAAAGCGTTGCCTTGTCCTGTAGTTGCCAACCTGACATCGGAGTATTTTGAAATTTCAAGCGCACAAATTCTAAATGAGATCATATAAACTGTCTTTGTTCGTTATTTTTGTGTGACTAGAATGTTCTATTTACTTGTCTCTGATCCTGTCTCCCACGGAACAAACAGGCTAGTGTAGGAGGGGCACATTTTCAATGTTCTGATTACGCTAGTAGAGAAGTGCTAAATTATTTATTTATTATTTCATTATCGCGGCAATTTGTTTGTTTGCATAGCTTTAATGCCATGGTAGCTAGAATAAGAAATAAAAATAGAGATGCCTGCATTACTTCTTGTAATTAGCACAGACATAGTCTACAAGGCCTATTATTACAGCGCATATCGTCGGCCTGCTGATAAAACCTTATATCTTCAAAATGATAAACTTCACAGGAAAATAAAAAGATATATGCATAATTAAAAAATAACAATAAAATAATATAAATAGATAAATGTAATTTAAAATAAAAAAAAAGTTTAATTCTGCATGTAAGAATAGTGGACATACAAGTTTTTGTTTCTTATCAGTTTGGAGAAACGAGGTTTTATCAGCAGGTCAACGATATTCAAATTTAAAGTCTGGTTTATGTTTTCCATGGACCACAACTGCATTTTCATGGTTAATCAGAAAATCCTTGTTCCATGTTTTCCTGATGGCCATTATCAATGAGCTTTGTACAGAGTCTGCCTCTCTTTCGGATTAGTCACACCTCTTTCATAAGGCCGCCTACATTCTGAAGTTAAGTGCTGTGGGCGTGATCGAAGCGAGTAGGGGAGAATACGCGTAACTCAAAAGCGCTTAACTCGAATCGCGTAAAAAAGGACTTACGCGCTTATGGGAGAATAGACCCCAATGTCACCAGCAACTGGCTCCGTGAAAGTGATAATGAGTTCATTGTACTTGTCGTTAGCATTGCTGCCTCACAGCAAGAAGGTTGTAGGTCTGAATCTGGCCCGGTCTGTGTGGGGTTTTCCGTGTTTGCGTGGGTTTCCTCAAGGTACTCCGGTTTCCTCCCACGGTCCAAAGACATGAATATCAGGTTACTTGGAGACGCTAAATCGCCCAAAGGTATGAGTGTGTGAGTGAATGGTGTGTGAATAGTGTGTGCTCCCTGTGATGGATTGGTGAGCTGTCCAGGGTGGGTCCCTGCCTTTCACCCATAGTCAGCTTGGATAGGCTCCAGCTCCCCCGCGACTCTAGTGAGGAATAAGTGGGTATAGAGAGTGGATGGAAATACTTCAATGTCCTCTCAGTCTCTAGATCTGAATCTCATTAAACACCTTCGGGATGCGGTAATGAATGCGCAGCTAATGAATCTGTCCAACTTATGTGATGCAATCATGGCAACATGGCCCAGAATCTCAGAGAACTGTTCTAAACACCTTGTGGAATCAATGCCATGAAGAATTTAAGCTGTACTGAGAGATAAGTGATGCCTTACCCAGTTTAAGTAATGATGTTTCCTTATAAAACATATATAGGCCTACACTCAGTGAGTGTATATAAATACTGCAAATGATAATATGATGATGTCGATGATGATGATTATTATTATTATTTCTGTACATTTTATATTGTACTTCAGCCTATTTCACGCACCTCACTTCTCACATCTGTCACCTGGAGAAGAGCAAAGTGATTTGTATGATCCCTCTCATTGTTGAATCTCTCGAGGGAGACTTCAGCTGTTTCTCGTGCCAAAAAATTATCCACACTCCAACCGCTGGTACAGCCAATACACATCATTGGAAATGGTTCTGGAAGAAAAATAAAGTAAGACATGAGGTCATGTGATGCACAGCGGTTAGTCAATCGCAAGGCTAAGTACACTGTTCATGGACAAAAATGACTGATCTGTGATATAAGGGAGACAAATTCGCAATCCACATCCCAAGTGATACAATGCCAGAAAAGTTCAGAGGAAAAAAATATTGAAAGTGCAAATGAAATGTTTTTGAATGATTATTTAGCCTCCATTTTGCTCAAGGGTTGACAGGAGTAATAGTTTACCTTCCTGTGTGGTGCAAGTGTAATTGTGGAGCTCAACGTTTTCTTCAGATGAATTGACAGATATAACTGTGTCACAATGCCCAAATATCTGTTGAAAAACATGATAAAGCATAAATAAAGCAATACAAGCGCAACCTTGGGACACCTTTACAATAATTATATTGCAAAGTTATGTTCATTATTGTGAAGAAATCATTACATTAAGTATATCAACACAGTCCAACTATTCAGACAGCGAATAACTGAAAAAGGAGAACAGTGATAAGGTGAGAAAGTAATATCTGCGCTCTTCTACTGTTCTTGTGATGTTTTCGCAATATAACCCTGCCATTATGTACAAGCCAAGGTTGTGAAAACTGTTCACTGTAAAAGGGATGCTAAAGCGTTTGCTTCTGATGCAAATCTAATGAGCCAACGATATTTAAGGCAACAAAACTTCACAACTTCAAAGAAAAATGTGAGGTATTGTAATGAAGGGCGAGTCCAATTCATGTGGCTGCGTAACGGAACTTACCTCACCTTCTACCACCCATCTAGGCCTACAGTCACTGTAATTCTTTCTACTAATAACATGACACTTTGTTTGTTCAACATCAATCACCAGGCTGTACACCAGTGTACCGTTGTCCTGAGCAACAAAAAAGAAGAGACAGACAATAGTTAGTGGTGTGCATGAACAGAGAAAACACTGAAGTCTCAGTTCATCACCGCTGGGAGGTTAAATTTTTTTTTTTTTTCAACTTTCAAAGACAGTGCTCTAGAACACTACTTTTCATTTCAGTCGCACTTTAGAGGAAGTGTTGCTCATAAAGGCTTTCTACACCATTTATAATACCTTCATAAATGTGACATAATGTCTTCATAAATCATACTTAAGCAAATCTCATGCTTTGTATAGGGTGAAACACATCGCTATTCAGCATGTGATGCCAGATGTGTCAATGGCAATGTCACTTACCTGATAATGTCACCCTTAATAGTATTTATCCACTAGCTAAGTGACATTGTCATTATTATGCATGCTATATAAAGTCTTTATGACTAACACTTTATCTAAAGTGTGATCTTAATTTCTGTTAGTGGTCCTTGCATCAGCAATAGCATAAGGTTTCATGCAGAAAAATTATTGCCAGTGGATTCACTGATTTTTTCATTTTTCTCCTCACCATTCATTCATCCTTGAAATTGGTTTGTGGATTATCATATGCTTTTAACCCCTTTGTGCAGAGGCCAAATCTGGCCATAAGGCATTATCCTATTTAAAGCTTTATAACTTAAGATTTGAGCTTCAACAAGAGAGGAAAAATTGCTCAACTGAAAGAAGACACTTGCAGCATTTAGAGGTCCATCGTAATTCAGTTTATTTTCATAATTTTGGTTGAATAATGGGGCTGGAAACACAAAAAGAAACACACAAAAAAAAAAAATCATCATTGAAATAAAAAAATGCTGACAATTCAAAAAAGACTGGAAATTAAAATAATACATTTCGGGGATCATGAACTCCTTGACTGCAAGTGTACTTCCTCTGAGTGTGAAATTGAAAATGATCCACTCTTCATGAGCCAAATTAGCTCTCCAAGTGGCTCCCCATGCTGTGTGACCACTCAAAATAGCGCACTGTCAAATCATAAAATAATTGTATTTTTAACACAAATAAAATTTTGTCTCATGAAGTTCAATATGAATTAATGATTTCCTTGTGAAATTTAGCATGATTTTATCAACTGGTGAGGATGGACATCAATGGTCACCAGTAACCTCTCCATTTTTCTTCAGAGCCTCAAAAGTGAATGTACTCATTAAAGGAACTTCTTATTTTCCAGTCAAAACTTCACCTGCAGCAGATTCGTTGCTCTTTTCAGACTTCGAGCTTCCAAGCAAAACGTGAGATTGTATAAACACTTTTCACACCCTAAAAGGGACAAAATAGCTCACTAACGATAATACCTTATTTTAACAAAACAAACATTCCACTATCAAGAAAAAGCTAGCAATATGCTACCCTTGATTGAACAGAGTCAGTGAAAAGAACATAGCAGGGGATTTATGAAAGTCTTTGAGCTTTTCACATTTTAAACAGGGGTCATTCCGTGCAAAATCACACAAAATTCCAATACTTTCCTAGGTAGCCATCTCAAAAAAATCTCAAAAAATTTCTGCAAGTTGCTACATGAAAAATTTTTTCCACTAATTCCCAGTAGTTTTTTTATTATGGCAGTTTAAAAACTGGACGTCACGCCCACTTTTAGCGCTCGCAAGTTACATATTAACATTTTCTTAATTGTCAATTAAGTAGGGTAGACCAGTAGGGTCTACATCGAAACGTTAGTCACTATTGTTATGCACCTTTTTCAATAAAAAGTGAGAATTTAGCAGATATCAGTGCTGCACCGGCATTCTTTTTACTTAAAATGAATATCCTTCCCAAATTATTGTAGCTGTTTCAAAATATACCTTTGCCCCTACCATTGGCTTATTTCACAAAATTAAGGAAAATATGTTCTAATTTCATTTGGAACAATAGACAACACAGGTTTCGTTTGACATTATTATACCTGCCGTATGACAGAGGCGGACTTAAACTGCCCAATTTCCAGTGGTATTACTGGGCCACACAATTGCGAACTATAATGTACTAGCTGCTACCCGCCGTTTTTCAAAAATCGGGCGACGGCAAGTCCTTCCTGGTGTCCAAGTGGATATTCACACCAAATTTGGGGATAATCAGTTGAGAAATGTAGGAGAAAAACGTGTACATACACAGAGACAGACAGACATCGACCTCAGATATATTATAGATTACTTCTCCTCAGGGCCGATTCCAGCATGGGTGGACATTGAGTCACTCTCGCTTACACTCAAATTATCCCTTAGCGCATACATGTACTCTGCGACTACTAAAAAACTTCAGGAACAAACATTTAACCCATTTGTGTTGAATATGATCAATGTTTGGCACCATATTCGGGAATTGTTTGGAGAACCATCCTTAATATCCCATTTTGCCCCAATTTGGGGAAATGACTATTTTAAACAAGGAACTATGGATCAAGGTTTTCATCTTTGGGCCATTAAAGGGCTTAGTAAAATAGGGGATATGTTCCAAGATGGACATTTGATGTCCTTTCAGCAAATACGTACTAAACATGATATTCCAAGTAATCACTTTTTATCCCCCTGGCATACAGTGCGGGGGGATATCGCTATCGCTCTGTCCATCCGCCCGTCTGTCTGTCTGTCTGTCTGTCTGTAAACATTTGTCTGGGCCATATCTCAGAAACTATATGTGCTAGCTTCTTCAAACTTGACACACGTCAATCATGATGTGTACATGTGCCTTTTAAAGGTTGTTACACAACCTACAGCTGGGGGGATCCGCCATTGCCAGATGGCTCTTGTTTAAATATTTACAGATAAGGAATTTTATAGCTACATCTCAAAATCGAATGTTATCCCTCCCACCTCTTTCTGAAATGGAACGATTGATCTCTAATAACTGTCATGGTAAAGGAGGCATCTCTGCAGTATATGACATGCTGGTTCATAGCTCATCTGAATCTTCTACTGACCGACTGAGGGCCTGGAGGAAAGACCTATGGGAGGAGGTTTCCCCGGATGGCTGGGCTGGGATATGCGCTAAGGCTCATAGACAAACTACAAACACCAGATTAAGGTTGATACAATACAACTGTCTGATGCGCACCTACATAACACCAGCTAAATTACACCAGTTCAATAATAATATAGATATTTGTCCTAAATGTGAACAGGCAAAAGGCACACTTTTCCATTGTATTTGGGATTGTAAAGAGATTGCAACTTTCTGGTGTGAGATTTCACAAATAATACACAAAATGTTAGATGTAAAGCTGCCTCTTGATCCTAAACTGTTTATTTTGGGATTGTATCCTCCGACCCTTGCCATGTCAGGGAATAAACAATTGCTTCTGAATATGTGTTTATTGCAGGCAAAGCTCTCAATCGCCTTAACATGGTAAAATTTTCAGAGACCGCAGGTGGGACAGTGGCTAAGGGAAATGTCTAACTGCTATGCTATGGAGAAGATTACTTATACTCTGAAAAAGATGAATGATACCTTTGATAGGGTTTGGGGCCCTTTTAATCGACTGTTAGAAAATGCTAATGTGTCGGATATGTTACTAAGAGGTGATAATGGGAATTCATAAATGACTTAACATAATGAAATAAATTACTACACAAGAGAATGGAATTGCTTTGATCGTGACCGGACAGACGCCTCTTTAAAATACTTTTGAGTCTGCTGTGACTGTATATTTGTCAAAATAATTATTCCTTTTTTTTAACCTTTTATTCTTTTTAGGTCCTGTCTTTGCCTTCATTTTTCCTTATTTGAAAGTTCATGTAAGATCTCTATGATTGCTTTACTGTGAAGATATTTGAGCTACGTATTTCATGTGGACCCCCTATGAGGGTACATTTGTGTCTTTATTATTCAAGCAAAAAAAAGTTGCTTCAACCAAAAAACATATTTTCAATCATCAAAAACCCTTTCAATTAAAGAAAAAAGTGTTTGAATGCAAAAATTAAATTGAGTCCCAAAAAATTGCATTTGAACACTGTGTTTCTTTGAAAATGTTTTTATTTTGACTGAAGTGAGTTTTTATTTGTTTGAAAATATTTTTTTTTTGGTTGAAGCAACTTTTTTTTGGTTCCATGTTATTCCATGCACCTTCTTATTAATCCTTCTCCTTACATAGACTTGGCTTTGCTGACAGTTTTACAAACTTCAGAAATGACACAATTTTAATCTAAAGCAAAGATTTAATTTCTTATATAATGCAATCTCACTTTGATATAAGAGCAAGATTTGGAAATTCTTACAGTAAACATAAAATAAAGTAAGTAGAATACAAAAGCTTTGGATTGTAAGTTGAACCAATTACACATCCATTGGTTACAAATTCCTAAGGCTAGGATTTGGAATGCAATATCCACTGACTGGTACTGTATAGGTTGGAAAAGGTAGAAAAAAAGTTGTAACTGGTTTGCACCTCTGATATACATCTTAATGATTGTAATACTAGACGTAGCACTCAACAGTAGCCATAACTATGGCAAAGACCTTTCTTATATACTATGTATGCAATCATGTAATGTGAGGGGAAATAAAAGATAAATATCAATGAATTTTACAGAATAAGAATCCTATAAGAATGCTGTAGGGTTCCTATAGGGGTTCCTGTAAGAACCCTATAGCATTCCTATAACAATCCTACAGGTAAGCCCTGTAGGAATCCTATAAGATAGTGTTCCAAAATCTTATAAGAATACTACAGACTTTACTACAGACTTTATGCTATAGGAATCCTATGGGGTCTTTTTATAAGGGTGTCAACTCTCATGCATTCCCTGTGAGTTTAATTGGCATATTGACATTCACCTACTGTAGTCAGCAATTATTCAATAAACGCATATGTAAGAGATTCTGTGCGTAATTGAAGTCCCTGTGCATGAAGGTTTATCAGTTTCACATGCGTTACGGTGATTATGACTCCATACTTCTCATACTTTTCTTCACTCAGGGGTTGGAGGCAATGAATGTGTTTCATCATCGTTTAAATTGTTTAAATGAAATAAGATTATCTGAAATGTCTTTAAGCAATTCCTTTTCTTCCAATCCCTGAATAAAGAAAAGCATGAGAGTCATAAGTCCAGAGTCATAATCACTGTAACGTACGTGAAACTGATAAACCTCATGCACAAGGACTTCAATTCTGCACAAAAAATCTCTCACATACACGTTGATTGAGTAATAGCTAACTAAAACAGGGGAAAGTACATGTCACAAAACTCACGCCGAATGTGTGAGAGTTGACAGGTATGCGTTATTAATGAAATCTGACCACACCTGATAATGTTGAGAGTTTTCAGAGTGTCTGTAATGGTAATTTAAATTAATGATTGCAGACAGGTCATGACTAATTGGGTTTGAGCCTGCCCTCTCACCAGTTCACCAGCCGCCACTGGTAACTGTCTGTTCAACTCAAAATACAATGAGCGCTGAAGAAAGTTTTTACCTTAAACATCACCATTGGCACTTAGACTCACCTTTACCTCCCGTTTAAAATCGTACACCCGCCTAAGGGAGAATATGTAGCCCTCCTGCCTGTCGGCGTTAATTTTATGGAGAGCCAAGTCTGCGACTCTTAGGATTTCGGGGGTCTGACAGGTCAGCGGGGCCACAGGAATGGGGGACCCACTCTGGAAACAGAGACCCACTAACAGCAGCAGCACCCACAACTTCATCATCATCATCATCATCACACCACACCAAACAGCTCCCACTCCTGCTTATGTAGTGCAAGATTTCAAGGTTCTTTTAACTCAGGGTCTGTTGAAGCAGACTTTGACCCACAGTGTTTGACATGAGTGGGCATTGTCCACGTTTGCAAAGTCGGCCAAATTCACGTGGCAAGTCTATAGTGTAGATACTGTAAAGCAGAATTTTTTATCTCTGTGTTTGATTTGACTGAAGTGCCTCTGCTCTTGTCCGTTCAGTTACTGTTTTCAGATAATGAGATTAGCTGTTGCTAATATTCCAGACGATGAGCGGATGAGAAAAGGGGGAAACAAAAGTGGAATATAGAAGAAATAAAAGAGAGAAAAAGATGGAAATAAAAACTAAAATTTCTGATGAGTGTCCTCATTTAAAGGGCACTCTGTGGAAGAAAAAAAAATTGAAAGAAATATTCTTGTTTGCCAACAGATGCAGTAAAAAAAATGTATGAATTTGCTGTGACTTTTTCATCAGAGCTTAACGGAGAACCTACAGGTCATCTGACTATACAAGTCTCTGTCTTAGGGGGAAATGGAAGGGATTAGTTTTCTTATATCAACAATCAATTTTGATGGAGGCTCTCTCCATTGAAACAGCGATATATTTAGAAATCCCAGTTTTCTTATGAAATGTCCCTTTAATAGGCACATTCATTTGTTTACATAATATACATTGTAGTATTTTTAATGTAACGTCTTGGGTCACGTACCCACGTGACGGGCACGGACGACAGGAAATAGTGGCCTGGACTCAGGTGCAGGGATGGACTTGGTCGTAGATTTTATTAAACCTTCTGCGCCAGCAGGCTGCATTTATGAAAAAAAACGACGAATAGGAAGCGAGCTTCCTTAATGAAAAGAGACTATGCATAAGACAAACACTGGGCAATACTATTGCAACAATGTATTACAAACAGGAAACAATGTAGGAAGCGAAGTTCCTTAATTTAAATAGACAACATAAGTGCTGGGAAACTACGCAGCACTACTATCAAAGGTTTAAGGTTTAATTATACGCGACACGCAAAAGTGTACAACTAGGGTAAAAGGCAGAGACAGCACAGGCATGTGGTTACGAGGCTTCACAATGGGAATGTGACATAAATTGCTGCTTCTACCACTCAGCGGAAAGGAACAACAGAAGAAGCTTGTTGGGTGGAGCGAGAGACTGCTGTCCAGGTATTAATTGGCCAGGATGCTGGATCGCAGGAGGTGAGGCCTGCCATTGAAGTTCCTTCTCAATGCTGTGAGGTGATTCCTGCATGTGTAGGGAGGTGTGGTAGGACATTGTGTTCGTGAAGTGAAAAAAAAAAAAAATGAAGATAAGTGTACCTTTGGTTTCTTTTCCTTAAGACTTGCAATTAAAAACTTGATTAAACAGAGAAAAAATCCTATTTATCAAATAAGAAAGTTTGGTTTGAAAAGATGCCAACCCTTAAGAATCGCTCTTTGACATTACCTCCAAAAAAGCAAGGCAGAGCATGATCTGACCACCAAAGGGAGCCCTAAACTATGTTTTTTTTGGCTAGGTGTTGAACTGATCTGTGTGTTAGAAATGACTGGGCTTGTTTGCACAAGGGACATCATCAGCTTGGCAGCTTATCACGATTTGTAAACTCAGACAAAACCTCAGTGTACCAAACCAAAGTCTATGCTAATCCTTTCTTTGCACAACACTCAATGCCACATGTTATGGGTGAAAATCTGTGGGTTTCATATCAAGCAGTTGTGTGACATGCAATACAGTTTTACTGCTTTTATAAATGATTCAATAAATTACACTCAACAAAAATATGAACGCAACACTTTTGTTTTTGCTCCCATTTGTCATGAGATGGACTCAAAGATCTAAAATTCATTCCAGATACACAATATTACCATTTCTCTCAAACATTGTTCACAAATCTGTCTAAATGTGTGATAGTGAGCACTTTTGCTTTGCTGAGACCCATCCCACCTCACAGGTGTGCCACATCCCACAGTGGGTCAGGCTCACCAACACTGGACAGCCGAGGATTGGTAAACTGTGGCCTCATCTGATGAATCCTGATCTCTGCTGTCACACACTGATACTGGGGTCAGAATTTTGCAGTATCAGCATGAATCCATGGATCCGACTTGTCTATGTGCTACAGTTCAGGCTGCTGGTGTAACTGTGGAGAATGTTTTCTCAGTGAAAGTTTGCCGTACTAATCTTGGTACCAGTCAATCGTCATGGAAAAGTCACATCTTATGTCTAAGCATTTTTGCTGACCACGGACATCTTTATCACCACGACAAAGCCATCTGTTAATAGATGCTTCCACTTCCGCTCTGATGAAACACAAAAGTCGCAAAGCAAAGTCATTTCTAACTGGTTTTGTGAACACTGCAATGATTTCAATGTACTTCAGAGGCCTCCTAGTCGCCAGACGTGACTCTGCTCGAGCTCCACCAGGATGTGGTACAACAGAAGATCCACAGCATGAATGTGCAGATAATAAATCTGCACAAATCGTGTGATGCAATCATGTCAACATGGACCAGAATTTCAAGGGAATGTTTCCAATATCTTTCAGAATCCAGGCCATGAAGAATTCAGGCTGGTCTGAGACCAAAGCTGTTGTGATCTGTGCATTCTGCTTGTCATGTTTAAGTTCTGTGCCTGGCCTAGCCATGTTTAGGATTTCTGTGTTTAGTGACCACTGCCTGCCCTTTGACTATTCTTAGGATTGTGTATTGGGTTTTGGTTATTGAGATTTCTTGTTTATTATTTTTCATGTTTAGATCATTCAGTTTTCCATGCCATGTTTTCATTTCAATGCTTTGCACTTTGTCTCCCCTGTCTTGTCATGTGTGTATCTTCGCTCACGGTCCCTTGTCTTGTGTGCCACTCATTCGGGTGATTTATTGGTTTCTGGGTTTCAATCTTCTTTCAATATCTCGTGTTCTTCCTTCCTCTCTCTTTTACTGTCTTACTAACACATACTAACAGTTTACTGTTTTTTGCTAATTACTAACCAGACTAATCTTGTATATTTTTACTAACTTTCTAACATGCACTCGGGATTGTATAGCTGCACATACTAATTGACTAACGATCTCTCAGCAGTCGCTCAATTCTAATCTCCGCCTCCTTGCCTATCCCTAATTATCTCTGCTGCAAGTTTCTGTGGATTTCCACTTATACTTTGTGCTTTCCTTTTCTTTTATCTTGGCACTTTAGTACTCCTTAACCGGAGCTGTTGTTTTGTACTTAGGTTTGTCTTGTGATCCCTGTCTGCGTTTTGGCTACAGCCAAATTCATGTAATTAGTTTATTCCTCATGTGTCTCTCCCTGATCATTGTTACCATTGATTGCACCTGTTCTCCCTGGTCATGTGTTTACCCCGGGTGTGTATATTGTTATGGCCCCAATTTGTTATTACATTTATAACACAACAGCAACAGCAACAGCAAGGGATGACAGAAACTGTTTTAAAAACTTAAACACATTTAATCAACAGACAAAGACAATAACAACTAACTAACAACTAATGACCAAGATTGAATAAAAAAAAACTGAAATATTTACTGTCCCTTTTTGTGGGGTGGCTTGGTGATGTCCTGGATAATGAAAATGCTCAAAAACAGGCAAAGAAATCCACAAAAGAAACGTCACAGGTCTTGAACAGAATGGCAGGTCTGGTCATCTTCTTGCAATTTCTCCTACTACTTTACTGTCTCAATTCTTTTCCTTATATACTCTTTTGCAGACCCCACCCACATTTAGACCTCTTTTTTTTAACTTTCTGAGACTTGCCCCAGACATGTCCAGGACATGTCAAAACATGACTCCCAGTCTGAGCTTAACAAAAAAAAGGTAAATACTGCCATCTAGTGGCCTATATTCACATTACACCTCCATTCCAAAAGGGAAAAATTTTGACTCATAAAGGCAAAATTTTTCTTTTCAATACAAAATGGTAAAGTGAACACTTGTCTATATATACATATCATACAATATTCAAACACATGATATATATATACACATTCAAACACGGGATAAGCAATCAGCAATTACATTGTCTGTACCCTTCACATGCTTAATTTCCAAGTCAAACTCCTGTAAAATCAAACTCCAATTCAACAATCTCCGATTCTTGTTTTTCATCTTACTCAAAAACATTAACGGATTGTGGTCAGTGTACACAATCATTGGCTTTTGTCCTGTACAAACATAAACCTCAAAGTGTTGTAAAGAAAGGACCAGAGCCAACAGTTCCTTCTCTATTGTGGAATAGTTCCTTTTGTGGCGATTGAACTTCCTGGAGAAGTATGCCACGGGATGCTCAATGTCATCAGAGTCACTTCTCTGTAGGAGCACAGATCCACAAGCTTGGTCGCTAGCATCGACCGCGATGGAGAACGGTTTGTTGAAGTCAGGAGATTTGAGCACGGGGAAGTGACACAGCAGAGACTTCAGGTGATCGAAGGCTCTCTGGCATGCATCATCCCAGGTGAACTTTACGCCTTTCTTCAGTTGGTTAGTTAGACTGAGAGCAATCTCAGCAAAGTTCTTGCACAACTTGCGGTAGTACCCGATCATTCCAAGGAAGCGGCGCAAAGCTTTTTTGTTGTCAGGAACTGGAAAGTCCATGATGGCTTGGACTTTAGCATTTATGGGTGCCACCTTACCCTGGCCTATGACGTAGCCAAGATAGGTGACAGTAGCACAACCAAAGTCACTCTTGCTCAGGTTAACAGTCAGGTTAGCCTGGGTCAGGCGCTGGAACAATGTCTCTACATCTTTTAGATGTTCTTCCCAGGAGTCACTCCATGTGATCAGGTCATCGATGTACGCACCAGTGTGTGGCAATCCGGCGATTGTAGACTGTATCATCCTTTGGAACGTGGCTGGGGCATTTTTCATGCCAAAGGGTAGGACTTCATACTGGTACAATCCAGATGGTGTGGCAAAAGCAGAGATGCTCTTGGCCCTCTCAGTTAAAGGCACACACCAATAACCCTTCAATAAATCAATCTTGGTCAGAAACTTTGCTTGCCCTACTATATCAATACAATCATCAATCCTAGGTATTGGAAACACATCAGTTCTAGTTACAGCATTGACTTTGCGATAATCTGTACAGAATCTAGTACTTCCATCAGGTTTTGGAACTAGCACACAGGGTGAACTCCAATCGGAGTTGGAGGGTCTGATAATATCATGTTTTAACATGTACTCAACCTCTTTCTCAGCAATCTTTCTCTTTTCAGGATTCATCCGGTACGGATGCTGTTTTATTGGTTTGGCATCACCAACATCTACATCATGAGAGGCTATAGTAACTCTCTTTGGAACATCAGGAAACAAATCCTCATATTTCTTGATCAACCTCTCAAACTGATCTCTCTGTGAGGGTTCTAAGTGCTGGAGTTTTACATCAAGATTTTGCAACACTTCAGAATTTGACAATTTACATGAAAGAACTTCAGCTTTAATTCTAGGTTCATCATCTTGAAACTCCCCCTCATCTTCACACGTTTTGACCATAGGAGAATCTGAAGTGACAGCAGCAACCCTAGCATTTCTGTCATGATAAGGCTTCAGCATGTTAATGTGACAGGTTTTGCAAAAGTTGGAAACGTCTTTCCGAAGCCCAGGCCAAAAGAAGTGTTTCATGATCTTATCAACAGTCTTGTTAACACCAAGATGACCTCCTAAAGGTAAACTATGAGCCATTGTTAAGATCTCATTCCTGTAGACCTTCGGAACAACAATTTGCCTGACCACTGCCCAATCTGCATTGGCAGGGATATCAGGAGGGCGCCACTTCCGCATCAACACACCATCCTTGAGATAATACCCAACTGGAACTGCGTCTATTTCTTTATCAGGAAGGGCTCTCCTCTTTAGTACACAAATTTCAGGATCATTAGTTTGCTCCTCAATCAACCGCTTTCTGGACAGAGACAAGTCTCCAGACACATCAGAATCACCAGACCCATCCGGCTGGCTGAATAGAGAACTTATAAAAGTATCTGATAAGTCCTCAAACGGAGAAACCATAGTAGGCCAATCAGAGTCATGAGGCGAACCACCTGAGTCCTGACTATTCAATGTACTGGACGGCACCACATCATCTTCTTCTTTAGCCTTCTTGGCCATAGCACGAGTCACTGCGCAAGAAGGATACAGAGATGGGTCCTCATCCCCATCTTCAGTGCTCGGCTGTGAAGTAAGATGTACAGGGGGAACTACTTTGCCCCCAGCCAGGTCATTGCCTAGCAACAGAGAAACACCCTTTATAGGTAGACTTGACATAAGTCCCACCTTTACCTGTCCTGTAACTAAATCTGACTTCAAGAATATAGAGCGCAGGGGTACAGATACAGTCCTCCCTTCAATACCTTGTACAAGTATGAAATCCCCTGAAGCGGTCTCATCACGTAACTCCAAGGAGTCCATCAACAAAAGTGACTGAGAAGCTCCGGTATCCCTTAGGATATATATGGGGACAGGAGTAGTATGCTCATTCAGAGCCACAAATCCCTCTGACACAAATGGAAGAAATTCCTCCCTCTCGAAGTCAGCTGTATCAGGCTTTTTAGCCCCACAAGAAGCAGGCAATTTAGCAGATTGGTTATCTACTACAGGGGTTTCTAACCTTGTTTTCACAAAGGCATTTGGTTTGGTATCCTTTTCTTTTTCTTTCTTAGCTTTAAGGAACCAACAGTTAGTTGTAACATGACCAGATTTCTTGCAATAACTGCAAACTAGACCACTTTTGTCACTGTCAGCTTTCACACTTTGATCAGACCTGTTACTGGATTTCTGAGCACCATCACCAGATTTGTCTTTTTCTTTGGGTGAGGAATCTTGGGTATCACCATAACCCTTTTTCTGAAATTGGGACCATCTATTATTACTGCTAGACTGAAATTTGGACTTATGTGTGAGAACATATTCATCTGCAAATTTGGCAGCTGATTGCAAATTCAGTGCTTGCTTCTCATTAAGGTAGGTCTTAACATCATCTTTAACACAGTTCTTGAATTCTTCAACTAACACCATCTCTTTTAGTGAGTTGAAATCATCCTTGACCTCCATAGAAGTACACCAGCGCTCAAAGCAAACCTGCTTTTCATTAGCAAATTCAACATAAGTCTGATTTTCAGATTTCTTCAGACCTCTGAATTTCTGTCGGTAAGCCTCTGGAACCAACTCATAAGCTCTCAAAATAACCTTTTTGACAACCTCATAATCAGAGGAATCATCTGCAGACAAAGCCGAATAGGCTTGTTGAGCTTTACCCTTGAGGACAGTTTGCAACATCAGGGGCCAGTGTTCCTTTGGCCACTGGCAACTCTTTGCCACCTTTTCAAAACACTGGAAATAGTTGTCAACATCCTTTTCCGAAAATGGAGGCACCAGTTTTACCTCCTGGCTAGCCCGAAATTTATTTTCAGTTTGAATTTTTATTTTTAGTTGCTCCATTTGGAGTCTTCCTTCTCTATCGAATTTCTCTAATTCAAAATCTCTCTGTCTCTGTCTCTCTCTTTCTGCTCGTTCCTCTTTCTCTCTCTCAAATTCTCTTTGTTTCTCTTTTTCTTCCCTCTCAAATTCTCTTTGTTTCTCTTTTTCCTCCCTTTCTTTTTCTATTTCCTCCCTTTCTTTTTTCTCTTCTCTTGCTAATTTTTCCAACTCAAACTGCCTTTGTTTTTCTTTTTCTTCCCTTTCAATCTCTATCATTTTTTATTTAAGTTCCATTTCTATATTTGGATTTTCCACTGGAAACTGTTCCAGATCTCCTGGTGCAAACACATTTTCATCAATGTAATATTCAACTATCTCTCTAGCCAGTCTTGCTTTTCGCATGGCTGGTTTCACCTCTGTCAGCTCTAAATGTCTGCAAATTTCTAGCAGTTCTGTCTTTTTAAAAGACTTCAAAACCCCTACGGTTGGTGATGCCAAGAAATCATCCATTGCTGTTGTCAATATATATGTAGGAAAATTCACAAAAACAATTTCACAATTTGGAATGTTAGATTTTCAATAAATTACTCACACAATGGTCTATCCCGGACCTTGAGCCCCCAATTTGTTATGGCCCCAATTTGTTATTACATTTATAACACAACAGCAACAGCAACAGCAAGGGATGACAGAAACTGTTTTAAAAACTTAAACACATTTAATCAACAGACAAAGACAATAACAACTAACTAACAACTAATGACCAAGATTGAATAAAAAAAAACAGAAATATTTACTGTCCCTTTTTGTGGGGTGGCTTGGTGATGTCCTGGATAATGAAAATGCTCAAAAACAGGCAAAGAAATCCACAAAAGAAACGTCACAGGTCTTGAACAGAATGGCAGGTCTGGTCATCTTCTTGCAATTTCTCCTACTACTTTACTGTCTCAATTCTTTTCCTTATATACTCTTTTGCAGACCCCACCCACATTTAGACCTCTTTTTTTTAACTTTCTGAGACTTGCCCCAGACATGTCCAGGACATGTCTTAACATGACTCCCAGTCTGAGCTTAACAAAAAAAAGGTAAATACTGCCATCTAGTGGCCTATATTCACATTACAATATAAGATGTCTGTTTGGTTCACACTCTTGTCAGATCGTTTTCCCTAGTTTTCTCGTGCCACGTTTCTCACCTTGATTTCTCAGTGTTTATCTTTCTGACTGGATTGCCCGACTTTCGATTTTTGCCTTTGTGATTTTGGATTATTGTTGCATTTGTGTGTTTTGACCATTTTTCTGCCCGACTACGAGATCTGTTTGCTGCCCTGGTAACGATTCGGATTACGTACTGTGGATTCTGGCTTGCTTCTCTGATAGAACTGTTCCTGTGTACCAGACCCATTTCTGTCCGACTACGATTACTGTGATTGCTGCCCTGGTTTTTGATACTATTTTTGCCCAACTGGATTTTGACTTTTGGATTGTGGACTCTGTACTTTTGCCTCCTGCCCTGCAGGGGGTCCTCCCCCTTTATTAATAAAACAAGCTCTACTGCATTTTCTGGTTTTCGCGACTGGTTCCTGATCGCACTACTACAAAAGCGAATTCTACCCCATTTTTGTGTGGTGTTCCTAATAGTGCTGAGCTGCTGATTATTATGATGAACATTATTATTCTTGATATGAATAAACGTTTTACATTAAACATGAGCCAATTTCACAAACCTGCGATGATGCCCTCTTCACATTTAGAAGAGCAAAGTAATTTGTGAGATTGTTCACACAATTGTTGAATTTCTGCAGGGACGTTTCAGCTGCCTCTTTAATTTTAGGGTGATCTAAGTTAAAACTGGTGGGGCAGTCTGGACACGTCCTAATAATAGCCGCTGGTGGTACTGGAAGTAAAATAAAAACAAGACCTGATGCCATGTAACAAACTGATGTGAGTAGATCACAATGTTAGCAGAGAAAAATAACTGGTCAGGGATGTTAGAATCAGAGCCCACATCACAGGAGATGTATTGCTGGGAAAAAAATCTAAAAGTGCAAATCAAAATAGTAAAGCAACTGAATGATACTGTGCCGTAGTTGGCCTACAGTTTGCATGCGGACATTTTAGAATGAGTCATATTTTACCTCGCTGAATAGCGCAGTTGTAATTGTGGAGCTCAAATTTTTCTCTAGATGAATCGACAGATATGACTGTATGACAATGTCCATATTTCTGTTAAAAAAATAAAGTAGCATATGTGAAACCTCAGGGTGACTATATACTAGTTACACACCCAAGTATTGTTGAAGAGTTCATTACGGTGAAGAAACCATTGCATTAATTATATTAACAGAGTCCAACTAATCACTGGCCTGAGCACAGAACTGAATAAGGCAATCTGATATCAGGGGAAATATCTGGGCTGGGAAAGTAATATCAATGTCCTTACAATGGACCTCAATGTTTTCTCAATTTTATAACGCTCCCCTCTCACTGCATTCAACATTGTGAAAAGTCCTCATTAGCTGGGATGACAAAGGGCCTGATTTACTAAGACTATGATTGGCCAGGGTACTTGTCTTGCACCAATCAGTGGCACTGCTATTGGTTTTGCACGGGCAAAAGGATATTGCATGTGCTAAAGGTCTCAGTAAATCAGGCCCAAAGTGATTGTTTCTGATGGAAATCTGATGAGCCAATGAGATTCCAGGCTACAGAAATGAAAGCTGGAAAGCTGTTGTGGGCTTTCCCCAGCTGGAAAATGTGGGGTACCGAAACTAGGAGCAAATCTCATTCATATAAAAATGGAACTTACCGGAACATTTGATACATCTCTAATCGGACACTCTGTGTAATTCTTTCTACTGAGTACGGAACATTTTGTTTCCAGTACATCAATCACCAGGTTGTATTCCACTCCACCCGAGTCCTGAGAAACAGAAGAAGAAATAGACAAGAGTAGCAGCAGAGCCCTTCAACAGAGAGCCTGTCCCCTCCTCATTAATGCCACTGTACTGAAGTCGGCTGTAATTCACCTCAGGGGCGCTTGTGAACTGGTCCTGAATGAGTGGGAGTCAATGGAGCTAAATGGCTGAAATAATTACTTAACCCTGCTTCGAGGCAATAAATAAATAAATAAAATATACATTTATGAGCTATTGTTATGATTCTGTTGTTCCTGATCATGTTTTCGTGATGACTCTGATTCCTAGCCATGTTTTCTGATTCAGTCCATGCCATATTTTGTATTTTGCTTGTCTTTCTTTGTTATGGCCTTGCCTGCCATTTCCCATATTCACTGTTCAGTTATCATTTTGGTTTTTGTTATTCTCATACCTTGTATTGCACTTTGTCTCCCCAGTCATGTCATGTGTTCTGAGGCAGTTTTATTCCCCAGTCTTGTGTGCCACAGTTTCAGGTGATTTCATGGTTTAAGGGTTTACAAACATTCCTTCCAATCTCATTTGCTTCCTTCACCTTACTGTTATATCTTTACTAACAATACGAACAGTTTATTATTGTGGCGATTCTGCCCCAGTTTGTTTGATTGATTAATCCTAAAAAATAGCGGAGTATCGCGGTTGGCTGCACCAGGTGGGGATAAAGAGCCAATCAGGTCCGGAGCGGGAGGGTATAAGAGGGCTGAGTTGCCAACATGAGAGTGGTACTGTTGAGTGTTGTTAGAGAAATGAGTTTGTTTGGTAGCTGGGAAGAAACGGCCCTTTTAAGGGCCGAACAGCGAATAAAACGAAGCCTGCCCCGGGCGATGGGAGAACCGCTATTCCTGCCTCAGTCTCAGTTCTTCGGTAGCGAGACCGCTACATTATTTTAGATAAATTACTAACATTAACTAACATTGTTTATAGTACTAACTTACTAACAAGCACTAGGGATTGTATAGCTGCACATTACTAATTGACTAACGGCACTCGCTCTGCTCTAGTCTCCGCCCCTTGCCTTTGCTTAATTTACTTTACTTTCACTTCAGCAGATTCTCCGCACCTTGTTAAACACTGTTCTGCCTCTCACTCTGTGCACTCTAGAACTCCCTAACCGGAGTCGTCAGTTTGTCATAGGCTGTCTGTGTGATCCCTGTCCGCGTTTTGCCAATTTCATGCGGTCAGGAACTTCCTCTTGTTCATTCCTTTTTTAATTAGTCTGATCTCTATTGTATAGCCTATAGCTTGTTTTCTATTGTAGCATGTGACTTCCCGTATGCGTATTTAAGCAGTCATTTCACTACCAGCTCTTCTCAGAACGTTTCCCTTGTGCTGCAATCGTATATGCCTTGTACTCTGTGTTACACTTCTGACTGGACCATCCCTGTTTCTGATTTTGGCTTTGTCTTGGATTTTCTGCACCCTGTTTTTCCCCACCCTGAGTTTTGTGTTTGCTACCCTGTGTACGATTTGGATTACGCCCCTGGGATTCTGATTTTGGATTGTGGACTCTGTACCGTTGCTTTCTGCCCTGCGGAGGTTCACCTCCCAGCTTTAATAAAATACAAGTTTGCTTGATTTCTTTGTTCTCGTGCTTGGTTCCTGAATGCAACCTCACACATGTATAGATGAGCTGTTGCTAATAATTCAGAGGATGAATGGATGAGAAAAGAATAGAATAAAGGAAAGATCGAAAGAAAAGAAATATTGTCAATAATCCTTTTTTATAGGAAAATGACTCCGTTTAAATTACACACATCCATATTTACTGTTTTGGAGTCCCTACTTGATGCCATGAAGTGATCCCTGAGGCCTACCTGTACTGGTGGTTTTTTTGTTTGTTTGTTTGTTTTTTTCCCTTGAGACCTGCAGGTAACCTCACAAGCACTAATTTCTCCCTGAAATTTTCCCTAACATAGATTCAAAGTCAGAGAGAGAATTTTTTTCATACGTTGGACCGCGTCACATACATGTCACGCTTCTGCTGGTTGCCATTCACTGAGACAACATCAGACTGAGAAAAATTATCAAATCCAAGATGGTATGTTTTTGTGTCCACAGCATTACATCAAATGGAAAACATCAGGAACCGATATGCAGGGGTGTAGTGGGCGCGGTACGCGGGGGTACGCCGTCCACCCACTTCTCCCGACGTGAGATATAAAAAAATAACAAATATAAAATATCCTACAACTTAAATGTCAACCGGAGCTATTGGCAATGGTGAAAACAACCTGCATAGGCTTGCGAGATATCTCCATAACTGTCCCAGTACTGAGGGGAGGCGCACACATACACCCACAATCCCACCTTCATGATCGTCATCAACTTGAGACGATCAAAAAAAAAAGAAGAAAAAACTAGAACGAGGACGTAACTTACCATGTGCTGTGCATTTCAATCTTTACTTCGGTTTTAGCCCTGCACTAAAATGACAACTCAGCAGAAAAACATTGATTTTTATTTTCGGAAAGACGCCACCAGAATTCAGACACCCATGCCAGAGACTTCGTTTGAGCAACCAGTCAGCGCCGTCACCGAAATTCTCAATTTTTCATCCAATGCTAGTAATGCAGCCTGTGGTAATGCTAGCGCGGAGGTGGCGGGGAGCTTAAGTAGCTCACCGTTCGAGATTTGAACTGAAGACATGTGGAAGAGAAAGAAGGAGGCCTATCCCTGGATCGACGATAAGGGCGGGAAACTCGGCTGCAAGGTGTGCTCGTCCGTTAGTGATTTGTCTGTATTCAAAGCCCAGGGCTCACGACTGGGAGACGAATGGCGTTCCTACAGGATTAGCCATAGTGGAACAGATAAGAGCACAATGCTAACGTCTCTTCGGAAAAAAATTCTCAGACATCAACAGTCGAGTGGCCACGTCGCTGCTCAGCGCATTCAGGCTATTGCAAAAAGAGGCAATCCCTAAAGTTTTTGACAGAACGAATGCATCCTACATGAAGGCTACTTGTGCTGTGTTCAGGACCGTTTATCACATAGTACAGAAAAACAGACCTTTTTCTGATCATTATGGACTGATGGAGCTACAAAGTGAGAATGGGATCGACACGGGCATCGGCTTGCACTCCCGTTACAGTGCAACACAGATAACTGATCACATTGCTACCCAAATGCGTGAAAAAGCCTGCCAACGAATCCAGGCAACAGAAGGGAAAATTTCAGTCCTCATTGATGAATCAACAAGCCTAGGATGTAAAACTGCATTGATCGTCTATCTCAAATGTGAAACAGACAAGACCTACGATCCACACTTTATGTTCCTAGATCTAATCGAACTTCCGAACCAAACAGCGGACACAATTCTGCAGTGTCTGCTCAAGTGCTTAGATGCACACGGCTTTAATGACACTTAGGCCTACCTGAAGAAGCACTTAGTAGTGTTTGCAAGTGATGGAGCCAGCGTAATGTTGGGGCGAAAATCTGGTGTGGCCAAACGAATGACTGAACGCTATCCCAATATTTTGACTTGGCATTGTCTAAATCATAGACTAGAGCTGGCAGTTAGCGATACTGTGTCTGACGTTAGTGGTGTAAACCATTTCCAGGCATTTATGGACAAATTATACACTGTCTACCGTAGATCACCCCAGAATCAAAAAGAACTGGCGGACTGTGCTGCAACATTGGAACAAGAAGTGGGGAAAATCGGACGTGTGTTGAGTACAAGATGGGTGTCTAGTTCTTTGCGCACAGTGTCTGCCGTTTGGGATAATTTTGAAGCATTATGTGCTCACTTTAACTTTGCAATGACAGATGAGAAGCGAGCGGCCTCCGACAGGATGTCATATAGAGGGCTGTTGAAGCGGCTGACTTCAAAGCAGTTCTTGCTGGATTTAGCACTTATGCATGACACGTTACATGAGTTAGCTCTGCTGTCAGAATATTTGCAAAAACGCACTGCATCAGTGCCGTACGCAGACAAACTGATTAAACGTAGCATTCGATTCATTGATGCAATGGGAGAACGACCTGGGCCAAAAGTCCTTGCTGCTGAAATCGCTGTGTCAACAGGCAGATTTGGTTCCGTTGAGCTTACAGACAATGCAAAAATTGTTTCCATAAACCGACAACAGTTTCTTAGAAGTCTAAGCAACAATATAAGCCACCGGATGTTCACTACTGTATCATCTAGACGAGCAAATGCCCAGGACGAGTCGGACTATGTTCAGTTGATTAAGCAACTTAATGTTCTGGAGCGGGGGAACTGGCCAGCTGCGCAAGATATGCCGCCTGGCTTTGGAGAGACCGAAATAGCTGCACTTTGCCAACGTTTTCGACTACACATCGCGAGTGCAATCAATGGATTTAGGGATTTCATCGAGAGCTCTGGGGATGACGGTGACACACCTGCGGCTCTGAGGCCTTTAATGAACTGCACAAAACTCATTCCATGCAGCACTGCAGAGTGCGAAAGGGGATTCAGCCAAATGAATCTTATAATCACCCCGATCCGCACAAGGTTGTTGATTGAAAGGGTATCTGCTTTGATGTTCATCAAGCTTCATGGACCACCGATGAAACAGTGGGACCCGACAAGCTACGTGACCACTTGGTTGCGATGCCATCGCTCGGCTGAAGACAGGAGAACAAGACCAGCCACCAAAACCCGCAGCGAACCTCCTGACCCAGTAGGGCGATTTCTTTGACAGTCAATGAAAAATCAAGTGTAAGTTACTCTGGTGTTTTTTTTTTTTTGCTTTCGAGGCAGCGCCGTCTGCGGGTTATTGAAATGTTTGTTGATCATTGAAGTTATAAAGCGAGTTATGCTTAATAACGTTGGCCTGTGATTTTGAATAGCCTTACAAGCACAATATGACGACCCATAATTTTGGAGTAGTAAAACATTAAATGTAACGTTAGTTCAACTGGTGATTTGTAAGGCGAATGTTTGAGTTATCTGAAGATTTAGTTCACCCAAAACGCCATCTGCTCAAATGTGTTGATGCCTATGATTGATGTTCTGTATGTGATTATGAAAGGCGTTAATATTAATAGCATAATTCCGCATCATTTTTGAGAAAAAAAACATCATATATTACTGCTTTTTACTGGGCCGGCGGCTTTATGTTTGTACTGAACGTCAGTTGTTTTTAATAAACAAACAGTCTATAGCCTATGACACCTCTGTGTATTTCAGCAAGTTTAGTATATGGCTTTTTTTTTGGGGGGGGGGGGTGTAATTCACATCCATGACGTCACAAATCGCGTACACCCACTTAAAAAATCCCCACTACACAACTGCCGATATGTGTGTTTTTTTTTTTTAATTTTGCCCTGTAATTCAGCAGGACATATTTGGGAAACCTTTCGGTCTCCACTAGAATTCACCATAGAACTGAAGTTCCTCAAGTTTCCATGCAACAGCACGGTTGCATTAGACGAAGCCAAGTATGGGCCCATAGGTCTTATGGGGTTAATAACTTGATAATAAAAGGAAATAATGCGGTTGATAACATATGAGAGCTTGGATTGCAAAACTGCCAGCCTTTCAAAATCATTCTCCATCGTTTTTCATTTATTTTATCAATCCTTTATTTAGCTAGGAAGGTCCCATTGAGACATAAAATCTCTTTTGAGGTAGTCCTGGTCAAAAAAGCAGCATAATCAGTTGCACATATTGATAATTTATTTTTAAATCATCTTTCTACACATATGTGCACAAAAGCAGCACCATGGAAATAGTAATAAGAGAGGCATACAGGCCACATCAAAGATATCTGTATCACATTCTACCTTAAATCACAGATTTTGTAAAATATTGACATGTTTCCTTCAGGGCAGTTTGGAAAGGACTTTAAAGAAGACAGCGCTCCAAAGGTAATGGTGTTTTGCAGCTCAGAACCTCCAAAAACAAAGCAGCAGACAATCTAACCACCAGAGGAAGCTCTAAACTATGTTTTTGGCTCAGTGTCCAATTGACCTGTGGGTTACAAATAACTGGACATAATTATAGATGTTGTTACGTCAGATTGGCAGCTCATCACAATTTGTTGACTCTGCTGACAGTTCAGTGTGCCAAACCAAAGTCAAAATTAATCTGTACTTTGCACTACATTCAGGGCCACATGTTGTCACATGTTGTGGGCTTTCATAACAAGCAGTTGTGTAAATTGCAATGCAGTCTAACTGCTTTATACAACCCATTTCTAGAAAAAAGTTGGGACAAAGCAGAGAATGCAAGTAAAAACAGTAAACAGTGATTTGTAAATTTACCTTGACCCTTACAGTTATGATCCAGACCAGGGACCAAAGACAGAGTCAGAGTACAATCCAATAGTGGGGTTTATTGACAATAATACAGTAAGACAGATGGACGCAGTCCAGAGCAGAATAACACAGCTCAGGTTTGACGTAACAGGTAAGGGTGCTCGGGAACATCCATGCTGGCCAGCGGCTTTCCGGAACAGCTGCCAGATGAGGGGCACACTTCGCCAGAGCCGAGCTGTCAGATGGCAGGAGTGGGGAGTTCAGCACGAACGCTGACCCAATCCTGATGACCATAGAAGACTGGGGAGATTGTTCCTAATAAACTGGGCAGAGGGACAGACTGGGGTTTGATTAATCGGATTGCAGTTGAAGGCTCTAGCGAGAGAAAGTTGATGAAAGCGCGCAAAACAACATAACGGCTTGCCTGCACCGATGCATGCTTAAGTGGATCTCTTCCCTATACTTAATGCAATTAATCTTCCTATTGCTAAACCATATTAACCAGATAAGCGAAGTACACTTCAAACACATTCCATCTTTGACCACATCTCTCTTCACCGCAAAATGATGTCAACACACACAAACTACAAAACCTAAAAACCCACAGAATTCTCTCAAACAAACAACAATTAAAAAAAAACTTTAGCCACAAGGTTGTTATTAGATGCATAACGACAGACATGACAGTCCGGAAAGTTCTTGTGTGCGTAAAAGAGAGCGGAGGGGGAGAGAAGTGGTTAAAGTGCACTTAAGGCTATTTGAATATGAAGTCCATGCGTCTGTCCTTTTTGACAAAGATGTTGATGACAGCGTTGTAAAACTTCTGTTTTGGCCTTCAGCTTAACAAGTCCCTCTTTCTCAATTGACATGATAGCGAAACATGAAAGTCTCCCCTGCTCTTACTGTTGCTGTTGCAGGTCTTGACGCGTTTTAAGGCAGAAAAAAGACAGCTCCGCTGACTCTGTGGTAGCTGGAATTGTCAACACCAATTTCGGCAGTTTTGTGGCCTCGAACAGTTTGTTCAAGGTCATTCTCCACCAATAAAGCTAGCAGTTGAAGCTAGGGAGATTTTTCCTCGACCATAGCAGGGCTGTATAAGCCGATGAGGTTGGCCTTTAGCCTGACAGAATCAAAATATTTGCTGCGTTAGCGATGTCATCTTGTTTGTTTTGCCAAAACAAACAAGATGACATAACACTAGTCAGGTGGTTTAATCAAATTTAAGCCTTAAATTTGATTGACGTATGTGTGAATCAATGAGTGTATATTGCCCCAGCTAGGATTGCGTTATCGTAATTAAAATAAATAAATACAAAAAATCAAAGCTTGCTCACTAAATAGTACCTAGGTAGGCAGATGCCTGATAAGGATGCGTTAATTTGTACAATTCATCCGGAATGAACACCACTAATGTTACACGAACGTTAACGAGGTCATTCGCTATGGCTAATGCTATATGTAGATATGCAACTTGGCTAACATTACATGGGCATAGGAGCTAAGTGACCATCACCATTTGTAAGCAACATGAGTTTATTGTGCCGACTAAGTTTATCTAGCTAGCTAAATTACAGATAACGTTCGCCATCACAGCCGTTGACAGCGACTCGACTACCTAACACGCCAGGTACACAAGTGGCTAGTTAGTGCTGCACTTCCCATTCTGACATGTTTTGCTATTTTCGACGTATCGAACAGTGTCATGTAAAACTGCGCATTAATGTTTATCCTTGTTTTTAGATCAGAAATATGTTGAAATCTTTTCGGAAGACCCCTTAGTTCGGCGGAAAATAGCTGGAATTTCTACATTACAGTCAATGGGGAATTGAGGAGTGCGGTGCACTTGACGCCATATTGGTTTCTTCAACTGCGCTCGTAGAAGGAAGCGGCGGCCTCTCCAGTATAGTCATTGGTGCGAATTCACAAAGACACCGAACGTCCAGATTGAATGACTAGCCTGTGACACTTACGCATAAAGGCAGCGTAGCGTCCTGCCTTTTTGCGTACATAATAAAGCATATGAAAAAACACTGGGCATGCGCGAACACAACGTCTCTGATAATGTGTCATTCAAAGGCATGTCAGAGCTGTGCCTACCCTGCAAAGATAAGCCTGATTTGAAAGCCCCAGCCTGGCCAGAGGCAGGCGCTGTAGTGTCATTATAACTCAATGACTTAAAGCAACAGCATAAAGACAAACTAAATATCAAATGGCTTCAAAATTAGATTAGATATTAAAATGATCAATAATTGTTAACAACTTTATTTTTGATGATAGCCTGGGGTAGGCAGTGCCTACCCTGCCTACCCTGACGGCTCATCCCTGGTTACAAAATATCTCCAAAAAAGGGGGGCTTTACTAGCAAATACTAGTCGGTGCTAAAATGCATATCGTGAGCGACACCCCAGCGACTCGCCAACTCAGAGTAGGAGGTATGAATACATCAGTCAACACAGGTGAGGAGGGGGAAACATGACACCCCCAGTGAGGGAAGCCCACAGGACACAAAGTAACCAGAGGAGCCAATACTTCTGAGAAATACACAAGCTGCTGGATGGGAGGAGACACCAGAGGAATTCACATGAGGGTTGTGACACGTACTAATTTAATTTATAAAATTAATTTGATTTATTTCCCTGCCTTTGCCCGTAGCTTGCTGGGATAGGCTCCAGCTCGCCCAACGTCCCTGGTGAGGAATTAGCAGGTATAGAAAACGAATTAATGAATTTGATTTATTTCCATTTAATCATCAGCTAAGTCTGCCTCTAACATAGTGTGCGGCCTCCAACTGTGATGGTCCTGCAATGCAGGCCCTCCCCCTCCTGCTGTTAACACCTCCACCTCAACGAGCCACAGCTGCTGCTCATTGAGGTGGAGGTGCTATTAAGAGTATATAAGGGCTGCATTCTGTTTTTATTCCGGTGTGACTCATTGTTCTTGGAGCCCTGTTATTCATGTACTGTTGCTCCCCTCCTGATGTTTATTTATTATTTTAATTAAAACCATTTTATATTTTATACTCAGCCTGTGCGTTTGGGCCCCTCTGTTTGGTTTGGGTACATGGTCCCACTGCCCGCCGCCTTCTTGCCTTCTGCCAGCGGGACTAAACCATGACACCTACACCTAACAGTGAGTTACATTCAGCACTTAAGGACAGGAACAAGCCAAAAACCAGCTGACACAGCAGCCCTCCAGGATTTTAATTTGAGAGTCAGATATTTATGCACACATTTCTCCAGATTCCCTGAATCTGGTGCACTGTAGAGGGTGTTGCTTTGTTGTTTTAAAGTTTTTTTTGAAATTGTTGGATTATTAAATCAGACAGATTTTCACAAAGTGGCGAGTCCCCTCCACTTGTTGTTTGAAAATTCGTGACCTGAGTATCATTAGGTTGTATCTGCCCCAGAAACATATGAGTGATAGAACCTTGTATTACTGAGGTCACAAATTACTGGGTCTACTTTGGATGCTCTGCTTTAATCGTGAACCGTTTGTGCAGATCCAAACCAGCACAGGGACCATCACATCACTCTGCCAGATTGTTCACATTCCAGTCAGTTAGTCCTTTTTTTGCTGCTGAAGGCTATAGGGTTGGCTCGCAGCTGGCAGGCTTATGTACCTGTACCTCTGTCGAGTTCTGCTCACACCCCCTTTACGTCGGAGTGGCTCGGCCTGGCAAACAGCGAGGCAGCTTCCTTTATCAACATCACATGCTTCCATCTTGTAATGATTAGGCAAATCTTGTTTGCATGGTGATTTTTATGTTGATCCACCCTTGTCTGTCTAGAATACATAGCATTGTTTCACAGAATGGAATTCAATAGGGCCCATTTGGTTTCCCAGTCATGATGGATAAACAACATTTTTATTAGGTTATGGGGAGTATAAAGTCTGTGAAATGTTAATTTCAGTTTCTGTTTCTCAAATAGAACTGTCAGCCAAGGGTCATTATGAAACTTTACAAGATTATTTAAGATGCGTAACGGACCAGTCAGCCACATGCTGGAGTACTACCTTTCGCTATCTTGAAATCTTTTCAAAATTCAAAATTTGTGGGTCCAATGGATTTCCCATCACCTCACAACTTTTGGTTTGATAAACAGGGTCCAAAGAACCTCTTGCTGAACTATTTTGCTTTTAAAATGCTGAACCTATGTTTTCAACGTGTGTGGGAAAATGAAATATAAAATATTTGCAATTTACAATATAGTCCAATCTAATTGTAGAATTTGCATGGTTGGATGTTTTGTTTGCTTGAGATTGCAAGCTTCATAATGTAAGGCCACACCTCCAGCCGTCCATGTTATGATTCTGCCCTTTTGTGTGTTGTCCCGTGCTTATTTGTTCTTGTGCTTACTTTCGTTTCAGCTTTCTTTTCTGCTGTCCGACGATCCACTCCCAATCTGCATTCTCAAGTGATGTCGCGTGACTACCTTCAGCATGCTTGCGTCTCGTTGTCCAATCACGTTTCCACTTTCGGTTTCAGCTCTGGTATTTCATTCATTGCTTCCACCTGTGTTTAATTCTGGGTCTCGCGAAACAGAGTGAATGCGTTGTCTGATAGGATAATTACTAACCCGTACTAACCAGCACTTATTTGAGGGTGATTGTATATATTTCGTCATGTAGTATTAACCTTAATTAACTTATTAGCGAGTGCGTCTGTATCCTAGCTTTCGTGCATTCCGCCCAAGCTGTCTCTGAGTAACTACGTTTAAAACTATGCTTTCCTTTGCTTCTCTTGTGGTGCTTTTTACTCGTCACGTTTAGATCACCTTAATCTAAACTGTCTTGCTTGATTGGTCTCAGCATCTTGTTTCGTGCAATTGTTTATTAATCCCATGTCTCTCTGTTTCAGTCGAGATTGCATTCCGAGTCCCTGCCTCCTCTCGTGGCTATTTATGTGGCAGTATTGGGAGCGGACGTCAGATGGATCCTCATACTGACTCTGTTCTACATGGGGAACGCTCAGCTCCTTGTGCCTTTTGAGGTTTTCCCGGTGTATCATTCCCGAGTCTTGTATTTTGCTGCGGCCTCGTCTTGTCTGCCCCGCGTTTAAGTCTCCCAGTGTGTCCGTCAGTCTAGTTAGGTTCAGTTTTTGTTTTCTTAGTTTATCCACTCTTGGAGTGAGTATTTCTGTTTCCCCCTGCCTTTGGCCGTATACTTTAGTTTTCCCATTCGTTCAGTGCATGTGCAGGGTGTTTTATTTCTGGCGTGTCTGCCAAGTTTCTCTTTGTGTGCTGTGTTTAATAAACACTTCTGGATCCTGCAACTGGTGTTCTCCTGACCTCTCCTTACAGTCCAGGTCACCGGGCCACTAAGGCTCGGATTGTACTTCATTCATTATTCAATTATCACTCGCATTGGTTTCTCATTGCTACTGGGTGGTAGAAGTGTGTATTTAAGACCGAGTTCACTCAGTCTTATTGTGAAGTCTCGTATATCCACACTTGTGCGGCATTATTAGTCTTGTTTAGACTTACTCTCCATGTTGGCCTATCTACAGTAACTCTAAACTATATTTAGTGCTGTTTATGTTTAAGCCAGCTCCTTTTGTTTTCATATTTGTAATACATTGTAACTGTAGCCATAGCCCAGACTTTGTATGACTCATAGACTTAAATGTGGAACCTCTGTTCCGGTTCTGCGTTTCTCCGTCTGTGTCTGCTGCTGTGCTGTTGGCATCATAAATACAACCAAGTCCATCCTTGACCTGAGTCCAGTCCTCAACTTCCTGTACTCTGTGTATCTGCACTGTACACGCGACACAGCCCTTACACATGAACAGAAAACACAAAATAAATTTTTGAAATATAAAAAAATCGTACCCACTGATTGGGGAAAAAAATATGAAACTAGTCAAAATAGAAAACAAAACCAAGATGATGCATGATCATGTTTTTATTTTTAAGTTGATAACAGGTGTAGAAGGGCTAAATGGCTTGTTCCATCATTGCTACAGCCTTATGTGTTTGGTATTGGGGAGGCTGAGAGATCTATGCACAGTGGTCAACTGTTTTGTTTACCTCCAAGTTGGAGTAAAGCCTGCATCAGGGCTGCCATTAAATAGTCAAAAATCCTTTTTACATCCTTTTGTCCAAACACTTTTCCTTAATCTTGATAGAAAATGTCATGAGGTTAAGGCAGTATTGTTCTGCACCTACAAATGTTTCCCATCATGTTTGTTTGTTTTGACAATGGCCAGATGGATGATGAGTCATTTTAAATATTGCTACTGTAGAGAATTCTAGGATAGCTTTATTGCCTTTAATTTTGGAAAGGATGGTCCGGCGTACCCTATGCTAAAGAAAGTAGAAAGGCTTTGAAGCCCCTTCCTGTGGCATTAAGGGAATTCAAGCTACTCTTAATGCAGCTGCGTTGTAATACTTCCAGGTCATTTTGAAGGAGTCAGGAACTTTCCTCAAGATAAAGGACTATTCAAATGCAGCCATTGCTTGCACATCTTCTGAGCTGAAAGGCTGGTTTTTTTCCCCAAGTTACCATTTTCGGGTTTTTGTCATCGCTATAAAGTACATTGGTTCTGCAGCTGAGAAAAATGTTAAAGGGACACTCCATGCTAATCTTGTGATGATAATTAATATACAAACAGTCAATGGGCTTAGTTCATTAGCGCCATGTTCACCAACTTCTATTCATTGTCATCATTAGGCTAGCATGTAGCAAGAAGTGTCCCTTTAGAGACACCTAGGCAGTCCACGATGATTAGGCTACGATTGAGTTGATTAATTACATGCAGAGCTGATGTGAAGCCCTGAAGCAGATCAGCCCGTGTTGCACACTCCAGCTGCAGGCCGCCAACAGCCGGCCCTCAGATCTCTAAATCACCTGGGGAAGGGGAGGCTGCGGTGTCCGGGGCAGCCCCTAGGGCTCGGTGGAGCTCTGCTTTGACCTACTGAATAGTGCTCCTGTACTGTCCCCACTAGGGCTCTGCGCTCTGGGGGACAGTGTGCAGCGTTTGAGGCCTGGTGCTGGTGCAAGTGTTTGTGATCGTGTTTGTTTGTCTGGTTTGCGTGTCCGTGCTGTTTGTCCACGTTCGGTCCTTGTTCCTCCTCGTTCTTTGCTTCTTTGGGCTTTTTACCCTGGAAAAACACAAGCAGTGTTACAGCTCTGTCTCTTTCTCAGATTTCAAATTTAATTAATTTGAATAGTGCTTTATTCACGTGAAAAACAAAATTGCATTAGTATCACTCAGGTAAGGCAAAGAAAATGGGAAACATCATTGAGGAATAAAATAACTACTGAATAGTTTGATTACAACAAACAGTGTTAACCCATCCCAGACTGTGACAGACCCTCTTGCAGGGCACACGGGGTCTTAACCGATGGAGACAACCCAGCCGCACAACACTCTCTCTTCTGAACATTATTTATAGAATCGCCATATGTATCAATCTCTAAGGAACTAATTATATTAGTTACCTTTGGCTCATAGATCTCACACCGGGCAGGACTAATATCCTGCTGTGTGGCTGGAATTTCTGGTGATTCTGAGTAGGGCCAACTGGTTGTTTTGCAGAATCCCTTGCGCTTTGCAGGAAAGAAAAAAATACTTGCAACATTACCACTTCAGAGTAAAAAACCTTCTTAGTACTGTATATTTATATCAGTCACTGGAGTGCTAAAATTCTCATATTTGGCAACATCACCCTGCAAAAAATGTTCTATAGGACTTTTATGGAATTCTATGGGACATCAATGGATCTCTGTAGAACATTTTAATAGAACAGCATGTTCTATAGGATTTGCTGTGTTTTCTATAGGAATTTGCTGAAGAAACCTATCGAACACCTCTATGGAAAAGAAAGTCCTATAAGATTATTGCTGTTCCATAAGACCCTCCTATAGAACACCCTAGTTGAAAAACCTGTTCTATAGGACTTTGATGGTCTTTGGGACCTTCTAATACAACAAAGGCTTAATGGGAAAGACATCTTAAATAAGGGTTAAATAAAAATAAAAATAAATCTTATGACTCCTTGCAATGCTCTGTTGAAGGGTCAGTTTACCTTATTTGTACCCCGGATCTAGAAGTGAGAGAACTGACTAATAGAATGAAAATGTGTGATACGCAATGATATCCACTATACTGAAGTAGCAAGGAAATTTTGTCCTTTTAAACTTTAAGGTGTGCTTAAGCACACGGGGTACCAGGCACATAACAACTCATTGATTCTCTGATCAGATGACTGGTTGACTGACTGACCACATAACTTAGCAGTATTTCAGTTACGGTATATAAAGACCTCTTTTCATTTCCTCGGCAGCGATTCAAAAATATAAATGCAAGGCATTACAACTTTATCATACTATAATGAAAAACTTGTCTTCCTCTTTCGCTTATGAAGACATACAGCGGGCCATCTGTTAGGTTCAGCAAAGCAATTCAAATTGATCAGGATCAAGCACTATCAGCATTTTTCCATAGAAATTCCCTATAGAATCCACGCTAAAGGTTATTTCTAACACTGAATTGCATTGTGGAACAGAAGTGTCGATCATGGTGCGAGTTCAAATCCCGGTCGTACCAGTCGCCAGTGAATGGTAGTTTTTTCAGAGTAGCACACAGTTGGCCACTGCACTACAGGGATACAAATTGAGAAGGGTCAGCCGAGAAAAGAAAAAAAAGAACTAAGGAGATTTTCTATGGAACTTTTTCCTACCGAAATTTTCTATAAAACTTTTGTCTATAGGACTTGAGGTACTAAAGTTCTATAGAAATTCTATTGAACTGTTCTATAGGATTCTTATAGAACATTTTTTGCAGAGCGGTAACGGCTGGCAGAGGCAAAAGTTTTTGCGCACTTTAAATGCCAGACTTCCATTCAAAATGAGGCATTTATCGGCATATTAACTGCTTTATTTTTCTCTTGAGGTAATATTTTCAGAAAGACGCCCGCCCAAAGCTTCCCAACGTGATGGTTAATGCAGTATGTCACACACCAAATATCACACCAAAGCCGACCAGAATTATCTAGCATGCTGTGTGGCAATTTAGCAGATTGAACACATTGAAACGAGTTTGGAACAAAAATTCCATCATGGAAAGAGTGAGGTATAGGACTTATTAAAGCAAATTACAAATTGACGAAACATTTTGGACTCAGTTTTTCAGTACATGACATCAGCATTTGGTGAAATAGAATCTTTGCACGTACCAGCAATCGTGACCTTCCATGTGATTTTGGTACTTCGGGGTAAAATTCAATTATTGAGAAATCACGTAGCAAAGACATCCACTGTAGTATTATGAGTTATTCCTGTTTGTCTAGCTGTCATAGCCTCTCAGAGCTACAAGACTGCATGCAATTACATAACTGAGTAGAGCAGGAAGTGCTCTTCATTTAGACACTAACCTGAACTGTATAGCTCTCTTAGTTTTTGAGAAAGAATTGTTTAAAGTTCAGTGGAGAATGCTTGATCAAAATAAGCACTAGTGCTTCAGATACTATAGCAGAGAGTCTTCTAGTTCAGGAGAGTAAGTTTGAAGAGCTTGAACAAGAGTATATGGGTGATATTCAGCAGCAGAGCATAGAAGTACCTTTCTCACATGAAGAGGAATTTCACTGTTAATTCAGATTCAAACACTTCTGAGCTGACAGAAATGTCAAGTGTGCTGCTGACAAGTAAACAAAAAAATAAATATCATAAATTAAAAAAAAAAAAAATTCAAAATGGATTTTGTTAAGCACATTTTACGGAGCTTTTGCACTGCAAGCACTTTGCAGAAAAACTTGACGTAAACCCCTTCAAATCTTGGGCAACAACGGTGAGGAAAAACTCCCCAATAGACGCTGCATATTTCTTCAGCTGGAGGAATGATGGATATTGCTGGTACTTACAGCAAATTCACAGTCCATCAGACTGCACTGCGACACGTTTGCAGCAGGCGTTTCCTTTGAACACACTGTCTCCTGAATGGTGAATTCCACATCCAAGATGAGACCAGCAAGAAACTGAGTGAAACAATGGAATGTCAGGTTAGGGGCACTTAGACCAAAATTTGCCACATTCTTCAGTCTATGAATCTAGTCAGATTCCAACCCAGTGTCCTTCGAGCACCGAACTACCAGAGCTAGTAAGGGTTTGGGTTTAGGTGTGTTTATTTGTCTCTAAATACTCACTGGGGTCTTTTTTGTGCCTTCACAAACAGAAACACAAGTGGTGATAACATTATGCAGCAACGGCAGATTTATTGTCTTTGCTCAGTTTGTTAGTTTTGTACACTGAAATAAAGGCGTTTGCATTGTAATTGTTTGAACGGCGTGTCAGAGGGTTTGTCAAGGCATAAAGTTAGTGCAATGCAAGTTTCGTGTCACGAAACTTCTTTGCATTTTACGTCAACCACACTAACTTTGAACACAAACACTGTGTCAAGGTCAAGTACTTTTGAGAATTGTATGCAAGCATTTGTTTTTTTTAGATACCATAGTGCTTGTATTTGTATCTGAGTTCTACCCAATAATTCCTAATATTAGGCATTAGGCCGAACAATCTTATTATGCCTGATGCCTAATAATACCTAATAATAAGTACAAGTACTTCAATCCAAGTACTTTTCAAGTACTTGATCCATCTCTGTCAGTAGTTAGGAGACAGACTGTTCAAGAACTTTGAAAAGTACTTGAATACAAGTACAAGTACTTGAGGCATTAATAGGAAGTACTCTGAGACAAGTGCAAGCACTTCGGTATTTAAAAAAAAATTACTTGTATCCAATTCTTCAAAGTATTTGAAAGTACTGGAACCCAACTCTGGTCAAGGTTTCGGT
The DNA here is from genome assembly GCA_029721435.1 of Gymnothorax reevesii. Lineage (NCBI taxonomy): Eukaryota > Metazoa > Chordata > Actinopteri > Anguilliformes > Muraenidae > Gymnothorax > Gymnothorax reevesii. Next base: position 149,255,742 of record CM056575.1, read on the forward strand.
CAGGCCAAATACCAAAGGCAAGCCTAAGAGAAAACAGATTCAAAATGTCAAGGCCGGGGATGAATCACAAAAGGCAAATCAAGGTTCCAAATCATAACTAGAAAAGCACTCAGAGAGCGCAGACCTCCGCCAGGGGGCAGCAAAACCCAAAAGCACGGCAATTGGAACTCCGGCGCAAATGAAAGACTAGAAATCTTGAACTTCGGCGAATATCTCAGCTGTACAATGCAAAGATACGAATACACTTTATGGGCGCGTAAAGCAGCTTTCACACCAGACGCAAAACTATTGTTTCGCATGACGGATTAGCTACATTCAAAGTCAATGCAAAGACGTGAATACACGCGTTATGGGCGCGTTGAGCGGCTTTCACTCCGGACGGCAAACAAATTTTTCGCACGAGAGATTAGCTATATTCAAAGTCAATACAAAGACTTGAATAGGCTACATGCGTTATGGGCATGTCAAGCCCCTTTCACACCGGACGCGGAACTAATTTTTCCCACGAGAGATTAGCTACATTCAAAGTCAATGCAAAGACGTGAATACACGCAAAACACATGTATTTTCGTCTTTGCGTTTTGACTTTGAATGTAATCTGTCGTGCGAAAAATTTGTTTCGCGTCCAGTTTGAAAGCAGCTTTAGTTGGGAGGCAAACATCAATTTTAGTCAAAACTGTCCGCCATCGACAAATCAACCACAAACATTATTCACTTAAATTTCAATTCAATTCAATTCAACTAAACTTCATTTGTACAGCGCTTTTTATAGACTAACTGTTGCAAATACACTTTACATAGTAAAAAGGGCTGTGCCCAACACTACTCACATTTTAAATGAGGCAAAAAAAACAAAAAAACTCCCAAAAGGGGGACAAATCGTCAAACAGTGGAGAGAATTAATCTCTGTGGGAATTAATCTCGAAATCTCTTTAATCTCTTTAAAAGTTTTAAAGCACTAGCATCTATAGCTTCAGGAAGTGGGGAGGCAGGGATGGGGGAGGCTCAGGACTGCAGGACAGCAGCAGCCAGCACCTCTGGTTTCCAGAGAAATGATACCAACCCAAGTAGCTTTTCCCTTCAAGCGACCCTCAGCTACATAATGATCTAAGCAGCAAGTGCCAACAGAAATAATAAAAAAAAAAAAACAAATGTGTGTATGCATGTACGTGTTGAACAATCTCTGAGATTTTTCCATGTGTCACTAAGCCAGGCCTCGATTTGTTCCGTCCAGCATGATAATGCTCAGTGTCACCAGCAACTGGCTCCGTGAAAGCGATAATGAGTTCACTGTACTTGTGGTTAGCATTGCTGCCTCACAGCAAGAAGGTTGTAGGTCTGAATCTGGCCCGGGCCTTTCTGTGTGGGGTTTTCCGTGTTTGCGTGGGTTTCCTCAAGGTACTCCGGTTTCCTCCCACAGTCCAAAGACATGAATATCAGGTTACTTGGAGATTCTAAATCACCCAAAAGTATGAGTGTGTGAGTGAATGGTGTGTGAATAGTGTGTGTGCCCTGTGATGGATTGGTGAGCTGTCCAGGGTGGGTCCCTGCCTTTCACCCATAGTCAGCTGGGATAGGCTGCAGCTCCCCTGCGACATTAGTGCGGAATATGTGGGGATACAGAATGGATGGATGTACTTCAATGTCCTCTCAGTCTCTAGATCTGAATCTCATAAAGCACCTTCGGGATGCAGTAGTGAATGTGCAGCGAATGAATCTGTCCAACTTATGTGATGTAATCATGGCAACATGGACCAGAATCTCAGAGGACTGTTCGAAACACCTTGTGGAATCAATACCATGAAGAATTTAAGCTGTACTGAGAGAAAAGTGATGCCTTACCCAGTTTAAGTAATGATGTTTCCTTATAGAACATATATAGGCCTACGCTCAGTGAGTGTATATAAATACTGCAAATGATAATGTGATGATGTCAATGATGATGATTATTATTATTATCAGTGTACATTTTACATTGTACTTCAGCCTATTTCACACACCTCACTTCTCGCGTTTGTCACTCGGTGAAAAGCAAAGTAATTTGTAAGACCACTGTCTTTGTTGAATTTCTCGAGGGAGACTTCAGCTGTATCTCGTGTCAAAAGATCATTCACACTCCAACTGCTGGTACAGTCAAAACACATCTCTGGCATTGGTACTGGAAGGAAAATAAAGTTAGACATGAGGTCATGTGGTGCAGAGCTGTTAGTCAATTGCAAGGCTAAGTACACTGTTGATGGACAAAAATGACTGATCTGTGATATAAGGGAAATAAATTTGCAATCCACATCCCAAGTGATACAATGCCGGAAAAGTTCAGTGGGAAAAAAAAAAAAAGTGCAAATGAAATGGAAAAGTCATTGAATGATTATTTAGCCTCCATTGTGCTCAAGGGTTGACAGGAGTAATATTTTACCTTCCTGTATGGTGCAAGTGTAATTGTGGAGCTCAGTGTTTTCTCCAGATGAATTGACAGATATAACTGTGTCACAGTGCCCACATTTCTGTTGAAAAACATGGTAAAGCATAAATAAAGCAACACAAGTGAAACCTTGGGACACCTGAACTGTAATTATACTGCAAAGTTATGTTCTTTATTGTGAAGAAATCATTGAATTAAGTATATCAACACAGTCCAGCTATTTAGACAGCCAATAATTGAATAAGGAGAACAGTGATAAGGTGGGAAAGTAATATCAGCGCTCTTCTACTGTTCATGTAATGTTTTCGCAATATGACCCTGCCATTACCTACAAGTCAAGGTTGTGAAAACTTTTCGCTGTAAAAGGGATGATAAAATGTTTGCGTCTGATGCAAATCTAATCAGCCAATGAGAATCAAGGCAATAGAACTTAAAACCTTAAAAATGTGAGGTATTGTAATGAAGGGCGTGTCCAATTCATGCGGCTGCGTAACGGAACTTACCACACCATCTCTCCAAAATCTAAGCCAACAGTCACTGTAATTCTTTCTACTAATAACATGACACTGTGTTTCGCAGACATCGATCACCAGGCTGTACACCAGTGTACTGTTGTCCTGAGAAACAAAAAAGAAGGGACAGACAATAGTTAGTGGTGTGCATGGACAGAGTAAACACTGAAGTCTCAGTTCATCACCGCTGGGAGGTTAATTATTTCATTTTTTTATTTTTTCAACGGTCTAAGACAGTACTCTAGAACACCACTTTTCATTTCGGTGGCATTTTCAATGAAGTGTTGCTCATAAAGGCTTTCTAGCATTTATAATGCCTTCATAAATGAGACAATGGGCTCCAATTTCTTGGCGCAGCGCAGCGTGGTGTAGTGTGGCGCAGCCCACGCAGTGGTAATTTCGTCTGGTTGAAGCCCACGCAGTGGTAATTTCGTCCGGTTGCAGCCCGCGCAGTGGTAATTTCGTGCGGTGCAACACCTTGCGCAGCCAATTCGGCAATTTGGTAGATGGACGTGCGCCGAGATGGGTGTGGCAGCGTAGTAGGGGGAGGTGTCACATATTCATCAAGACGCAGTGACAATTTCGTAGAAAAAGTCTCTGCTGGAGTTGCGCAGAAAACTTGCCTGCTCCAACCTGGTTTACTTTCTGTGCAGTGGTAATTTGGCTGACCGGCGCAGAGTGCGCACACATCACCGAAACCTCACAGGCAGGTTTACAGAATGTCAGGCACATTTCAATGCAATAAATAATTACAGCAAGCGCTATTTAATGTACCTGTCTGAATCAGGACATAAATTATAGTATCTATATCGATTGTCTTGATGTCAGATTAAAGGCGGTTGGCACGCGTAATGGAAACTCGACCTGGCTTAATCAAGGCAGCTGAATCTGTGATGCAAACTAACGACTTCACATCTTTCTCCGCCAACCACATAATGCTTCTGTTCTATGCTCAGTAAAGCCGCTTGCATACTGGACGCGAAACAAATTTTATGCATGACTGATTACAGTCAAAGTCAATGCAAAGACGCAAATACAGGCGTCTTTTTATTCTTCTGTTTTCTTCCGTTGAAGAAAGACTACAGTCTTTATTCGGTCTCTCTTTTGAAAATTAGTCAGATGGATTGAACAGATTCACGCTTTATTTCCACACCAGAGATAAAATAGGCTTAAAATAAATAAATAAACTAGTGCTTGCAGTCAGTGACCAAATCAATTCCATGACCATTGACATTGTTAATTAAATATCGCATGCATGATCAAGACTGTCCGACGGGAAATGTTTAATGTCCGGCAGCCAGCAATAAGTAAAAGTATTGATATGAGAACAGATTTATAACGAAATAAAGAATAAAAATATACCGCTAACAAAAAGAACATCCAAAAAGATGGCCCGCAAATAAATAAATCGCATTGTTCATTGGATGTTATGTTTGTTGTTCAAATGTTTCTTTTTTATTCTTTATTTCATTATCAAGCTGTTCTAATCGTCCTCTTTTTTTTTGGCTGTCATACACTGAGTATTTTGCATTTAATGTCCGACAGGCATTGTACATTGTCCCGCGTCAATGTCGACTCACTTTATTGAGCAGAGCTGAAACGGAAACATTGATTGAAATTCTCGGTACTCATCTTGAAGAACTGAGCCCTCTTATCAAAACTTTCACGCTTAATTTCTAAAAGATTCAGTGGATTTGAAGAAATTAAAAACAATAATCGACTGTCGGACGCAAAGTTATATTGAAACCATCCTACTGTCGGACACGGAAATATATTAAAACCCTGCCCAACTTACGGACATACTGTTCAATGCTGCAACGCAATCTGTCGTGCAAAAAATTTGTTTCGCGTCCAGTGTGCAAGCGGCTTAATACTACTATAATTGTCACTTAGGTTTTATCGTTTTTAGTGGGGAAAAGTAATACAGCCTGATTGGTATGATCTCGTACCTGAGAGAAGATCACATATTGAAAATAAATGTGTAACGTACAGTATCTTGCATTGTTGTCCATGCATGTTAATGACAAAATCTTAATCAGCAACAGGGTGTAATAATAGGAACACGCTATCTACCGTTTCTCTTCCCAATGATGCAGGCAGAAGAAATAAATGAGCAATCGTCGTATTTCATTCCAACTTCATAAGTAGTACATCTGACGTAGTTTTCATTTTGAAATTCCATTCAAGTTCGCTAATGGTAATAATTCAAGAATGCCTCATATTCGTAATGCTTAATATAGACATAAGCGGTGCAGAAAACAAGCCTGAAGCAACAAAGTAAAATGCAACATTAACGCATCATGCAGATATAGGACAGAGGCTTCTATATTCCAACACATTAAAGGTGAGGAGAGGAGCTCATCTGATTGGTGAAGATTTGATTTGGCTGTGTTATACCCAAATACCTCTTCTCTCCTCCCTCTTTGCCACTTGCGCTGACAGGAGGGATCGAGGCGGGACAGAGTAGTTCTTGCGCCAGGCTACGCCAGGTACGAAATTGCAACATACGCCTAGACACACCCTGTTGACGCTGTGCACCCCCCCGTTCGCCAAAGTTGTTGCCAAAATGGGTAGAGCTATTGTAAATGTGTACCGTTTCTCAGTTCACAGTTGTTTAGTCGTATTGTTTGTACATTGGTTTTATGTCATTTAGATTACTGTTCAGTTGTATGGTCTGATGCACCGAACTGTTTTCTAAGAAAATTACAAGAGGCTCAAAACAGGGCTGCAAGACTGGTTCTTGGTTGTTCTTCAAGAACTAATGTTGTAGAAATGCATGAAGGTCTTGCTTGGCTGATGGTCAAGCATAGACTATCTGCTAATATATTAATATACTTTCACAGAATTATTAATCCTCAGACTCGTAAATTTTTTAATGATAATATAATTTACTGTTCAAATACGCAGTCACATTACACTAGAGGGGTGAACAGTGGGCAGGTTACTTTACCCCGACCTAAGTCTGACTGTATGAAGAGGACTGTATTCTATAGGTCAGGGGTGGCCAACCCTGGTCCTGGAGAGCGACTGGTCCAGTGACTGCTGGTTTTTGTGTTACTTGATTGATAAATTAAAGCAGTTGATTACACCCTTCACTTATATCACCTGGTGTCTTTGGTTTTCTCCACCCGATTAAAACCTAACTCAGCACGCCCTCTGGCTCTACAGGACCAGCGTTATCCACCCCTGCTCTATAAACTTTTATCTGTACTCTGTACTTCTACTTTGCCTGCATTACAACTACACTAAATATCCAACCACATTGACAAATCTTTCACAACCTGCAAGTCTGCTTAATTGGCTCTAGGAGTCTTTTGGGTTGATCCTGCTAATTGCTTGATTGGCTCAAGTACCAAATTAATTGCTTGATCACCAAATTAAGCCTGAGACACCAGGTGAAATCAGTTAAGTGAGTAATCAACTAATTTAATCCATCAGTCGAGTGCAAAGTAACACCAAAAATCAGCAGACACTGTGGCTCTCCAGGACCAGGGTTGGCCATCCCTGCTATAGGTCAACTGTGTTTTGGAACAAGCTTCTAGTTGTGGTTCGTGAAATTAAGGAAAAAACTTGTTTTAAAAAGAGACTAAGAATGTATTTGTTCTCAACACCATAATATCATCTTGATTATTTTATTGAGTGAAGTTTTGGCATGTGATTCATGATGGGTATGTCGCTTTTCCTTATTTTATTGTTTTTATTTTAAAAAGTACTTTTAGTGTTTTTTATTATTTTTTGAGATTATGAGTAATTGTGACTGTAATGATTGTGTTTTGTATGTATTGTCTGAACCCCAGGAAGACCAGCTGTTGTCTTGGCGTCAGCTAATGGGTATCCTTTTAAATTAACAAATAAACTGGCGAACACATCTGCACAACAGGGTTTAAATACCCTGCCAGCAGTCGCCAAATCTCACTCACAGCTGTCCTGTCCTAAGATCACAGGTTGTTGCCAATGTTATTACTTTGGACGGAAATTTTTACCTTTTTGATGAGGGACACAAACAAGAGTTGGGGAAAATTCCAGAAGGCCAGGAAGTAAACATCCGCTCGTGCATGCACATTACCCCGCTTTCAGACTACCGGTTGTTATTAAAAAGGGACATCAACCTGGAAGGTCCAACATGGAAAGCAATGAAAGGCGTTGCTAACGCCACATCCAGCTAGCCAACTCCGTTTGTCGTAACAAGTGCGGGAGAAGCCCCGGGTGTCAGCTCGTCCACGATCACTTGCCTGCTGCTGAATCTTTAATTCGGGTCGGTCCAGGTCCTTTACTCTCCTTTGTTCCTCCAGTGAACGCCTTGAGAAAGGCTGTTTTTGTAAGAAAAGAAACTAATTGTGTTCAGTCATGCACGTCTCTAGAACAGGGAATTGGGGGGGCACAGACGCGTCCCTTTGTGACAAGAGTTAGTCCTGGCAAGTTCTCAATCATTTTCCTTTATTGGCGCGTTTTCCAATCATCGTTAACTGGCAACTGAAGACGTGGTTTCTCTCCATATGCGATCTAACAGCGATGAATTCAAGGGCTAAATTCAGTTCAGAAAAATATTTTACATGCTAATAAGCCAATGCTTCCCGTTTATTGAACTGGTCTGTGTTCCAATGAAATATTGCCTTTCACTCTCGGTACTGTGTGGGTTGATTAAAAAAAACATTAAATAGGCTATCAAAAGCATTCGGCTCAAGCTATTAACATTGATTTAAATACAGCAAATACGCATCCAGATGAATGATTGTCGTCTTCCCTAATCGGGTTTAGTTCAATGAAAATGACTGAGAACAGGTCAGGACTAAAAATAGTTTTAAACGGATGGTTTGTGCAACCCAATTCTCTGTTCTTGTTCTGCAACTGTACTGATTTTAGCCCATGATCTAATCGCTGTAAGATTGAATATGGAAAGATGGCATATGGAAAGAAACCGTGTCTTCAGTTGCCAATTACGATCATTGGAAAATGCGTCAGTAAAGGAAAATGATTGAGAACTAGCCAGGACTAATTCTTGTCATAAAGGGACGTGTCTCTGCCCCCCCACTTCCCTGTTCTAGCTACACGCCTGAGTTCAGTTTCTTTATTTGCACTTGTACATACCATCTCGCTCAGCTACCAGGTTGAAAACGCAGTGAATGATTTGTCAGTCGAGACGAAGCGTCGTGGTGGGTGTGAACATGATTGACAGCCACGAGAATTGTCCAATCACATTAGATCAAACAAGAGGCTCCTCAAAGCCTGTGCTCGGGCCGGGTCTAGGCCTGGGCCAATCCATAGATAGAACACTAGATTGCTGATGATGTCATATTAACCTAATCCAAAGTGAAGCACCCGGTCGCCATATTGATACACCCAACATCTTCGTAAAAATTAATGGTTTCCTATGAGGCCAATTTGAAATAAGTCAACACAAGCATGAAAATGCCGAGATGTGCAGCTGCCTTTTGCAGAAATTGTCATTTGAAGGGCTGTAATAAAACGTTTCATGCGTAAGTTAACGTAGAAAAACAAATTTGTCACTGTAATAGAAAAAATCGCGTTTGCTTGCTAGCTAGCGAGCTAATTAGCCATGCCATTGACTTAAATAGACTGCTGACTAAACCAAAAGCTAACGATTGATAATGGTCTTCAGCGAGCTACCTTAGTACCCTTACCGTCGCGGGGACTGCATTCACTAAGCAGTCAATAAAATGAACATGGTGGCTAACTAGCTGGCTAATTGTAATTGACATTCAAGGACAATATTTCTTACCTGCATAATATTTAAACCAATGGACAACTCGCTTTGTCTGTTTACACAGAGTTCCAAAAGACAAGGAGTCAAGAAAGGCTTGGCTGTTTGAAATCAGGAGAAAAAAACCTTTCTCTATCCCCTCGATCCGTGCTGTGCAGTGATTATTTTTTGAAAGCATTGCTTTAACAGGACATGGGCAAAGATGAAGCTAAGTAAAGGAGTAGCCAGAGTGAACTAGCGCATCCTTTTAACAACGTTGGCATTAGCCATATGACTCAGTTTGAACAACTCGGTCAATGGAAAATATGCCCAATCAGGGTACAATGAAGTGAGGAAACCTGTCATGGTTTTGGAGGCTGGTGGTGGCTTTGGGAGCTTACTTGGTTGCTCTCATCTGGAACGATAGCGGTTTGCCCACAATCGGATTCTTGGGCCAGCTGGCATTGATTGGGGACGGTGCCCAGATTCTATTTAAGCCCAAGTTCCGCCTTACTGCCCTTGCTAGCGAGTCAGTGTTTTGTTTGCACTGTAGCTGGTAAGGTCTCTCGTGAGAAAGTTGTTAAGGTATGAGCTACAAAAGAGGGGATTGCTATATAGCAAGGGAAGCTTTCTGTTTTTCCTCTTTCTGAGTACCGTCTGGTGCGAATTCTCTTTATCTCAATTTCCGAGATTTTTTTCCCTTCCTATTCGTTCTGTCGTACTCGCTTTGCTTCCTTATTGTTATACGGACTGGATCTAGGTCCTTTGTGCGAGTTTCTCTCTCTGATTTCTCCCTGTGTTTGCCTCTTATTTTGCTGTTCCTCTTTTCGTTTCGGCCACAGCATTTGGCGTCTCACAAGTCGGACCATCACAAAAACAGACATTAATTTCATAACACATACAGACATTCATCGATGTTGCTTATAGCGGCGAAAACTTTCAAGCAATTATCTTATTAGAGGGTCATTAAAAGCCTTGGTCACCGTAACTGAACTTTTCTGCTCGCACTTGAACGCTGACACTGAGTCACATTTCGATCTTCCCTTCAGTAAGTGCGTCGCTTTCCATCCTCCAAGAAAGCACATATTTAGGGAGAGAAAATGTTGCTCTGCTCAGTGATACCAAAATCACCCTGATAAAGTCACGAGCAAGTGTTTTTGAAAATATAATTTTACAGTAGGCGAAAATGAATGGGAGTGTAAGTGCGAATTTAACTTCCCGCTGTAAACGCTCCTGGAACAGATGCTTCGCTTGAGCGTGCTGTATCAGCAATGGAGTGTTCTATATATATTTTTTTTTATATCTATGGGCCAATCGCGAAACCGTGTGTGCCCATGAGCAGGACAATTGCGACCCTGAAAAAAAAAAAAGATCCAAAGCCAAAACATAGGCCGTTTCTCCATATTAAGAATGCTAAGAACGGACTTGCATTCTTGGGAGGAACATTCTCGCTAGTCGTTCTAGGAGGAGTGCTCTTCCTCGTGAGAGGAGTGTAAGGAAATCTGAAGAAACCAATGAAACAGCAGCCTCGGGTCATGTGCTCACCAAAACTTTGAGAGCTTACATGAGGTACCGTTTGGCCGGCGTCCCTCACCCAGGAAGCGTATGTATACAGAGGGGCTGCTGAGAGGCGCTTACAGACTGAGAAATATGTTTATTTCATAATTTTTTGCATTATACAACTAAATTATATTTAACATGTTTAAGTAAATTTTCATCTCTTGATATTTGAAGGGGGGGGGCGGCACCCCAGCGCCCTCGACTGGCCAGCTGCCACTTGTGTGAACTACAAGCATTAAAATAACTGGATTGCAGTGGGCGATTGTATGAGGATTTCATTGACAACGGAATTCTTTGGGAGAAGAAGCTATGCCTAAGTCAGTGGTAAAGCATCATGCATTTTTAACATCTGATGACTATAAATGATTGCAGAATGACATAGCATCAATATCATGAATTCATGTTGAATTTTTCCTTTAGAAAACAGATTTTTTTCACCATTTAATTGGAATATCTTTTGTCTTCTTTTAGTTGAGGTGGTCGCAACCAAGGACAAAGATTTTTTTCTGTTGGAAGAGATCTTTTTTTTCCTGCTGGATTGGTGCTATCGGCAAGTACCTGTATTTTATGCAGTTTGCACATAAGACTTGACTGAGGAGTTTAACTCATTAAAGTCTGGGGAAACAGGGACGGGACTTAACTCTTCCATATTCTAAATTCTTTACAGGCACTGCTTCGTTGTGAATATTCAATAACTGTTTCAGGTGTGCCACCAATTGAAAGAATTGAATAACTGCACACATAAATAGAGCAGCTCCATGTCCGAAGGCATCTACACTGCACAGGGGGGTTAAAATAAAGTAAAATGTTGCTTCATATGATCACTACTTCTATGCAGTGTCTCTCTGAAATTCACGGTATAAATGCAATGTTACTTAGTGAAATGATCATTTACACCTGACAGCAGGGTTGGATTGACCATCAACAGCAGGGAAAATAAGTATTGAACGCATCAACATTTTTGTCAGTAAATAAATTTCTCATGGGGCTATTGACATTAAATTTTCACCAGATGTCCGTAACAACCTTAGTAATCCACACATACAAAGAAATAAAAACAAATAAGTCCATAAATTAAGTTCAATAAGAATTCACTCCTCTCTGGTTTGAAATAGAGTTGCTTCTCCCGCAGCCTTTAACTGAGCAGGTGGACATGGTGGGTGTGGTTCTCAAGTGTCAGAAAGAACAAAATTTGCTCTATTTTTTTCAAAGTGGCTGTTTCATGACTTCGGAGCTTTTGGCACTTGTCTTAAAATTGACTTTGGTACCTACAGGCTCTTCTGGAGTGCAAACCTCCGCCAAGGCAGCATAGTCCAAATCTTGGTGAGTGGGAGCAAAGTTCAGTTATCGTGTGTCGTAGGATTTTAGGATGGCTGCCATGGCGGCCATATCGTTTGACTGATTGCGGTCAAAATCAATGGGGTCCATCCCTGATGAACGTAGTAGCGACCCACCCACAAAATTTCAGAGATATCCGTTCATGACTTTTTGAGTTATCTTGTTCACACACAAATACACAAACAGCACCAATCACATAACCTCAAACCAACTTTCATTGGCGGAGGTAGCAATTGAAAACATTTTTTTAATCTGCCCTTAACTCAAGGGGTTTGAAAATGTGACTTAAGTACTTTTAGCACTAGGCTCTTCAATTATTACCAATGAGGGTAACTGAACCTGAATGACGGTAAATGAACATCCAGTGATGCTGAACTTTGCACATCCATACAAATGTTGCTGAACATCGCCTATGTTAATGGTGTGTTGGTGAGACATGCTCTCATATACCATTGACAATAAACCCTCTTTGATGATTAATGATTTCTTAGCCTCAATGATATATCCTCCAAGAAAAAGCAGATTTATAATTTTTTTTTAATCAGTAATTTAACATTTTATAGGTCTTAAATGGCACTGACAATGTGAAATATAGTCAGCACTGAAAAGATGGTTATTATTCTAGCTGCGGACAGTCTCTCTGTGCTCTCTGTGTTTAATCTCTACTTTCAAATGTGTTAAATGTGTTCTGAAGCATATGTATTCTAGCTTTGGACCAAAAAGGTCTTGTTTATGCCCTCAGGCTTTCTGTAAACAAATTTTCCAGAATGTTAAAAGTTGGAACCAGTGAGTTCATTTGACTTCACAAACTTATGCATGAAACTTGATTATTGTTGTCAAATAAAAATAATATATTACAAAAGAAAGACCAATCAACATAATTTGTATGGTGATCGTACCACCACTGCTCACCTGTCTATTAGACAGGTCTGAGTCAGAGCCTGGGGAAGGTTTTTCCATGCCAGTCCATGCCTTACTGTGTACACGTCACCTTTTGTGACACTGGAAAATGCCATAATAAATCCCAGCATTAAACTTACTTATATGTGCACTTATATGTGGCTCTCAGTGGCGGCTGGTGAACTGATGATAGGGGGGGTTCAAACCTTTCCCTTAAAAATAATAGTTGCTTATGACCTGTTTTCAATCAGTCATTTAAATTGCCATTACAGACACTAGGAAAACTCTCAACATTAGTGGTCAGTTTTCATTAATAATGCATACCTGTCAACTCTCACGCATTCCCTGTGAGTTTAAATGGCATATATACATTCCCCTGCTGTAGTCAGCACTTATTGAATCAACGCATATGTAAGAGATTCTGCGTGGAATTGAAGTCCTTGTGCATGAAGGTTTATCAGTTTCCCAGTGATTATGACTCTAGACTTCTCACGCTTTTCTTTACTCAGAGGTTGGAAACAATGCGTGTTTTTCATCATCGTTTAAATGAAATAAGATAATCTGTAATGTCTTTAGGCAATTCCTTTTCTTCCAATCCCTGAGTAAAGAAAAGCATGAGAGTCGTAAGTCCAGAGTCATAATCACCGTAAGGCACGTGAAACTGATAAACCTCATGCGCAAGGACTTCAATTCTGCGCAAGAATCAGCATCTGCGCAAGACTACAGCAGGGGAAAGTACACATGTTATAAAACTCACGCCGAATGCGTGAGAGTTGACAGGTTTGCGTTATTAATGAAAACTGACCACACCTGATTATGTTGAGAGTTTTCAGAGTGTCTGTAATGGTAATTTAATGATTGAAAACAGGTCATGACCAATTGGGTTTGAGCCTGCCCTATCGCCAGTTCACCAGCCGCCACTGGTGACTGTCTGTTCAACTCAAAATACAATGAGCGCTGAAGACAGTATTTACCTTTGACATCACCATTGGCACTTGTCGACTTACCTTTACCTCCCGTTTAAAATCGTACACCCGATTAAAGGAGAATATGTAGCCCTCCTGCCTGTCGGCGTTAATTTTATGGAGAGCCAAGTCCGCGACTCTCAGGATTTCGGGGGTCTGACAGGTCAGCGGGGCCACAGGACTGGGGGACCCACTCTGGAAACAGAGACCCACCAACAGTGGCAGCACCCACATCTTCATCATCATCATCATCAACATCACACCACAACAAGCAGCTCCTGCTCCTGCTTATGTAGCGCAAGCTTTCAAGGCTCTTTTAACTCAGGGTTTGTTGAAGCAGACTTTGGCCCACAGTGTTTGACATCAGTGGGCATTGTCCACGTTGGCGAAGTCGGCCAAATTCACATGGCAAGTCTACAATGTAGATACTGTAAAGCAGAATTTTTTATCTCTGTGTTTGATTTGACTGAAATGCCTCTGCTCTTGTCCGTTCAGTTACTGTTTTCAGATAATGAGATTAGCTGTTGCTAATATTCCAGACGATGAGCGGATGAGAAAAGGGGGAAACAAAAGTGGAATATAGAAGAGATAAAAGAGAGAAAAAGACGGAAATAAAAACTAAAATTTCTGATGAGTGTCCTCATTTAAAGGGCACTCTGTGAAAGAAAAAAAAACTGAAAGTAAATATTCTTGTTTGCCAACTCATGGTCTTAAGGACCCACAAATAAGAAACCCAACTGATTTTATGTGACTGGGTGTCTTCTTTATCGTACAGATGCAGTAATAAAATGAATAAATCTGCTGCGACTTTTTCATCAGAGCTTAACAGAGAACCTACAGGTCATCTGACTATACAAGTCTCCATCTTTGGGGGTAATGGAAGGGATTAGTTGTCATGATTCTGGGTTTTGATCATGTTTTATGTGCTGGTTTTGTGTTTATGATTATTGTCTTTTATTTGTTCGTTTTGGTTTTTGTAATATTCTGGTTTTTGGGTTATTCCATGTTTCAGTTCCATTGCACTTGTCTCCCCTGTCTTGTGATCTAGTTGGTTCAGTCCATCTTCCCTGTCTGCGTGCTCACTGACTTCGGGTGATTTAAAGGCAGTCTGGTGTTAAAAACATTTCTTCGTACCTAGTTTTCTTCCTTCGACCTTCTGTTCTAATTATTAACAAGACTAACATTTGTATTATAGTCTACTAACACTACTAACCTTGTATGTATTCGATTATGTACAACCTGAAAGTTTGATTTAGCCTGATTTTACTCAAAACATATGTGTCAATTCATATTATTGGAACACAAGCACATTCCATGTGTAAAATTTGGCTGACTTGTCAGCAAGCTTTTACGACCTGGATGCTCTGTTGCCTGCCTCGAATCTCCTTTGTTCTGCCCAGCAGGGGGTTTGGAGCCATTTGCTCTGGCCCTCTGAAACTCACAGACCACTTCTCAATTAAAGTCAGGATCAGTTACTTTTAAGCTGCTTAAAACGATCTAAACCTCGATCGAATTCATAATATATTTCTGTTCAATATCCTAGGAAGGAACCTCTTATATATTGATAACGCAATTAGGCTATAATATTCCATTTTAAGGCTTTCCATGACAACTGCATCATTTTAGCACATATATATATCATGTTTGGTCTCTTTATTCTCTGAGAAATCTAAGGAATTGAATGGAACTTGTTTCATTTCCCTTGGAATTATGGTACATCTTGTTTACAAGATTCATTCGGGCAACTACCCTAGTCTCCTCTCTGCAAACTAGTCTTATCACCTAGGCCAGTAAAACTCTGATTCGGCCACTCTTTCCTCCACCTTGTTCGGAGGTGTGGTTTGGAGCCTTTAAAGGTACGAGATCCTATGGGGGCGCTCTCTTCTTCCTGTCCTGTCCTTTCTGGGTCAACTTCTGACGTGCGAATAGGTAAGTGGGGAAAAGTCACATGTCACCTTGTTCCGGAGCGGGGGAACATGTGAGTTCTCCCCGACCACGTGGAGCGACTTTAGCTCTGCGTGGTCATTCATCTTTTCCAGGTATGAAAATACTCTAAATCCTTCTAAATTATATGTAACGGTAATTGGCTTATCATTGATTTGTTTGATTCAAGTTGTGCCTACCTGGTGATTAAATTATTGTTATTCCTTTTCCAGCTTGCGTGTTCTCATTGTATATTCTTTCTGGCCTTGTTGCTATTGGGACTTAAGGGGAAACTCCTATCAAGACATGTGTAGGTAGCGATACTTCTAAGTTAGATTTGAGATTGGGTTCTACCTATTAAGGGGTTATGAAAATATCGGCTCTTAAGATTTAGCTATTGGTTAATCTTTCTAAGGAGCCCTGTGATATACATAAACCTAGGTTCGTGGTACGTTCATACTCAGAGCTATTTGCCTGATGTTGCTACCATGACAGTCTCTTCTATCCGCTGGATTTATCGTCGAATTAGACCAGGCAGTGACGCCTATTTCAACCCTAGGTGGTGTTCTGCTTAGTGACATTGGTTTTCGCAGACAGAGTTTGGGAGCGTAACTGCCCTGAGATTCACGCAGGCTGTTTCAAAACTATCAATTCTAATTCTAATTTGGAGTCAGTTATTTAACGAGGATATAACCAAATTTTGTATTCTATTTGTTCTACGGAGTCAGATCGATCGTAACCATTGCGTTTTCATGCCCCGTCCTCGGACGGTGAAAAATATCCATTATATTGTGATTCACACCAGCCAGAAGATGCTCGAATTAAAGTTAGTCAAAGAGAACACGTGAAGCCTTCACCCCGGCAACATCCGCCTTTTGGTTGTTGCTCTTTTGGGGTTTTACAATTACTAAATTACTAATGAGCACTCTAGTTTAAGTTGTAAAGCTGCACCGCTACTAATAGACTAATTCCCTCTTCACAGTCGCCCTGTTGTATTCTCCGCCACTTTGCTTTCCACCGTCCTCTCCCTATGTTCAGCGAGAATCTCTCGCACGTGCTTAATTACTTTCCTGCTCTTGTTATCTGTGCACGTAGAACTCCTGGACTGGAGCTGTATAAATGTCATAGGCTGTCTGTGTGATTCCTGTCCGTATTTCGTATCTCACCAATTTCAGTGGTTAGGGTTTCCCTCATGTGATTCTCCCAATGTAATTAGCCTCATTCCCCACAGCTGATCTCTGTATAGCATGTGACCCTTCCTGTGTGTATATTAGGAGTCTTTTCACTCACAGCTCTTGTCAGAACGTTGATCAATATTTCATTGTGCCGACCTCCTTGTACGCCTTTGATTATTGTTTCTCTTCTACTGGATAGTCCGACCCTGATTCTCGCCATCGCCCTTTTTGTACTGTTTTTGCCTTTCTGGATTTTGACCTATTTTTGTATGACCACGAGTTCTGTGTTTGGATGCCCTGTGTATTACCATTGGCTTTGCCCATCGACTACGACTTTTTGCCTATCGTTTTCTGTACCTCTGCCCATCTGTCTTACTGGTTCTGACCCCTGCCTGTCTAGTCGATACTGTTTTTGGATTTCGTATTGTGGCTTGGCAATTCCTGTGTTTTTTGGCTTTGACTCGGACTTCATTAAAGGCATACGTTTTTGGATTTCTGTCTCTCGCGTGTGGTTCCTAAACTGTACCTCACATTAGTTTTCTTATCAACGATCAATTTTGATGGAGGCTCTCTCCATTGAAACAGCGATATATTTGGAAATCCCAGTTTTCTTATGAAATGTCCCTTTAATAGACACATTCATTTGTTTACATAATATACATTGTAGTATTTTTAATGTAACGTCTTGAGTCGTACCCACGTGACGGGCACGGGCGACAGGAAATAGTGGCCTGGACTCAGGTGCAGGGATGGACTGGGTTGTAGATATTATTAAGCCTTCTGCGCAAGCAGGCAGCATGTACGAAAAGAAACGACCAATAGGAAGTGAGGTTCCTTAATGAAAAGAGACTATGCATAATACCTACACTGGACTATACTATAGCAACAATTTATTACAAATAGGAAACAAAGTAGGAAGCGAAGTTCCTTCATTTAAATAGACTACATAAGTGCTGGGAAACTACGCAGCACTACTATCAAAGGTTTAAGGTTTAGTTATACGCAATACACAAAAGTGTATGCCTAGGGTAAAAGGCAGAGACAGCACAGGAATGTGGTTACGAGGCTTCACAATGGGAATGTGCAAAGCTCGGACATAAATTGCCGCTTCTACCACACGGCGGAAAGGAACAACAGAAGAAGCTTGTTGGGCGGAGCGAGAGACTGCTGTCCAGGTATTAATTGGCCAGCATGCTGGACTGCAAGAGGTGAGGCCTGACATTTAAGTTCCTTCTCAATGCTGTTAGGTGGTTCCTGCATGTGTAGGGAGGTGTGGTAGGACATTGCGTTTGAGAATTTAAAAGAAAAAAAAAAAACATGAAAGACAAGTGCACCTTTGGTTTCTTTTTCTTGAGATTCGCAATTAAAAACTTGATTAAACAGAGAAATAGTCCTATTTATCAAATAAGAAAGTTTGGTTTAAAAAGATGCCAACCTTTATGAATCCCTGTTTGACATGACCTCCAAAAAGCAAAGCCGAGCATGATCTGACCACCAAAGGGAGCCCTAAACTATGTTTTTTTTTGCTAGGTGTTGAACTGACCTGTGTGTGAGAAATGATTGGGCTTGTTTGCACAAGGGACATCATCAGCTTGGCAGCTCATCACGATTTGTAAACTCTGATGAAACCTCAGTGTACTAAACCAAAGTCTACACTAATCCTTTCTTTGCACAACATTCAATGCCACATGTAATGGGTGAAAATGTGTGGGTTTCATATCAAGCAGTTGTGTGACATGCAATGCAGTTTTACTGCTTTTGCAAATGATGCGATAAATTATTTCCAAAACTTTGGGAAGCAAAAAAACATTCAAGTAAACAAAGAAATCACTAATTTGTAAATTGTCCTTGACCTGTACTATTTTAAACAGTGCAAAAGCAAAACATTTAAAGTTCTTTCTTTTGCAACATTTTTTTTTTCTTTTTTTGGAAATAACATGTTCCAGAAGTTTGGACAGGGAGGTTTCCAAAGAAGGGAGTTGACATTACTTGTATTCAACAGAAGTAAGTGATGAGAACGGCAGTTCTTTTGACTGTACTGAATCGCTCGGATCAGTTCATTAAAATGATTCATT
This sequence comes from Gymnothorax reevesii, assembly GCA_029721435.1. Taxonomy (NCBI): domain Eukaryota; kingdom Metazoa; phylum Chordata; class Actinopteri; order Anguilliformes; family Muraenidae; genus Gymnothorax; species Gymnothorax reevesii. The sequence continues at coordinate 149,274,313 of CM056575.1, forward strand.
CAAAAGATTTGTTCACCGAACCGTTCAGTATTTAACAGGAGCCCTGACTGCATTGTGCATTGTTCTTCGAATCCCTAATCTGATAACCAGCCAAATGATCCGTCATTCAGGTCATGATTTAGCCCTTGCCAGAGGTGCACGTTCATTCTGCTAACACATCCACTTACTGAGGGACAGTGCGCTCATTCACAGACCATAGTACAAAGTCATTCACGGGAGACACAGTTTTACTTTGAGTGCAGAGATGTGCGACCAGGGCAGGCAGTGACTTCTCCTTTTTATCGCAAGATTTTATCATCCTGTTTCCACGTACTATGCCTGATTGACAATCAATCAATTTTATCTTTTTTTTTTAACCAAACAATTAAGATCTATATGTATATGTAGCCTGCAATGATTAAGAGATGATAGCGACAAAAAGGTTCTTTTCCTTTTATGTTTTGATTCTAGACTGCATTAGAAAAGAACTCAGTTACCTTGGTAATTCCGTCTATTGTTTTGACCTTTTGTTTGTCGGTTTATGAATTAATTTATAATGGCATTAATAAGTACATATTTAAGGGGGAAAACATTATCGTAAACATATTGACCACACATTGTAGATTGTACGCCGCAAAAGAAAGGTTTTAATACTTGTTAATGGCATTGCTTAGCTTCCTGTCAGCAAATATGAACAAATTTGCTGTCTCATGGGTGGAACGGTATGTTTACGTGGTTTCAGTACCTTTCATAATCGCAGTAAACGCCGGCTTTCGAAGACTACCCACCGGATTTTAGTGGCGGTGAAGCTGGTGAGTAGACTTTGTTATGGCCCCAATTTGTTATGGCATTTATGACAACAAAGGATGACAGACAAAATTTTAAAACTTAAACACATTTAATTTAACAAAAACTTGTAACTAATCTTATATCTACTCTACTGACCAAGATTGATAAACACAAGAACAAAAATATTTACAGTCCCTTTGGTTGGGTTGCTTGGTGATGTCCTGGGGAGGAAAATGCTCCAACACAGGCAAAAATCCACAAGAAACTTCACAGGTCTTGAAGAGAATGACAGGTCTGGTCACATGTATCCTTCTCCTAGCAATTTCTCCTACTACTCCACTCCCTCAATTTTCCTCTTTATATACTCTTTGGCAGACCCCTCCCACATTTAGACCTCCTTTTTTTTTATTCTCTGGGACTTGTCCCAGACATGCCCAAGACAAACCTAGCTCCAGTCTGGGCTTAACATAAGAAAGGTCAATACTGCCATCTAGTGGCTTCTAATCACATTACACCTCCATTCCAAAAGGGAAAAATTTTGACTCATAAAGGCAAAATTTTTCTTTTCAATACAAAAATGGTTAAGTAGACACTTGTGTATATATATATATCACAATATGCTAATAAACATGTGATATATACACATACTCAAACACGGGATAAGCAATCAGCAATTACATTGTCAGTACCCTTTTCATGCTTAATTTCCAAGTCAAACTCCTGTAAAATCAAACTCCAATTCAACAATCTTCGATTCTTGTTTTTCATCTTACTCAAAAACATTAAAGGATTGTGGTCGGTGTACACAATCATTGGCTTTTGCCGTGTACAAACATAAACCTCAAAGTGTTGTAACGATAGAACCAGAGCCAACAGCTCCTTCTCTATTGTGGAGTAGTTCCTTTGGTGGCGATTGAACTTCCTGGAGAAGTATGCCACGGGATGCTCAATGTAATTGAGATCATTGAGTTTTGTTAGAATTTCATACGGACCATGAAATCTAGCCTGCAATGGATTGGACTGCAAGGTAAACACACAAGAACCTTGTCCCCTGGTTTAAACTCACGGCTTCTAGGCTTATGATCATACCAAGTTTTCATTTTTCCCTGACTTGATTTCAAGTTCTCTTTGGCTAGGTCACATGCTGCTCGCAATCTTTCCTTGAACTTGCTAACATAGTCTATCAGACTGATATGTGGCTCTTTCTCTTGCCATTGTTCACTCAACAATAGCAAAGGTCCTCTCACTTCATGGCCAAACACTAGCTCAAACGGACTGAATCCAGTAGACTCCTGCACTGCTTCTCTAGCTGCATACAACAGCAAATGAACACCTTCATCCCAGTCTTTCTCATGGTCATAATAGTAAGTCCTCTTCATTGTCTTGAGAGTGGAATGAAACCGCTCTAAGGCACCCTGACTCTCTGGATGATAGGCACTGGAAAGAATCTGCTTCGCACCTAGTTCATACACAACCTGCTGAAACAATCCGGAAGTGAAATTGCTACCTAACTCTGACTGAATTTCCCTGGGAAAGCCAAACAACGTGAAGAACTTTATCAAAGCCTTCGAGATTGCAGTTGCCTTGATGTTGCGTAAAGGTATGGCTTCAGGGAATCTGGTAGATGCACACATGATTGTCAACAAGTACTGATTTCCAGATCTAGTCTTGGGTAATGGACGAACACAATCAACAATGACCTTAGAGAAGGGCTCCCCAAATGCTGGGATAGGCTGCAATGCAGCTACAGGTGGGTCTAACTGGTGTTTTCCAACTACCTGACAAGTGTGACAGGTTTTGCAAAAGTTGGAAACATCTTTCCGAAGCCCAGTCCAGAAAAAGTGTTTCATGATCTTATCAACAGTCTTATTAACACCAAGATGACCTCCTAAAGGTAAACTATGAGTCATTGTTAAGATCTCTTTCCTGTAGAGCTTCGGAACAACAATTTGCCTAACCACTGCCCAATCTGCATTGGCAGGGATATCAGGAGGGCGCCACTTCCGCAACAATACACCATCCTTGAGATAATACCCAACTGGAACTGCGTTTGTTTCTTTATCAGGAAGGGCTCTCCTCTTTAGCACACAAATTTCAGGATCATTAGTTTGCTCCTCAATCAACCGCTTTCTGGACAGAAACAAGTCTCCAGCCACATCAGAATCACCAAACCCATCTGGCTGGCTGAACAAAGAACTGATAAAAGTATCTGAAAAGTCCTCAAACGGAGAAACCATCGTAGGCCGAACCGAGTCATGAGGCGAACCACCTGAGTCCTGACTGTTCAATGTGCTGGACGGCACCACATCATCTACTTCTTTAGCCTTCTTGGCCATAGCACGAGTCACTGCGCAAGAAGGATACAGAGATGGGTCCTCATCGTCATCTTCAGTGCTCGGCTGTGAAGTAAGATGTACAGGGGGAACTACTTTGCCCCCAGCAAGGTCATTGCCTGGCAACAGAGAAACACCCTTGATAGGTAGACTTGACATAAGTCCCACCTTTACCTGTCCTGTAACTAAATCAGACTTCAAGAATACAGAGCGCAGGGGCACAGATACAGTCCTCCCTTCAATACCTTGTCCAAGTATGAAATCCCCAGAGGCGTTCTCATCACGTAACTCCAAGGAGTCCATCAACAAAAGTGACTGAGAAGCTCTGGTATTCCTTAGGATATATATGGCGACAGGAGGAGAATGCTCATTCAGACACACAAATCCCTCTGACACAAATGGAAGAAATTCCTCCCTCACAAAGTCAGCAGTATCAGGCTTCTTAGCCCCACAAGGAGCAGGCAATTTAGCAGATCGGTCATCTACTACAGGGTTTTCTCACCTTAACAAAGGCACTGTGTTTGGTATCCTTTTCTTTTTCTTTTTTCGCTTTAAGAAACCAACAGTTAGTTGTAACATGACCAGATTTCTTGCAATAAATGCAAACTTGTCCACTCTTGTCACTGTCAGCTTTTACACTTTCATCAGACCTGTGATTGGATTTCTGAGCACCATCACCAGATTTGTCTTTGTCTTTGGGTGAGAAATCTTGGGTATCACTGTTACCTTTCTTCTGAAATTGGGACCATCTATTGTTACTGCGAGACTGAAATTTGGATTTGTGTGAGAACATATTCGTCTGCAAGTTTGGCAGCTGATTGCTAATTCAGTTCTTGCTTCTCATTAAGGTAGGTCTCAATATCATCCGTAACACAGTTCTTGAATTTTCAATTAACACCATCTCTTTCAGTGTGTTAAAATCATACTTGACCTCCATAGAAGTACACCAGCGCTCAAAGCAAACCTTCTTCTCGTTAGCAAATTCCACATAAGTCTGATGGTCAGATTTCTTCAGACCTCTGAATTTCTGTCGGTTAGCCTCTGGAACCAACTCATAAGCACTCAAAATAACCTTTTTGACAACCTCATAATCAGAGGAATCATCTGCAGAAAAAGCCGAATAGGCTTGTTGAGCTTTACCCTTGAGGACAGTTTGCAACATCAGGGTCCAGTGTTCCTTTGGCCACTAACAACACTTAGCTACCTTCTCGAAGCACTGCAAATACTTATCAACCTCTTTCTCTGAGAATGGAGGCACCAGCTTTTCCTCCTGGCTGGCATGAAATTTGTTTTCAGCTTCCATTTTAATTTTGAGTTGCTCCATTTGGAGTCTTTCTTCTCTATCTAACTTCTCTAATTCAAAATCTCTCTGTCTCTGTCTCTCTCTTTCTCTCTCTTTTTTGTTCTCTTGCTAATTTTTCTAACTCTAACTGCCTTTGTTTTTCTTTTTCCTCCCTTTCAATCTCTAGCATTTTTAATTTAAGTTCCACTTCTTCATTTGGGTTTTCCACTGGAAACTGTCCCAGATCTTCTGGTGCAAACCCCTTTTATCAATGTAATATTCAACAATCTCCCTAGCCAGTCTTGCTTTTCGGATGGCTGGTTTTACATCTGTCAGCTCTAACTGTCAGCATATTTCTAGCAGTTTTGTCTTTTTAAAACACTTCAAAATCTCGACAGTTGGTGATGCCAAGAAATCATCCATTGCTGTTGATCTGTCAGTATATATCAAAGAAAATTCAAAAACAATTTCACAATTTCAAATTTTTGATTTTTAATTAATGACTCACACAGTGGTCTATCCCGGACTTTCCCCCAATTTGTTATGGCCCCAATTTGTAACGCCAAATCAGACAGCAAGGGATGACAGACAAAATTTTTAAAACCTGATTTAATAAAATAAAGCACTGACCAAGATTGAAAAGAAAAAAATGAGATAGTTACAGAGATGGGGTTGCTTTGGGACAGGAAAATGCTCCAACACCGGCAAAAATCCACAAAAAGCTTCACAGGTCTTGAAGAGTGACATGTCTGGTCAAATGTATCCTTCTCCTTGCAATTTCTCCTACAACTTTACAATTTCAATTTTTCTCCTCATATACTCTTTTGCAGCCCCCTCCCACCTTCCTGACTTTTTTCAATTCTCTGGGACTTCCTTCTCAGACTTGCCCAGGACATGCCCAAACCTAGCTATAGACTGGGTTTAACAAAAAAAAAGTCAATACTGCCATCTAGTGGCTTTTTTTCCCCCCTCACATTACAATATTTTTGCGCTATTTAAGTACATTTGAATGGCCCATGGACTCGGTTTGACGCGCAGGGAACGCAAGGCTCTAGCCGAGTCTAGCTTTGTGCAATAAAGCTGGTCTAGGGCTCATTGGAAACGCAAGAAGCCAAATGACTTCTGGTAAAGTCTTACTGACACCATCATTGATCGCAAAGAGGAAAATATATTGCAAGCAAGCTGAATGCTGAGGAACTGAGATCTTTGAAGCAATGCTCGAGAAGAAAAACATGCTTAATTGAGACTTGCAGATCCAGTTTCGTTATAACACGGACACATTGAGCTAACAATAGCAAGCGTGGATTTACCCTCAAACGGTTTTTTATTCTAAGATATCAAAGGTAAGAAATTTCTTTGCTCATCTCTGTAGACTGTAAAGTGTATGCCTGCTTTATAAGCCTACCCGAGGATACAACCAATGATGGCTTATCGGAGGTTTAGGAAAGCTAGGTACGTTGGCTACATCAATAATACTTTATTATATCACTAAATGATTTCAACGCTAAGCAATAGCCCTACGTGCAATGTATTGCAATTCAGACGTATATGTACATACATTCATGATGCGCGATTGAAGGCTAGACAAAAAAAAAGCCTACCTTTTTGCCGAAGCATTCCCAGGAAATGAAGCGAGGGCTGGTTGGCAGCATTTCATTCCGGTAGGCTTACTGGTCTCCCATACACAGAGAACACAAATCAGTCGGATAAAAAAAAAGTTGCAGAAGTGAACAAAGAGAACTTGAAAACGGGGCTGAAGTTGGTGGAAATACATGACAAGTTCATGTGAAGCAGTTAGGCGGAAGTGCAACTTGGGTAAATTAGTCGGTCACTAATGCACTTACATACACTTAACAAAAATATAAACGTAACACTTTTGTTTTTGCTCCCATTTGTCATGAGATGGACTCAAAGATCTAAAATTCATTCCAGATACACAATATTACCATTTCTCTCAAACATTGTTCACAAATCTGTCTAAATGTGTGATAATGAGCACTTTTGCTTTGCTGAGACAATCCATCCCACCTCACAGGTGTGCCACATCAAGATGCTCATCAGACACCATGATTAGTGCACAGGTGTGTAAGAGAGAAGCCAGGAGGTAACATGGACATGCGATCAAAAGTGCCTGTTCTTAACATAGTGGCGTAATAAAGGCATAAAAACCTACACTTCCACCACAGCCGGCATCGTCTCCAGTCAGGCATGGCTGGGAACAGTGGGGCAGTAAAAGTTATCAGGGTCCAGACATCCTCTACAGCTGCACCCCCAATTCTACCACTGAGATAAGGGGGCCTGGAGCTGGACACTTCAACATGGGTGATTAAGCGCATCAAAGACGGGGAAGGGAGCACATGGCTTGGTTGCTGCAAGGAATTTCTCTCACGGCAGGGTGTGACCTGTGCTCTCTGCCCTATTGGTGCCATAGTGACCTCTTCTGGACACACTGTCACTGCACCCTTTCATTTCATCACTGTGACTGTCCTGATTTAAGAATTTTAATTCACACAAAACCCACTGTTACACTGTTTTAATTGCCCTCATGTCATCACTGAATTACTGTATTATACCTGGGGTAATAGTGATGTAAATCTCATGGGGAATGGGTCTGTTGGGAAGAAAATTCATAATAGTTACATCATCATAATCCTCTATGTAATCATGTTTGGTATGCATCTCTTCAGGTAAATTCAAGGAGTTGAATGAGTTGTATTTCATATCCGCCATATTTCAAGAAAACATAGTTTCTGTTCCCCAGCGATGATTTGTCCTTAACCAGAGTTATCTCTTGAGGTATTTACACTCATCTCTCCCCCTTTACAGAAGGGCCTTGCGACCCCTCCCTGAGGTCTGTCTAAGGGTCCTTGCGCAGATCTAAGAACTTTTATTGTCTCCTTTGAGATAGTAAATGTTTCCTTATTTCCTCCGGAGGGGGGAGTCTAAATTCCAATTTGGGCCATCTGTGCGGCCTGATCAAAGGCGCCACCAACCTTAAATCTGAGAGGGACGATCTAGTCTGGGAAGTTCGCATTCGACTTCCCACACTTCCGTCCGTGCGTATCTTTAGCTTCGTGAAGTTTTGGCAATTCGGACTTTGCACGACGGCCTAGTGTGTAGCCTTTTCGCCAGGTATGACCTTTCGCTCATCCTTTATGTGTGTACTTTATAATTGGTTTGACATTAATCTGTTTGACTTAAGCTTTTGCCTACCTGGTGAATAAATTATTGTTATTCCTTTTCCAGCTTGCGTGCTCTCATTGTATATTCTTTCTGGCCTTGTTGCGATTGGGACTTAAGGGGAGACTCCTACCAAGACATGTGTAGGTAGCGATACTTCTAAGTTAGATTGAGATTGGGTTCTACCTATTAAGGGGTTATGAAATTATCGGCTCTTAAGATTTAGCTATTGGTTAATCTTTCTAAGGAGCCCTGTGATATACTTAAACCTAGGTTCGTGGTACGTTCATACTCAGAGCTATTTGCCTGATGTTGCTACCATGACAGTCTCCTCTATCCAATGGATTTATCGTCGAATTAGACCAGGCAGCGACGCCTATGTTAACCCTAGGGGGTGTTCTGCTTAGTGACAATGGTTTTCGCAGACAGAGTTTGGGAGCGTAACTGCCCTGAGATTCACGCAGGCTGTTTCATAACTATCAATTATAATTCTAATTTGGATTCAGTTATTTAACGAGGATATAACCAAATTTTGAATTCTAAATTTATTATGGAGTCAGATTTGAAGCGAGAGTAACATTGTAATCGTTATGCTTAGTTTGCTTAAATCACTGATAGATCTGACATTTTCAGTTGCTGCGTGTGTCCCAATGTGCACCTGGGATTATTCGCAGCACGACATTAAGTTAGATGATTCCGTGATTTCGGCATAGCCCCGTTTTCGAACGGAGAATTATTGAGAACATCTCAGGTAAGTCTCAAACTGGGTCCAAGGCGGGACACCGGCATAAAAGATTTAATTGACACGTTCCATTGCCTCATAACAGCTGGATCCTACACGCATAAACCTTCGCCCCTGGCTCCTCCGTCGTTGGTCGAGCTGTGTGGGGTTTTACAGTGGTGACCCCGACGTGATCCCAGAGCGTTCTACATTGGTGACTACCCAACGCGTTCTACAGTGGTGAGCCCAAGCTGATTTCCTGCTGTGCAACGTGGTGACGTCACCATTCTACGCGATCCTGAACTTGTGAGGTACTTCGGACATGTCTTCTAGCCCGCGAGTTTGAGCTCATTAATGAGCAGCTTCTCCACTGGTATGAAACGGAGGGAATAAAGTTGTTGCAAAAGCGCCCGTTCCGCAAATTACCGGCGGTAATGGTGTATTTGTTGCGTCGGAACGATATAAGTTCACTTGCTGCTAATGAGCGGGTCCTGACTAATACTCGTGAGTTGGAAAAGTCGCGGTCGGATGAATTACGGCGATTGCGGGCTGAAGTAGAAGCCTTCGCTTATGATAAGCAGAGCTGGGCCAGCCAGCATGCTGCTTTTCAGAAGCGAATTGCCGAGCTCGAGCAGGAGCTCACTAGAAATCAGGAGTATGTGCGGGCCTTAGAAGTTTATTGTGGCAAAGTTGGGCTTCCCGTGGCGGCTATCCGACAAGCGGGATCCGTGGATACTAGTGGCGTAGCATCGGACGAGAGTGATGAGGAAATTCTCGCCGTTTGTGAGTCGGCTCGTAGAAAGCCGTCCGCGGCCGAGGACGCTCTGGCGACTCCGAGGGAGTCGACAGAGCCTTCCCTGGCTGCTGGGACTAGGTCGTATTATCGCCCGAGTGAGCCAGGCGAACCCTGGCAACGTAGCCCAGTAGTAACGCGTCGACGAACTGGTACGATCATCCGTAAACCCGTCAAAATTGCGGTGTTAAAAACAGTCACCAACGCCGACGACACGGTAACTGTCATTAGCCGTCCTCTTACGTGTGAGGAATGCGCCAGACACAAAGAGGTGGCCAAGACGGGGCCCATTCCAACCCTATTGGGATAACTTAATGTTGCAGGCCTCCGTGTATAATTTAGAGTTGCGGGACGTCTGGCAAATTGCTTTGAACACAATTCCTAACTAATTAAAATCTCAGTTGCCAGAAGATCTTAAAACGGGGACAATTATGATTAAAGACGAGGACGAAGATGAGAGGGACGTGTATGATCGACTAAAAGAGGTGTTACTGCGTTTGCGGGGACCAACTTATGCTGCGTGGCACAAAATTTTAGATGTTAAACAGGCTCCAAAAGAGGCGTTCAAAGTTTTTGCCGAAAGAATGTGGGTTTCGTTTAAAGACTATTCCGGGATCGAGCACGCCACCCGCGATCAGGAGGTGCTACTGCAGCTTCTGAAAAATAACGCTGGGCCGCATATCCAGCAGGCTTTAGCTACCGGCGCAGACCCACCGGAGAACACCTTCCGAGCCCTTGTGGAGTGGGCTTCCAAAATCGAGGCGCGTTTAGCAAGGTCCGGCAAGCCGCGAGCCATTGCTGCTGCGCAATGGGTAGCCGAGGGGAAGGGCGCAGTTAGTCTCGGAGAGCCAGGAAATAATCGGCAGCGGGGATTCTCCTTTTGTAAGAAAGCGTACCATAGTTTCGATCAATGTTTTACATTGCGAGAGGCATTAGGCCTTCCACGGCAGTCCTCTCACACCATTCTCCAGGACATGTTGGCAAAACAGGCGAGCGGTGGAAAATCCGGCGATGATTCTAAATCAGGACCTAACCCAAAAACTACTAATATAATTGCGGGCAACCCCTACAGCGCGCTTCAAGCGACCGTGGCAGCACTAGCTGTCCAGTAGGAAGACTCTCAATAGGGGTGCGTGGCCTCCCTTGCGGTTGGGAGTAGTATTTCCAGTGGGAATCGTATTAAAATACGGGCTAATCTCGGAGGCCGATTAGTTAACGTTTTAATCGACACTGGGGCATCTTGCTCCTGCACGGACGTGCCGTTACCGCTGACCAAGAAAACCATGCAAATTCAAGGAATAGGGGAAACCATTATGTTAGCTACTCGCACTAAGCCCGTCCGGCTTGATTTGGGTGTCGCTGTGCTTGAGGAGCCATTCTGGTTTCTACCGAACAATGGAGAGGGTACTGTTTTGGGAATGGACATAATGGCGAAATATGACTTTGTAATTCGGTGTTTTGAAAAGCAAATTGAGTTCAAGACGGAGAAGACCACTAAACGGTGCTCCCCCGGAAACCGTCTGATGGCCATTTCCACAACAAACCCCCTCCAACAGTTTTTTGACGGACATAAAGACGTGTGGGCGAATCATGAACATGACTGCGGTCTCGTGGACTTTGAGGTTGGCATTGAGGGGGATCCGCCTCCCCCCCAAAAGCAATACCATATTAAGCCCGAGGCCGAAGCCGCCGTGCATGAAATCGTAAAACAGCTCGAAAGTCGGGGTATTGTTCGTCGTTGCAGTTCAACCGCTAACTCTCCATGTCTGCCGGTACCAAAGCCTAATGGCAAGTGGCGTCTTTGTATTGATTATCAGCGTCTAAATCAGGTTCTGCCCAGAGCTACAGCCATTGTGGCAAACCCGTCGACTATCTTGTCCCAGGTTTCAAATGATGCGTGTTGGTTTACTGTGTTGGACATCAAAAATGGCTTTTGGTCCCTTAAGTTCCGACGTCAGGACCAATGGAAATTAGCATTTACTGTCAACCAAATTCAGTATACCTGGGAAAGAATGCCTCAGGGCTTTCACAACAGCCCTGCCATTTTTCACCGAGCTGTAGCCGATGTTTTGGGACCATTGTTAAAGACGGGACAGGTCACCCATTATGTCGATGACATCTTGATAGCTACAGGGGGATCACGTCATGATCACCTGCAGCTCGTGGACATGGTCGTGCAGACTCTGGGTAGAGCGGGTTTTAAACTAAACCGAGAGAAAGCGCAAATCGCACAAGAGGCGGTCTATTACCTAGGCTATACGTTAACACCGAGTTGCCGCGCGTTGACTGAAGACAGGCGGAAATGCATTTCTGAACTGCCTCGACCCTATACTCTCAATTCGTTGCAGAAAGTGCTAGGGACAGCAAATTACCTTCGGGATTTCATCCCCGATTTTGCTGGGATTACATCTCCCTTATACGATTTGCTTAAAGGGAAATCTAAACCAACCGACCCACTCGATTGGTCGGAAATACACGAGGCGGCGTTTACTAAATTAAAACTCAGTTTGTGTTCAGCGCCTGCTTTGGGATTACCCAATCCCAATAAGGCGTTTCACATTCAGGTAGACGCGCAGGAACATACGCTTAGTGGGGTGCTAGCTCAAGAGCACGGGGGAGTATTGCGTCCCATTGCCTATTACAGCCGAAAAAAATCTCCGGTTGAACAAGGATTTGACCCATGCACACAGCACGTTCTCGCGGTGCATTGGATGCTGACAACCACAGAGCCATTGGTGGGCTTTCAGCCTGTGGTTGTGCACACAATGCATACGCCAGTCCGAATGTTGGTGCAGGGGCAAATCAAAGGCGTATCATCCCATAGGCTAGCACGATGGCTTACAGACATACAGGCGAGAGAACTGACAACTGAAAACACCAGAATCCTGCCCCATCTTCTTGGGGATGTGGAGGGCCAACCGCATGTTTGTGAACCTGGTCCCGAAACCCAAAGCCCAGTTACTGACTATGAGTTACTCGGTCAGACCCGAGCATACATTGACGGCTCTAGGTTTTGGAAGGAGGGCAAGTTTTACACAGGGTGCGCGGTTTGGATCCCAGAAGGGGATTCCGGGAATGGCTCAAAGTTTTTGTTCAGACTACCGTCTGGAATGTCTGCCCAGGAAGCGGAACTCGTTGCGTTGTTGGAGGCCATAAAGGCTCATTCTGAACCTCTGTGCGTGTATACTGATAGCCGCTATGCGTTCGGAGTTGTGCATGATTTTATGGTCCAATGGCAGTTGCGGAAGTTTCTTACAGCTGCTGGGGCTCCTATCAAACATTTTAAGACCATCACAGCTATCTGGGACGCCATACAGGCCCGCGAAGCTCCCCTTTCTGTAGTAAAGGTGCGAGCGCACGTTGCGAAAAATCCCACGTTACACGAACGGCATAATGCCATAGCTGACAATCTGGGCAAGCAAGCGGCGACCCGCGGGGAGAACTGGCAGCAGATTGATTTGTCGGAGTCTGCAGTGTGTGCGGTTCAGGTCGCTCCCATCGACCTGAAACAGTATCAGAAAGAGCTGTGGGGAGAGGGGGGTGAGCTGATGCCTCACTTAAGGCAGGACCCGTCGGTCACAATTGCGGAGGGCATTGTTTTGCGGGATGGCAAATATGTAGTCCCCGATGCGTTACGAAGGCCAATACTCAAACTTTACCATGAATACGCGCACGTTTCTGCAGACAAAACATTGCAACTAATTAAACGTCATTTTTGGTGGCCGCGTATGTCAGCGGACGTAGAACAATGGTGTGGTGCTTGTGTTGTCTGTGCCTCGGTGAACCAGGGCAAACCTGGCCGCACAAATTTTCGTCGACCTGAGCCCCCTAGGGGGTCGTGGGAAGTCCTTCAGCTAGATTTCATTGGTCCACTTCCCAGTGCGAGAGGGGGGTATCGCTATTGCCTTGTAATCATTGATAAGTTTTCCAAGTGGGTTGAAGCCATACCCACACGCAATAACACCGCGAATACTGTGGCACGGGTACTGGCGAACCAAATCATCCTGCTCTGGGGAGTGCCAATGCAAATTGAGTCAGACCAGGGGACACATTTCACTAGTCAAATAACCCAGCAGGTCTGCAAAATGCTTCACATCAAACAGTCATTTCATGTGCCGTACAGGCCTCAAAGTTCGGGAATGGTGGAACGGGTGAATCGCACCATCAAAGAAGGAATTGCTAAGCAAATTGCTCAACATCAAAATAAATGGACTGAAGCGTTGCCCACCGTCCTAACCATTCTGCGGGCCATCCCATCCCGAGCGACAGGCCTGAGTCCGTATGAACTGATGACTGGGCGGGTTATGAGACTTCCAATCGATCCCGAGGTATCCCCTGCAGATTTGGGACCTCTAATAGTTGTCAAACAGCAAGCGGTACTGGAGCAGCTCAAGGAGCGGCTCAAGATACTTCATGCGCAGGCTGCACTAAACCAGCAACAGGCTGACCTGCGCAATGATACACAATTTAACCCCCTCTCTGAAGTTAAGTTTGTAGAAGGTGATATGGTTATGGTACGAGTTTTTGTCAAACAAAATGCTTTTGGTCCTCGGTGGCATGGGCCTTATCAAGTGTCTGCACAAGATGGGAGAATACAGAAAGAGGGATATTTGACCATTCCTCTTTGCACAATCTCTCTAAATCATCCAGTGACCTGGGTCCTCTCCTCTGCACTCTCCTCTTCAGCTCACTCCACAGGTTTTCATTGGGGTTGAGGTCTGCGGACTGAGATGGCCATGGGGGGAGCTTGATTCTGTGTCTGGTGAACCATTTCTGTGTAGAGTTGGCCACATGTTTAGGGTCATTACCTTGCTGAAAGACCCAGCGATGACCCATCCTCAGCTTTCGGACAGAGGTCACCAGATTTTGATTAAAAATGTCCTGGTATTTCAAAGCCTTCATGATGCCCTACACCCTAATAAGGTTCCCAGGGCCTCTGGAAGAGAAAGAGGCCCACAGCATCACTGATCCTCCCCCATACTTCACAGTGGGTATGAGGTGCGTTCCTGCATACTCATCTTTTGTGTTCCGCCAGACCCAATTAGAGTGTTTGTTGCCAAAAAGCTCTATCTTGTCTCATCTGACCAAAGCATATGGTAGCAGTTGAAGTCCCAGTTCTGCTTCGTGAACTCCAGACGTTTGCGTTTATGATTGTGAGTGAGAAAAGATTTTTTCCGTGCATGACTCCCAAACAGTTTGTTGGCATGTAGATAGCACCTGATGGTTGTTTTTGGAGACTTTGTGACCCCAAGATACTACCATTTGTTGCAATTCTTCAACAATGAGCTTCGGCAAACTTTTTATTCCTCTTACCATCCTCCTCACTGTGCGTGGTGGCAAAATAACCTCGCGCCCTCGTCCAGGCTTGTTTACCACTGTTCCAGTTGTTTTAAACTTCTTAATCATTCCTCTGACAGTAGATATGGGCAGGTGCAGGCGAGTGGCTATTTTCTTTTAGCCATTGCCTGACTTGTGAAGGTCGACACACATCTGCTTACTTGAATGGTGTATTCCTTTGTCTTTACCATGTTGAAGAGTGGATAAAAGAAATGGCCTCTGTGACATGTCATGTTTATACCCCAGGGAAACAGGAAGTGATGAATTACTAGCTAAGTGTTCCTGGATACTCTGATCAACTTTGTAAACTACTGTAGAAATGTCAGAAATACTTCATTTACATTTATTTCCTAGGAATTGTTAGGGGCGCCAATAATTGTGGAACATGTGATTTTATGATAAATTATTATTTCTTAGTCAGGGATTCTCTTTTCCCCTTAAAATTTACTTGAGTTGAAGGTTACATTTTTCTACAATTTTCAGTGTGAGTGTATGCTTCTGCAATAAAAATTGAATTTATTTTAAGGCTTTTAACACATCTAAACCAGGGGTGCCAAAAATTATGGAAGGCGCTGTATATTCATAGGACATTGTTTCAAATTATTAACTTAAATGACCATATAATGATAATATAAAAAGCGTGCCCGGTGAATGCATGTAGATTGAACTTTTCTCTTCTTATCCCCAAGTGTCGTGGAAGAGGTTTTTTCACGTGATTGTGACATCTGAAACCTGAAGTGCAGTCTGCCCTACCATGACAGCAGTAAAACTGACTTGCACGTTCCAACCCACACATCTGGCAATTTTGCAAATGGCAGGTTTGACATATAAAATACTAGACTGGAGATATATGCATCTTTATATGACACTAAATTCTTTCTGCTACCAATCTACATTTCTTTTTACGTGGGGTCACATGCACCTATTCTAACTTATTTGAAACATGTTGCAAACATAGACTGTATACGAAGAGATATCAAATTTCAAAATAATTTACTATAATTTTCAAGGAATTATAAAGCTGATTAAAGAAAATATTATTTTGTCATTGTGCAACACCCGAACTCAGCTCTGACCTTCCAAAGTAAGATACTGAAAGCATTACCTTAACAGATATGTTTCAGTGGCTGAATTAATCATTAATTGTGTGCAAGGTAATGTGAGTTACCGTTAACTGAAGTCAGCTAGCTTGCTAGTTAACTTTAAGGTCTCTCGATAGCAAACGCAGCAATAATTAACGAAATGACTATTTGCACTTAGTATGACCAAGCACAAAAATTGATCGATATTCGCTTTCGATGTACTTATAAGTGTGGCCAAGATGCACACTGCTCCATTGCCCACATTTATTTTAAGTGTGTCCTAAACTAAAATTATTTTTCTTGGCAAAACTTATTTTAAGCGGTACTTTCAAAGCGGCACTGGAATGGTCATTAGCTGCTGCACTTGAAAGTGTGGCCAAAAAAAAATTTCAGCATTGGCCACATGTATGAGTGCGAATAACATCGGCTATAATGAATGTATAATTTAGTAGCGCAACAACCATCACTTTATAAACAATTTTTTAATGATATTCTTCCTGGTTTACACCACTCCTGCATTTACAGTTTGTGCCCATCACCTTCCAGGCCAAACTTGAAATGTTGTCAGGTTCTCCCCAATAATTTGTTTGATTAATCTTATAAGAGTTACCCCATAACCTAGCCAATTCCTCTAAAGTAGATGCATTGATTCCAGCCGTAATTTCATCTGAAACCTGCCGAATCGATATTGAAATTATTGCTGAGTTGAACCTGCTTTCGGTATGTTTCATTTTTGTCAAATTGTCATTGGTAAAATAATCTGTACCTCCTTGATCCAATTAGTTTTTTTTTTTTTTAGCAGTTTTAGCTGCTGTCCGTAAGGTTGCAACCTAAGGTTGGAATTTTGTTGTGTTACCTGCTGAAAAACGAGAAGTTGGCTTGCTGATGCTTATGGATGCATTCGAACCTAGGGGCTCGTCTAGTTACTGAACATTAGATAACAAGCTTGCCACATCGTTTACCCTACTTAAAAAGCCTAAGCAACTTCAATCAGCTACGAGAAAAGTTGAAGGAATTAGCCATCCATTTGCAAGGTTCTAACGTTGATCTCCTGGGTAAGCAGAATTCCTACCAGGCAAAGTGACTCGCAATCTGAGTCGTTCTAAAATTCCGAGATACAGACTGCAGAACTGTAAGCTAAAGTCTGAAACTACTGCGGCACTAGCATTATATTTCAAGTATAAGTTCAGAAGATCAACATTTTATGACATAGTGCTGTTAACTTTATTCAAATGCTTACCTTAATAGGTTTTCTCTAAAATTAAAAATGTATATTTTGTGAGTTACGATTGGCTACCGATCACCATTTTCTTTTTTCCCCCAAATTTATCCGAAACGTTTGCTATGCTGCTTGCTGTCTTAACGTAGCCATAGAAGCTAGCTAACTTGGTAATAACTTAACTGACTGTTCAATTTCAACAAACAAAAAATAAACTTGCCGCAAAGATCCTTCCGATCGGTCCCTTCGGTTTGTACGAGCAACTCATTTCGTAGTTTTTTTTGCAATCTGCCCTGCTTGAAGCACAATCGCTGTTAGCTAGCCCTATGAAGAATTTCAGATAATGTTAGGTCTCCTGTTGACGTTCCTACTCCAGCTCGACGTAAAATTACTATTCGCGAAACGAAATCTGCAGGGGGCAGGGGCTATAGGGACGCAGTCCATGCACTGCAGTTGTCAATCACTGCAGTTTATTATGACTACATGCCCCTTTTGCATAATATCAAATAAAAAGTTTACAGCAAACTTATCAGAAAAATTGACGTTAGAATATAGATTAGCATGGTAAGAACTTCCTAAAAAGGAAGAAACCATCTTCAGAAAAAAATATTTTTCATGTATACAATTTTTTCTGCGTGGCATTTCTCCCCTTCACTAACATGGAGGGGGCGGGGCTTATAATTTATGCTGCAGCCGGCCAGTAGTTGGCAATCGAGACGTTTTGGCTTCACTTTCCAGATGTTCAGCTGTCCATGTTTTATACAGTCCTTGCTAGTGACTTATCAGAGAGTCTTGACGTCAATATAAACAAGCACACGTGGAAGCAGCATTGATGTCAGCAAGCACTATGTTCTTACCTAGCATCGTGCTGCTACATAGAAAGGTATGCGAAATCCATAGCTCGCTGATTTCCGTTTTTATTGTACTGGATTGTCACTTGTAATCATATGTTCTCGCCAGTAATGGCCAGATGTTGAAACAGTGATATGTCTCGGGCAATGGATGTGTGTGGTTCTGACCCACATGGTTCCATTGTTTGACTCACTTAACATTATTTTAGCTGGTATTTTATCTAGGTAGCTAGCTACTTTCTTATGCACTGGTGAACATTGCGAACAACCGCTGTATAAAACTTGCTCTCAGTTTATTAAACTTGACTAGATTGCCCTCAGTAACCAGAAACTACCAGTCAAGTATTTACATCATTCGTAACGGTTTTATTAACTTTGCGTTATATTGGAGTCAATCGTAATTACAGACTGTTTTTCAGTTTTCTGCACAAAAAGTGCAAGGAACAATTCGGCTGTTCAAGAAACAGGTAGCTATCGCGATCGCTCGGTAAGAGCAAACTGGATGCTCAAAACTTCAGTTCAAAAACAACCAAAACAAGGCAATGGATTTTGCAGACCTTTCTATTTTAGCAGTGTGATGCGAACAGTAGGATATGTGTTTCTAGTCTTCTCCCAGCTCCCTCCTATGCTGCAATTCACCCACTAAAACGCAGTTTGGCACATGAACTGGAGGCTGTCATGCTATTACGGTCACTACGTACGCGATAGCGATAGCTGCCCATTTCGCGAACCGCTTAATTGTTCTGTTGAAGAAATTTAGATTTTATAATCCTGGTGTTACCTTCAAAAAGAACTCAGACAGTGACAGAGGAGTTAATATCCAAGCCAAAGTCAGTTTACTTCATCTGCAGAGAAGGTTCCTTGCACACATCAAGTCCCGTCATACAAGAATGAGGACAGTTTCTGATTCTGTGGCTTATGTAGGAAAACATTGTGATGTTCTTCTCCACCTGCGCTGATTTACACATCATGATGTAATCTGGAAGACTCTTGCAGTCGCACACAACCCACGTCAAGCCGCGCCTGAAGTATGCGTACATCTCGCAGAGAAGACAGGTGATTCCTCCCTATCATGTCTGCAGGTTGTCTTGTTCGCGTTTCACTGCCCCTCCCTTGTACTCCTTCTTCTGTAAACACATAAACTAAGAGAGAAAAAGAACATCTTGCCCCTGTTATGGGCCCATCAGGTCCACATGGCTCCAGATAAGCTATATGCCATGACGCACTGGTCAGATTTATGGAAACTTACAGTTATGCAGGCCCAGGCTAATCAGAAACATGCAAGAGTACACACTGAGGCCAAAGAAAAATTGAGCCAGAGCAAGCAAGGATAAACAATTAATAATAAAGCAAAAGAATCAAATATTAAAAATGATTCCACATTTCCCCCTTGTTTATAATTGATTATCCACCAGCATGCCACTTCTCAATTTTCGGCATGAGTTTCAGTCAGGGGGAGAATATACACTTCATTGGTGTCCTGTAACAGAAACATCTGATATTGTGGATTAGCGCTCAACATTTTTGATATCAATCCTTTAATTATGGGAACTCCACAGCAACTGCAGTAGAGCAGTACAACAGCCCCAGCTGCTACAAGACTTAATTCAGACATCATTCCTGCTTCCCATCCTCCAGGCAGGACGCAGTCCCACCAGTATCTGCTGATGCTGGTGCGAAGTCTCGCTGTTGTGTATCTGTTGTGTATATATCCTTCAAACGCTGCAAGGCTTGTTCAATCACCCCTCCTGCCTCATCATTAGCTGGTATGTAGGTACAATGGACCCTATAAGCTGACTGACCCACCCCTGTGCTGCTGTCAACAAATACAATGAGCAGTAGTAGCATCCTGCAATTCCAACTTGGGCACATATTTTTTTACCACTTAGATCCCCCATTCAGGGCGCAGTCCCATGCTAGGTCCCTTTCCACAGAGATCTCCGCCCGGGCTCCCCCAGGTTGAGAACTTTGCCCTCTGCTTCCCGGTGTCTTCTTTTCAGAGCCCACCGATCACAGAAGCATCACTCGCCGGCTGACGCATTCGCTTTGAGTGTTTTCACCAGCCTCGCCTGTTCACAGAGGTCGTCTCCAACGCCCCTTTGCTAGGTGAGGGCTGTCAACCACAGACCACATGTTGCCCACAACCTTACATGTGACAAACACGCCGACTAGACAGTACCACGGCAGTATGTCAATTCATACTTCATCAGACATCACTTCACCAGACACGGGGGTCTTCAGTCCTCTCCCCAGCACTATTTGCAACATTTCTGTAATCGGCTTGCGAGGGGGCGGATCTGCAAATTCGAGCCTGGCTCTTTGGCAATACGGTCAGCGCATGTGACTCTTACTCAGAGTCTTGGGTTCAATTCACTGCCCAGGCCCTCCTTCGGCCTGCCACAGATACAAGAGACAGAATCAGAGTCCCCATCCGATGCGATATGTTACTCAAAGAAGTAGATGACAAATTCACA
The DNA here is from genome assembly GCA_029721435.1 of Gymnothorax reevesii. Classification (NCBI taxonomy): domain Eukaryota; kingdom Metazoa; phylum Chordata; class Actinopteri; order Anguilliformes; family Muraenidae; genus Gymnothorax; species Gymnothorax reevesii. The sequence continues at coordinate 149,294,353 of CM056575.1, forward strand.
AAGTGCAAACAAAAATGTTAAAGCTATTGAACGATACTTCAGTGTATTTGACCTCCAGTTTACACAAGGGTTGAGAGTACATTTTAGAAGGCGTAATCCTTTACCTTCCCGTATTGTGCATTTATAAGTATGGAGTACAACATTTTGTCTGCCATCATAGGGAGATATGACTGCGATACAGCGCCCAAAGTTCTGTTGAAAGAGAGAGCAATAGGCATAGAACCTTGGGACTACTTTACACTAATTACTACCAAATTAGTATGAAAAAATTAATTCATGAATGCAAACGTATTGAACAAATTCTGCAACAAAAATTCCATGATTCCAACAAAGTTCCGTGATGACTCTGATTCCTAGCCATGTTTTCTGATTAGGGAAGTCGGAGAAAGAATTTTTTTTCATACGTTGGACCGCGTCTCATACATATCACACTTCTGCTGGTTGCCATTCTTCACTGAGGCAACATCAGACTGAGAAAAACGATCAAATCCAAGATGGTATGTTTTAATGTCCACAGCATTACATCAAATGGAGAACATCAGGAACTGGTATGTGTGTGTTTTTTTTTTTAAACTTTGCCCTGTAATTCAGCAGGACATATTTGGGAAACCTTTCTTTGGAAACCTTTCGATCTCCACTAGAATTCACAATAGAACTGAAGTTCCACAAGTTTCCATGCAACAGCACCGTTGCATGAGACGGAGCCAAGTATGGGCCCATGGGTCTTATGGGGTTAAAAACTTGATAATAAAAGGAAATAATGTGGTTGATAACATATGAGAGCTTGGATTGAAAAGCTGCCAGCCGTTCAAAGGGCCTGATTTACCAAGACCTTTAGCATGTAAAACCCCACACAGCTCGACCAACGACGGAGGAGCCAGGGGCGAAGGTTTATGCGTGTAGATCCAGCTGTTATGAGGCAATGGAACGTGTCAATTAAATCTTTTATGCCTGTGTCCCGCCTTGGACCCAGCCTGAGACTTACCTGAGGTGTTCTCAATAGTTGTCCGTTCAAAAACGGGGCTATCACGGAATCATCTAACTTAATGTCGTGCCGCGAATAATCCCAGGTGCACATTGGGACACACGCAGCAACTGAAAACGTTAGATTTATCAGTGATTTAAGCAAACTAAGCATAACGATTACAATGTTACTCTCGCATCAAATCTGACTCCATGATAAATTTAGAATACAAAATTTGGTAATATCCTCGTTTAAATATCTGACTCTAAATTAGAATTAGAATTGATAATTTAGGGAACACCTGCGTGGACTTCGGGGAGATTATCCCCGGACTCATAAATGCAAGCCTGCGTCACTAAAATATATACCCCCGGGTTTTAGTACTATTTCGGTTGCTTTGGTTCGTCGGTAATAGCAGAGGATTAAAAGTCAGTCAGCAATACAACAGCATCTTTTGGCTTGAATTATAGCAAACCCAGATTCAATCCACACATGGGCTGTGAATCCTTATATTGGTAGATCCTGGCTGCCTATCTAACTTGATTAAAACCGATGCTCATCCCAAAGCCGCTGATCAGTCAGTCCTTAGTTGAGCATACCCCTAGGTCATCCGGCGTGACGTAGCTTAAAAAGAAGGTACAAGAATTAAGAGCCACTCAAGTTTAAAGAAATAACAATAGTTTATTCACCAGGTAGGCAAGACCTTAAATCGAGCAAACAACATAACCCAATTACAAGTCACACAAAGTTCAGAAAATGAGAGAAAAGTCATACCTGGCGAAACGGCTACATACAAATGGTCGTGCAGAAGTTCGAATTACGCAACCATTAAACGAAGAATATGCACGGACCAATGTATGGGAAGTCGGATACGATCTTCCCAGACTAGGTCGTCTCTCTCAGATTTAAGGTTAATGGGGCCTTTGATCAGGCCGCAGAGATGGCCCAAATCGGAATTTGGACTCCCCCTCCGGAAGAAATAAGAAAAAAATTTATTAAGGAGATAATAAAAGTTCTTAGATCCGTGCAAGGACCCTTAGAGACAGACCTCAGGGAGTGGTCCCAAAGCACTTCTGCAAAGGGGGAGAGATGAGTGTAAAAACCTCAAGAGATACCTCTGGTTAAGGACAAATCATTGCTGGGGAACAGAAACTGTTTTCTTGAAATATAGTGGAAATGAAATACAACTCATTCAACTCCTTGAATTTAGCTGAAGAGATGCATACCAAACACGATTACATTCAGAATTACGATGATGTAATTATTATGAATTTCCTTCCCAACAGACCCATTCCCCATGAGATTCACATCACTATTACCCCAGGTATAATACAGTAATTCAGTGATGACATGAGTACAGTTAAAACAGTGTAACAGTGGGTTTTGTGTAAATTGAAACTCTTAAATCAGAACAGTTACAGTGATAAAATTAAAAGGTGAGGTGACAGTGTGTCCAGTGGAGGTCACTATGGCACTAATTTGGCAGAGAGTACAGGTCACACCCTGCTGAAGTGTCCAGTTCCAGGCCCCCTTATCTCAGTGGTAGAATTGGGGGGCCAGCTGTAGAGAATGCTTGGACCCTGATAACTTTTACTGCCCCACTGTTCCCAGCCATGCCTGACTGGAGACGAGGCCAGCTGTGGAGAAAGTATAGGTTTTTATGCCTTTATTACGCCACTATGTTAAGAACAGGCACTTTTGATCGCATGTCCATGTTATCTCCTGGCTTCTCTCTTACAAGCACATGCAAAATCTTTTTGCCTGAGCAAAACCAATAACATTGCCCATGATTGGCCAAGGTACTTGTCTTGCACCAATCAGTGGTAAGATTTCTGGTTTTGCATGTGCAAAAAGATGTTGCATGTTCTGAAGGTCTTAGTAAATCAGGCCCAAAATCATTCTCCATCGTTTTTCATTTATTTTATGGATCCTTCATTTAGCCAGGAAGGTCCCTTTGAGACATAAAATCTCTTTTGAGGTCGTCCTGGTTAAGAAAGCAGCATAATCAGTTGTACATATTAATAATTTAAAAAAATATCATCTTTCTACACAAATGTGCATAAAAGCAGCACCATGGAAATAGTAATAAGAGAGGCATACAGGCCATATCAAAGATATCTGTATCACTTTCCACCTCAAATCACAGATTTTGTAAAATATTGACTTTTTTCTTCGGGGCAGTTTGTAAAGGACTTTAAAGGAGAGAGTGTTCCAAAGGTAATGGTGTTTTGCAGCTCATTAACTACAAAAACAAAGCAGCAGACAATCTGACCACCAGAGAAAAAACTATGTTTTTGACTCGGTGTCCAATGGACCTGTGGGTTACAAATAACTGGACTTATTTATAGATGTTGTTACGTCAGATTGGCAGCTCATCACAATTTGTTGACTCTGCTGACAGTTCAGTGTGCCAAACCAAAGTCAAAATTAATCTGTACTTTGCACTACATTCAGGGCCACATGTTGTGGGCTTTCATAACAAGCAGTTGTGTAAATTGCAATGCAGTCTTCCTGCTTTATACAACCCATTTCTAAAAACAAGTTGGGACAAAGCAGAGAATGCAAGTAAAAACAGTAAACAGTGATTTGTAAATTTACCTTGACCCTTACAGTTATGATCCAGACCAGGGACCAAAGACAGAGTCAAAGTACAATCCAATAGTGGGGTTTATTGACATTAATACAGTAAGACAGATGGACGCAGTCCAAAGCAGAATAACACAGCTCAGGTTTGACGTAACAGGTAAGGGTACTCGGGAACATCCGTGCTGACCAGCGGCTTTCCGGAACAGCTGCCAGATGAGGGGCACACTTCGCCAGAGCCGAGCTGTCAGATGGCAGGAGTGGGGAGTTCAGCACGAACGCTGACCCAATCCTGATGACCACAGAAGACTGGGGAGATTGTTCCTAATAAACTGGGCAGAGGGACAGACTGGGGTTTGATTAATCGGATTGCGGTCCCAATCCTGGAAGCCGTGAGAAAGGCTTGGGAGCTTGTTCCTATTCACTGAACGAGGAGGAGAACGTCTGTATATTATTGTTATTAAAGGTTACAAATTATCTCGAAAAAAGGGGGCTTTACTAACAAATACTAACCGGTGCTAAAATGCATATAGTGAGCGACACCCCAGCGACTCGCCAACTCAAAGTAGGAGGTATGAATACATCAGTCAACACAGGTGAGGAGGGGGAAACATGACACCCCCAGTGAGGGGAGCCCACAGGACGCAAAGCAACCAGAGGAGCCAATACTTCTGAGAAATACACAAGCTGCTGGATGGGAGGAGACACCAGAGGAATTCACATGAGGGTTGTAACACGTATTAATTCAATTAATTAAATTTATTTCCATTTGATCGTCAGCTAAGTCAGGCCTCTAACATAGTGTGCCGCTTCCTAAACCTAACAGTGACCTAAATTAAGCTCTTATGCACAGGAAAAAGCCAAAAACCAGCTGACACAGCAGCCCTCCAAGATTTTCATTTGAGAGTCTTGCTTTTTGCTGATATTTCTCCAGATTCCCTGAATCTAATGCTCTGTAGGGGATGTTGCTTTGCTGTTTCAAAGTTGTTTTTTAAATTGTTGGATTATTAAATCAGACAAATTTTCACAAAGTGGCGAGTCCCCACCACTTATTGTTCGTGACCTGAGTATCATTAGGTTGTATCTGCCCCAGAAACATATGAGTGATAGAACCTTGTGTTACTGAGGTCACAAATTACTGGGTCTACTTTGGATGCTCTGCTGTTATGGTGAACCATTTCTGCAGACCCAAACCAGCACAGGGACCATCACATCACGCTGATAGATTGTTCACATTCCAGTAAATGAGTCCTTTTTTTGCTGCTGAAGGCTATAGGGTTGCCTCGTATCTGGCAGGCTTATGTACCTGTACCTCTGTCGAGTTCTGCTCACACCCCCTTTACATCGGAGTGGCTCAGCCTGCCGAACAGTGAGGCAGCTTCCTTTATCAACATCACATGCTTCCATCTTGTAATGATCAGGTAAATTTTGTTTGCATGATGATTTTCATGTTGATCCACCCTTGTCTGTCTAGATTACATAGCAAGCCCATTGTTTCACAGAATGGAATTCAATAGGGCCCATTTAGTTTCCCAGTCATGATGGATAAACAACATTTTTATTAGGTTATGGGGAGTATAAAGTCTGTGAAATGTTCATTTCAGTTTCTGTTTCTCACATAGAACTGTCAGCCAAGGGTCATTATGAAACTTTACAAGATTATTTAAGATGCGTAATAGACCAGTCAGCCACATGCTGGAATACTACCTTTCGCTATCTTGAAATCTTTTCCAAATTCAAAATTTGTGGGTCCAATGGATTTCCCATCACCTGATAACTTTTGTTTTAATAATCAGGGTCCAAAGAACCTCTTGCTGAACTATTTTGCTTTCAAAATGCGGAACCTATGTTTTCAACTCATGTGGGAAAATGAAATATAAAATATTTGCAATGTACAATATAGTCCAATCAAATTGAATAATTTTTTTGCCTGTAATTGCAAGCTTCATTATGTAAGGCCACGCCTCCAGCCGTACAGCTCACGGGGCGACTAAGGCTCGGATTGTACTTCATTCATTATTCAATTATCACTTGCATCTGTTTCTCATTGCCACTGGTTGGTAGCAGTGTGTATTTAAGACCGAGTTCACTCAGTCTTATTGTGAAGTCTCGTATATCCACACTTATGCGGCACTGTTAAGTCTTGTTCAGACTAACTCTCCATATTGACATATCTACAGTAACTCTAAAGTATATTTAGTGCTGTTTATGTTTAAGCCAGCTCCTTTTGTTTTCATATTTGTAATACATTGTAACTGTAGCCGTAGCCCAGACTTTGTATTACTCCTAGACTTAAATGTGGAACCTCTGTTCCGTTTAGTTTTGGATTTCTCCGTCTGTGTCTGCTGCTGTGCTGTTGGCATCATAAATACAACCAAGTCCATCCTTGACCTGAGTCCAGTCCTCAACTTCCTATACTCTGTGCATCTGCACTGTACACGCGACACAGCCCTTACGCATGAAACAGAAAACACAAAATAAACTATTGAAATACTGTACAATACAATGGTACTCACTGATAGGGAAAAAATATGAAACTAGTCAAAAGAGAAAACAAAACCAAGATGACCCATGATCATGTTTTTATTTTTAAGTTGATAACAGGTGTAGAAGGGCTAAATGGCTTGTTCCATCATTGCTACAGCCTTTTTTGCTGTATTTGGTATTTGGTAGGCTGAGAGATCTATGCACAGTGGTCAACCGTTTTGTGTACCTCTAAGTTGGAGTAAAGCCTGCATCAGGACTGCCATTGAATAGTCAAAAAATTACATCCTATTTCCAACCACTTTTCCTTAATCTTGATAAAAAATGTCATGAGGTTAAGGCAAGATTAGAAGAGAATTTATTAGCCCTTAGCAAAATACAGCTGTGGTGCTAAGAGTATTGTTTAGCCCTTACAAATGCGTCTCTCGTCCAACATGTTTGTTTGTTTTGACAATGGCCAGATGGATGATGCGTCATTTTAAATATTGCTACCATAGAGAATTCTGGGATAGCATTATTGCCTTTCAATTTGGAAAGCGTACCCTATGCTAAAGAAAGCAGAAAGCCCGTTCCCGTGGCATTAAGAGAATTCAAGCTACACTTAATGCAGCTGCATTGTAATACTTCCAGGTCATTTTCAAGGAGTCAGGAACTTTCCGAAAGATAAAGGACTATTCAAATGCAGCCGATGCTTGTACATCTTCTGAGCTGGAAGGCTGGTTTTTTTCCAACAAGTTACCATTATCAGTTTTCTGACAGCGCTATAAAGTACATTGGTTCTTCAGCTGCGCAAAATGTTAAAGGGACACTACATGCTAACCTTGTGATAATAATTAATATACAAACAGTCAATGGGCTCAGTTCATTAGTGCCATGTTCACTAACTTCTATTCATTGTCATCATTAGGCTAGCATGTAGCAAGAAGTGTCCCTTTAGAGACACCTAGGCAGTCCACGATGATTAGGCTACGATTGAGTTGATTAATTACATGCAGAGCTGGTGCGAAGCCCTGAAGCAGATCAGCTCGTGTTGCACACTCCAGCTGCAGGCCGCCAACAGCCGGCACTCAGATCTCTAAATCACCTATGCGTTAGGAATAGCTGCTGTGTCCGGGGCAGCCGTTAGCGCTCGGTGGAGCTCTGGTTGGACCAACTGAAAAGTGTTCACGCTGAGGAAGCTCCTGTACTGTCCCCACAGGGGCTCTGCGCTCTGGGGGAGAGTGTGCGTCGTTTGAGGCCTGGTGCTGGTGCAGGTGCTTATGATTGTGTTTTTGGGTCTGGTTTGCGTGTTCGTGCTGTTTGTCCGCGTCCGGTCCTTTTTCCTCCTCGTTCTTCGCTTCTTTGGGCTTTTTACCCTGGAAAAACACGAGCAGGGTCACAGCTCTGTCTCTTTCTCAGATTTCAAATTTTATTTATTTGAATAGTGCTTTATCCACGTGAAAAAAAAATTGCATCAGTATTACTCCAGTTAGGCGAGGAAAATGGGAAACATCAGAGAGGAATGAAATAAAACTGAATAGTTTGATTACAACAAACAGTGCTAACCCATCCCAGACTGCGACAGACACCCTTGCAGCACACACAAGGACTTAACTGATTGGAGACAACCCAGCCGCACCACACTCTGTCTTCTGAACATTATTTATAGAATCTCCATATGTATCAATCTCTAAGGAACTAATTATATTATTTACCTGTGGCTCGTAGATCTGACAGAAGGCAATACTAATTCTCTGCTGTGTGGCTGGAATTGCTAGTGATTCGGAGTTGTGCTCACTCAGTGTGGTACAGAATCCCTTGTGCTTTACGGGAAAGGAAAAAAAAATACACACAACATGACCACTTTAGAGTAAAAAACCTTCTTAGCACTGTACATTTATATCAGTCACTGGAGTGCTAAAATTTTCATACTTGGCAACATCACCCGGCAAAAAATGTTCTATAGGATTTCAATGGAATTCTATGGGACATCAATGGAACTCTATAGAACATTTTAATAGAACAGCATGTTCTATAGGATTTTCCATTTGTTCAATAGGAATTTGCTCTAGAAACCTATCAAACACCTCTATGGAAAAGAAAGTCCTATAAGATTATTGCTGTTCCATAAGACCTTCCTGTAGAACACCCTAGTTGAAAAACCGGTTCTATAGGACTTTGATGGTCTTTGGGACCTTCTAATACAACAAAGGCTTAATGGGAAAGACATACAGCGGGCCATCTGTTGGGTTCAACAAAGCGATTCAAATTGATCAGGATTAAGTACTATCTGCATTTTTCCATCGAAATTTCCCACTCTAGCCCACTCTAAAGGTTATTTCTAACACTGAATGTTCAAGCTGCCGGATATATCACTGGGTTACAGCGTGGTATCGTGGAACAGAAGTGTCTATCACTGTGCGAGTTCGAGCCCCGGTCGTACCAGTCGCCAGTGAATGGCAGCGTTTTAGAAGTAGCGCGCAGTTGGCCATTGCACTACAGCAGTGGTTCTCAAATTCGGTTCTGGCGCCCCCCTGTGTTTGCTGGTTTTTGTTCCAGCCACAACTGCAATTCTACAATTTTAAATAGCTGTTACTTTGTCTTAATTATCAGCATTCCCTGTTTAGAGTAGTTATTTACCATGTTAAGTTACATTTGGATGGACATATCCATTCTGCTATGAAGAATAAAAACCCTTGAACATATTATGCTTAATTTTCAATATTGCTAGGACTTTCAAGTGAAAACATTTTTAAACAGATCAAATTAGACTCTGAAAAATTCATTAAGCTCCAAATTAGGTTTTTGAATACAGGTGTTTTGAGTTTTTCCCAAATAACCTGCCTGAACCAAATAAAATCAACAGAAAACACAACAGGTGTGACTCCATTGTTTGCCAAGTAAATTGTCGGGTTTTGCCACCATGTGTCAAGACTTTCACCAGTGAGGAACCTTTTGATTATTGATGTTGATTAAATGTTTGGTTAAATTGTTTCCCTCTGCCAATATTTAAAATATACTTCAATATGGATATTTGCATAAATGCACCTAATTAAAACGAATCAACGGCTTGTTAAATCCTAAGATTGCATTTGTGGTTGGAACAAACACCAGCAAACACAGGGGGGCGCCAGGACCGAGTTTGACAACCACTGCACTACAGGGATGCAAATTGGGAAGGAAAAAAAGTTCTATGGAGATTTTCTATGGAACTGTTTATTACAGAAATTTTCTATAAAACCTTTTTCTACAGGACTTGAGGCACTAAAGTTTTACAGAAATTCTATTGAATTGTTCAACAGGATTCTTATAGAACATTTGTTGCAGGGCAGTGGCGGCTGGCAGTGGCTAAAGTTTTCGCTCACTTTAAATGCCAGACTTCCATTCGAAATGAGGCATTTATCGGCACATCGACTGCTTTATTTTTCTCTTGAGGTAATATTTTGAGAAAGAAGCCTGCACAAAGCTTACCAACGTGATGGTTAATGCAGTATGTCACACACCAAATATCACACCAAAGCCGACCAGAATTATCTAGCATGCTGCGCGGCAATTTAGCAGAGCGAACACATTGAAACGAGTTCCATACAAAAATTCCATCATGGAAAGAGTGAGGTATAGGACTAATTAAAGCAAATTACAAATTGACGAAATATTTTGGTCTCAGTTTTTCAGTACATGACATCAGCATTTGGTCAAATAGAATCTTTGCACGTACAAACAATCGTGACCTTCCATGTGATTTTGGTACTTCGGGGTAAAATTCAATTATTGAGACATCATGTAGCAAAGACATCCACTGTAGTATTATGAGTGCTTCCTGTTTGTCTAGCTGTCAAAGCCTCTCAGAGCTACAAGAATGCATGCAATTACATAACTGAGTAGAGCAGGAAGTGCTCTTCATTTAGACACTAACCTGAACTGTATAGCTTTTTTTAGTTTTTGTGATTGAGTTGTTTAAAGTTTGGTGGAAAATCCTTGATCAAAATAAGCACTAATGCTTCAGATACTATAGCAGACAGTCCTCTAGTTCAGGAGAGTGAGTCTGAAGAGCTTAAACAAGAGTAAATGGGTGATATTCAGCAGCAGAGCATTGAAGTACCTTTTTCACATGAAGGTGAATTTCACAATTAATTCAGATTCAAACACTTCTGAGCTCACAGAAATGTCAAGTGTGTCAAATGTGCTGTTGACAAGTCAATAAATATAATAAATTTAAAAAATAAAAAAATTCAAAATTGATTTTTTAAGCACATTTTACAGAGATTTGCACTACAAGCACTTTGGAGGTAAACTTGACGTAAACCCCCTCAAATCTTGGGCAACAATGGTGAGGGAAAGCTCCCCAATAGATGCTGCATATTTGTTCAGCTGGAGGAATGATGGATATTGCTGGTACTTACAGCAAATTCACAGTCCATCAGACTGCACTGCGACACGTTTGCAGCAGGTGTTTCCTTTGAACACACTGTCTCCTGAATGGTGAATTCCACATCCAAGAAAAGACTAGCACGCAACTGAGGGAAACAATGGAGTGTCAGGTAAGGGGCATTTAGACCAAAATTTGCTACATTCTTCAATCTATGAATCTAGTCAGACTCCAACCCAGTGTCCTTCGAGCACCTGCCAGAGCTAGTAAGGGTTTGGGTTTAGGTGTGTTTATTTGTTTCTTAATACTCACTGGGGTCTTTTTGTGCCTTCACAAACAGAAACACAAGGGGTGGTAACATTATGCACCAACGGCAGATTTATTGCCTTTGCTCGGTTTGATAGTTTTATGCCCTGAAATAAAGGCGTTCGCATTGTAATTGTTTGAACGGTGTGTCAGAGAGTGTGTCAATGCATAAAGTTGGCACAATGCAAGTTTTGTGTCACGAAACTTCTTTGCATTTTACGTCAACCAGATGTATGAGCAGCAGCACTGCAACTTGACGTGAGCGAAATACATCTTGCAGAAAACCAAACAAATGCAAGAAAAGGAAAACTGACACTAGACGGTCCTTGGGAGAGATGAAGCCGATAACTGTTGCTTACAGAGATTCTGATTCTCAGTGTCGGTCGGAGCACCGATGATTTTTTTGTCATCGACAAAATCAACAACATTATTCACTTCAATTTCAGTTCAATTCAACTATTTGTACAGCGCTTCCATGGACGAGCTGTCACAAATACACTTTACATTGTAAAAAGGCCAGCGCCCAGCACTTTCCCCAAAATTTTAAATGAGGCAAAAAAAAAAAAAAATCCCAAAAGCGAGAAAAATCCTCAAACAGTGGTGAAAAAAAAACCCATCTGTCGGAATTAATATCAAAATCTCTGTAATCGCTTTAAATTTTTTAAAGCACTAGCATCTATAGCTTCAGGAAGTGGGGAGGCAGGGATGGGTTAGGATCAGCACTGTAGGACAGCAGCAGCCAGCACCTCCGGTTTCCGGAGAAATGATTCCAACCCCCCCCTCCACCCAGAAGTAGTTTTCCCTTCAAGCGACCCTCAACTGCATAATAATGTAAGCAGCAAGTGCCAACAGAAATAAAAAAACAAGAGCAGCGCAGAGTGTGGCATATGCCCCCGCCTGTATGTTGATCGAGGGCATATTGAGATGGCTGCTGTGGCGGCCATATTAGATATGGCCGTCGCTGGTTTTCGAAAGGAACCTTCCTCTAGCCACTCCCAATACGCCATTAAGAAATGGCATCAATCCAACGAGGGATTCTATAGTTATCCCACGGAAACGAAAAGTTAACGGACGACGGACGGACATGGTGTCTACATAATGCCGCCTTTCCTCTTTGGAGGGCGGGGCCATAACAAAACAAATGTGCGTATGTATGTACATGTTGTACAATCTCATGCCCATGAGATTTTTCCATGTGTCACTAAGCCAGGCCTCTATTTTTTCCGTCCAGCATGATAATGCACAATGTCACCAGCAACTGGCTTCGTGAAAGTGATAATGAGTTCACTGTACTTGTGGTTAGCATTGCTGCCTCACAGCAAGAAGGTTGTAGGTCTGAATCTGGCCAGGGCCTTTCTGTGTGGGGTTTCCCGTGTTTGCGAGGGTGTCCTCAAGGTACTCCGGTTTCCTCCCACAGTCCAAAGACATGAATATCAGGTTACTTGGAGATGCTAAATCGCCCAAAGGTATGAGTGTGTGAGTGAATGTTGTGTGAATAGTGTGTGCGCCCTGTGATGGATTGGTGAGCTGTCTAGGGTGGGTACCTGCCTTTCGCCCAGAGTCAGCTGGGATAGGCTCCAGCTCCCCCGCGACATTACTGAGGAATAAGCGGGTATACAGAATGGATGGATGTACTTCAATGTCCTCTCAATCTCTAGATCTGAATCTCATAAAGCACCTTCGGGATGTGGTAATGAATGCGCAGCTAATGAATCTGTCCAACTTATGTGATGCAATCATGGCAACATGGCCCAGAATCTCAGAGGACTGTTCGAAACACCTTGTGGAATCAATGCCATGAAGAATTTAAGCTGTACTGAGAGAAAAGTGATGCCTTACCCAGTTTAAGTAATGATGCTCCTTATAAAACTTATATAGGCCTACGCTCAGTGAGTGTATATAAATACTGCAAATGATAATATGATGGTGTCGATGATCATGATTATTATTATTATCTGTGTACACTTTACATTGTACTTCAGCCTATTTCACACACCTTTCTTCTCACGTTTGTCACTTGGAGAAGAGCAAAGTAATTTGTAAGACCCTTCCTTTTGTTGAATTTCTCGAGGGAGACTTCAGCTGTATATCGTGCCAAAGGATCATTCACACTCCAACTGCTGGTACAGTCAATACACATCTCTGGCATTGGTACTGGAAGTAAAATAAAGTTAGACATGAGGTCATGTGATGCAGAGCTGTTAGTCAATTGCAAGGCTAAGTACACTGTTGATGGACAAAAATGACTGGTCTGTGATATAAGGGAGACAAATTTGCAATCCACATCCCAAGTGATACAATGCCGGAAAAGTTCAGTGGAAAAAATAAATAATAAAAGTGCAAATAAAATGGAAAGGTATTTGAATGATTATTTAGCCTCCATTTTGCTCAAGGGTTGAGAGGAGTAATGGTTTACCTTCCTGTATGGTGCAAGTGTAATTGTGGAGCTCAGAGTTTTCTCCAGATGAATTGACAGATATAACTGTGTCACAATGCCCAGCTTTCTGTTGAAAAACATTACAGTGAATAATTGAATATAGAGAACATTGATAAGGTGGGAAAGTAATATCAGCGCTCTTCTACTGTTCATGTAATGTTTTCGCAATGGTATAACCCCGCCATTACGTGCAAGCTAAGGTTGTGAAAACTTTTCGCTGCATAAGGGATGATAAAACGTTTGCTTCTGATGCAAATCTAATGAGCCAATGAGATTCAAGGCAACAGAACTTAACAACTTAATAAAAAAAATTGTAATGAAGGGCGTGTCCAATTCGTGTGGCTACGTAACGGAACTTACCTCACCTTCTTCCAAATATCTATGCCAACAGTTACTGTAATTCTTTCTGCTAATAACATGACACTTTGTTTCGCGAACATCAATCACTAGGCTGTACACCAGTGTACCGTTGTCCTGAGAAACAAAAAAGAAGAGACAGACAACAGTTAGTGGTGTGCATGGACGGAGCAAACACTGAAGTCTCAGTTCACCGCTGGGAGGTTAATTTTTATTTATTTTTTTTCAACTTTCAAAGACAGTGCTCTAGAACACTACTTTTAATTTCGGTCACACGTTAGATGGTGTTGCTCATAAAGGCTTTCTATAGCATTTATAATGCCTTCATAAATGAGACATAATGTCTTCATAAATGATACGTAAGTAAATTTCATGCTTTGTAAAGGGTGAAATAACACATCCTTATTCAGCATGCAATGCCAGATGTGACAATGGCAATATCACTTAGCTGACAATGTCACCCTCAATAGTATTTATCCACTAGCTCAGTGACACTGTCATTATTATGCATGCTGTATAGAGCCTTTATTGTCATGGTTTTGGAGCTTTGAGAGCTCCTTTTGTTTCTCTCGTCCGGGACGATATTGTTTTGTCTGCCATCGGATTCCTGGGACAGCTGGCATTAATTGGGGGTGTTACCCAGACTCTATTTAAGCTCCTGTTCTGCCTCGCTCGTGTTGCTAGAGTGTCATTGTCTCTTTGGCGCTTTAGCCGGTAAGGTCTTTAGAGAGACAGTATTGTCAGGGTCTTAGCTGCATAACAGGATAAGTGTTGGTGAGTAAGGGAATCTTTGGTTTATTTCCCTTTTCTTTTGTTTTTTTCGAGCTCGCCTGTCTTCTACCACGGACGGCGTCAGGTCTGTTGTTAGCTTGAGTCTAGTGTTTTCTATCTGTTTTAGTCTCTCAGCATGCTACAGGTTTTTACTTTTATTTCTAGCCACTGCTCTTGGGGTCCAACTACCAACGCCCATCACAGTACACTCTAGCCACTGTGGAGATGCCAGCGGTGGCTGATATTAAGAGGGCTGTAGCCAGCCAGCAAGTTATGTTAGCAGGGTTCGTTAGAGGACTTTCTGATTTGGACAGCCTGCAATCTAAATTAGTTGAGAGACTACACCTGCAAGAAAACACGCTTAAGAATCAAGAGAGCATTCTGTTAAGCTTGACTGAAAGTATTAATTCTCTCGCTACACAAGTTTCACTAAAAGTTGCATAAGCACCACCCATGCATCCTCCCCGAGAACCTAAGTTACAACTGCCCCAAAGATATAGTGGCGAGGCTGGAAAGTGCAAGGATTTTATCGCCCAGTGCGAGATATTTTTTAGGGCTCAGCCGTCACGTTTTGTTAATGAGGATTCTCGGGTTGCATTTATATTATCCCTGTTGGCTGGCACAGCGCTCAATTGGGTCAGCCCACTAATTAGATCTAATTCACGAGTCGTAAATTCTGTAGAGGCCCTTGTTAGGGAGATGGTGTCTGTTTTCGATCATAACATTTCTGGTCAAGACGCAGCTACGCGTTTAATGCACCTTAAACAGAGCAAAGAGAGCACAGCTGAGTTTTCTATTGCTTTTCGTTCTCTGGCCATAGAGACAGGCTGGCCGGAGGCCTCTGATGACTGTATTTAGCCATGCACTTACGGAGGAGATTAAGGACGTGCTGGCAACTTTAGAACCCTGTTGGACTTTAGACTCTTTAGTTCGTACTGCGGTACGAATTGACAACCGCATACGTGAACGCAACTGGGAGAAGCTAAATAGATCACCGCTGGCTGACAATGGGGTTAAAATTGCTAGTGGCAAATGTGCATCTCCTATTCCACCCATTAAAGATTCTACTTCGGTTGAGCCCATGCAAGTTGACGGCTCGTTTGATCGTCAGCTTAAGAGACCCATTAGCAGAGGAGTAATCTGCTTTAATTGTAATAAGCCGGGTCATATCCGTTCACATTGTCCTAAGCTTCGGGGGAATAGAAAGACCCCTCTAGCGATTCAGGGGGCGCTAGAAGGGCAGACCCAGTTTCCCTCCCGAACATTAATACATTTATAATATAAATTATATAAATAATAAATTTCGGGGATCATGAACTCCTTGACCGCAAGTGTACTTCCAAATTAGCTCTTCAAGTGGCTCCACATGCTGTCAGAGCCCTCAAAATCAAAAAACAATTGTATTTTTAACACAAATAAAATTTTGTCTCATGAAGTTCAATATGAATTAATGATTTCCTTGTGAAATTTATCATGATTTTATCAACAGGTGAGGATGGACATCAATGGTCACCAGTGACCTCTCCATTTTTCCTCGGAGCCTCAACAGTACATGTATACATGAAAGGAACTACCTTTTTTCCAGTCAGAACATTCACCTGCAACAACCTGCTCTTTCCAGACTTCGAGCTTCCAAGCAAAACGTGAGCGTGTATAAACACTTTTCACACCCTACAAGGAACACAAATAACTCACTAACACTAATACCTTATTTTAACAAAAAAACACAATCAGGTAAAAGCAGGCAATATGCTACCCTTGATTGAACAGAGTCGGTGCAAAGAACATAGCAGGAGATTTATGAAAGTCTTTGAGCTGTTCACATTTTAAACAGGGGTCATTCCGAGAAAAATCACACAAAATTCCAATATTTTCCCAGGTGACCATCTTAAAAAATTTCTGCAAGCAGCTACTATGAGGGATGATCGCATGCAATTTTTTTCCCACTCATTCCCAGTAGTTTTTTAATTATGGCAGTTAAAAAACTGGATGTCACGATCACTTTTAGTGCTTGCGAGTTACATATTAACATTTTCTTGTTTTCAAAGATAGATATGTTATGATTCTGCCTCGTGTGTGTTGTCTTGTGCTTATTTGTGCTTGTGCCTTACTTTCGTTTTATTTTTCAGTTTCCATTTCTGCCATCTGATGATCGATTCCTTCTCTGCCGAACTCCTGTGATGTCGCGTGACAGCCTTCAGCATGCCTGCGTCTCATTGTCCAATCACGTTTCCTCTTTCCGTTTTGGCTCTGATATTTCATTCATTGCTTCCCCCGGTGTTTAATTCTGGGTCTCACTAAACTCTGAGTGATTATCTGATAGGATAAATACTAACCCGTACTAACCAGCACTCATTTGAGGGTGATCATAAATATTTTGTCACGTAGTATAAACTGTATTAATTCATTACCGAGTGTGAGTGTTTCTAGCTTTAGTAATTCCTGCCTAAGCTTTCCCTGAATAACTGCGTTTAAAGCTGTGCTTTCCTTTGCTTCTCTTGTGGTGCTTTTCACTCGTCACTTTTACAAAAGATTAAGGTAATCTAAACTGTCTAGTTTGATTGATGGTCTCAGCGTCTTGTCTCGAGTCATTATTGTTAACCCGGGCCTCGTGTAATTGTTTATTAATCCCATGTGTTTCTGTTTCCAGTCGAGATTGCATTCCGAGTCCCCGCCTCCTCTCGTGACTATTTACGTGGCAGAGGTGGGACGGGCCGTCAGATGGACCTTTGCCAGACTCTGCTCTGCATGGTGAAGTCTCAGCTCCTTGTGCCTTCTGAGTATTTACTTCGTATGATTCCCGAGTCTTGTATTTTTCTGCGCCCATGTCTTGTCTGCCCTTTGTTTAAGTCCCCGGTCAGTCTAGGTAGGTCCAGTTTTTGTTTTTCTAGTTTATCCACTGTTGGAGTGAGTATTTCTGTTTGCCTCTGCCCTGGGCTGTGTACCTTAGTTTTCCCAATCGTTCAATGCATGTACACTCTGTTTTGTTTCTGGCCTGAGCGGCTATTTTATCCTAGTGTTTTGGGTTTCAATAAACACTTCAGTTCCTGCATCTGGTGTTCCCCTGTCTACTTCTTAACACAATATCTCTGAAATACATCCATGTATACTGCTGAAACTTGGCATGTGCAATATTTATTAACAATATATTAGGGAATAATAAGAAGGATAGATCCTGTTTTATGGGTTGCTGAATATGGCACTTTTTGCTGTTTCGAATTTTTTTTGGCAATGTTTACAGGGCTCGAGAGCAAAGACTAGTTTAGTGATTGTCTTCATGTTTGAGAATTTACTTTTAAGTTATTGACTTCATGCAAATGAAAAACTATGACAGTGAAACAAAATTCTGATGAGCTATAGCTTCAACAAAATATGACCATGACCAAAAATTATCAAAAATCAGTCTACATGAGATTTAGCCATGTAGACCACTGCCTAGGAAGTTCATATTTTTTTTTCTGAGAAATATACTTTCTACCCGTCTGGAGTAAAAATTTCATCTCCTAAGTCACATGACTAGATGGTCAGAAGTAAAGATCAAAATGCCTTACGTTTAGTTAAACGTGGCCTATCTAAAATATTCATGTCCAAATTGCAGTTTGTACTATTTCTCATTTTCTCTGCTAAAGACGAAGTGTTTAAAGTAAAACCCTCATATTCTCGTTTATTGAACTTAAAAAAAGTCTCTCTAAGGTGTGGAAAAAAATGCTTATAACACACATCACTGAAAATCCCCCCAAATAAATAACTACGTCAGTCATCAGTTGTGTTAGAGAAGCCTTCTATCACAAAGAATCTTACCCACTTACTTGAGGGACTAAAAGTGAAACATAGTACTTTTCCATAAACTTTGTTTAGATTACCTGTCAAGCTCTCATGTCTTACAACAGTGCCTTTACCTGGATGGTCCCCAGGGGCGTCTCTAGGACTGAAGATTGGTGGGGCCCAGAGCTCCCATTTAAAACAATTACTAACCCTGACTTTCACGCAATCATTTGCATAATTGTCAAACAATCCTTCCAGGATTTTCCCGGCTTTTTTATTGTTTTATTGATTTTTTTTGCGGTAACTTCTTCAAAAAGTGGCAATGTAAGTTGCAATGTCTTGGCAATTAATTTTTTTGTCCGCAAGAAATTTGCGTGGATTGGTTGAATTTGCTGTAATAGTTGCAATCGTGACATGAAACTTCCTTGAGAGACTGAGCAATAGATTCGCGCCGAGAAAACGCCGGTCTGGTAGAGTACATTTCAATACGGCAACAATCATTAATCTGGACCCGTAATTTTAATTTTATTTAAATCAGCGTTATTCAGAATTGCACACAAACGTTTCAAATGGTCTTTTATTTTATTTAAACAAAACGATCTTGAAGTGCCAGTTAAATCACTTGACGTGCGGAGAAGGTAGCGGAGACATTTGAGAGCAGTTTGTCTATCATAAAGCGTTGGCCAATTTTTGAGTGGCCGGAATAATTTTTCTGATCTGAATTTATCCCATTATTTAGTTGTCAATAGATCACATGGAGAGAGAAACCGTGACTTTGATTGCCAGAGGATTATTGTTATACTTAGAAAACGTGTTAATAACGGAAAATAACTGAGTACAAGCCAGGAACAATCATTGACGCAAAGGCATGGTCCGGGCCCCACCAATTATCAGTTCCAGAGACATCACTAGTGGTCCCAGGGCTTTGTAAATGTATATGTTTGAAGGTGACCAGTATATACCAGACCAGATTCATTGGCAGGCATTTACATGCCATTTTACCAATAGAGTACATGCATTTAGTTGGCTTGTGATAAATCATGATTTACAGGAAATTTGATTTGGTGATCCAGAGAGATATAAACGGATGTTTTGTGCAACCCTATTCTCTGTTCTTGTTCCGCAACTGTACTGAATTTAGCCCATGATCTAATCGCTGCTAGATCGCATATGGAGAGAAACCGTGTCTTCAGATGCCAATTACGATTATTGGAAAATGCATCAATAAAGGAAAATGATTGAGAACAAGCCAGGACTAATAGAGACGTGTCTGTGACCCCCAATTCCCTGTTCTAGCGACACGCCTGAGTTCAGTTTCCCCGCTTACAGTTGTACATGCCATCTCCCTCAGCTACCAGGCTGAAAACGCGGTGAATGACTTGACAGACGAGACGAAGCCTCACGGTGGGTGTGAACATGATTGACAATCACGAGAATTGTCCAATCACATTAGATCAAACAAGAGGCTCCTCAGAGCCTGTACTCGGGCGGGGTCTAGGCAGGGACAATCCACAGATAGAACACTAGATTGCTGATGATGTCGTATTTACTTTTGTACATGATCCAAAGTGAGGCACCCGACCGCCATATTGATACACTCTTGGGGCTGTAATTTCGTAGACCAGGCGTTCTCACCAACGAGGTGTGTCCAAGCCTATGTGGAAATTTTGTGCCCGGCGTAGCCTGGCGCAAGTACTCCTCTGTCCTGCCTCTGCCCCTCCTTCCAGCGCAAGTTGGCACAGAAGGTGACACAGCCGAGTCAAATCTTGCTCAATGGCAAGAGAAACGATGCATAGCGTGTTCCTATTATTACAAATTGATGCTGCTTTAAATTTTGGGATTAACATGCATGGACAACAATGCAAGATACGTGACACATTTATTTTCAATATGTGATCTTAACTCGAGATCATAGCATTCAGGCTGTATTCCTTTCCTCCACTAAAGACGATAAAACCTAAGTGACAATAATAGTAGCCTTGTATTAAGCCTCTTGCACACTGGACGCGAAACGAATTTTCGCTCGACAGATTGCGTCTTGTGTCCGAAAGTCTGACAGGGTTTTAACAAATCTCTGTGTCCGATAGTCTATTATTGTTTTAAATTTCTTCAAATCTACTGACTCTTTTAGATATTAAACGTGAATGTTTTGATAAGAGGGCTCAGTTCTTCAAGATGAGTACCGAGAATTTCAGTCAATGTTTCTGTTTAAGCTCTGCTCAGTAAAGCGAGTCGACACTGGCGCGAGACAATGTACAATGCCTCCGTGTCTGACAGCCAAAAAAAAAAAAAAAAGAGGATGATTAGAACAGACTTATAACGAAATATAGAATAAAAAGAAACATTATAACAACAGAACATCCAATGAACACCGCAATTTATTTATTGGCGGGTCATCTTTGTTGGATATCCCGTTTGTTGGTGATATATTTTTATTCTTTATTTCGTTATAAATCTGTTCTCATATCAATACTTTTACTTTTTGCTGGCTGGTGGACATGGAGTATTTTGCATTTCGCGTCGGACAGTCTTGATCGTGCATGCGATAATTTATTCACACTGTCAACGGTCATGGAATTGATTTGCTCTCTGATTGTAAGCACTATTTTATCTCTGCTGTGGAAATAAAGCGTAAATCTGTTCGATCCATCAGACTAATTTTCAAAAGAAAGACCGAATAAAGACTGCTGTCTATCTTCAACGGAAGAAAACAGACGAATAGGCGAAAAAGACCAAGAAAAGTCGATAGCTATCAATTTGCATTTTGTGAAGGTCGAACACAAACATAAGTTTGCACGTCAAATAATTCCTGGAATACTCGGAAAAATTAGAACTTTTATGACTTTCGGACACAGAGCTTATTCAGATAGTTACATTAAATAGTGCTTCCTGTAATTATTTCTTGCATTGAAATGTACCTGACATTCTGGAAACCTGCCTGTGAGGTTTCGGTGATGTGTGCGCACTCTGCGCCGGTCAGCCAAATTACCACTACACAGAAATTAAACCAGTTTGGAGATGGCGAGCTTTTTGCGCAACTCCAGCGGAGACTTTTTCTACGAAATCGTCACTGTGTCATGATGAATATGTGACACCTCCCCCTACTACGCCGCCACACCCATCTTGGCGCACGTACGTCTACCAAAGGCAGCACACCTCACAAAATTACCACTGCGCGGGCTGTGCCGGACGAAATTACCACTGCGCGGGCTGCGCCACACCAGGAAATTAGAGCCCAATGTCTTCATAAAATGAATGGTTTCCTATGAGGCCAATTTGAAATAAGTCAATATAAGCATGAAAATGCCGAGATGTGCAGCTGCCTTTTGCAGAAATAGTCATTTGAAGGGCTGTAATAAAACGTTTCAAGCATAAATTAATGTAAAAATGCTAATTTGTCACTTTAAAAGAAAAAATCGCACTTGCTTGCTAGCTAGCTAATTAGCCGTGCCATTAACTTAAATAGACTGCTGACTAAACCAAATGCTTGCGATCAATAACAGTTTCCAGCGAGCTACCTTGGTACCCTTACCATCGCTGGGACTCCATTGACTAAGAAGTCAAAAAAATGAACAAGGTGGCTAACTAGCTTGCTACTTGTAATTGACTTTCAAGGACAATATTTCTTACCTGCATAATATTAAGAACGATGGACAACTCGCTTTGTCTGTCTATACAGAGTTCCAAAAGACAAGGAGGGAGGACAGGCTTTGCTATTAGAAATCAGGAGAAAAAAACCTTTTTCTATCCCCTCGATCCGTGCTGTGCAGCGATTACTACCTGGCCCCTCCCGTAGGGGGCCAGGTTAAGCAATGATCATGTCTGTGTGTGTGTGTGTCTGTCACTCTGTCTGTCAGCCCGTGGCTGGGGCCAGGTCTGCTATCTCTGATTGCCTTGTATTTCGAAAGCATTGCTTTAACGGGACACAGACAAAGATGAAGCTTAGTACAGGAGTGGCCAGAGTGAACAAGCGCTTCCGTTTAACAACGTTGTCATTAGTCATATGATTCAGTACAAACAATTCAGTCAACGGCAAATAGGCTCAATCAGGGTACAATGAAGTGAGGAAACCTGTCATGGTTTTGGAGGCTGGTGGTGGCTTTGGGAGCTTTCTTGGTTGCTCTCGTCCGGGACGATATTGGTTTGCCCACAATCGGATTCTTGGGCACACAAACTGGCATTGATTCTATTTAAGCCCAAGTTCCGCCTCACTGCCCTTGCTAGAGTGTCAGTGTTTTGTTTGCACTATAGCCGGTATGGTCTCTAGTGAGAAAGTTGTTGAAGTATTAGCTGCAAAAGAGGAAAGTGCTAGTTAGCAAGGGAATCTTTCTGTTTTTCCTCTTTATGAGCACCGTCTGGTGCCAATTCTTTTTATCTCAGTTTCTGAGATTTTCTTCCCTTTCTATTCATTCTGTCATACTCGCTTTGCTTACTTATTGTTATACGGATTGAATCTAGGTCCTTTGGAAGCGCGAGTTTCTCTCTCTGATTTCTGTCTGTGTTTGTGTGTCTTATTTCTTATTTCTGTCTTATTTTGCTGTTCCTCCTTTCGTTTCGGCCACAGCATTTGGCATCTCACAAACCCGACCATCACAAAACCAAACAGTAGTTTGATAATGGATACAGACATTCATCGACATTCCTAATGACAGCGAAAACTTTGAAGCAGTAATCTTATCAAAGGGTCATTAAAAGCCTTGGTCATCGTAATTGAGCCTTTCTTCTCGCACTTGAACGTTGACACCGAGTAACATTTCGATCTCCCCTATATTAAGTGTGCCGCTTTTTTTTCTTCTTTTTTTTTGTGATAAATTATTTTTATTTTTGACATTATATTACCAAGAAATGACACAAGACATTACAACATATACCACAAAAAAAAGAAAAAAAAACCCAACCCACAAAGCATGTGACAGGTAATTCATCCCCCCTCCCTCGTCAACCTCATGGGTCTCCCTACAGTAATATGTGCAGTATATAAAAGCTCAACTTAAAAATAATAAAGTAACAAATTAGAGCATTTCTTTGATTTTATCAGAAATCTCTTGCCATACAAAAATAGTGCTAATGTGAGCACCATGCTTCCTCGCTACTGAAGACTCCATGTTAATAATATCACTAAATGTATGAATCCAGCGTGCTTTGGTGACAATATGTGGAGGTTTCGTAAAGCTAGTATCTTTTTGGCAGCAGTAATACCCATTAAAAGAATGCGTCTATTGATAGAGGTTAGTTCCAACGATGCAGTGTCATTCAAAAGTAACACAGTGGGAGAGCACAGCACAGTTAAACCCAAAATAGCTGACAGAGTAGTACAAACAACATCCCAAAAAATTTTTACGTCTTTTCATTCCCAAAACATATGCATATAAGAACCTAAGATACCATCTGTACACAAAGTACAAATTGGAGATGATACTCTTTTCATAAGATTGAAAATAAGATTTCATAAGCCTTTCTCAGGGTGAGGTAAGTCCTATAGATAAAATTATAATGAATCTGTCGATGATTTGGGTTTTTAGACGCCATAATAATTGAAGACCATATCCTCTCCCAGTCAAGTAAAACCTCTTCAATATAGTCTTTCAAGTCTTCAGACCATACTTGTATATGAAGAAGTGCTTTATATATTCCAAAATAGTGAATATAATTGAGTGACGCAACCTCTTTTTTGACCTCTATTGACCAAAATAGAATGCGAAGGGTAAATAGTTAATGGAGTGTTCCATGGCACTCCATACGCTTTCATAGATGACCACAGTTGAAGATATAATTTACCAGGCTCCTCCAATTGTTTATAAGACAGTCTTAAATCATTTAAATTGCGAAGCCCAGCCTCATCATGGATATCTGCTAATGCGTGAATCCCTTTAGTACTCCAGGCCGAACATGAAAATGGAACCCCCCCAGACAGCAGAGAAAAATTGTTAAATATTGGGCTTTTAAGATGCCATTTACAATTTATATTAGATCCTTTTTCTGCAAGCCGCCATACAAAAGAAAACTCATTATGGGACCGAGCCGCAACTTGGCTCGTTTCAAAGGAACAGCTGAAAAAATAAGGTCTTCCAGTCTGTGTGGGAACGCTAAATTAGCCTCAATAGATTTCCAACAAGTAACTACGTCAGAATTTAACCAAAATGATTATGGTCTTAAGATAAATGAACAGAAATAATGCTTGAAATTAGGAATTGAAAGACCTCCTTCTGATTTGTGGCGCTGAAGAGTAGTCAATTGAATGCATGGTTGTTTCTTACCCCAGATGAATTTGGATACCAAAGAATGAATTCTGTCCCAATAATCAGTTGGGGGCGACAAAGGCATCATAGAAGCAAAAAAATTGACCCGTGGCCCGTGGCAATATATCCATCTTAATTACCGATACACGAGTTTGTAGTGATTTCGGGAGGTATGACCTATCGATATGATCTATCGAGATTGAATTCAATTTTTTTAAAGATCCCTTGAAAGTTTTTATGTGCAATACTAGTCAATGAAGGAAAAATATCTATCCCCAAGGACTTAAATTGATTAACAATAGGAACATGCTGGGGTAATTTGCCGGGATCCAATTTTGAGTTTAATGGGAAAAGTACTGATTTTGTCCAATTAATTTTATACCCAGACAGGGAACTGAAATCATCAAAAGTATCCAAAATAGACGGCATTGAAATGGGTGCCCAATTAAAATGTAAAAGTATGTCATCAGCATACAACGATATCGAGTGAATGGTATTATTGAAAATAATAGGTGCAATGGACGAATGTTGCCTAATTTTCTGAGCAAAGGGTTTAAGTGACAAAGCAAATAAAAAAGGGCCGAAAGGACAGCCTTGTCTACAAGACCGTGATAAGGCAATTTTGGTTGATATGATGCCATTAGTAATTACCATTGCAGTTGGGTTACTATATAGTAATTGAATTAATTTAATAAAAAAAGGACCAAATTGAAAATGATGTAGAACCTCCCATAGGTAATCCCATTCTGGCCTATCAAAGGCTTTTTCTGCATCAAGGCTCAACACTGCGCAAGGAGAAGCTATATCTTTAGCATAATGAATTAGATGAAGCAGTCTGCGAACATTGTCAGAGGCGAGGCGTGACTACATGAAACCGGTCTGGCCGCAATGAATTAATTTCGATATGTGGGGTTCTAAGCATAAAGAAAGAATCCGTGCAAAGATATTAATTTCAGCATTAAGAATTGATAACGGCCTGTAATTACAACATTTAGTTAGGTCTTTGTTAGGTTTAGGGAGTACAGAAATTAAAGTAGAATTTAAGTCATTGAAAAAGGCACCTTCCTCAACCGCTCTATGAATCATTGCTATAAGGTACTGTCTTCCCAAAAAGCAAGATAAAATTCTGGGGGGATCCCATCCCAGCCTGGAGATTTACCTTTTTTCATCCCTGCAATAGCTTCTTTTAATTCAGTCAGAGTGATTGATCTACCAAGATGCTCATTATCCTCTTGAGAAAGAAAAGGGAGATTAAGACCTTGCAAAAAAGATTTACATTTATTTTTATCCAATTTTATTTCAGAAATATAAAGTTCCGAGTAAAATGAAAAGAACCCTGCATTTATTTCTTTAGGAGAAGTAATTAGTATGGAACAAAATTTGTTCCAACAGAATTTGAATTGAATTGAATTAGTTTTGAATTGAATTTAACCTGCTTTGAATTGAATTTTTTGGTTTGGAAATTGAATGAACAAGTAATCTGAAACTGAATCCAATTATTTGTATTGAATTTAAGAGAGAACTTGAAGCATTTCATTCAGTTCGCACATTCAAATTCAGTTCATAAAATTGAAATTCAAAATTCAAATTCAAGTTGAGTAACATCACATGAACGCGCATGGCGAGCTGTAGTCACGCCTCTGTCCCTCGTGGCTTGCCTTATTTGGAATAAGGTAATTATGGAATTTCCGGGAAGCGCACCTCAGAACGAATTCTAAACCCACCCGACTATACACCGAAAACGTTTACCAAAACTTCGGCTTTTTATCAGTTTATTTGTTTTAGCTCATCATATTAATCTTCAACAGTTAACCCTGAGTTAGCCTAAGATCATTAGTAAATGCACTCGTTAATTATCGATTATTATAAATATATATGCAGCCACTAAAGAAACACCCACTGCCAGGGCACCAGACCTGAGAACGATGGCTATCACACTGCTAACTACACAAGCCATTACCCCCTCAAAATATTCGGTGTATCAATCCATTCAACAAGCAAACAGTTTAGATTACAATGAGTTACATTGTGAAATAAAAGTCATCCATCAAATTAAAATTATAAAGCAAAGTTTTTACCCATTGAAGAAATCTATCGATTTAATAAGTAGACAGCATACCTTATTGAGACGGGTAATCCATAACACAAAAAATTGGGTAACGACGTGAGAGACTAAGAAACAAATGAAAATTACCCAGATCAACGAAATCTATTTAACCCGTCCTTTACAAGTCAAGTTTCCAAGTAATCCAAACGGCAAATCCAGTCCGCTGGGCCTGTATATTTGGAAAGAAAAAAAAAGAGGGGGGTGGGGGGGGGGGGCTCCGAATGAGTCCCAAAAAAGTGGGAGACAGCTACAGCCTTATTGAGGTGGATAGTCCTTTTAACAAAATTGGGTCATGACATGTCCATAAAAAAGGTCAATCAGCGAGTCTTAGATGGAATCCGTCCATTACAAATCAGATTCCGAAATAATCTAAACGACATCTTCAGTCCGCTGGGCCTTTATATTTAGAAAGTCCTCCACCACATATTTAAGGAGAGAAAATGTTGCCCTGCACAGCGATTCCAAAATCACCCTATTTTTGAAAATAATATTTTACAGTAGACCCCGGACTGTTGAACAACTTTAGCTGTACATCAAGCAAGAATGGGAAAGAGTTTCACCTGAAAAGCTTCAAAAATTGGTCTCCTCAGTTCCCAAACGTTTACTGAGTGTCGTTAAAAGGAAAGGCGATGTAACACAGTGGTAAAAAGGCCCCTGTGCCAACTTTTTTGCAATGTGTTGCTGCCTTTAAATTCTAAGTTAATGATTATTTGCAAAAAAAAAAAAAATTTTCTCAGTTTGAACATTAAACATCTTGTCTTTGCAGTGTATTCAATTGAATATAAGTTTAAAAGGATTTGCAAATCATTGTGTTCTGTTTTTATTTACGATTTACATAACGTGCCAACTTCACTGCTTTCGGGTTTTGTATGTGCGAATTTAACTTCCCGGTGTAAACGCTCTTGGAACAGATGCTTCACTTGAGTGTGCCCAATCAGCAATGTAGTGTACTTTCTATCTATCTATATACATATTTTTTTAATGTATTTATTTATTTCTTTATTTGTTGTATCTATGGCCTAATCGCGAAGCCGCGCGCATGCACGAGCAGGACAATTGCGACCCCCGAAAAAAAAAGAAAAAAAAGAAGAAGACCCAGAGCCGAAACTTGGGCCGTTTCTCAAAACCAAGAATGCTCAGAACGGACTTGCTTTCTTGGCAGGAACATTCTCGCTCGTCGTTCTAGGAGGAATGCACTTCCAAGGCTACGAGCACTCAGAACCCTGTCGACGGTTTGAGACGATGCATTAGACTCGTGGCCTACCGGGCTGAGTAAAAAACATTAAAACAATACCAATTCGCTTCCAATAAAAGAGGAAAGTGTAAGGAAATCTGAAGAAACCAATGAAACAGCAGCCTTGGGTCATGTGCTCACCAAAACTTTGAGAGATTACATAAGGTACCTTTTGGCCGGCGTCCCTCACCCAGGAAGTGTATGTATACTGTTATGGCCCCGGTTTGTTACAACATATATGACAGCAAGGGATGACAGAAAAAAAATTAAAACTTAAACAGGTTTAATTAAACAAACACTTAACTAATCTACTATCTACTCTACTGACTAAGATTGATAAATACAAGAACAAAAATATTTACAGTCCCTTTGGTGGGGTTGTTTGGTGATGTCCTGGGTGAGAAAAATACTTCAACACAGGCAAAAATCCACAAAAAGCTTAACAGGTCATGAAAAAGATGACAGGTCTGGTCAAATGTATCCTTCTGCTTGCAATTTCTCCTACTGCTCCACTCCCTCAATTTATATATTTTACATACTCTTTTGCAGACCCCTCCCACATTTAGTCTACTTTTTTTTAATTCTCTGGGACTTGTCCCAGACATGCCCAAGACATGCCCAAACCTAGCTCCAGTCTGGGCTCAACATAAGGTCAATACTGTCATCTAGTGGCTTCTATTCCCATTACACCTCCATTCCAAAAGGGAAAAATTTTGACTCATAAAGGCAAAATTTTTCTTTTCAAAACAAAAATGGTTAAGTAGACACTTGTATACACATATAGCACAATATGCTAATAAACATGTGATATATACACATACTCAAACACGGGATAAGCAATCAGCAATTACATTGTCAGTACCCTTTACATGCTTAATTTCCAAGTCAAACTCGTGTAAAATCAAACCCCAATTCAACCATCTCCGATTCTTGTTTTTCATCTTACTCAAAAACATTAATGGATTGTGGTCAGTATACACAAACATTGGCTTTTGCCCTGTACAAACATAAACCTCAAAGTGTTGTAAAGATAGAACCAGAGCCAACAGCTCCTTCTCTATTGTGGAATAGTTCCTTTTGTGGCGATTGAACTTCCTGGAGAAGTATACCTCGGGATGCTCAATGTCATCAGAGTCACTTCTCTGGTGGAGCACAGCTCCACAAGCTTGGTCGCTAGCGTCGACCGCAATGGAGAACGATTTGTTGAAGTCAGGAGATTTGAGCACGGGGAAGTGACACAGCAGAGACTTCAGGCGACCGAAGGCCTTCTGGCATGTTTCATACGAAGTGAACTTTACGCCTTTCTTCAGTTGGTTGGTGAGACTGAGAGCAATCTCAGCAAAGTACTTGCAGAACTTGTGGTAGTGCCCGATCATTCCAAGGAAGCGGCGCAAAGCTTTTTTGTTGTCAGGAACTGGAAAGTGCATTATGGTTTGGACTATAGCATTTATGGGGGCCACCTTACCCTGGCCTATGACGTAGCCAAGATACGTGACAGTCGCACAACCGAAGTCACTTTTGTTCAGGTTACCAGTCAGCTTAGCCAGAGTCAAGCGCTGGAACAACTTCTCTACATCTTTCAGATGTTCTTCCCAGGAGTCACTCTATGTGATCAGGTCGTCGATGTACGCACCCGTGTGTGGCAATTCGGCGATTGTAGACTGTATCATCTTTTGGAACGTGGCTGGCGCATTTATCATGCCAAAGGGTAGGACTTCATACTGGTATAATCCAGATGGTGTGGCAAAAGCAGAGATGCTCTTGGCCCTCTCAGTTAAAGGCACACACCAATAACCCTTCAATAAATTAATCTAAGTCAGAAACTTTGCTTGCCCTACTCTATCAATACAATCATTAATCCTGGGTATTGGAAACCCAGCAGTTCTAGTTACAGCATTGACTTTGCGATAATCAGCACAGAGTTTAATACTTCCATCAGGTTTTGGAACAAGCACACAGGGTGAACTCCAATCTGAGTTGGAGGGCCTGATAATATCATGTTCTAACATGTACTCAACCTCTTTCTCAGCAATCTTTCTATTTTCAGAATTCATCCGGTATGGATGCTGTTTTATTGGTTTGGCATCACTAACATCTACATCATAAGAAGCTATAGAAACTCTCTTCGGAACATCAGGAAATAGATCTTTATATTTCTTGATCCACCTCTCAAACTGATCTTTCTGTGAGGGTTCTAAGTGCTGGAGTTTTCCATCAAGATTTTGCAACACTTCAGAATTTGACAATTTACATGAAAGAACTTCAGCTTTAATTCTAGGTTCATCATCTTGAAACTCCACCTCATCTTCACACGTCTCGACCATAGGAGAATCTGAAGTGACAGCTGCAACCCTAGCATTTCTGTCATGATAAGGCTTCAGCATGTTAATGTGAGACAATTGTTTTGGCTTTCTCCTAACTGGAGTCTTCACAATGTAAGTGAGATCATTGAGTTTTGTTAAAATTTCATACAGACCATGAAATCTAGCCTGTAATGGATTGGACTGTAAGGGAAACAACACAAGAACCTTGTCTCCTGGTTTAAACTCACGGCTTCTAGCCTTATGATCATACAAAGTTTTCATTTTTCCCTGACTTGATTTCAAGTTCTCTTTGGCTAGGTCACATGGAAAGAATCTGCTTCACACCTAGTTCATACACAACCTGCTGAAACAATCCAGAAGTCAAATTGCTACCTTGCTCTGACTGAATTTTGCTGGGAAGGCCAAACAACGCGAAGAACTTTATCAAAGCCTTTGAGATTGCAGTTGCCTTGATGTTACGTAGAGGTATGGCTTCAGGGAATCTGGTAGATGCACATATGATTGTCAACAAGTACTGATTTCCAGATCTAGTCTTGGGTAATGGACCAACACAATCAACAATGACCTTAGAGAAGGGCTCCCCAAATGCTGGTATAGGCTGCAATGGAGCTACATGTGGGTCTAACTGGTGTTTTCCAACTACTTGACAAGTGTGACAGGTTTTGCAAAAGTTGGAAACGTCTTTCCGAAGCCCAGGCCAAAAGAAGTGTTTCATGATCTTATCAACAGTCTTGTTAACACCAAGATGACCTCCTAAAGGTAAACTATGAGCCATTGTTAAGATCTCATTCCTGTAGACCTTCGGAACAACAGGGCGCCACTTCCGCATCAATACACCATCCTTGAGATAATACCCAACTGGAACTGCGTCTATTTCTTTATCAGGAGGGCTCTCCTCTTTAGTACACAATTTTCAAGATCATTAGTTTGCTCCTCAATCAACCGTTTTCTTGACAGAGACAAGTCTCCAGACGCATCAGAATCACCAAACCCAACTGGCTGGCTGATCAAAGAACAAAGTATCTGATAAGTCCTCAAATGGAGAAACCATAGTAGGTCGAACAGAGTCATGAGGCGAACCATGACTATTGAGTCCTGACTATTGAATGTACTGGATGGCACCACATCATCTTCTTCTTTAGCCTTCTTGGCTATAGCACGAGTCACTGCACAGGAAGGATACAGAGATGGGTCTTCATTGCCATCTTCAGTGCTCGGCTGTGAAGTAAGATGAACAGGGGGAACTACATTGCCCCCAGCAAGGTCATTGCCTAGCAACAGAGAAACACCCTTGATAGGTAGACTTGACATAAGTCCCACCTTTACCTGTCCTGTAACTAAATCTGACTTCAAGAATACAGAGCGCAGGGGTACAGATACAGTCCTCCCTTCAATACCTTGTACAAGTATGAAATCCCCAGAAGCAGTCTCATCACGTAACTCCAAGGAGGCCATCGACAAAAGTGACTGAGAAGCTCCGGTATCCCTTTGGATATATATGGGGACAGAAGGAGCATCCTCATTCAGAGCCACAAATCCCTCCGACACAAATGGAAGAAATTCCTCCCTCACAAAGTCAGCAGTATCAGGCTTTTTAGCCCCACAAGGAGCAGGCAATTTTGCAGATCGGTTATCTACTACAGGGGTTTCTAACCTTGCTTTCACAAAGGCATTTGGTTTGGTATCCTTTTCTTTTTCTTTTTTAGCTTTTAGGAACCAACAGTTAGTTGTAACGACCAGATTTGTAATGTAATCATTACAAATGTACTCATAAAATGTACTTGTACTCATAGTGTTACTCTTTTGACTGGACCGCCAACTTACGATTTTTGGCTCTGCTCTTTGGTATTATTGTCTGCATCTGTTTACGAACCCTTTTTGCCCGACTTTTAGCACTTGGGTGTTCAAATTGACTTTGGTACCTAGAGGCACTCCTAGAGTGCAAACCTCCGCCAAGGCAGCGTAGTCCAAATCTTGGTGAGTGGGAGCAAAGTTCAGTTATCGCGCGTCATAGAATTTCAAGATGGCTGCCACGGCGGCCATATTGTTTGGCTGATTGCGGACAAAATCAATGGGATCCATCCCTCATGGACGTAATAGTGACCCTCCCACAAAATTTCGGAGATATCCATTCATGCCTTTTTGAGTTTTCTTGTTCACAAACACCCAAACGGCACGGATCACATAACCTCATGCCAACTTTCGTAAGCAGAGGTAACTATTAAAAACATTTTTTTTATCCGCCCTTAACTGAAGGGGTTTGAAAATGTGACTAAAGTACTTTCAGCACTAGGCTCTTCAATTATTACCAGTGAGGGTAACTGAACCTTATTGAGGGTAAATGAACATCCGATGATGCTTACCTTCGCACATCCATACAATGGATACTGCAGGAATGTGGCTGAACATCGTCTATGTTAATGGTGTGTTGGTGAGACATGCTGTCATATACCATTGACAATAAACCCTCTTTTATAATTAATGATTTCTTAGCCTCAATGATGATTCCTCCAAGGCAAAGCCAATATTTGATGTAATTTAACATTTTATAGGCACTGACAATATGAAATATACTCAGCACTGAAAAGATGGTTATTATTCTAGCTGCTGACAGTCTCTCTGTGCTCTCTGTGTTTAATCTCTACACAAATGTATTATGTGTTCTGAATGGATTCAGAACACATGGATTCACATGGATTCTAGCTTTGGACCATAAAGGTCTCGTGTTTGCCCTCAGGCTGTTGTGATTCTGATCTGTCTGTCATGATTCTGATCTGCTTTGCCATGTTTCATTCTGTTCTGTCTTGTTCGGATTACGATCTCTGCTTTGCCTGACCGTGCCTTGAATTGTGTTTTGTGATTCTGATGCCTGATTATGTTCATGTCTTGTGTAGATTAGTTTTGCCATGTTTTGCATTTTGCCATATTCCATTGCTGAAGTTAAATTCTGGTCCATGTTTTTGTTTTTGCCATGCATTGCACTTTGTCTCCCCCTGTCTGGTCTTCTGTCATGTGTTTGGTCACAGCCCCAGTACTGCGTGCCACACTTTCGGGTGATTTAATGCTTTCTAGATTGCAACCATTCCTTCCCATCTCGTTTACTTCCTTCGCCTTGCTTTTCTATTTTACTGATCCAAACTAACAGCTTGTTGTTTTTGATAAAGTTACTAAACTCAACTAACATTGTAGATAACACTAACTTACTAACGAGCTCTAGGGATTGTATAGCTGCACTCTACTAATTGACTAACGATCTCTCAGCATTCGCCCTATTCTAGTCTCCGCCTCTTGCTTTCACTCAATTTACTTTTCTGTGCTTCTAGCAGATTCTCTGCACCTGTCTAATCACTGTTCTGCCACTCACTCTGTGCACAGAGAAATCCCCAACCGGATCTGTTTGTTCTGTCTATAGGCTGTCTTGTGATCCCTGTCTGCGTTTTGGCTTCTGTCCATTTCATCTGATTAGGTTGTCCCTCATGTTCCCTCCTTTGTAATTAGTCTTACTTCCTGCACCTGCGTTCTGTTAAGCATGTGACTTCCAATAAGAGTATATTAGGAGTCTTCTCACAGCATTTCCTTGTCAGAACGTTTCTCTCAGTTTGCTTGTGCTAAGCTTTTCCTCGCCTTGTGCTCTCAGTGATTCTATTCTGACTGGATCATCCCCGTTTACGATTTTTGGCTTTGTGTTTTGGATTATTGTTGAATCTGTGTTTTTGACCCCTTTTCTTCCCGACTACGAGTCTTGTGTTTGCTGCCCTGTTAATGGTTTGGATTACGCCCACTGGATTTTGGCCTCTGCTTCTCTGACATTCCTGTGCCTGTGTACTGAACCTATTTTTGCCCGACCAGGAGTACTGCGATTGCTGACCTGGTTTTCGACTCTGTTTTGCCCAACTGGATTGTGAACTTTGTACCTTTGCCCTCTGCCCTGGGGGGGGGGGGGGGTTCTCCCCTCGCTTAATAAAATCAGATTTACTGCACTGCATGGTTCTCGCGACTGGTTCCTGAGCGTATCATCACATAGGCGTTCTGTAAACGAATTTTCCGGAATGATTATAGTTGTAACCAATGAGTTCATTTGAATTCACAAGCTTATGCATGAAACTTGAATATTGTTGTCAAATAAAAATCATATATAACAAAAGAAAAACCAATCAACATATGTTGTATGGTGATCGTACCACCACTACACACCTGTTTATTAGACAGGTCTGAGTCAGAGCCTGGGGAAGGTTTTTCCATGCCAGTCCATGCCTTACTGTATACAGGTCACCTTTTGTGACACTGGAAAATGTCATAATAAATCCCAGCATTAAACTTATGTGTACTTTCAGGATATGTGGCTGTCAGTGGTGGCTGGTGAACTGGCGATAGGGGGGCCTCAAACCTTTCCCTTAAAAATAATAGTTAGTCATGACCTGTTTTCAATCATTCATTTAAATTACCATTACAGACACTAGGAAAACTCTCAACATTAGTGGTCAGTTTTCATTAATAATGCATACCTGTCAACTCTCACTCATTTGGTAAGTTTAAGTGCCATATTTACATATTCCCTGCTGTAGTCAGCAATTATTCAATCAACGCATATGTAAGAGATTCCGCGCAGAATTGAAGTTTTTGTGCATAAAGGTTAATCAGTTTCATGGTGATTATGACTCCAGACTTCTCATGCTTTTTTTTGGAAACAATGCATGTGTTACATCATTGTTCACATTGTTTAAATAAAATAAGATAATCTGTAATGTCTTTCGGCAATTCCTTTTCCTCCAATCCCTGAGTAAAGAGAAGCATGAGAGTCATAAGTCCGGAGTCATAATCACCGTTCGGCACAATAAACTGATCAACCTCATGCACAAGGACTTCAATTCTGCACCAGAATCTCTTACAAACACGTTGATTGAATAATAGCTAACTAAAAGAAGTACACGTCACAAAACTCACGCCGAATGCGTGAGAGTTGACAGGTATGTGTTATTAATGAAAACTGACCACACCTGATAATGTTGAGAGTTTTCAGAGTGTCTGTAATGGTAAATTAAATTAATGACTGAAAACAGGTCATGACCTATTGGGTTTGAGCCGCCACTGGTGAGTGTCTGTTCAACTCAAAATACAATGAGCGCTGAAGACATCCAAAAAAGTTCATACTGTCTTTGGTAACTAACTAGCGTTGGGTTCTTATTTTCAGACAGAAAAGGTTTTATCCTACCTTGACATGTTTCGACGGGATACTCCTGTCTTCTTCAGAAGAAGACGGAGTATGCCGTCGAAACATGTCAAGGTAGGATAAAACCTATTCTGTCTAAAAATAAGAACCCAACGCTAGCGCTGAAGACAGTTTTTACCCTTAACCTCACCATTGGCACTTGTAGACTCACCTTAACCTCCCGTTGAAAATCGTACACCCGATTAAAGGAGAATATGTAGCCCTCCTGCCTGTCGGTGTTAATTTTATGGACAGCCAAGTCCGCGACTCTCAGGATTTCGGGGCTCTGACAGGTCAACGGGGCCACAGGACTGGGGGACCCACTCTGGAAACAGAGACCCATTAACAGCGGCAGCACCCACATCTTCATCATTACACCACACCACACCAAACAGCTCCTGCTCCTGCTCGCATAGTGCAAGGTTTTTAGGTCTGTTGAAGCAAACTTTGACCCACAGTGATTAAAGTGAGTGGGCATCGCCCACGGTTGCGAAGTCGGCCAAATTCACCTGGCAAGTCTACAATGTAAATACCATAAAGCACAATTTTTTATCTCTGTGTTTGATTTGACTGAAGTGCTTCTGCTCTTGTCCGTTCAGATAATGAGATTAGCTGTTGCTAACATTCCAGACGATGAGAGGAAAAGTGGAATATAGAAGAGATAAGAGAGAGAGAAAGACAGAGATATAAACTAAAATTTCTGATGAGTGTCATCATTTAAAGGGCAGTCTTTTGAAAAAAAAAAACTGAAAAGTAAATATTCTTGTCTGCTAACTCATGGTCTTAAAGGATGTTGAGTCATGTGAACGGCGCATGCTCAGAACTTTGAAAACGGTTCATCCTAACAAGAAATCAAAACAAGGCGATCGTGACTTATCTTCCAAAAATCCGTTTCCATCGGTGCTCTACATTCTTCAATTTCTTGTATATATATATTTTTTTTTTAGTTACTTGAACATAAGGCTTTTGTTTTGGGTATTTTTTGTCGAGGAACTAGAAGTTTTAGCGTCCTCTCGAAGGATGTCCTCTCGAGGAGGGAAGCGGTACGGCAGCGGCCGTAAACTCTTGTCTCCAGGAAGCTTTATCAGGAGCACAGAGAAGAAAAAAAAAATCCTTGTTCGGCTGATCGAGTTCGTCTGTGTTTTTTTCTTGCTGTATAGAAAGCAGACGGCAGTGCTGCATGAAGGCGCTCAAATTTCTTTCCCGGGCCAACAAATATGTTTGAAAACAAGATCATTTGCATAGAAATCAGATACTTACCGAAAGTGGCGCGCTTGCGCCAGCAATTGAAGTCATTCCTAGTCTTATGCAGTCTTTATTTTGTCCCGAGAGATTCACGTCCTGCGAGCTCTGTATCCTACGAGTCTCCGCACGTGTGAAAGCCGGTCTGTTTATCTGATTTGCATATGTCACCTCCTGAGCATGCGCATTAACCGTGACACAGCTCCTTTAAGGACCCACAAATAAGAAACCCAATTGATTTTATGTGACTGGGTGTCTTCTTTATAGTACAGATGCAGTAATAAAATGTATGAATCTGCTGCACCTTTTTCATCAACACTTAACAGAGAACCTGCAGGTCATCTGACTATACAAGTCTCTGTCTTAGGGGGAAATGGAAGGGATTTGTTTTCTTATTCCAACAATCAATTTTGATGGAGGCTCTCTCCATTGAAACAGCGATATATTTGGAAATCCCAGTTTTCTTATGAAATGTCCCTTTAACAGACACATTCATTTGTTTACATAATATACATTGTAGTATTTTTAATGTAACGTCTTGAGTCACGTACCCACGTGACGGGCATGGACGACAGTAAATAGTGGCCTGGACTCAGGTGCAGGGACGGACTGGGTTGTAGATTTTATTAAGCCTTCTGCGCCAGCAGGCAGCATGTATGAAAAGAAACGACAAATAGGACACGAGGTTCCTTAATGAAAGAGACGATGCATAAGACAAACACTGGGCAATACTATCGCCACAATGTATTACAAATAGGAAACAAAGTAGGAAACAAGGTTCCTTAATTTAAATAGACAACATAAGTGCTGGGAAACTACGCAGCACTACTATCAAAGGTTTAAGGTTTAGTTATACGCGACACACAGAAGTGTACGACTAGGGTAAAAGGCAGAGACAGCACAGGCGTGTGGTTACGAGGCTTCACAATGGGAATGTGTGAAGCTCGGACATAAATTGCCACTTCCATCACTCAGCGGAAATGAACAACAGAAGTTGTTTGTTGGGCAGAGCGAGAGACTGCTGTCCAGGTATTAATTGGCCAGCATGCTGGACCGCAAGGCCTGACATTTAAGTTCCTTCTCAATGCTGCTTAACATGTTTGAATAAAGAATTTCATTTCATTTATGAATCGCTCTTTGACATGACCTCCAAAAAAGCAAAGCCGAGTATGATCTGACCACCAAAGGGAGCCCTAAACTATGTTTTTTTGGCTTGGTGTTAAATTGACCTGTGTTAGAAATGATTGGGCATCATCAGCTTGGCAGCTCATCACAATTTGTAAACTCTGACGAAACCTCAGTGTACCAAACCAAAGTCTACGCTAATCCTTTCTTTGCACAACATTCAATGCTACATGTTATGGGTGAAAATGTGTGGGTTTCATATCAAGCAGTTGTGTGACATGCAGTGCAGTTTTACTGCTTTTACAAATGATACAATAAATTATTTCCAAAACTTTGAGAAGCAACAAAACATTCAAGTAAACAAAGAAATCACTGATTTGTAAATTGTCCTTGACCTGTACTATTTTAAACAGTGCAAAAGCAAAACATTTAAAGTTTGTCCTTTTGCAACATTTTTTTTTCTTGGAAATAACATGTTCCAGAAGAGTTTGGACAGGGAGGTTTCCGAAGGAGGGAGTACACATTACTTGTATTCAACAGAAATAAGTGATGAGAATGGCAGTTCTTTTGACTGTACTGAATCCCCAGGATCAGTTCATTAAAATGATTCATTCAAAAGATTTGTTCACCGACTCGTTCAGCGTTTAGCAGGAGCCCTGACTGCATTATGCATTGTTCTCCAACTCCCTAAACTGATAACCAGCCAAATGATCCGTCATTCAGGTCATGTTTCAGCCCTTTCTTGAGGTTCACGTTCACTCTGCTAACACGTTCACTTACTGAGGGACAGTGGGTTCGTTAATGGACCATAGTACACAGTCCTTTGCGGGAGACGCAGCTT
This sequence comes from Gymnothorax reevesii, assembly GCA_029721435.1. Lineage (NCBI taxonomy): Eukaryota > Metazoa > Chordata > Actinopteri > Anguilliformes > Muraenidae > Gymnothorax > Gymnothorax reevesii. The sequence goes on from CM056575.1 coordinate 149,332,689, forward strand.
TACTTTGAGTGCAGAGATGTGCGATCAGGGCAGGCAGTGACTTCTCCTTTTTATCGCAAGATTTTATAATCCTGTTTCCACGTACTATGCCTGATTGACAATCAATCAATTTTAACTTTTTTTGTATCCAAACAATTAAGTTCTAGTCTAGGCTATATGTAGCCTGTAATGATTAAGAGATGATAGCGACAGAAAGGTTCTTTTCCCTTTACACTTTGATTCTAGACTGCATTGGAAAAAAACTCAATTACCTCAGTAATTCTGTGTATTGTTTTGACATTTAGTTTATCGGTTTTTGAAAGAGGACTAGAAATAAACTCCCTTTTTTTTGAATGGCATTAATAAGTACGTATTTATGAGGAAAACATTATCGTAAACATATTGACCACATTGTATGCCACAAAAGAAAGGTTTTAATACTTGTTAATGGCATTGCTTAGCTTCCTGTCAGCAAATATGTCTCATAAGCATTTTAAGTTCGATGCACAGAGCAGTAATGTTGTGGATGAAACTGGCACGCCATTCTGCCGCCTAGTCTTGTAAATTAGTGAATCAATTCTCAGATTGCTTATCAAGCAAATTAATAACGATTTACTGTTTGTTTAACAGTGAGGATTCAGCCTCTCCTAACTGACCTCCGACAGCACGTCACTGTTTGAGTGGCAGTTCTCTGTGTGTGTGTGCAGTACGCGAGTGAGTGACACAGCGCCACTTTCAGCACAGTACGTGAACGTGAATAAGCGACAGTTCTCTGTGTGTAGTAGGTTCATGAATCATGAGTGAGTGGCAGCGCTTACGTGAATCACGCTGACTCGGTCGTTCGCCGAAGATTCACAAGTGAGTCACAGTGACAGAAGGCGGAATTCCACTCTCATGGCTGAGATCAGCTGAACCGAGAAAGGAACGAATCAGTTCATGAAGTGATTCCTTTGGTACATTCACTCAAAAGATTCGTTCGCGAACGACCCAACACTAGTATGGGCTGCAGGTAGGCCAGTCTAGCAGCCACATTCTCAGATTAGGATCCAAAACTGTTATAACACATGCGGAGCGTAGCTTACTGTTGTCTAATCAAAAAAAGCAGGGGTGTCAACAAGAAGACAGCCCATGTTGCTCTAAATGCATGCATGTCCCTCAGCATCAATGGAACCAAAAAGAAATTCAATTAACCATGGCATGAGCAATAAGACAGCCCATTCGCTGTTGAACTTTTGTTGGTAACAATCAGGATTTAATTTTTCTTATTTGACCTGGCGAACACCATTTTTATGATTACAGTAAGCAATGTGAAAGGCAAAACGGTGCAACGACAGCATGTGCCTCTTCTGTCTATCCAATTGAGATGAGCTCAAGCACAGAGAATACGGCAGTGTTTTTGGACTGTTCTGACAGTCGGCCGCTTTAGTGCACAGTACAGCCGTCACTTGCTTTTGTGTATGTGATGATGATGAATTCCAAATTCATTTCATTCAATGTGGCTATATCCATCACAAATGAATTTTGCCATTTGTTGCAATTCATTAACAGTGAGCTTTGGAGAACTTTTGATTTCTCTTACTATCCTCCTCACTGTGCGTGGTGGCAAAATAACCTTGCGTCCTCGTCCAGGCTTGTTTACCATTGTTCCAGGTGTTTTAAACTTCTTTTTTTTTTTTTTTTTTGTGAACAATTTTTTATTTGGTATCTCTGTGCATTCAGATTTCACCAAGGCATTCTGCATTGTAGTACAACTGGATACCTATTTCTCCCCACCCCCCCCAACCCCAACCACCCCCCACAGGTGATGCCCTCTTACAAGTCGCTCCCCACAATGTTTCTATATCCGTTATATTGCTACTAAAGAACCCCCATGTAATAAAGCAGTGACTGAATTAACTGCCTCGTTCCAAGCCTTCACTGTTTTACCCTGGGCCCCATGGATCCTGGCCACTGAAAGCTCCATGTAAATAATGTCAAGGTAACTCAGGACCCAGTGTCGCCAAGATAGAGAATGAGGAGGTTCCCACCTCTGAACCAATAATTTTTAGCTGCCGTTATGCCAGCTAACCATATTCGTTTCTGTTGCTGAGAGAGAACGAAGTCAGAGTTGTCATTCAATAATAACATCCTACAAGAGAGAGGAACATTCCTCTTCAACACAATAGACAATGTTTGAGAAACACATTTCCAAAACATCAAAACTCCTGGGCATTCCCAAAACATATGTAAAAAGGTGCCCATATTGCCCCACTGGCAGAAAGTACATAAAGGACTAGAAGACACCTTCATACGGTAGCGCCTAAGAGGAGTCAAATATGTCCTGTGAAAAAAATTTAAGTGAACCATCCTGTGATTCGGGTTTCTAGAAGCTGAATTAATATTGTGCCAAATGCTATTCCAAGAAATATCCACCTCCTTCATATTCAGGTCTCTACTCCAAATCTGCATCATTGCTAAGGGTTTATATGAAGACTGTAAGATAAAAGTATAAATTAATGATGCCAATCCTTTCGATTTATGTTTAATAACAAACAAATTGTGCATTGGGTGGCAGGATAAGCTTTCTCCACAGGGGACACCATAGGCACGCATAGCAGAGCGGAGTCTTAAATATAGAAAAAACGAAGAACCTGGAAGATTATATTGTAATTGTAGGTCCTGGAACGATCTAAGGCCATTTTCATTAAAAACATCAGATAAGGTATGAACGCCCTTACTACTCCATTGTGAGGAGACAAATGGGCGATTATTAGTCAGAAGCCTATGATTATGAAAGATAGGAGAAAAAGTATGCCAGGTTTTTCTAGATTTTGTGCACCTTTCTACAGCTCGCCATACTTTAATTAATTGAGTTATTATAGGGCCAAAATGCAAATTGCAATATCTAAGAGGAATACCTGCATAAATGAGATCTCAGAGCCTATAGGGTGATACTATATTGCTTTCTAGCGTCCGCCAAGATACAGGAGTATTAGAATTTAACCAAGTATGCAAAGGACGTAGAACAAAAGCATAAAAATAAAATTGGAAGTTTGGAACAGCCGCTCCTCCGGCGGACTTCTCTCGTTGCAATGTGGATAATTTCATACGCGGCCGCCTACCTTGCCATATATACTTAGACACCATAGAATGTAGTTTATCCCAATATTTCATCGGCGGAGCCAGTGGGATCATAGAACTGTAGAAGTTCACACGCGGGAGCACATTCATTTTAATTATGGAGATCCGAGCTTGTAGCGATGTAGATAAGTGGTCCCACCTACACAAATCCGTATCTATCCGTTTGAAAATATTGTTAAAATTGCAAGTTGATATAGAGTGCAGAGAGGGGTAGATCTCAACACCGAGGTATCTAAAATGTTTGACTACCGAAATAGATGAGGGTAAAGTAGCTTTGTCAATTGCAGAGTTCAAGGGCATAAGTGCAGATTTACCCCAGTTTATTTTATATCCTGATAATTTACCAAATTGGTTAAACAAATCTAGTACATAGGGTATCGTTGTCGGGGCATTATCTACAAAAAGCAATATATCATCTGCATAGAGTGAGATACGATGTTCGGTTGCATGTAATTTGATCGGGGCAAAAGAACTGGATTGACGGATAGACTGGGCCAAGGGTTCTAAAGACAAGGCAAACAGCAGGGGCGAGAGAGGGCATCCCTGCCGGGTGCCCCGGGAAATGGCAAATCGGGCTGAGCACTTAGTACCAGTTAACACCATAGCCGAAGAGTTACTGAACAGAATCTTAATCATATTTTTAAACCCAGTTCCCAAACCCATAAATTCCAACGTCTGCCACAGATATTCCCACTCCAAACGATCAAAAGCCTTCTCCGCATCCAGCGAAAAGACTGCACAGGGAGAGATCGCCCCTACAGAGGCATGTATAACATGAAGTAAACGACGAACGTTGTCCGATGCCAGGCGGCTCTTGATAAAGCCCGTCTGATCTTCATGTATCAACCGGGTCATATAACCTTCCAATCTACGCGATAAGACTTTCGCATATAACTTTATGTCCGCGCAAATTAAAGATACCGGCCGATAACTGGAACAATATGTGGGATCCTTGTCCTTTTTCAATAGAAGCGATATTACTGCAGAATTAGAGCATCCCCAAAACGAGCCTTCCTTGACGGCATATTCTATCATGTCTAGAAGCAAATTGCCTAATTCTGGCCAAAAGGTAAGATAAAACTCAGGAGGAATTCCGTCAATGCCCGGGGACTTGCCCTTAGACATACTCGAAAGCGCATCCCAAAGTTCCGACAGCGTTATGCGGGCTTCCAGCGACGCTGCTTCTGTTGTCAAGAGTTTAGGCAACTGAAGATTCTGAAAAAATGCATTACACCCAGCCCGATTGAGATCAATTTCAGAGCAGTATAAATCAGAGTAAAAATTACGAAAGGTAGAATTAATTGTGCTGGGATCCGTTTGTAACTCTCCCTGTGTCGATCTTATGGAAGGAATATCCGAGAAGCGTTCATTGCTGCGAAGCCTAAGCGCAAGTAACCGACTAGGGCGACTCCCATTAAAATAATAATTTTGTCTTGTCCTGCGAATTAAAAATTCAGCTCGTCTTTTAAGAAGAGAGTTTAGTTCTTTCTTGATAAGGGTAATCCTAAGTGCCAAAGTTTCGGAAAAGGATAATTGTTGAGCCAACTCTCTCTGTAACAACTCTGACTCCAATTCCAGTATTTTTCTAGAACGTGATTTCCTAAGTTGCGAGGCAAATGCCGTCGAATTATTTGTAATAAAGCCCTTAACCGCCTCCCAGAGTACTCGAGGATCTGTAACGGAACCCAGATTAAAAGCCAAAAACTCCTTTAATTTGTCACGGAATTGAGACTTAAAAACCTCATCCTGTAATAGCGATACATTAAAACGCCATCGGGGAGCACGCGATGCTAAACTTCTCCAAAGAAAAACGGACTGATTGGCATGGTGATCTGATAAAGACATCGGAATTATCTCAGCGCTATAAATCATTGATTGGATCAATCTGGAAGAAAATATATAATCAATCCTAGAATAGGTTCTGTGCCGAGCAGAGAAAAAAGTAAATTCCTTGGCTGTGGGGTTAAGAGATCGCCAGCTATCAATCAATCCTAGTTCTGTAATACACTCCTTCAGTGCTGCGGATGTATTCAGTTGAGCCCTTATTTCTTTCGCGTTTGACCTGTCGAGTGTTTCGCACATAACAGCATTCATGTCCGCCCCTAAAATGATTTCAAAGTCATTGAGCTCCAACAATTGGTTTAATAGGGATTTATAAAATTCGTATTGTCGAGTTGACGGTGCGTAAGCCGAAACAAATGCTACTTTTTGACCGGATATAATAGTTTTCAAATAAGCTAGCCTCCCCTGATCGTCACATCCCCACTCCAGAATTGATATATTCAAATTCCTTCGTACCACCACTAGAACTCCTTTCGTTTTATTTTCCGCCGAAGCAGAGGCTGCTACGTAATAATATCTACTTGCAAATCTTCTCACATCTTGATGTTTCAGATGAGACTCCTGTATCAAGGCGATATCTATCTTTCTTCGCCGTAACCAATCCAAAACACAGACTCGCTTTTTCTGACAATTTAGCCCGCAAACGTTCCAGGACACAACCGCAATATTAGTCATACGTATCAGGTATTTTATCGAATGACATTAGAAACTGAAAGCTTTGGGTCGCAAAAATGAATAGAATACTGGTAGTACCATACATATCATAGGCAGCCCATACATACGGATACAACGACAAAATAAGCAATTGGCAACTTTCCACCTTATTCCCCCACCGGGCATCACCACCCCACCCCTCCATCCCCTTAGAACAAACATCCTCCTGAACAAAACGCCTCCCGTGAGAGGGAAGAGCTCATCATCCCCCCATTCCCTCCCTACTTCAATCGCGTGACACATACGACCGATGTGACCCGAAGCAAGAACGCAGTAATTCTGGCTATCACAATCTCACACTGCACATTCAGCTACTGCATCAGTGGATCATCCACATAGTAATCCCCCCCCCCCCCCCCCGGAAAAACAACAAAAACAGGTACAATATCCATACAATGAAAACAACGCTAGCAATTCACTCATCTAACTTGAGTGAGTCGCGACAACAGGAAGAAGGCCCTACGACCCAACCCCATTATCTATTCCACAAACCTAGCTTTAACTGTCGGCAACAGCAGACATGGAATTTCGATAACGGTCCCTTTATTTTACCAACTGTCCGAGATATGAGAAATCTCCTTCCAAATGGTTCACTTCGACTCATCAGAAAAAGGTATTTTCACGGACTTGATGAACTCCTCTGCCTCTCGGACCGTGCTGAACTGTCGAGGGGCACCATCATGAATTATCTTCAAAATCGCAGGATACAGTAGAAAAGATTGGATCCCCGCTTCCCTTAACGCCTTCTTCACTCCGCTAAAAGCACGTCTTTGTTGAGCAGTGGCGGGACTGAAATCCGGATAGAAGCGCAGTGCCGATTTCTCCATGAGAGCTGGGCCGGAGATTCTGTTTTCCTTGAGAAGCAGCTGTCGGTCCGTATATCGGAGGAATTTGAAAATCAAAACCCGAGGCTTCTCACGGCGCACTGATTGCTGTCTCCCATAAATGCGGTACGCTCTTTCGATGTGGAGGTCGCGTCCTGCCAGATTCGGAAACCATATGGGGAGCATCTTGGTAAGAAATCCAATCGGATCATCCTTCTCTGACCCTTCCGGTAGGCCCACAACTCGAACATTGTTAAGTCTGGACCTGTCCTCAAGTTCGTTCATTTTGCGCTCTAAATTTTCCAGCTTGCTAGCATGCAAATTTACTGTCTGTTTTTGAGCCCGTTGCTCACTAGAAACGTAATCCAATTTTGAAACCAGTTGCTGCATTGTCTCTTGTTGGCTATTTAGACTTGCAGTGATCGTTGAAATCTGGGATGCTAGCCCCGCTATCTCTGATCTCATTGTTTGCTGCAACATGTCCGCCATTTTAGCAAAGTCAGGGGACTCAAACGCCTTCAATATTTTCTTGTTTGGAGAAGTAACGGGGGATGAACCCAAGCATCTCCGAACTGCCGCCATCTCAGAAGTTTGCAAAGTATCAATTTCCGTGCAATGAGACTGTGAAAGCTTTGAAAAATGAACGAATTACGGGTCAAAAATCGGAGCTCTAGCTTCGGGCAGCCATCTCGATCCTCTGGTCACGTGATCTCCGTGTTTTAAACTTCTTAATGATTCCTCTGAACGTAGATGCAGGTGCAGGCAAGTGGCTATTTTCTTGTAGCCATTGCCTGACTTGTGAAGGTCGACACACATCTGACTTACTTGAGTGTTCCTTTGTCTTTCCCATGTTGAATAGTGGATAAGAGAAATGGCCTCTGTGTCACGTCATATTTATACCCCAGGGAACCAGGAAGTGATGATTTACAAATTAAATGTTCCTAGAAACTCTGATCAACTTTGTTAACTACTGTAGAAATGACAGAAATACAATTACATTTCATTCCTAAGAATTGTTAGGGGGGGCAATAATTATGGAACAGGTGATTTTTCTGAAAAATAATTATTTCATAGGGATTTTTTTCCCCTTAAAATTCACTTGAGTTGAAGGTAACATTTTTCTACAATTTTCAGTGTGAGAGTATGCTTCTGCAATAAAAATTGTATTTATTTTAAGGCTTTAACACATCTTAACCAGGGGTGCTAATAATTATGGAGGGCGCTGTACATGTACATGAATACGCATGCATTAGACCCACCCCAAAATGACCTAGTTACAGAATATTCATTTACGATAAATATGACTTTTTACATGAACATCAATAAATTTGTTGTCAATGTCGCATTTGTATGTATGTTATCAATGACAGATGAAGTCATACAATGAAACCAGTGACGGTCCATCAGCAGAAACACGGGGCCAGCAATAACTCTACCTTTCACTGCTGAATGACCTACACCTCTCGCAGTTTACCTCTCCCAATTAGCCACAGTTGCTCAGACTTTATAGAACTGACGGGAGCAGTGGCGTGCACAGACATTATGGGGGGCAAGTGCTCAGGGGGGAGGGGGAGGGCACTTTTTTGCACTCGTGGAACATGTTATTATAGTGTGAGATTAAAAAAATAAAATAAACATTACACGCACATGTTCAATGCAATTCATGACTACTGTCATTCATTACAAGAAGGCACTTGGGTAGCCTTTATGGGGATATTTCTCTCAGGCAATGGGGAACTGCCTGATTCTTCTTTCTGTGTTTATTTATGTTGCCAAGCAAAACCTACTCAAAAGAAAACGTTCAGCTTAACAGATAGATTTGCAAAGTCGACCGACATTGTTTGTGGTGGTCGTCCTCACGTTATCTATCATTGTTTGGGCTATAGCATTAAACTAGCTAATCAGGTGACCAGTCAGCTAAAAAATGCTCAGTTGCTTGGTGCTGTATGAGCAGTGGCCTACCGTCAGATGCCAGGAAGGCCTTCAGTAACATCACCCTTTCCCGGATAATTGCTCTTAAACTGTTTGCGATCAGGTTTGATTGATTAACAATCGAACAGTTAATTAACAGAGTAGCCACCACCAATGCCTGACACGTAATGATTAAGAAATTCTAATTACAAAGCGATTGCCTGTTGGCTATGTTGATATAATTGATGTGAATTCGCAAGGATGACAATCTGCAAAAAATCTGAAACTTTCGCGGACTTCACAGCAATTATTTTCGTCTTCACTCAGCTGTGCTACTACGCACTTTGGCTGTCACATTCAGAGTATATAGAACGGATTCTCATGGCTAATTGCTCAATGAACGTTGCGAATTAATTTACGCAAATTCAGAAATTATAAAGACGTAGGCTATTGATATTTTTTCCGTAGCCATTGGTGTGCGGAAGTAAGTTAAACGCCGTATAATTTCGTAGTGCAATGTATAACACGGCTTTCAAAAACAAGTTAGATTCTCGTTGGTTCCTCCAATCATTCTGAGCAACGGTTGCTAATCGGGGAGGTAAACTGCGAGAGGTGTCTGTCATTAAGAAGTGAAAGGCGAGGTTATTGCTGGCCCTGTGTTTCTGCCGACGGACCGTAACTGTGTATGAGACATGCTACTGCACAACAAAATGATTACAGGTTGGGCTGTACGATTTCACTTGATCTGTGTGTTACCTGGCTGGTGGGGCACAAGACTGTGACTTCTAGTCGCTCAGCAGATATGCTCCTGCAGCGCATCTATATACACTGCGCGCGTGTTCACGTGACAAAGGAAGAGAGGTCGGAAGTGCGTGAGGAGGTGGCCCGTTTCGGGGCATTTTTTTCAGTAGTTTTTAATCCCACAGCTTTTCTAAAGGATCATTTCAACATTGGCCCCACTAAAGTGCTAATAATAATAATAATAATAATAATAATAATAATAATAAATATAATCATTAAAAAAACCCCCGAAATTTCAAAAGGGCACTTTCATTTATAAAGGGCAAAGGGGCAAGTGCTGTAGCACCACCTAGCGTCTATTTGTGCACGCCACTGCTGGTCTCCCATACACTAAGAACACAAATTCGTTGGCTAAAAAAAAAAAAGTTGCGGAAGTGAACGAAGAGAACTGGAAAACGGGGCAGAAGTCGGTGGAAATACATGACAAGTTCATGTGAAGAAGGTAGGCAGAAGTGCAACTTGGGTAAATTAGTCGGTCCCTAATGCACTTACATATATGTCACGACTGACAAATTACTGGAGGGACCATGGCCCCCTCCGGCCCCCCTGGCTCCGCCATCCCTGCAGTGACAGGATGCAGCGGAAGTTACGCCCAATATTTACACAAGGTATCATGGGACGTGGGAATAAGGTGGATAGGGGCACTTGCTGATTCCAGTGAAATCAATTTGGTCTAAATATCGCGACTGAACTTCGGGAGGTAATTGTTCCTTACATTCAGAGGACATTGTTTCAAATTATTAACTTAAATGACCATAAAATGATTGTATAAAAAGCGTGCCCGGTGAATGCATGCAGATTGAACTTTTCTCTTGTTTTCCCCAAGTGTCATGGCATAGGTTTTTTCATGTGATTGTGACGTCGAAAACCTAAAGTGCAGTCCGCCCTACCATGACAGCAGTAAAACTAACTTGCACGTTCCAACCCACACATCTGGCAATTTTGCAAACGGCAGGTTTGACATAAAAAATACTAGAATGGAGATATATGCAACTTTATATACTTTGAAACTTCTTTCTGCTACCAATCTACATTCCTTTTTATGTGGGGTCACATGCACCTTTTCTAACTTATTTGAAACGTGTTTCAAACATAGACTGTATATGAAGAGATATCAAATTTCAAAATAACTTTAAGTATAATTTTCAATAAATTATAAAGCTGATCAAGGACAATATTATTTTGTCGTTGTGCAACGCCCAAACTCAGCTCTGACCTTCTAAAGTAAGAGAGTGAAAGCATTACCTTAACAGATATGATTCAGTGGCTGAATTAATCATTAATTGTGTGCAAGGTAATGTGAGTTACCGTTAAATGAAGTCAGCTAGCTTGCTAGTTAACGTTAAGGTCTCTCGATAGCAAACGCAGCAATAATTAACAAAATGACTATTTGCACTTAGTGTGTCCAAGCACAAAAATTGATCGATATTTGCTTTAGACGTACTTATTAGTGTGGCCAAGATGCACACCGCTCCATTGCCCAAATTTATTTTAAGTGTGTCCTAAGCTAAAATTATTTTTCTTGGCAAAACTTATTTTCAGCGGTACTTTCAAAGCGGCGCTGAAACTGTCATCAGCTGGTGCACTTGTAAGTGTGGCCAAGAAAAAATTTCAGCATTGGCCACATGTATGAGTGCGAATAACATCGGCTATGATTAATGTATAATTTAGTAGCGCAACAACCATCATGTTATAAAACATTTTTTAATGATATTCTTCCCGGTTTACACCATTCCCGAATTTACAGTTTGTGCCCATCACCTTCCAGCCTAACTCAAAATGTTGTCAGGTTCTGCCCGATACTTCATTTGATTACTCTTATAAGAATTACCCCATAACCTAGCCAATTCCACTAAAGTAGATGCATTGATTCCAGCTGTAATTTCATCCGAAAACCTGCCGAATCGGCATTGAAATTATTGCTGAGTTGAACCCGCTTTCGGTATGTTTCATTTTTGTCCAATTGTCATTGGTAAAATAATCTGTACCTCCTTGATCCAATTAGTTGTTTTTTTGCAGTTTTAGCTGCTGTCCGTAAGGTTGCAACCTAAGGTTGGAATTTTGTTGTGTTACCTGCTGAAAGACGAGAAGTTGGCTTGCTGATGCTTATGGAAGCATTCAAACCTGGGGGCTCTTCTACTGAACATTGGATAGCAAGCTTACTACATCATTTACCCTACTTTAATAGCCTAAGCAACCTCAATCAGCTACGAGAAAAGTTGAAGGAATTAGCCAGCCATTTGCAAGGTTCTAACGTTGATCTCCTGGGTAAGCAGAATCCTACCAGGCAAAGTGACTCGCAATCTGTGTCGTTCTGAAATTCCTAGATACAGACTGCAGAACTGGAAGCTAAAGGCTGAAACTACTGTGGCACTGGCCTAATATTTCGAATTCAAGTTCAGAGGATCGACATTTTATGACATAGTGTTGTTAACTTCATTCAAATGCTTACCTTAATAGGTTTTTCTAAAATTAAAAATGTATATTTTGCCAGTTACGATTGGCTACCGATCACCATTTACTTTTTTCCCCCAAATTAATCCGAAACGTTTGCTACGCTGCTTGCTGTCTTAACGTGGCCATAGAAGCTAGCTAACTTGGTAATAACTTAACTGACTGTTCAATTTCAACAAACAAAAAATAAACCTACTGAAAAAAAACTTACCGCAAAGATCCTTCCGATTGGTCCCGTCGGTTTGTACAATTGACAGCAGAGCAACTCATTTCGTAGTTTTTTGTTGCAATCTGTCCTGCTTGAAGCACAATCACTGTTAGCTAGCCCTTTGAAGAATTTCAGATTATGTTAGGTCTCTTGTTGACGTTCCTACTCCAGCACAACATAAAATTACTATAAGTGAAACGAAATCTGCAGGGGGCAGGGGCTATCGGGACTCAGTCCACGCGCACTGTGGTTGTCAATCACTGCTGTTTATTATGACTACACGCCCCTTTTGCATAATATCAAATAAAAAGTTTACAGCAAACTTATCAGAAAAATTGACGTTAAAATATAGATTAGCATGGTAAGAACTTCTTAAAAAGGAAGAAACCATCTTGAGAAATAAAAATATTTTTGATGTATGCAATTTTTCCTGCGTGGCATTTCTCCCCTTCACTAACATGGAGGGGGCGGGGCTTATAATTTGTACTGCAGCCAGCCAGTAGTTGGCGATCGAGACGTTTTGGCTTCACTTTTCAGGAGACATTCTGCTGTCCATGTTTTATACAGTCCTTGCTAGTGACTAATCAGAGAGTCGTGACGTCAGTATAAACAAGCACACGTGGAAGCAGCATTGATGTCAGCAAGCATTATGTCGTTAGCTAGCATCGTGCTGCTACATAAATTGATGTGCGAAATCCATAGCTCGCTGATTTCCGTTTTAATTGTACTGGATTGTCACTTGTAATCATATGTTCTCGCCAGTAATGGCCAGATGTTGAAACAGTGATATGTCTTGGGCAATGGATGTGTGTGCTTCTGACGCACATGGTTCCATTGTTTGGCTCACTTAACATTATTTTAGTTGGTATTTTATCAAGGTAGCAAACTACTTTCTTATGCACTGGTGAACATTACAATCAATTGCTGTATAAAACTTGCTCTCAGTTTATTAAACTTGACTAGATTGCCCTCAGTAATCAGAAACTACCAGTCAAGTATTTACATCATTCGTAACGGTTTTATTAACTTTGTGTTAAATTGGAGTCAACCGTAATCACGGACTGTTTTTCACTTTTTTGCACAAAAAGTGCAAGGAACAATTCGGCTGTTCAAGAAACGGGTAGCTCTCGCGAACAAGTTGATAAGAGTAAACTGGATGCTCAAAACTTCAGTTCAAAAACAACCAAAACAGAGCAATGGATTTTGAAGGTCTTTCTATTTTAGCAGTGTGATGCTAACAGTAGGATATGTGTTTCTAGTCTTCTCCCAGCTCCCTCCTATGCTGCAATTCACCCACTAAAACGCAGTGTGGCACATGAACTGGAGGCTGTCATGCTATTACGGTCACTACGTACGCGATGGCGATAGCTGCCCATTTCGCGAACCGCTGAATTGTTCTGTTGTTGAAATTTTGATTTTATATTCCTGGTGTTACCTTCAAAAAGAACTCAGAGACAAAGGAGTTAATATCCAAGCCAAAGTCAGTTTACTTCATCTGCAGAGAAGGTTCCTTACACACATCAAGTCCCGTCATACAAGAATGAGGACAGTTTCTGATTCTGTGGCTTATGTAGGAAAACATTGTGATGTTCTTCTCCCCCCGCGCTGATTTACACATCATGATATAATCTGGAAGACTCTTGCAGTCGCACGCAACCCACGTCAAGCCGCCCCTGAAGTATGCGTACATCTCGCAGAGAAGACAGGTGATTCCTCCCTATCATATGTGCAGCTCGTCTTGTTCGCGTTTCATGGCCCCTTCCTTGTACTCCTTCTTCTGTAAACACATAAACTAAGAGAGGAAAAAAACATCTTGCCCCTGTTATGGGCCAATCAGGTCCACATGGCTCCAGATAAGCTACTGTATATGCCATGACGCACTGGTCAGATTGATGGAAACTTACAGTTATGCAGGCTCAGGCTAATCAGAAACATGCAAGAGTACACACTGAGGCCAAAGAAAAATTGAGCCAGAGCAAGCAAGGATAAACAATTAATAATAAAGCAAATGAATCAAATATTAAAAATGATTCCACATTTCCCCCTTGTTTATAATTGATTATCCGCCAGCCTGCCACTTCTCAATTTTCGGCATGTGTTTCATTCAGGGGGAGAATATACACTTCATTGGTGTCCTGTAACAGAAACATCTGATATTGTGGATTAGCGCTCAACATTTTTGATATCAATCGTTTAATTATGGGATCCCCACAGCAACTGCAGTAGAGCAGTACAACAGCCCCAGGTGCTACAAGACTTAATACAGACATCATTCCTGCTTCCCATCCTCTAGGCTGGACCCAGTCCCACCAGTATCTGCTGATGCTGGTGCGAGGTCTCGCTGTCGTGCATCTGATATATCCTTCAAACATTGCAAGGCTTGATCAATCACCCCTCCTGCCTCACCACTAGCTGGTATGTAGGTACAATGGGCCCTATAAGCTGACAGACCCACCCCTGTGCTGCTGTCAACAAATACAATGAGCAGAAGTAGCATCCTGCAATTCCAACTTGGGCACATATTTTTTTACCACTTAGATCCTCCATTCAGGGTGCAGTCCCAGGCTATGTCCCTTTTCACAGAGATCTCCGCCCGGGCTCCCCCAGGTTGAGAACTCTGCCCTCTGCTTCCCGGTGTCTTCTTTTCAGAGCCCACCGATCACAGAAGCATCACTCACCGGCTGACGCATTAGCTTTGACTGTTTTCACCAGCCTCGCCTGTTCACAGAGGTCGTCTCCAACGCCCCTTTGCTTGGTGAGGGCTGTCAACCACAGACCACATGTTGCCCACAACCTTACATGCGACAAACACGCCGACTAGACAGTACCACGGCAGTATGTCAATTCATACTTCACCAGACATCACTTCACCAGACATGGGGGTCTTCAGTCCTCTCCCCAGCACTATTTGCAACATTTTTGTAATCGGCTTACAAGGGGGAGGATCTGCAAATTAGAGCCTGGCTCTTTGGCAATACGGTCAGCGCATGTGACTCTTACTCGGGAGTCTTGGGTTCAATTCACTGCCCAGGCCCTCCTTCGGCCTGCCACAGATACAAGAAGCAGAATCAGAGTCCCCATCCGATGCAATATGTTACTCAAAGAAGTAGATGACAAATTCACAAAGTGCAAACAAATATGTTAAAGCTATTGAACGATACTTCAGTGTATTTGACCTCCAGTTTACACAAGGGTTGAGAGTACATTTTAGAAGGCGTAATCCATTACCTTCCTGTATTGTGCATTTATAAGTATGGAGTACAACATTTTGTCTGCCATCATAGGGAGATATGACTGCGATACAGCGCCCATATTTCTGTTGAATGAGAGAGCAATACGCGTAGAACCTTGGGACTACTTTACACTAATTAGAACCAAATTAGTATGAAAGAATTAATTCATGAGTGCAAATGTATTGAACAGATTCTGCAACAAAAATTCCATGATTCCAACAAAGTTCCGTGATGACTCTGATTCCTAGCCATGTTTTCTGATTCAGTCCATGCCATGTTTTGTATTTTGCCTGTCTTTCTTTGTTATGTCCTTGCCTGCCATTTCCCATATTCACTGTTGATATATCACTTGGGATTTTGTTATTCTCATACCCTGTATTGCACTTTGTCTCCCCAGTCTTGTCTTGTGTTCTGAGACAGTTTTATTCCCCAGTCTTGTGTGCCACAGTTTCAGGTGATTTCATGGTTTCTGGGTTTCCAAACATTCCTTCCAATCTCGCTTGGTTCCTTTGCCTTACTTGTTCTATCTTTACTAACAATACGAAGTTTATTATTTTAGATAAATTACTAACATTAACTAACATTGTTTATAGTACTAGCTTACTAACAAGCACTAGGGATTGTATAGCTGCACACTAATTGACCAACGAGCTCTTGGCACTCGCTCTGCTCTAGTCTCCGCACCTTGACTTCGCTCAATTTACTTTGCTTTTACTTCAGCAGATTCTCCGCCCCTTTTTAAACACTGTTCTGCCTCTCACTCTGCACTCTAGAACTCCCTAACTGGAGTCGTCTGTTTGTCAGGCTGTCTGTGTAATCCCTGCCCGCGTCTTGACTTTTGCCAATTGCATGTGGTTAGGAACTTCCTCTTGTTCATTCCTTTGTTAATTAGACTGATCCAGCTCACCTGTTCCCTATTGTAGCAAGTGACTTCCTGTATGTGTATTTAAGCAGTCATTTCACTTCCAGCTCTTGTCAGAATGTTTCCCTTGTGCTGCGATTGTATATGCCTTGTACTCTATGCGTTACATTTCTGACTGGACCATCCCTGTTTCTGATTTTGGCTTTGTCTTGGATTTTTCTGCACCCGTGTAATGAACCTGTTTTGCCCCACCCTGAGTTTTGTGTTTGCTACCCTGTGTACGATTTGGATTACGCCCCTGGGATTCTGATTTTGGATTGTGGACTCTGTACTGTTGCTTTCTGCCCTGCGGAGGTTCACCTCCCAGCTTTAATAAAATACAAGTTTGCTTGATCTCTTTGTTCTCGCGCTTGGTTCCTGAACGCAACCTCACACATATGTATAGATGAGCTGTTGCTAATAATTCAGAGGATGAATGGATGAGAAAAGAAGAGAATAAAGGAAAGATTGAAAGAAATATTGTCAATGTAATCATTTTTTATAGGCAAATGACTCCGTTTAAATTACACACATCCATATTTCCTGTTTTGGAATCCCTACTTGATGCCATGAAGTGGTCCCTGAGGCCTACCTGTACTTGTCCCCCCCCCCCCCCCGCCCTTGAGACCTGCAGGTAACCTCACAAGCTCTAATTTCTCCCTGAAATTTTCCCTTACATAGATTCAAAGTCAGAGAAAGAATTTTTTTCATGCGTTGGACCGCGTCACACACATATCACACTTCTGCTGGTTGCCATTCACTGAGACAACATCAGACTGAGAAAAATTATCAAATCCAAGATGGTATGTTTTATGTCCACAGCATTACATCCATTGGAGAACATCAGGAACTGGTATGTGTGTTTTTTTTTTTTAAACTTTGCCCTGTAATTCAGCAGGACATATTTGGGAAACCTTTCTTTGGAAACCTTTCGATCTCCACCAGAATTCACAATAGAACTGAAGTTCCACAAGAGTCCATGCAACAGCATGGTTGTATTTTACAGAGCTAAGTATGGGCCCATAGGTCTTAAGGGGTTAAAAACTTGATGATAAAAGGAAATAATGCGGTTGATAATATATGAGAGCTTGGATTGCAAAACTGCCAGCCTTTCAAAATCATTCTCCATCGTTTTTCATTTATTTTATCGATCCTTCATTTAGCCAGGAAGGTCTCATTGAAACATAAAATCTCTTTTGAGGTAGTCCTGGTCAAGACAGCAGCATAATCAGGTGGACATATTAATAATTTAAAAAAAAATCATCTTTCAACACATATGTGCACAAAAGCAGCACCATGGAAATAGTAATAAGAGAGGCATACAGGTTATATCAAAGATATCTGAAACACATTCCACCTTAAATCACAGATTATGTAAAATATTGACGTTTCCTTCGGGGCAGTTTGTAAAGGACTTTAAAGAAGAGAGCGCTCCAAAGGTAATGGTGTTTTGCAGCTCAGAACCTCCAAAAACAAAGCAGCAGACAATCTGACCACCAGAGAGAGCCCTAAACTATGTTTTTGGCTCGGTGTCCGATTGAGCTGTAGGTTACAAATAACTGGACTTATTTATAGATGTTGTTACGTCAGATTGGCAGCTCATCAGAATTTTTTTGACTCTGCTGACAGTTCAGTGTAGCAAACCAAAGTCAAAATTAATCCGTACTTTGCACTACATTCAGGGCCACATGTTGTGGGCTTTCATAACAAGCAGTTGTGTAAATTGCAATGCAGTCTTACTGCTTTACACAACCCATTTCTAGAAAAAAGTTGGGACAATACAGAGAATGCAAGTAAAAACAGTAAACAGTGATTTGTAAATTTACCTTGACCCTTACAGTTATGATCCAGACCAGGGACCAAAGACAGAGTCAGAGTACAATCCAATAGTGGGGTTTATTGACAATAATACAGTAAGACAGATGGACGTAGTCCAAAGCAGAATAACACAGCCCAGGTTTGATGTAACAGGTAAGGGTACTCGGGAACATCCGTGCTGACCAGCGGCTTTCCGGATCAGGTGTCAGATGAAGGGCACACTTCGCCAGAGCCGAACTGTCAGATGGCAGGAGCAGGGAATTCAGCACGAACGCTGACCCAATCCTGATGACCACAGAAGACTGGGGAGATTGTTCCTAATAAACTGGGCAGAGGGACAGACTGGGGTTTGATTAATCGGATTGCAGTCCCAATCCTGTAAGCCGTGAGAAAGGCTTGGGAGCTTGTTCCTATTCACTGAACGAGGAGGAGAACGTCTGTATATTATTGTTATTAAAGGTTACAAATTATCTTTAAAAAAGGGGGCTTTACTAACAAATACTAGTCGGTGCTAAAATGCATATAGTGAGCGACACCCCAGCGAATCGCCAACTGAAAGTAGGAGGTATGAATACCTCAGTCAACACAGGTGAGGAGGGGGAAACATGACACCGCCAGTGAGGGGAGCCCACAGGACACAAAGTAACCAGAGGAGCCAATACTTCTGAGAAATACACAAGCTGCTGGATGGGAGGAGACACCAGAGGAATTCACATGAGGGTTGTAACACATACTTATTTAATTTATAAAATTAATTTGATTAATTTCCATTTAATCATCAGCTAAGTCAGGCCTCTAACATAGCGTGTGGCTTCCTAAACCTAACAGTGACTTAAATTAAGCTCTTATGCACAGGAAAAAGCCAAAAACCAGCTGACACAGCAGCCCTCCGGGATTTTAATTTGAGAGTCTTGCTTTATGCTGATATTTCTCCAGATTCCCTGGATCTGGTGCACTGTAGGGGGTGTTGCTTTGCTGTTTTAAAGTTGTTTTTAAATTGTTGGATTATTAAATCAGACAGATTTTCACAAAGTGGCGAGTCCCCTCCACTTATCTGAATATTTGTAACTTGAGTATCATTAGGTTGTATCTGCCCCAGAAACATATGAGTGTTAGAACCTTGTGTTACTGAGGCCACAAATTACTGGGTCTACTTTGGATGCTCTGCTGTGATGGTGAACCATTTCTGCAGACCCACACCAGCACAAAGACCATCACATCACGCTGCCAGATTGTTCACATTCCAGTCAGTTAGTTCTTTTTTTTGCCGCTGAAGGCTATAGGGTTGGCAAGCAGCTGGCAGGCTAATGTACCTGTACCTCTGTCGAGTTCTGCTCACACCCCCTTTTCATCGGAGTGGCTCGGCCTGGCAAACAGCGAGTCAGCGGCCTTTATCAACGTCTCATGCTTGCCATCTTATAATGATCGGGCTAATTTTGTTTGCATGGTGATTTTCATGTTGATCCACCCTTGTCTGTCTAGAATACATAGCATGCCCATTGTTTCGCAGAATGGAATTCAATAGGGCCCATTTGGTTTCCCAGTCATGATGGATAAACAACATTTTTATTAGGTTATGGGGAGTATAAAATCTGTGAAATGTTAATTTCAGTTTCTGTTTCTCAAATAGAATTGACAGCCAAGGGTCATTCTGAAACTTTACAAGATTATTTAAGATTCGTAACGGACCAGTCAACCAGATGCTGGAGTACTACCTTTCGCTATCTTGAAATCTTTTCCAAATTCAAAATTTGTGGGGGCCAATGGATTTCCCATCACCTGATAACTTTTGTTTTAATAATCAGGGTACGAAGAACCTCTTGCTGAACTATTTTGCTTTCAAAATGCTGAACCTATGTTTTCAATTTATGC
Source organism: Gymnothorax reevesii (assembly GCA_029721435.1). NCBI lineage: Eukaryota > Metazoa > Chordata > Actinopteri > Anguilliformes > Muraenidae > Gymnothorax > Gymnothorax reevesii. The sequence continues at coordinate 149,352,366 of CM056575.1, forward strand.
GGGAAAATGAAATATAAAATATTTTCAATTTACAATATAGTCCAATCTAATTGTAGAATTTGTTTGCATTTGATTGCAAGCTTCATAATGTAAGGCCACGCCTTCAGCCGTCCAGCTGACCGGTCCACTGTGGCTCGGATTGTACTTCATTCATTATTCAATTATCACTCACATCTGTTTCTCATTGCCACTGGCTGGTAGCAGTGTGTATTTAACACCGAGTTCACTCAGTCTTATTGTGAAGTCTCGTATATCCACGCTTGTGCAGCACTGTTCGTCTTATTTAGACTTACTCTCCAGATTGGCGTATCTACAGTAACAGAGTAACACATGAACAGAAAACACAAAATAAATTATTGAAATATAATAAAATGGTACTCACTGATAGGGAAAAAAATATGAAATTAGTCAAAAGAGAAAACAAACACAAGATGATGCATGATCATGTTTTTACTTTTAAGTTGATAACAGGTGTCGAAGGGCTAAATGGCTTGTTCCATCATTGCTGCAGCCTTATGTCTTAGGTATTGGGGAGGCTAAGAGATCTATGCACAGTGGTCAACCGTTTTGTTTACCTCTAAGTTGGAGTAAAGCCTGCATCAGGGCTGCCATTGAATAGTCAAAAAAATACATCCTTTTGTACAACCACTTTTCCTTAATCTTGATAGAAAATGTCATGAGGTTAAGGCAAGATTAGAAGAGAATTTATTAGCCCTTAGCAAAATACAGCTGTGGTGCTAAGAGTATTGTTCTGTGTTTACAAATGGATCTCTTGTCCGTCATGTTAGTTTGTTTTGACAATGGCCAGATGGATGATGCATCATTTTAAATATTGCTACCGTAGAGAATTCTGGGATAGCATTATTGCCTTTCATTTTGGAAAGGATGGTCCGGCGTACCCCATGCTAAAGAAAGCAGAAAGACGTTGAAGCCTGTACCCATGGTATTAAGAGAATTCAAGCTACACTTAATGCAGCTGCATTGTAATACTTCCAGGTCATTTTCAAGGAGTTTGGAACTTTCTGAAAGATAATGGACTATTGAAATGCAGCCAATGGTTGCACATCTTCTGAGCTGGAAGGCTGGTTTTTGGCCAACAAGTTACCATTACCAGTTTTCTGACAGCGCTATAAAGTACATTGGTTCTTCAGCTGAGCAAAATGTTAAAGGGACACTCCATGGTAACCTTGTGATAATAATTAATATACAAACAGTCAATGGGCTTAGTTCATTAGCGCCATGTTCACTAACTTCGATTCATTTTCATCATTAGGCTAGCATGTAGCACGAAGTGTCCCTATAGAGACACCTAGGCAGTCTACAATAATTAGGCTTCAATTGAGTTGACTAATTACATGCAGAGCTGATGTGATTCCCTGAAGCAGATCAGCTCGTGTTGCACTCCAGCTGCAGGCCGCCAACAGCCGGCCCTCAGATCTCTAAATCACCGATGCGTTAGGAGTATTTGTTGACTCCGGGGCAGCCGCTGGCGCTCGGTGGAGCCCTGCTTGGACCAACTGAATAGCTGTACTGCTGAGGAAGCTCCTGTACTGTCCCCACTGGGGCTCTGCGCTCTGGGGGAGAGTGTGTGTCGTTTGAGGCCTGGTGCTGGTGCAGGTGCTTATGATTGTGTTTTTGGGTCTGGTTTGCGTGTTCGTGCTGTTTGCCCGCGTCCGGTCCTTGTTCCTCCTCGTTCTTCGCTTCTTTGAGCTTTTTACCCTGGAAAAACACAAGCAGGGTCACAGCTCTGTCTCTTTCTCAGATTTCAAATTTTATTTGTTTGAATAGTGCTTTATTCACGTGAAAAAAAAATTGCATCAGTATTACTCAAGTAAGGCGAGGAAAATGGGAAACATCAGAGAGGAATGAAATAAAACTGAATAGTTTGATTACAACAAACAGTGCTAACCCATCCCAGACTGCGACAGACACCCTTGCAGCACACACAAGGACTTAACTGATTGGAGACAACCCAGCCGCACAACACCCCGTCTTCTGAACATTATTAATAGAATCTCCATATGTATCAATCTCTAAGGAACTAATTATATTATTTACCTGTGGCTCGTAGATCTCACACCAGGCAGTACTAATATCCTGCCTTGTGGATGGAATTTCTGGTGATTCTATGAAGGGCACACTGATTGTACCACAGAATCCCTTGTGCTTTGCGGGAAAGGAAAAAAAAAAATACTTGCAACATGACCACTTTAGAGTAAAAAACCTTCTTAGTACTGTACATTTATATCAGTCACTGGAGTGCTAAAATTCTCATATTTGGCAACATCACCCTGCAAAAAATGTTCTGTAGGACTTCTATGGAATTCTATGGGACATCAATGGAACTCTATAGAACATTTTAATAGAACAGCATGTTCTATAGGATTTTCCATTTGTTCTATGGGAATTTGCTATAGATACCTGTAGAACACCTCGATGGAAAAGAAAGTCCTATAAGATTATTGCTGTTCCATAAGACCTTCCTATAAAACACCCTAGTTGAAAAACCTGTTCTATAGGACTTTGATGGTCTTTGGGACCTTCTAATACAACAAAGGCTTAATGGGAAAGACATCTTAAATAAGGGTTAAAAAATAGGCGTGCAATGCACGGAATACCCCTCAGCCCGATGTCGTCTCCAAAAACTTCCGACGCCTGCCCGCCGGCCGCCCGCCCAACCGCACGAAGGATAGCAATGCCCCGTCAGCCTTTAGAGGGCTGAGGGGTAATAAAAATAAAAATAAAAATAAATCTTATGACTCCTTGCAATGCTCTGTCGAAGGGTCAGTTTACTTTATGTGTACCCGGGTTCTAGAAGTGAGAGAACTGACTAATGGTATGAAAATGTGTGATGCGCAATGATATCCATTATACTGAAGTAGCAAGGAAATCTTGTCCCATTTAATATTAAGGTGTGCTTAAGCACATGGGATACCAGGCACATACCAACTCATTGATTCTCTGATCAGACGATTGATTGACTGACTGACCACACAACTTAGCAGTATTTCAGTGACGGTTTATGAAGAACTCTTTCCATTTCCTCGGCAGCAATTCAAAAATATAAATGCAAGGCATTCCAACTTTATTATGCTATAATGGAAAAATTCCTCTTTTGCTTACAAAGACAAACAACGGGGCATCTGTTGGGTTCAGCAAAGCAATTCAAATTGATCAGGATCAAGTACTATTTTTCCACAGTAATCTCTTATCGAACCCACTCTAAAGGTTATTTCAAACACTGAATGTTCAAGCTGCCGGATATATCACTGGGTTAAAACATCGCATTGTGGAACAGAAGTGTCTATCACAGTGCGAGTTTGAACCCCGGTCGTACCAGTCGCCAGTGAATGGCAGCTTTTTCAGAATAGCGCACAGTTGGCCATTGCACTACAGTGGTTCTCAAACTCGGTTTTGGCGCCCCCCTGTGTTTTCTGGTTTTTGTTCCAGCCACAACTGCAAATCTAGGATTTTAAATAGCTGTTACTTTGTCTTAATTAGCAGCATTCCATGTTTAGAGTAGTTATTTACCATCTTAAGTCACATTTGTATGGGCATATCCATTCTGCTATGAAGAATAAAAATCCTTGAACATATTGTGCTTAATTTTCAATATTGCTAGGATTTTCAAGTGAAAACATTTTTTAACAGATCAAATTAGACTCTGAGAAATTTATTAAGCTCCAAATTAGATTTCTGAATACAGGTCTTTTGAGTTTTTCCAAAATAACCTGCCTGAACCAAATAAAATCAACAGGAAACACAACAGGTGTGACTCGATTGTTTGCCAAATAAATCGTCGGGTTTTGCCACCATGTGTCAAGAGTTTAACCAGTGAGGAACCTTTTGATTATTGATGTTGATTTAACGTTTGGTTAAATTGTTTCCCTCTGCCAATATTTACAATAAATCTCAATGTGGATATTTGCATAAATGCACCTAATTAGAACAAATCAACAGCTTGTTAAATCCTAAGATTGCATTTGTGGTTGGAACAAACACCAGCAAACACAGGGGGGCGCCAGGACCGAGTTTGAGAACCACTGCACTGCAGGGATGCAAATTGGGAAGGAAAAAAAAGTTCTATGGAGATTTTCTATGGAACTGTTTATTACAGAAATTTTCTATAAGACCTTTTTCTACAGGACTTGAGGCACTAAAGTTTTACAGAAATTCTATTGAATTGTTCAACAGGATTCTTATAGAACATTTGTTGCAGAGCAGTGGCGGCTGGCGTTGGCTAAAGTTTTCGCTCACTTTAAATGCCAGACTTCCATTCGAAATGAAGCATTTATCAGCACATCAACTGCTTTATTTTTCTCTTGAGGTAATATTTTGAGAAAGAAGCCTGAGCAAAGCTTACCAACGTGATGGTTAATGCAGTATGTCACACACCAAATATCACACCAAAGCCGACCAGAATTATCTAGCATGCTGCGCGGCAATTTAGCAGAGCGAACACATTGAAACTGGTTAATGCAGTATGTCACACACCAAATATCACACCAAAGCCGACCAGAATTATCTAGCATGCTGCGCGGCAATTTAGCAGAGCGAACACATTGAAACCAGTTCCATACAAAAATTCCATCATGGAAAGAGTGAGGTATAGGACTAATTAAAGCAAATTACAAATTGACGAAATATTTTGGTCTCAGTTTTTCAGTACATGACATCAGCATTTGGTCAAATAGAATTTTTGCACGTACCAACAATCGTGACCTTCCATGTGATTTTGGTACTTCGGGGTAAAATTCAATTATTGAGAAATCACGTAGCAAAGACATCCACTGTAGTATTATGAGTGCTTCCTGTTTGTCTCGCTGTCAAAGCCTCTCAGAGCTACAAGACTGCATGCAATTAAATAACTGAGTAGAGCAGGAAGTGATCTTCATTTAGACAGTAACCTGAACTGAGCAGCTTTTTAGGTTTTTGAGATAGAGTTGTTTAAAGTTTGGTGGAAAATCCTTGATCAAAATAAGCACTAGTGCTTCAGATACTATAGCAGACAGTCCTCTAGTTCAGGAGAGTGAGTCTGAAGAGCTTGAACAAGAGTATATGGGTGATATTCAGCAGCAGAGCATTGAAGTACCTTTTTAACATGAATGTGAATTTCACTGTTAATTCAGATTCAAACACTTCTGAGCTAACAGAAATTTCAAGTGTGTCAAGTGTGCTGATGACAAGTCAACAAAAAATAAATGTAATAAATTTTAAAAATAAAAAAATTCAAAATGAATTTTTTAAAGCACATTTTACAGTTTTTGCACTGCAAGCACTTTGCAGAAAAACTTGTCGTAAACCCCCTCAAATCTTGGGAAACAATGGTGAGGAAAAACTCCCCAATAGACGCTGCATATTTGTTCAGCTGGAGGAATGATGGATATTGCTGGTACTTACAGCAAATTCACAGTCCATCAGACTGCACTGCGACACGTTTGCAGCAGGTGTTTCCTTTGAACACACTGTCTCCTGAATGGTGAATTCCACATCCAAGACCATACCAGCAAGAAACTGAGTGAAACAATGGAATGACAGGTTAGGGGCACTTAGACCAAAATTTGCCACATTCTTCAGTCTATGAATCTAGTCAGATTCCAACCCAGTGTCCTTCGAGCACCAAACTGCCAGAGCTAGTAAGGGTTTGGGTTTAGGTGTGTTTATTTGTTTCTTAATACTCACTGGGGTCTTTTTGTGCCTTCACAAACAGAAACACAAGTGGTGATAACATTATGCACCAACGGCAGATTTATTGCCTTTGCTCAGTTTGTTAGTTTCATGCCCTGAAATAAAGGCGTTTGCACTGTAATTGTTTGAACGGCGTGTCAGAGGGTGTGTCACGGCATAAAGTTGGCGCAATGCAAGTTTTGTGTCACGAAACTTCTTTGCATTTTACGCAACCAGATGTATGAGTAGCACCACTGCAACTTGACGTGAGCGAAATACATATTGCAGAAAACCAAACAATTGCAAGAAAAACAAACGCCAGACGGTCCTCGGGAGAGAGGAAGCCGTTAACTGCTTCTTACAGAGATTCTGATTCTCATTGTCAGTTGGGGCCAGCTTAGGTCTCACTGAGTTTTCAAGCTTATAATTTCTCTCTTTTAAAAAAGTTCCAAATGCGAATGCCACCCATTCAGTACTAATATCCATATAAACCCTCCAACAGATGGAAGGCAGTTCTGCTGCCCTTTTTTAGGTTGGTTTTATGATTATGCCTGAATTTTCCTTTATGTTCATAAATGCGCAAAAATAACTTTCAAGCACTTGCAGCTATCTAGTCTGCAAACATTTGGTCAGAACCCTTGAGTTGATGCAGACTGGAAATCCTCTCCTTAAGCTGCTTTCACACCAGAGACGAAAAATTTTTGCACAACTGATTACATTCAAAGTCAATGCAAAGACATGAATACACAGAAAAACATGTATTTGTGTCTTTGCATTGACGTTGAATATAATCTGATGTGCGAAAAACTTGTTTCACGTCCGGTGTGAAAGCAGCTTTAGTTGGGAGGCAAACATCAACTTTAGTCGCCATCGACAAAATCAACGACATTATTCACTTCAATTTCAGTTAAATTCAATTCTATTTGTACAGTGCTTCCATCGACGAGCTGTCGCATATACACTTCACACAGTAAAAAGGGCAGAGCCCAGCAGTATCCCCAAAATTTTAAATGAGGCAAAAAAAAAATAAAAAATCCCAAAAGGGAGAGAAATCCTCAAACAGTGGTGAAAAAAAAGTCATGATCGCTTTAAAAGTTTTAAAGCACTAGCATCTTTTGCTTCAGGAAGTGGGGAGGCAGGGATGGGGTAGGATCAGCACTGCAGGACAGCAGCAGCCAGCATCTCTGGTTTCCAGAGAAATCATTCCAACCCCCCCACCCAGAAGTAGCTTTTCCCTTCAAGCAACCCTCAGCTGCATAATGATGTAAGCAGCAAGTGCCAACAGAAATCAAAAAACAAAACAAATATGTGTATGCATGGACATTTTGTACAATCCCATGAGATTTTTCCATGTGTCATTAAACCAGTCCTCTATTTGTCCCATCCAGCATGATAATGCACAATGGGGTCCCATGTGCGTGAGTCGAAAAAAGCGTGTGACTATGCGCTTTTCGGCCTAGGCGTATTCTCCCCTCGACTTAAGTCTGTGCATTACGTGCCCCGAAGGCAGTTACGCACTTGGGGCAGAGCAAGGCCAAAACCGGGGCGTTTCTCATGCAAATAACACTTACACGTATTCTCCCCCCTGGTTTACACGCTTTTTCTGTTAAACGCTTTTGACGGCTGTATTAAGGTCAAGCGCCAACATAAGGCTAAATGGAATATTGTGTTTGATGTCGTTTCTCGGCCGAATTTTAACATTATTATTAATTTATTTAACATGGTAAAGTTTGAGACATTCAATATTCGATTGTTCATCCTTATTTCTAAACTACACTTCTCATAGCCATAATAAATTATCAAACAAAATCATCACACGATATTACGCAACAGCCTCTTCTCCAATTAGTTCAATTACAAACGCATTACAAACAATTACAAACATACCGGTGGTCATCAAGGTCACAACTGCGCTGTCGGTCCTGGCATCAGGGTCGTTCCAGAGAGTGGCTGGTGATATCATGCACATATCACAGGCGTCTGTGTCAAGGTGTTTGACACAGTTAGCTGGCGCTATGCTGCACCACATCAGCCACTTTAAAACTCCCTGAAACACCAGCTGAAAGACGGAAAATTTGGGGGGGGGGGGGGTTCTACCCGGTCGCCAGGTTCCCCAGTGTTGTGGGAGCCAATGATTGTACTCACGTTGCAATCAGAACCCCTTCCACTAAAAAGAAAATGTACAGAGACCGTAGACGTCGGCACACCATTAATGTTCAGGTTGTGTGCGATCATGATACACGCATATTAAGCATCTGCGCCAAATTCCCTGGCTCGGCCTATGACGCCTATGTACTGCGCAACTGCTTTAAATTCCAAAAAAATACAATAAATACACTGCCCGGCCAAAAAAAAGTCGCACACTCAAATATATAGTTTGGACCCCTGTAGCTTTGATTACAGTGCATATTCATCTTGTCATTGTTTTGACAACTATATGCAATGCCAGAACATTTATTTTCGACCAGAAATGCCATAATTTTTGGCTGAGATCTTGTCTTCTCAACATAATGGTTGAAGCACTCAGTGGTCTTTCTTGAGCACATCCCAATAACTTACAATGTGTTTAAGGTCAGGACATTGTGGTGGCAAATTTGTTTGTGAAAATGAATCCTCATACTTGTTTTTGTCATTCATGGTTTTCTTTGCTAAATTCAGGCCAATAACTTGCCCGTTCTGAAATACTGTTTCATCTTTTCCACCATCGAGGGATGTGACTTCCGATATGATTTTTTAAGAAATGAGTAGCGACGCGGCTTAAAATTATTTATTATAATTGACAGCTTTATTTATTATTATTGACAGCTGAAACATATTAATAACCGCAATAATGATCCAATTATAGAATTTGTTCATTAATTTCCAAACGGTGACTTTTTTTTTGGCCAGGCAGTGTATTTGAAATTATATTAAGCTTGTATCTATCGCAGTGATACTTTAATTATAGGCAAATAACAATGACCATTTTACGTAACCCTCCTTCATCCGTATCCACTCCAAGTTCTTCTCCAAGCACTTCCACTGCAGAAAGAGTGGATGCCACCTCCTCCTCTCAAGCAGTGAAATCCACCGGGGATGATGGTTGCCCACCACCTGTTGTGTGTACACTTCTCCAGTGTGCAGAGAGCCTGGCTTTTACAGCGCCCCGTAGAGCTTTAAATCAGGGATACTGCGCTTACATCTCCCCACCGAAGCCACATCCAGAACGATTCGCAGCTTTCTTCCTCAGATCAGCCTTCAGTGCCCCTTGCCATACAACACCTCGAGGTGCCTCTTCACTGATTTCACCAAAACCTCTAACTCCTCATCTGTGAAATTTGGTTTTCGGCTTTGGCTCGACGTAGCCATCATTGTCTTCATGTTCTATTAAAAAATGCAACTGCCTATTATGTTCGTGATAATATAAAAAGTTGTGATATTCTCACGATTGAGGAGATTGATTTTCTAATTGAGGATATCTGTATTAGCTAACTTGTCTTTGTAATTTTTTTACGATTGAAAATACTGTGTATTTTAATGTGTGAATAAAGATATTATTAAATAGGCTACTCTAGATTGAGCCCTACCCTGGCCAATACCAAAGCACTACCCATCTGTTAAAGTGCCAGTAAGTACCTTGCATTTCTTCAATGTGACAACATATAAAAATGGTATCAGTAGGTAGGGAAATCATTCATCTTCACATCGATATGTTATACAAATTTTTACGACATCGAAAAATATGGATTTTGATGTTAAAAACTCACTCAACCCTCAAACTGTCGTGCGAGCGAAAATGTGATGTCATTAGAGTAAGTTCCCTTTCTTCTGTGCCACGTTACGTGTGACGTAGCACACACAACAGCAATGGCGGAAAGAATCAAGTTGACAGCCTCGGAGAGAAAACGCAGGAAAATTGCTCTTGATGCCAAAAGAAGACGATCCCTCGTATATATTGGGAGTGCTATTGATCGGTGGAAGAGTCTGAGAGAGTGACTGGGCATTGACAATGACTGCGTTTACATGCGCACCAATATTCCTGTATTAATCGGAATATTAGAATATTCTGATTGCGTACCTGTCATGTAAACGCGTGCAATAACCCGATTAAGGTCATTTTCCGATTCCGATTAAGACCCCTGGCATATGCCTGTTTTAATCGGAATATTTGCTCATGTATACACCTTAATCGGAATATGCCCCCGAACAGAATATTCAACTATGTGTGCGCCTGTTCAGTTCGCAAGAAATTTGCATTTTTGGAGCGAATAGGGGACGACTGTGTGTTATCAGATAATGAAAGAGATGAATATATTGGAATATATCGATGGTCCATAGCACCGTAACAACGATATCTTTAAGGTGTGCGAAAAGTGGAGAGGCTGGTTTTGTGTTAACTGCCAAGTGCCAACGAAGTTCAGCATCGCTGGAAAACTGAAGGCGGTATATTCCAAAGCGAAAAAAATAAAGGCAGTGGCTCTTCTAATGCCAGTCGTAATCTTACTCCAATTTGCTATAGTGGCTTCTGTATGTTCCTGCACAATGTAGGAAATCGGGACTATAATGTATCGTCTGACGTTAGCTAGCGAGACGGCTATAACACTACTTATGTTTTCTTGCTAGTTGCTTAATTTTGCTAACGGGATAGGTAGTTATGAGAGTTGTTATGACTTAAAAAAATCACAACAAAGAAAACTGGCAAGTACAAAAAAAAAATTTATTCCTAAAAAAAAAAATGATCCACAATGTAAATTCTCTAGTAACACTGCCACTATTTAACTGTTACCAAAACAAAACTCTGGTCTGCTCTCTTCTGCTGTCTCTCTCTCTGTTGTCTGTCTCTCTGCTGTGCTTAAAATCACAGCCTTTTTATAGTCTAGCAACCTTCCAGAAAGATCCACAGGATTCCAGGGAAATCCCGCCCCCTCCAAGCAGGAAAGTGCCAGAAGCTTCTAGAAATTACTAGACTTTTCTTAATGATTTTACAAACACGCCACCAGATGGTGCCAATGAACAAAATAAATATAGCTGACCAGCAAGGCAGCAAAACAGCATGCAACAAACCTTCATTTACAAATGAAATACAATGCTTTACAAAAAATGATCATACATAACACCTCCCCTCTTTAAGAAAAGAAAGGTTTGCTAAAAGCTTTCTTTTGTTAAAATTAACACAGTTTTATAATCAGAACAATCTTGAATTTTACACAAACGTGTTATTGATCATGATAACAATCATATACATAACAACCAGTGTACGTCTCACAATCAAATAGAAAAGTAAAATTACATTTTTCACAATCAAAAAAAGGAAATAAAATTACATGCGTGAAAGTGTATCTGGGATTACATTATCTTTTCCCCTGATGTGAGAAATGTCCAAATCATACTCTTGCAAAAGTAAACTCCATCTCAGTAATCTTTGTTTCTTGTTTTTGATCTTGTGCAAGAATGTGAGGGGATTGTGATCACTGAAGACCTTGATGGAAGTAGCTGAACAAGTCAAATAGACTTCAAAATGTTGTAAAGCCAAAACCAGTGCCAAACATTCTTTTTCAATTGTTGAGTAGTTTTTCTGATGTTTATCAAACTTTTTGGAAAAGTAACAAACGGGATGATCTACTCCATCAGTGTCTTCTTGCAGTAAAACTGCACCTGCACCAATGTCACTGGCATCAACTGCCAACTTGAACTCCTTTTTGAAATTGGGAGATAAGAGAACTGGTGCATTTTTGAGAATAGCTTTCAGCTGGTCAAACGAATGTTGACATTTTTCATCCCAAACAAATTTTGCATTTTCTTCAGTAAATTTGTCAAAGGTTCAGAGATGATCGAGAAATTTTTACAGAATTTTCTGTAGTAGCCAGCCATCCCTAGAAATCTCATTAGCTGTCATTTAGTTGTTGGCTCAGGAAATTCAGTGATAACTTTGACTTTTGCATCAACTGGTTTGACTTGACCCTGTCCTACAACATGACCCAAGTAAACAACTGAAGCTTTACAAAAGTCACTTTTAACAAGGTTGATAGTCAGCTTAGCATCACTCACTCTCTGAAAGAAGTTTCTGATGTAGGTGAGGTGCTCTTGGAAGCTGTCACTGGTAATGATTATGTCGTCGATATAGGCCTCACATCCTGGTAGTCCAGCAATCACTCTGTTTACCAGACGTTGGAAGGTGGCCGGAGAATTTTTCATTCCAAATGGCATGACCTTGTATTGGTATAATCCATCTGGTGTGACGAAGGCAGAGATCTCCTTTGCTCTATCTGTTAGAGGGATCTGCCAGAAGCCCTTGAGGAGATCAAATTTTGTGACATACTTTGACTGTCCAACTTTGTCAATCCAGTCATCAATCCTGGGAATAGGATATGAGTCCGTTTTTGATAGAGCGTTCGCTTTCCTGTAGTCTGTCACCATTCTATATGTTCCATTGGGTTTGGGAACTAGGATGCATGGAGAACTCCAGTCACTGTAACTTGGTTCAACAAAGTCATTTTCAAGCAGATATTTGACTTCTTGTTTAAGGTATTCCTGCTTCTCTGGATTCATTCTGTAGGGATGCTGTTTTACAGGCTTGGCATCATCTTGTAGGATGACATCATGGTAAACCAAATCAGTCCTTGATGGAACGTCAGGGAATATGTGACTATATTCAAATATGAGCTGCTTTAGCTGCTGTTGTTGAACAGGATCCAGGTGGGACAACTTATTGTCAATATTTTGAAGAATGTCTGAATTTTCAAGTTTGACTGGACCAGGTTCATTTTCTAAGGGGCAGTCACAATGTTCTTTGGAATTTTCCAGTTCAACGGTATTTACCACATTGACTGGCTTTTGCTGAGTGTCTCTATCAATGTATTCTTTCAGCATGTTGATGTGACACATTTGTTTTTGTTTCCTCCTTCCAGGAGTTAAAATTATGTAATTTAGATCACTGACCTTTTTGAGGACAGTGTAAGGGCCAAAATATCGGGCTCTTAGCGGGTTTCCAGGAACTGGCAAAAGTGCAAGAACTTTGTCACCAGTTTTAAAACTTCTATCTTTTGAATGAAGGTCATATCTGGCTTTCATTTTGCCCTGAGCTTCTTTGAGATTAGACTTAGCAAAGTCACAAGCCTTAGAGAGATGATTATGGAAGTCAGAGACATACTGAAGCAAGTTCATTGGGACATCATCTTCGGCCAGAAACTTTTCTTTCAGTAGCTTCAAAGGTCCACGGACTGTATGCCAAAAAACAAGCTCAAAAGGACTGAACCCAAGAGACTCCTGAACAGCTTCACGGGCAGCAAACAGAAGAAGATGGACACCTTCATCCCAATCTTTCTCTGTGTCAAGGCAGTAGGTCCTTATCATGTTCTTCAGGGTTTGATGGAACCTCTCCAAAGCACCTTGACTCTCAGGATGGTAAGCTGATGACCTGTATTGTTTAATACCAAGCTCATGCATAACTTGTTGAAATATGCCAGACATGAAATTTGTTCCTTGATCAGACTGAATAGACTTAGGAAGACCACCTAAGCAGAAAAACTTGGTAAGAGCCTTGATGATAGTCTTCGCCTTGATATTACGAAGTGGAATTGCCTCAGGAAACCGGGTGGAAGCACACATGATAGTCAGTAAGTACTCACAACCAGATCTAGTCTTCGGTAATGGTCCAACACAGTCAATGATGATCCGACTGAAAGGTTCTTCAAAAGCGGGAATGGGCTTAAGTCGAGCCTTTGGAATATTTTGGTTCGGCTTCCCAACCATTTGACAAGTATCACAGGATTTGCAGTACTCCTGTACATCAGATCGCATGGAAGGCCAGAAGAAATGGTTTCTGACACGTTGAAGGGTCTTCTTGATACCCAAATGACCTGACATAGGATTGTCATGGGCCAGACTAAGAGTTTCTTGACGGTACGGCTTTGGAAGAACAATTTGATGGGTGATCATCCACTCTTCACCTGCAGGAACATTGGGTGGACGCCACTTTCTCATAAGCACACCATTTTTGTAGTAAAAACAGACAGGAACTTGAGTAGCCTCTTGTTCACTTGCAGCCTGTGGTAGGAGACGCGCTAGATCACGAGCTTGTTGTTGCTCATGAATAAGTTGTTTTCGAGACAAAATGTCATCAGAATGACCTGACAAGGACAAGTCTGAAGATATCTCAGACATCTCAGGACTGGAAGGTTCCTGATGAAAAGACTGCCCAATGAAGGTGTCAGGTTAAAGTCCAGGTCAGCAACATCCTGAATAGCCTTTTTGGCCATAGAACGAGTAACTGCACATGAAGGATAGAGGTCTGGAATTTCCTCCTCTATAGAGTCAGATTCTTGATGAATCAAAGGAGTGTCAGTGACAATAGGGTAGGGCACAACCTTATCCCCAGCAAGATCATTACCAAGAAGCAAATGAATGCCTTTGAAAGGAAGAGAAGACCTAACACCAACAGTAACAGGCCCAGAGACCAAGTCTGATTTGAGATGAACATTATGGAGAGGTACACTTGTAAAACCACATTCAACTCCTTGAATAAGGACATTAGCCTGAGTAGACGATTTGTCCGAAAAAGGCAGAATATCTGCAAGAATAAGAGATTGGGAAGACCCAGTATCCCTTAGAATTCGAACAGGAGCAGATGAGGAAAAATCATGTGAAAGTGAGACAGAACCATCGGTGATGAATGGCTCAAAACCCTCCATAACAGAATCAGACACTGAAGGTAGAAGATCAGGTGAACTGACCATTGATACAAGAGATTCTCTCTTTGTCAAAGCAGTTGGCTTGGTTTCTTCTCGTTGTTGTTTTTTCTTGAGAGCATAACACTCAGAAATAAGGTGACCTTGCTTTTTGCAGTATTGGCAAGACACAGAGGGTAAAGAATCAGAGGATTGCTTCTCACTGGAAGGTTTCCTTTCAGAAGTGGCCTTAGAATCATTAGAAGTGTTATAAGAAGAAGTCTTGGACTGAAACTTGCTTTGAAATTTTGAAAAAGTGGATTTTTGGACAAAAGAAGACTTGTGAGTCAATGCATAACTATCAGCTAGGGCAGAAACATCTTGCAAAGTATTGGCTTGTTTTTCCTCAAGGAAAGTTTTAATATCAGGCTGGATACACCTTTTGAATTCCTCAACCAGAATAAGTTGCCTCATTCTATCAAAATCTTTTTCAACTTTCATGGAATTACACCACTGATCAAACAACTGTTCCTTTAACCTGCCAAATTCAACATGAGTTTGACTGGCTTCCTTGCGAGAATTCCTAAATTTTTGCCTGTAAGCCTCAGGGACTAATTCATAACCCTTCAGAATGGCAGATTTGACAAAATCATAATCAGCACACTGTTGGACAGATAACTGGTTATAGATTTTCCTAGCTTTACCAGTAAGAACACTTTGTAACATCATTGTCCAATGCTCTTTTGGCAATTTCAAATTTTCAGCAATTTTTTCAAAATGGGTAAAGTATTGGTCAACATCATTTTCTAAGAAAGGAGGAACAAGTCTGATATGTTTAACCACATCAAAATGATCAGAAAGTCCAAATGATTTTGGAACAGTACCTGCTTCTATTCTCTTCATTTCCAATTCGAACTGCATCCTTTTTTCTTCTAGTTCTTTCTCTTTCTCCCTCTCCAACCTTCTTTCTTCCATCTCCATCCTTCTTTCCTCCATTTCTTTCTCCAACCTTCTTTCTTCCAGCTCTCTTTCCTTCTCCCTCTCCAACCTTCTCTCTTCCAGCTCTAGTTGTTTTTGGCGCAGCTGGAATTCAAGTCTTTGCAGCTCCATTGCAGGCACTTCCACAGCTTTAATTAATTCTGCTGCTTCTTCCCCAAAGATATCTTCATCGATGAAATGTTGCACCAAAATGTTGAATATTTCTTGTTTCTTCATTGATGACTTCACATCAGATAATCCCAGGGTTGAGGCTATTTGTAGCAAGTCCTTCTTCTTTGCCAGCACAATTAATTCCTGGGTTGGAGTTTTCAAAAAACTTTCCACATCAAAAGTCATGATTGCTGGTTTTTAAACTAGTCAAAAGATTTAAAATAATAATCTTGGGTGAATCCAATCTCGGTGGAACCTCCAATTTGTTATGACTTAAAAAAATCACAACAAAGAAAACTGGCAAGTACAAAAAAAAAATGTATTCTTAAAAAAAAGTTGTACAAAAAAATGATCCACAATGTAAATTCTCTAGTAACACTGCCACTATTTAACTGTTACCAAAACAAAACTCTGGTCTGCTCTCTTCTGCTGTCTCTCTCTCTGTTGTCTGTCTCTCTGCTGTGCTTAAAATCACAGCCTTTTTATAGTCTAGCAACCTTCCAGAAAGATCCACAGGATTCTAGGGAAATCTTGCCCCCTCCAAGCAGGAAAGTGCCAGAAGCTTCTAGAAATTACTAGACTTTTCTTAATGATTTTACAAACACGCCACCAGATGGTGCCAATGAACAAAATAAATATAGCTGACCAGCAAGGCAGCAAAACAGCATGCAACAAACCTTCATTTACAAATGAAATACAATGCTGTACAAAAAATGATCATACATAACAGAGTGTAATTTTAGGTTCAACGTTTGATCGCTAATATTTGTGGAACTGTCAGGTCGTCAATCTCCACAATCAGTACTCAGTAGTGATTAGTGTCGTGTAGGAGAGCTGATAGCTGCACAAAGTTCATCCTTGCAAGAAATTCTACAGTACAAGTTGGCAAATGAGTGAGATGGCAAGCTGGCAAGTTAGCTGGCTAATAACTAACATAACTTGAGTAGAGGACATCCTGACTGTAATTTAAAGTAAGCCGGCTAGCTGGTCGAGTAATGATAACCACAAGGCACGCAGCGAAAGCGGGATGTTTTCAACCCAGTTGAGTCGCAATTTTTTTCCCGAGGTCGAATTTTGTATTGTCCAGGCGGATACGGGAGTTCATAAGAATAGCAAATTGCAGTAAGCTCACGACTGGCTAAAAATAGCCACTGCCAAAAACAAAACAATACCAGCGACCCTGATCTAGCCAGTTTCATTTATTTCGCGGTCCTGGATGAAATTCTGGGACAGAGACCGCTGGCGATGGCAATGGCCAAGAAAGTGGAGTCGATGTCGGCTTTAAAGCTCTAACTGAAGGCAACTAAAGCCATGACGATTACTTTCGAGTGTTATATTTGCTGAAAACTCAATGTTGAGATTGGACCCAAGTAGTGGATATGCTAATGAACATGTTAATGGTATACTCCCATCGCTCAGCGCATGTAAACATCTTATTCGGAATATTACCTAAAACGGAATATGAACCATAATCGGAATATGATGTGCATGTAAACGCAGTCAGTGATGAGTTGGCCCTAACTTTGATGGATTAGTAAATTGAAATACCGTGTTGGTTTCTCTTAGCAACATTTTTCGCGCTACTCGAGTTCATAAAAGTAAACAACGTAAATGGTAGTGTGCCTCGAATGGGGGAATTATGTATTGCTTATCGTGTTTTGCTTAACGTTTGACAGGTTATTGCAGTCGTGAAATCGTGATGTATCTTTGTTTACAGTGCGCGATTTCGACCCACAATGCTTTGCGCGGTGAATAATCTAGCCGATCTATTTTTAGACCGGGAAACCCCTTTTTGAAAAATTGCATTTCCTAAGGTTATTTTTGGTCAAATATTTTTTATTATTTTTTTTGGGCCATATTACAGACAGCTTGATTTTTGGAATTTTAAAAAAAAAACACATGCAAGGTACTTACTGGCACTTTAATCAATTTTAGCCAATAAAGAATAGCCGACACGGGAAGAATCATTATCAGTAAATGGGATAATTGATTAAAATAAAGTATTACGCACAAGTTCAAGTGAATGTGTCGCTCAAATCAAATGGGACATAATAGGCTATGGATAAGGAATTGTGTGATTGCTGAGGCGGTTTCGGGGCGGGGGGACCGCGTGCGGAGTCAGAATCCTTTGTTTGTTAAAGCATTGCCTTGTCCTGTAGTTGCCAACCTGACATCGGAGTATTTTGAAATTTCAAGCACACAATTTCTAAATGAGATCATATAAACTGTTTTTCTTTGTTATTTTTGTGTGACTAGAATGTTCTATTTACTTGTCTCTGATCCTGTCTTCCACAGAACAAACAGGCTAGTGTAGGAGGGGCACATTTTCAATGTTCTGGTTGAGAAGCACTAAATTCTATATTTATTATTTCATTATCGCGGCAATTTGTTTGTTTGCATAACTTTAATGCCATGATGGCTAGAATAAGAAATAAAAAAGAGATGCCTGCATTACTTCTTGTAATTGGCACAGACATAGTCTACAAGGCCTGCTATTACAGCGGCATATCGTCGGCCTGCTGATAATACCTTGTATCTTCAAAATGATAAACTTCACAGGAAAATAAAAGATATATATAATTTAAAAAAATAACAATAAAATAATATAAATGGATAAATGTAATTTAAAATTAAAAAAGTGTTTAATTCTGCATGTAAGCATAGTGGACATACAAGTTTTTGTTTCTTACCAGTTTGGAGATACGAGGTTTTATCAGCAGGCCCACGATATTCAAATTTAAAGTCTGGTTTATGTTTTCCATGGACCACTTTTCATGGTTAATCAGAAAATCCTTGTTCCTTGTTTTCCTGATAGCCATAATCAAAGAGCTTTGTACAGAGTCTGCCTCTCTTTTGGATCAGTCACACCTCTTTCATAAGGCCGCCTACATTCTGAAGTTAAGCGCTGTGGACGTGATCGAAGCGCGTAGGGGAGAATACGCGTAACTCAAAAGCACTTAACTCAAATTGCGTAAAAAAGGACTTACGCGCTTATGGGAGAATAGACCCCAATGTCACTAGCAACTGGCTCCGTGAAAGCGATAATGAGTTCATTGTACTTGTGGTAAGCATTGCTGCCTCACAGCAAGAAGGTTGTAGGTCTGAATCTGGCCCGGGCCTTTCTGTGTGGGGTTTCCCATGTTTCCATGGGTTTCCTCCCACGGTCCAAAGACATGAATATCAGGTTACTTGGAGACGCTAAATCGCCCGAAGGTATGAGTGTGTGAGTGAATGGTGTGTGAATAGTGTGTGCTCCCTGTGATGGATTGGTGAGCTGCCGAGGGTGGGTCCCTGCCTTTCACCCATAGTCAGCTGGGATAGGCTCCAGCTCCCCCGCGACATAAGTGAGGAATAAGTGGGTATACAGAATGGATGGATGTACTTCAATGTCCTCTCAATCTCTAGATCTGAATCTCATAAAGCACCTTCGGGATGCGGTAGTGAATGCGCAGCTCATGAATCTGTCCAACTTATGTGATGCAATCATGGCAACATGGCCCAGAATCTCAAAGGACTGTTCGAAACACCTTGTGGAATCAATGCCATGAAGAATTTAAGCTGTACTGAGAGAAAAGTGATGCCTTACCCAGTTTAAGTAATGATGTTTCCTTATAGAACATATATAGGCCTACGCTCAGTGAGTGTATATAAATACTGCAAATGATAATATGATGATGTCGATGATGATGATTATTATTATCTGTTTACATTTTACATTGTACTTCAGCCTATTTCACACACCTTAACTCTTGCGTTTGTCACTTGGAGAAGAGCAAAGTAATTTGTAAGACCACTGTCTTTGTTGAATTTCTCGAGGGAGACTTCAGCTGTATGTCGTGTCAAACGATCATTCACACTCCAACTGCCGCTACAGTCAAAACACATCTCTGGCGTTGGTACTGGAAGAAAAATAAAATAAGACATGAGGTCATGTGATGCAGAGGCTTAGTACTCTGTTGATGGACAAAAATCTGATATAAGGGACACAAATTCGCAATCCACATCCCAAGTGATACAATGCCGGAAAAGGTCAGGGGAAAAAATAAATATTAAAAGTGCAAATAAAATGGAAAAGTTTTTGAATGATTACTTAGCCTAAATTTTGCTCAAGGATTGGGGGAGTAATATTTTACCTTCCTGTATGGTGCAAGTGTAATTGTGGAGCTCAACGTTTTCTCCAGATGAATTGACAGATATAACTGTGTCACAATGCCCATCTTTCTGTTGAAAAACATGACAGTGAATAATTGAAAATGGAGAACAGTGATAAGGTGGGAAAGTAATATCTGCGCTCTTCTACTGTTCATGTAATGTTTACACAATATAACCCTGCCATTATGTACAAGCCAAGGTTGTGAAAACTTTTCACTGTAAAAGGGATGATAAAACGTTTGCTTCTGAAGCAAATTTAATGAGCCAATGAGATTCAAGGCAACAGAACTTAACACCTTTATAGAAAAATGTGAGGTATTGTAATGAAGGACGAGTCCAATTCATGTGGCTGCGTAACGGAACTTACCACACCTTCTTCCCTCCATCTAGGCAAACATTTATTGTAATTTTTTCTACTAATAACATGACACTTTTTTTCGCGAACATCAATCACCAGGCTGTACACCAGTGTACCGTTGTCCTGAGAAACAAAAAAGAGGAGACAGACAATAGTTAGTGGTGTGCATGGACAGAGAAAACACTGAAGTCTCAGTTCATCACCGCTGGGAGGTTAAATTATTTTTTTTTTCAGCTTTCAAAGACAGTGCTCTAGAACACTACTTTTCATTTCGGTCATACTTTAGATGAAGTGTTGCTCATAAAGGCTTTCTATAGCATTTATAATGCCTTCATAAATGAGACATAATGTCTTCATAAATCATACGTAAGTAAATTTCATGCTATGTAAAGGGTGAAATAACACATTGTTATTCAGCATGCGATGCCAGATGTGTCAATGGCAATGTCACTTTGCTGACAATGTCACCCTTAATAGTATTTATTGTAATGTGAATAGAGCATTTACCCTTTGTTTTGTCTTTTATTAAGCCCAGACTGGAGCTAGGTTTAGACATGTCCTGGACATGTATGGGGCAAGTCCCAGAAAATAAAAAAAAGAGGTCTAAATGTGGGTGGGGTCTGCAAAAGAGTATATAAGGAAAAGAATTGAGACAGTTAAGTAGTAGGAGAAATTGCAAGAAGAAGGATAAATGTGACCAGACCTGTCATTCTGTTCAAGACCTGTGAAGTTTCTTTTGTGGATTTTTGCCTGTGTTAGAGCAGTTTCCTCACCTAGGACATCACCAAGGGACTGTAAATATTTTTGTTCTTGTTATAAATCAATCTTGGTCAATTGTAGATTAGTTAGTTGTTATTGTCTTTGTTTGTTCATTAAATGTGTTTAAGTTTTTTAAAACTGTGTCTGTCATCCCTTGCTGTTGCTGTTGTGTTGTAAATGTAATAACAAAGACCGAACTGTTGGAAATATGCAGACATTTGGAGCTGACAGAGGTAAAACCAGCCATGCGAAAAGCAAGATTGGCTAGAGAGATAGTTGAATATTACATTGATGAAAATGTGTTTGCACCGGGAGATCTGGAACAGTTTCCAGTGGAAAATCCAAATATAGAAATGGAACTTAAATGAAAAATGCTAGAGATTGAAAGGGAGGAGAAAGAAAAACAAAGGCAGTTTGAGTTGGAAAAATTAGCAAGAGAAGAGAAAAAAGAAAGGGAACAAAGAGAATTTGAGAGAAAGAAAGAGGAAAGAGCAGAAAGAGAGAGACAGAGACAGAAAGATTTTGAATTAGAGAAATTCGATAGAGAAGAAAGACTCAAAATGGAGCAACTAAAAATTAAAATTGAAAATGAAAATAAATTTTGTGCTAGCCAGGAGGTAAAACTGGTGCCTCCATTTTCGGAAAAGGATGTTGACAACTATTTCCAGTGTTTTGAAAAGGTGGCAAAGAGTTGCCAGTGGCCAAAGGAACACTGGCCTCTGATGTTGCAAACTGTCCTCAAGGGTAAAGCTCAACAAGCCTATTCGGCTTTGTCTGCAGATCATTCCCCTGATTATGAGGCTGTCAAAAAGGTTATTTTGAGAGCTAATGAGTTAGTTCCAGAGGCTTACCGACAGAAATTCAGAGGTCTGAAGAAATCTGAAAATCAGACTTATGTTGAATTTGCTAATGAAAAGCAGGTTTGCTTTGAGCGCTGGTGTACTTCTATGGAGGTCAAGGATGATTTCAACTCACTAAAAGAGATGGTGTTAGTTGAAGAATTCAAGAACTGTGTTAAGGATGATGTTAAGACCTACCTTAATGAGAAGCAAGCACTGAATTTGCAATCAGCTGCCAAATTTGCAGATGAATATGTTCTCACACATAAGTCCAAATTTCAGTCTAGCAGTAACAATAGATGGTCCCAATTTCAGAAAAAGGGTTACGAAGATACCAAAGATTCCTCACCCAAAGACAAAAAAAAATCTGATGATGGTGCTCAGAAATCCAGTAACAGGTCTGATCAAAGTGTGAAAGCTGACAGTGACAAAATTGGTCTAGTTTGCAGTTATTGCAAGAAATTTGGTCATGTTACAACTAAGTGTTGGTTCCTTAAAGCTAAGAAAAAAAAGAAACGGATACCAAACCAAATGCCTTTGTGAAAACAAGGTTAGGAACCCTTGTAGTAGATAACCAATCTGCTAAATTGCCTGCTTCTTGTGGGGCTAAAAAGCCAGATACAGCTGACTTCGTGAGGGAGGAATTTCTTCCATTTGTGTCAGAGGGATTTGTGGCTCTAAATGAGCATACTACTCCTGTCCCCATATATGTCCTACGGGATACCGGATACCGGAACTTCTCAGTCACTTTTGTTGATGGACTCTTTGGAGTTACGTGATGAGACTGCTTCAGGGGATTTCATACTTGTACAAGGTATTGAAGGGAGGACTGTATCTGTACCCCTGCGCTCTATATTCTTGAAGTCAGATTTAGTTACAGGACAGGTAAAGGTGGGACTTATGTCAAGTCTACCTATAAAGGGTGTTTCTCTGTTGCTAGGCAATGACCTGGCTGGGGACAAAGTAGTTCCCCCTGTACATCTTACTTCACAGCCGAGCACTGAAGATGGGGATGAGGACCCATCTCTGTATCCTTCTTGCGCAGTGACTCGTGCTAGGGCCAAGAAGGCTAAAGAAGAAGATGATGTGGTGCCATCCAGTACATTGAATAGTCAGGACTCAGGTGGTTCGCCTCATGACTCTGATTGGCCTACTATGGTTTCTCCGTTTGAGGACTTATCAGACACTTTTATCAGTTCATTGTTCAGCCAGCCAGATGGGTTTGGTGATTCTGATGTGTCTGGAGACTTGTCTCTGTCCAGAAAGTGGTTGATTGAGGAGCAAACTAATGATCCTGAAATTTTTGCACTAAGGAGGAGAGCCCTTCCTGATAAAGAAATAGACGCAGTTCTAGTTGGGTATTATCTCAAGGATGGTGTGTTGATGCGGAAGTGGCGCCCTCCTGATATCCCTGCCAATGCAGATTGGGCAGTGGTTAGACAAATTGACGTTCCAAAGGTCTACAGGAATGAGATCTTAACAATGGCTCATAGTTTACCTTTAGAAGGTCATCTTGGTGTTAACAAGACTGTTGATAAGATCATGAAACACTTCTTTTGGCCTGGGCTTCGGAAAGATGTTTCCAACTTTTGCAAAACCTGTCACACTTGTCAGGTAGTTGGAAAACACCAGTTAACCCACCTGTAGCTCCATTGCAGCCTATCCCAGCATTTGGGGAGCCGTTCTCCAAGGTCATTGTTGATTGCGTTAGTCCATTACCCAAGACTAGATCTGGAAATCAGTACTTGTTGACAATCATGTGTGCATCTACCAGATTCCCTGAAGCCATACCTCTACGTAACATCAAGGCAACTGCAATCTCAAAGGCTTTAATAAAGTTCTTCACGTTGTTTGGCCTTCCCAGGGAAATTCAGTCAGACCAAGGTAGCAATTTCACTTCTGGATTGTTTCAGCAGGTTGTGTATGAACTAGATGCAAAGCAGATTCTTTCTAGTGCCTATCATCCAGAAAGTCAGGGTGCCTTAGAGCGGTTTCATTCCACTCTCAAGACAATGATGAGAACTTATTGTTATGACCATGAGAAAGACTGGGATGAAGGTGTTCATTTGCTGTTGTTTGCTGCTAGAGAACCAGTGCAGGAGTCTACTGGATTTAGTCCATTTGAGCTAGTGTTTGGTCATGAAGTGAGAGGACCTTTGCTATTGTTGAGTGAACAATGGCAAGAGGAAGAGCCGCACATCAGTCTGTTAGACTATGTTAGCAAGTTCAAGGAAAGATTGCGCGCAGCTTGTGACCTAGCCAAAGAGAACTTGAAATCAAGTCAGGGAAAAATGAAAACTTGGTATGATCATAAGGCTAGAAGCCGTGAGTTTAAACCAGGAGACAATGTCCTTGTGTTGTTTCCCTTGCAGTCCAATCCATTGCAGGCTAGATTTCATGGTCCTTATGAAATTCTGACAAAACTCAATGATCTCAATTACATTGTGATGACTCCTGATAGGAGAAAACCAAAACAATTGTGTCACATTAACATGCTGAAGCCTTATCATGACAGGAGTGCTAGGGTTGCAGCTGTCACTTCAGATTCTCCTATGGTCGAAACGTGTGAAGATGAGGGGGAGTTTCTAGATGATGAACCTAGAATTAAAGCTGAAGTTCTTTCATGTAAATTGTCAAATTCTGAAGTGTTGCAAAATCTTGATGTAAAACTCCAGCACTTAGAACCCTCACAGAGAAATCAGTTTGAGAGGTTGATCAAGAAATATTAGGATCTGTTTCCTGATGTTCCAAAAAGAGTTTCTATAGCCTCTCATGATGTAGATGTTGGTGATGCCAAACCAATTAAACAGCATCCGTACCGGATGAATCCTGAAAAGAGAAAGATTGCTGAGAAAGAGGTTGAGTACATGTTAGTACATGATATTATCAGACCCTCCAACTCAGATTGGAGTTCACCCTGTGTGCTAGTTCCAAAACCTGATGGAAGTACTAGATTCTGTACAGATTATCACAAAGTCAATGCTGTAACTAGAACTGATGTGTTTCCAATACCTAGGATTGATGATTGTATTGATAGAGAAGGGCCAACAAAGTTTCTGACCAAGATTGATTTATTGAAGGGTTATTGGTGTGTGCCTTTAACTGAGAGGGCCAAGAGCATCTCTGCTTTTGCCACACCATCTGGGTTGTACCAGTATGAAGTCCTACCCTTTGGCATGAAAAATGCCCCAGCCACGTTCCAAAGGATGATGCAGTCTACAGTCTCCGGATTGCCACACACGGGTGCGTACATCGACGACCTGATCACATGGAGTGACTCCTTCGAAGAACATCTAAAAGATGTTGAGATGTTGTTCCAGCCCCTGACCCAGGCTAACCTGACTGTTAACCTGAGCAAGAGTGACTTTGGTTGTGCTCCTGTCACCTATCTTGGCTATGTCATAGGCTAGGGTAAGGTGGCACCCATAAATGCTAAAGTCCAAGCCATCATGGCCTTTCCAGTTTCTGACAACAAAAAAGCTTTGTGCCGCTTCCTTGGAATAATCGGGTACTACCGCAAGTTCTGCAAGAACTTTGCTGAGATTGCTCTCAGTCTAACTAACCAACTTAAGAAAGGCGTAAAGTTCACTTGGGATGATGCATGCCAGAGAGCCTTCGATCGCCTGAAGTCTCTGCTGTGTCACTTCCCCGTGGTCAAATCTCCTGACTTCAACAAACCGTTCTCCATCACGGTCGATGCTCGCGACCAAGCTTGCGGATCTGTGCTCCTACAGAGAAGTGACTGATGACATTGAGCATCCCGTGGCATACTTCTCCAGGAAGTTCAATCGCCACCAAAGGAACTATTCGACAATAGAGAAGGAGCTGTTGGCTCTGGTTCTTTCTTTACAACACTTTGAGGTTTATGTTTGTACAGGGAAAAAGCCAATGGTTGTGTACACAGACCACAATCCGTTAATGTTTTTGAGTAAGATGAAAAACAAGAAGCGGAGATTGTTGAATTGGAGTTTGATTTTACAGGAGTTTGACTTGGAAATTAAGCATGTAAAGGGTACTGACAATGTAATTGCTGATAGCTTATCCCGTGTTTGAATATGTACATATATATCACGTGTTTATTTGAATATTGTATGATATGTATATATAGACAAGTGTCCACTTAACCATTTTGTATTGAAAAGAAAAATTTTGCCTTTTTGAATTAAAAATGTTTCCCTCTTGGAATGGAGGTGTAATGCATTTAGAGCATTTACCTTTTTTTTTGTTAAGCTCAGACTGGAGCTATGTTTGGACATGTTTCAGATATGTCTGGGGCAAGTCCCCGAAAATTAAAAAAAAGAGGTCTGAATGTGGGAGCGGTCTGCAAAAGAGTATATAAGGAGTAGAATTGAGACAGTTTAGTAGTAGCAGAAATTGCAAGAAGAAGGATACATGTGACCAGACCTGTCATTCTGTTCAAGACCTGTGAAGTTTCTTTTGTGGATTTTTGCCTGTGTTAGAGCAGTTTCCTCACCCAGGACATCACCAAGGGACTGTAAATATTTTTTGTTCTTGTTATAAATCAATCTTGGTCAATAGTAGATTAGTTAATTGTTATTGTCTTTGTTTGTTCATTAAATGTGTTTAAGTTTTTTAAAACTGTGTCGGTCATCCCTTGCTGTTGCTGTTGTGTTGTAAATGTAATAACAAATTGGGGCCATAACATTATCCACTAGCTAAGTGACATTGTCATTATTATGCATGCTGTATAAAGCCTTTATGAGCAACACTTCATTTAAAGTGTGATCTCAATTTCTGTTTGTGGTCCTAGCATCAGCAATTCCATAAGGTTTCATGCAGAAAATCTGTTGCCAGTGGATTCACTGATTTCGTTTTTCTCCTCACCATTCATTCATTCTTGAAATTTGTTTTTGGATTATCATTCGCTTTTAACCCCTTTGTGCAGAGGCCAAATCTGGCTATTAACCCTCAAGCGACCAAGTATTTTTAGCAACTGAAATGAATGACCCCGCTGTGTTTTATGCATAAATACTTATTTTTAATGAATATTTTTATGTTCATCACATCCAGACAGCTTCATTTATGTATGGCAGTTATAAGTAAATGATCAAATGCGAAAAATTAAGCATTTTGATAAAATTTATTTGAATGCCAAGAAAAATGTTATTATACATGTTATTTGACCGTATTATCATAGAGTTATGGCAATGGTCAATTTTTATTCAGTAACCTTGCCTCTCAGAACTAGAAAAACATGGTTTGCAGCTGTATGTACCCTTGCCAAGGAGGATATCCTTTCATTTGTGTGTGGGTCTATCTGTCCGTCACAAACCCAAAAAACTAATGGTGCAATCTGCACCAAAATTTACATAGGGGTCATTATTGGTCCAAGGATAAAATTGCTAAAATTTGATCTCTTCTGAGCTGAGTACTATGAAATTAAAAATAATTTTTGGATAAAAAATTGATGTATTTGCCAGATGAACGGATTGAGTGTTTTTTGTAATTTGATGGATGGTTTGTTGCCCCTCAGAGTACGCATTTTCTACCTCAATAAAATGTAATCATAATAAAAATAATAACATTTGCATTGAATGAGGTATGATGCCTTGGAGTGCTTTTTTGTCAACAAAATTATCTCTGGGGTCATAAATGACCCCATATATCTTTCAGCTGTCTTTGACACAGCAATAGGCCGATTCCTCTGAAAATGTATGAAAATTCGTTGGTAGAACAGCTTGACAAACTCATTGAAGGAAAAATTTTTCTGATATGAAATATTATCATAAATGACCCGACTCTGTCGTTGAGGGTTAAGGCATTATCCGATTTAAAGCTTTATAATTCAAGATTTCAGCTTCACCAAGATTGTGAAAATGGCTTAACTGAAAAAAGACACTTGCAGAATTTTGAGGTCCATCGTAATTCAGTTTATTTCCATAATTTTGGGAGAAAAATGGGGCTGTTAACACAAAAAGAAACCTTCAAGAAAATTCATCATTGAAATAAAAAAAATACTGACAATTGAAAAATGGCCGGGAATTAAAGCAATACATTTTGGGGATCATGAACTCCTTGACCGCAAATTCCTTACTTCCTCTGAGTGTGAGAGTGAAAATGATCTGCTCTTCATGAGCCAAATTAGATCTCCAAGTGGCTTCACATGCTGTCAGAGCCCTCAAAAAAAAAATTTGTATTTTTAACACAAATAAAATTTTGTCTCATGAAATTCAATATGAGTTAATCATTTCCTTCAACAGGTGAGGATGGACATCAATGGTCACCAGTGACCTCTCCCTTTTTCTTCAGAGCCTCAACAGTACGTGTACTCATTAAAGGAACTACTTATTTTCCAGTCAGAACATTCACCTGCAACAGATAGGTTGCTCTTTTCAGACTTCGAGCTTCCAAGCAAAATGTGAGCTTGCATAAACACTTTTCACACCCTACAAGTAACACAAATAACTGACTAACACTAATACCTTATTTTAACAAAATAAGAGACGGTGCCAAGAACATGGCAGGAGATTTATGAAAGTCTTTGAGCTGTTTTCATTTTAAACAGGGGTCATTCCGTGCAAAATCACACAAAATTCCAATATTTCCCCCGGTGACCATCTCAAAAAATTTCTGCAAGTAGCTACATATAAGGGATGATTGTATGCAAAATTTTTTCCACTAATTCCCAGTAGTTTTTTAATTATGGCAGTTGAAAAACTGGATGGCAGGATCACTTTTAGTGCTCGGGAGTTACATATTAACATTTTCTTGTTTTCAAAGATCAATATGTTATGATTCTGCCTCGTGTGTGTTGTCTTGTGCTTATTTGTGCTTGTGCCTTACTTTTGTTTAATTTTTCAGCTTTCATTTCTGCCGTCTGATGATCGATTCCCTCTCTGCCAAACTCCTGTGATGTCGCATCGCAGCCTTCAGCATGCCTGCATCTCATTGTCCAATCACGTTTCCTCTTTCGGTTTTGGCTCTGGTATTCCATTCATTGCTTCCACCTGTTTTTTTTTTCTCACCACTGTTTGAGGATTTTCTCCCTACTGGGAGTTTTTTGCCTCATTTGCTGTAGTGGGGAATAGGCTGGGCACTGCCCTTTTACTTCTTTAAACTCTCACTGTAAAGCGTCTTTGTGACTGTCTCTGTGAAAAGAGCTATACAAAATAAATTGAATTGAACTGTGCTTAATTCTGGGTCTCGCTAAACTCTGAGTGAACGTGTTCTACGATAGGATAAATACTAACCCGTACTAACCAGCACTCATTTGAGGGTGATTATAAGTATTTTGTCACGTAATATTAACTTTATTAACTCATTAGCGAAGGCGAGTGTTTCTAGCTTTAGTAATTCCTGCCTGAGCTTTCCCTGATAAACTGCGTTTAAAGCTGTGCTTTCCTTTGCTTCTCTTGTGGTGCTTTTCACTCGTCACGTTTAGATTAAGGTAATCTAAACTGTCTAGTTTGATTGATGGTCTCAGCATCTTTCTCGAGTCATTATTGTTAACCCGGTTCTCGTGTAATTGTTTATTAATCCCATGTG
This sequence comes from Gymnothorax reevesii, assembly GCA_029721435.1. Lineage (NCBI taxonomy): Eukaryota > Metazoa > Chordata > Actinopteri > Anguilliformes > Muraenidae > Gymnothorax > Gymnothorax reevesii. Next base: position 149,381,441 of record CM056575.1, read on the forward strand.
TTTCTGTTTCCAGTCGAGATTGCATTGCAAGTGCCCGCCTCCTCTCGTGACTATTTACGTGGCAGAGGTGGGAGGGGCCATCAGATGGACTCTGGTCTGCATGGTGAAGTCTCAGCTCCTTGTGCCTTCTGAGTATTTACTTTGTATGATTCCCGAGTCTTGTATTTTTCTGCGCCCATGTCTTGTCTGCCCTTTGTTTAAGTCCCCGGTCAGTCTAGGTTGGTCCAGTTTGTGTTTTTCTAGTTTATCCACTGTTGAAGTGAGTATTTCTGTTTGCCCCTGCCCTGGGCAGTGTACCTTAGTTTTCCCAATCGTTCAATGCATGTACACTGTGTTTTGTTTCTCGCCTGTGTGCCTATTTTCTCCTAGTGTTTTGTGTTTCAATAAACACTTCAGTTCCTGCATCTGGTGTTCCCCTGTCTACTTCTTAACACAATATCTTTGAAATGCATCCATTTATAATGCTGAAACTTGGCAGGTGCAATATTTATTAAAAATATATTAGGGAATAATAGGAAGGATAGATCCTGTTTTATGGGTTGCTGAATATGGCACTTTGTGCTGTTTCAAATTTTTTTTGGCAATGTTTACGGGGCTCTAGAGCAAAGACTAGTTTAGTGATTGTCTTCATGTTTGAGAATTTACTTTTATTAAGTTATTGACTTCATGCAAATGAAAAACTATGACAGTGAAACAAAATTCTGATAAGCTATTGTTGTGATCTGTGATTCTGCTGTCATGTTTAAGTTCTGTGCCTGGCTTAGCCATGTATGCTTTTTGTGTATAGTGACCACTGCCTGCCTTATGACTATTCTTAGGATTGTGTTTTGTGTTTTGGTAATTTAGATTTCTTGTTTATTTTTCATGTTTAGATCATTTGGTTTCCCTGCCATGTTTTCATTTCCATGCTTTGAACTTTGTCTCCCCTGTCTTGTCATGTGTGTATCTTTGCTCACGGTCCCTTGTCTTGTGTGCCACTCATTCGAGTGATTTATTAGTTTCTGGGTTTCAATCTTCCTTCATTATCTCGTGTTCTTCCTTCCTCTCTCTTTTACTGTCTTACTAACACATACTAACAGTTTATTGTTTTTGCTAATTACTAACCACACTAATTTTGTATATTTTTACTAACTTTCTAACAAGCACTTGGGATTGTATAGCTGCACATACTAATTGACTAACGATCTTCCAGCAGTCGCTCAATTCTAATCTCCGCCTCCTTGCCTATCCCTAATTATCTCTGCTGCAAGTTTCTGTGGATTTCCTCTTATACTCTGTGCTTTCCTTTTCTTTTATCTTGGCACTTTAGTACTCCTTAACCGGAGCTGTTGTTTTGTACTTAGGTTTGTCTTGTGATCCCTGTCTGCGTTTTGGCTACAGCCAAATTCATGTAATTGGTTTATTCCTCATGTGTCTTTCCCTGATCATTGTCACCATTGATTGCACCTGTTATGTCTGTTTGGTTCACACTCTTGTCAGATCGATCTCCCTAGTTTTCTTGTGCTACGTTTCTCGCCTCGATTTCTCAGTGTTTATCTTCCTGACTGGATTGCCTGACTTTTGATTTTTGCCTCTGTGTTTTTGGATTACTGTTGCATCTGTGTGTTTTGACCATTTTTCTGCCCGACTACGAGATCTCCGTTTGCTGCCCTGGTAACGATTCGGATTACGTCCTGTGGATTCTGGCTTGTCTCTCTGATAGTACTATTCCTTTGTACCAGACCCATTTCTGTCCAACTATGATTACTGTGATTGCTGCCCTGGTTTTTTGATACTATTTTTGCCCAACTGGATTTCGACTTTTGGATTGTGGACTCTGTACTGTTTTTTGCCCTGCGGGGGTCACCCTCATTTACCAATAAAACTAGCTCGGCTGCATTTCCTGGTTCTCGCATCTGGTTCCAGATCGCACCATTACAACAGCTATAGCTTCAACAAATTTGGACCCTGACAAAAAATTATCAAAAATGTCCTTCAGTCTACATGAGATTTAGCCATGAAGACAACTGCCATATTTATTTCATAGAAATAGACTTTCTACCCCAGTCTGGAGTAAAAATTTTATCTCCTAACTCACATGACTTAATGGTCAGAAGTAAAGGTCAAAATGCCTTACGTTTAGTAAAACGTGGTATTCATGTTCACATTGCAGTTTGTACTATTTCTCATATTCCCTCCAAAAGACAAAGTGTTTACAGTAAAACCCTCATTATCGTTTATTGAACTTAAAGTCTCTCTAAGGTGTGGAAAAAAATGGTTTTAACACACGTACATCACCGAAAATCCCCCCAAATAAATAACGACATCAGTCATCAGTTGTGTTAGAGAAGCTTTCTATTGTTATGGCCCCAATTTGTTATTACATTTACAACACAAACAGCAACAGCAAGGGATGACAGAAACTGTTTTAAAAACTTAAACACATTTAATCAGACAAAGACAATAACAACTAACTAACAACTAATGACCAAGATTGAATAAAAAAAAAACAGAAATATTTACTGTCCCTTTTTGTGGGGTGGCTTGGTGATGTCCTGGATAATGAAAATGCTCAAACACAGGCAAAGAAATCCACAAAAGAAACGTCACAGGTCTTGAACAGAATGGCAGGTCTGGTCATCTTCTTGCAATTTCTCCTACTACTTTACTGTCTCAATTCTTTTCCTTATATACTCTTTTGCAGACCCCACCCACATTTAGACCTCTTTTTTTTTAACTTTCTGAGACTTGCCCCAGACATGTTCAGGACATGTCTAAACATGACTCCAGTCTGATCTTAACAAAAAAAAGGTAAATACTGTAACATTCACATTACACCTCCATTCCAAAAGGGAAAAATTTTGACTCATAAAGGCAAAATTTTTCTTTTCAATACAAAATGGTTAAGTGAACACTTGTCTATATATACATATCATACAATATTCCAACACATGATATATATATACACATTCAAACACGGGATAAGCAATCAGCAATTACATTGTCTGTACCCTTCACATGCTTAATTTCCAAGTCAAACTCCTGTAAAATCAAACTCCAATTCAACAATCTCCGATTCTTGTTTTTCATCTTACTCAAAAACATTAACAGATTGTGGTCAGTGTACACAATCATTGGCTTTTGTCCTGTTCAAACATAAACCTCAAAGTGTTGTAAAGAAAGGACCAGAGCCAACAGTTCCTTCTCTATTGTGGAATAGTTCCTTTGGTGGCGATTGAACTTCCTGGAGAAGTATGCCACGGGATGCTCAATGTCATCAGAGTCACTTCTCTGTAGGAGCACAGATCCACAAGCTTGGTCGCTAGCATCGACCGCGATGGAGAACGGTTTGTTGAAGTCAGGAGATTTGAGCACGGGGAAGTGACACAGCAGAGACTTCAGGTGATCGAAGGCTCTCTGGCATGCATCATCCCAGGTGAACTTTACGCCTTTCTTCAGTTGGTTAGTTAGACTGAGAGCAATCTCAGCAAAGTTCTTGCAGAACTTGCGGTAGTACCCGATCATTCCAAGGAAGCGGCGCAAAGCTTTTTTGTTGTCAGGAACTGGAAAGTCCATGATGGCTTGGACTTTAGCATTTATGGGTGCCACCTTACCCTGGCCTATGACGTAGCCAAGATAGGTGACAGCAGCACAACCAAAGTCACTCTTGCTCAGGTTAACAGTCAGGTTAGCCTGGGTCAGGCGCTGGAACAACGTCTCTACATCTTTTAGATGTTCTTCCCAGGAGTCACTCCATGTGATCAGGTCATCGATGTACGCACCCGTGTGTGGCAATCCGGCGATTGTAGACTGTATCATCCTTTGGAACGTGGCTGGGGCATTTTTCATGCCAAAGGGTAGGACTTCATACTGGTACAATCCAGATGGTGTGGCAAAAGCAGAGATGCTCTTGGCCCTCTCAGTTAAAGGCACACACCAATAACCCTTCAATAAATCAATCTTGGTCAGAAACTTTGCTTGCCCTACACTATCAATACAATCATCAATCCTAGGTATTGGAAACACATCAGTTCTAGTTACAGCATTGACTTTGCGTTAATCTGTACAGAATCTAGTACTTCCATCAGGTTTTGGAACTAGCACACAGGGTGAACTCCAATCGGAGTTGGAGGGTCTGATAATATCATGTTTTAACATGTACTCAACCTCTTTCTCAGCAATCTTTCTCTTTTGGGGATTCATCCGGTATGGATGCTGTTTTATTGGTTTGGCATCACCAACATCTACATCATGAGAGGCTATAGTAACTCTCTTTGGAACATCAGGAAACAAATCCTCATATTTCTTGATCAACCTTTCAAACTGATCTCTCTGTGAGGGTTCTAAGTGCTGGAGTTTTACATCAAGATTTTGCAACACTTCAGTGTTTCACAATTTACATGAAAGAACTTCAGCTTTAATTCTTGGTTCATCATCTTGAAACTCCCCCTCATCTTCACACGTTTCGACCATTGGAGAATCTGAAGTGACAGCTGCAACCCTAGCATTTCTGTCATGATAAGGCTTTAGCATGTTAATATGACACAATTGTTTTGGTTTTCTCCTATCTGGAGTCTTCACAATGTAATTGAGATCATTGAGTTTTGTCAGAATTTCATAAGGACCATGAAATCTAGCCTGCAATGGATTGGACTGCAAGGGAAACAACACAAGGACCTTTTCTCCTGGTTTAAACTCACGGCTTCTAGCCTTATGATCATACCAAGTTTTCATTTTTCCCTGACTTGATTTCAAGTTCTCTTTGGCAAGGTCACAAGCTGCACGCAATCTTTCCTTGAACTTGCCAACATAGTCTAACAGACTGATATGCGGCTCTTTCTCTTGCCATTGTTCACTCAATAATAGCAAAGGTCCTCTCACTTCATGACCAAACACTAGCTCAAATGGACTGAATCCAGTAGACTCCTGCACTGCTTCTCTAGCTGCAAACAACAGCAAATGAACCCCTTCATCCCAGTCTTTCTCATGGTCATAACAATAAGTCCTCATCATTGTCTTGAGAGTGGAATGAAACCGCTCTAAGGCACCCTGACTTTCTGGATGATAGGCACTAGAAAGAATCTGCTTTGCACCTAGTTCATACACAACCTGCTGAAACAATCCTGAAGTGAAATTGCTTCCCTGGTCTGACTGAATTTCCCTGGAAAGGCCAAACAACGTGAAGAATTTTATCAAAGCCTTTGAGATTGCAGTTGCCTTGATGTTACGTAGAGGTATGGCTTCAGGGAATCTGGTAGATGCACACATGATTGTCAACAAGTACTGATTTCCAGATCTAGTCTTGGGTAATGGACCAACGCAATCAACAATGACCCTAGAGAATGGCTCCCCAAATGCTGGGATAGGCTGCAATGGAGCTACAGGTGGGTCTAACTGGTGTTTTCCAACTACCTGACAAGTGTGACAGGTTTTGCAAAAGTTGGAAACGTCTTTCCGAAGCCCAGGCCAAAAGAAGTGTTTCATGATCTTATCAACAGTCTTCTTAACACCAAGATGACCTCCTAAAGGTAAACTATGAGCCATTGTTAAGATCTCATTCCTATAGACCTTCGGAACAACAATTTGCCTGACCACTGCCTAATCTGCATTGGCAGGGATATCAGGAGGGCGCCACTTCCGCATCAACACACCATCCTTGAGATAATACCCAACTGGAACTGCGTCTATTTCTTTATCAGGAAGGGCTCTCCTCTTTAGTACACAAATTTCAGGATCATTAGTTTGCTCCTCAATCAACCGCTTTCTGGACAGAGACAAGTCTCCAGACACATCAGAATCACCAGACCCATCCGGCTGGCTGAATAGAGAACTGATAAAAGTATCTGATAAGTCCTCAAACGGAGAAACCATAGTAGGCCAATCAGAGTTATGAGGCGAACCACCTGAGTCCTGACTATTCAATGTACTGGACGGCACCACATCATCTTCTTCTTTAGCCTTCTTGGCCATAGCACGAGTCACTGCGCAAGAAGGATACAGAGATGGGTCCTCATCCCCATCTTCAGTGCTCGGCTGTGAAGTAAGATGTACAGGGGGAACTACTTTGCCCCCAGCCAGGTCATTGCCTAGCAACAGAGAAACACCCTTTATAGGTAGACTTGACATAAGTCCCACCTTTACCTGTCCTGTAACTAAATCTGACTTCAAGAATATAGAGCGCAGGGGTACAGATACAGTCCTCCCTTCAATACCTTGTACAAGTATGAAATCCCCTGAAGCGGTCTCATCACGTAACTCCAAGGAGTCCATCAACAAAAGTGACTGAGAAGCTCCGGTATCCCTTAGGATATATATGGGGACAGGAGTAGTATGCTCATTCAGAGCCACAAATCCCTCTGACACAAATGGAAGACATTCCTCCCTCATGAAGTCAGCTGTATCAGGCTTTTTAGCCCCACAAGAAGCAGGCAATTTAGCAGATTGGTTATCTACCACAGGGGTTTCTAACCTTGTTTTCACAAAGGCATTTGGTTTGGTATCCTTTTCTTTTTCTTTCTTAACTTTAAGGAACCAACAGTTAGTTGTAACATGACCAGATTTCTTGCAATAACTGCAAACTAGACCACGTTTGTCACTGTCAGCTTTCACACTTTGATCAGACCTGTTACTGGATTTCTGAGCACCATCACCAGATTTGTCTTTGGGTGAGGAATCTTGGGTATCACCATAACCCTTTTTCTGAAATTGGGACCATCTATTGTTACTGCTAGACTGAAATTTGGACTTATGTGTGAGAACATATTCATCTGCAAATTTGGCAGCTGATTGCAAATTCAGTGCTTGCTTCTCATTAAGGTAGGTCTTAACATCATCTTTAACACAGTTCTTGAATTCTTCAACTAACACCATCTTTTTTAGTGAGTTGAAATCATCCTTGACCTCCATAGAAGTACACCAGCGCTCAAAGCAAACCTGCTTTTCATTAGCAAATTCAACATAAGTCTGATTTTCAGATTTCTTCAGACCTCTGAATTTCTGTCGGTAAGCCTCTGGAACCAACTCATAAGCTCTCAAAATAACCTTTTTGACAACTTCATAATCAGAGGAATCATCGGCAGACAAAGCCGAATAGGCTTGTTGAGCTTTACCCTTGAGGACAGTTTGCAACATCAGAGGCCAGTGTTCCTTTGGCCACTGGAAACTCTTTGCTACCTTTTCAAAACACTGGAAATAGTTGTCTACGTCCTTTTCAGAAAATGGAGGCACCAGTTTTACCTCCTGACTGGCACAAAATTTATTTTTAGTTTCAATTTTAATTTTTAGTTGCTCCATTTGGAGTCTTTCTTCTCTATCGAATTTCTCTAATTCAAAATCTCTCTGTCTCTGTCTCTCTCTTTCTGTTCTTTCCTCTTTCTCTCTCTCAAATTCTCTTTGTTTTTCTTTTTCTTCCCTCTCAAATTCTCTTTGTTTCTCTTTTTCCTCCCTTTCTTTTTCTCTTTCTTCCCTTTCTTTCTTCTCTTCTCTAGCTAATTTTTCCAACTCAAACTGCCTTTGTTTTACTTTTTCCTCCCTCTCAATCTCTAGCATTTTTAATTTAAGTTCCATTTCTATATTTGGATTTTCCACTGGAAACTGTTCCAGATCTCCTGGTGCAAACACATTTTCATCAATGTAATATTCAACTATCTCTCTAGCCAGTCTTGCTTTTCGCATGGCTGGTTTCACCTCTGTCAGCTCTAAATGTCTGCAAATTTCTAGCAGTTCTGTCTTTTTAAGACTTCAAAACCCCTACGGTTGGTGATGCCAAGAAATCATCCATTGCTGTTGTCAATATATATGTATTCAATTAAAAAAATTAATTTTACAATTTGAAATGTTAGATTTTTAATAAATGACTCACAAAATGGTCTATCCCGGACGAGCCCCCAATTTGTTATGGCCCCAATTTGTTATTACATTTACAACACAAACAGCAACAGCAACAGCAAGGGATGACAGAAACTGTTTTAAAAACTTAAACACATTTAATCAGACAAAGACAATAACAACTAACTAACAACTAATGACCAAGATTGAATAAAAAAAAAACAGAAATATTTACTGTCCCTTTTTGTGGGGTGGCTTGGTGATGTCCTGGATAATGAAAATGCTCAAACACAGGCAAAGAAATCCACAAAAGAAACGTCACAGGTCTTGAACAGAATGGCAGGTCTGGTCATCTTCTTGCAATTTCTCCTACTACTTTACTGTCTCAATTCTTTTCCTTATATACTCTTTTGCAGACCCCACCCACATTTAGACCTCTTTTTTTTTTAACTTTCTGAAACTTGCCCCAGACATGTTCAGGACATGTCTAAACATGACTCCAGTCTGATCTTAACAAAAAAAAAAGGTAAATACTGTAACATTCACATTACACTATCACAAAGAATCCAATTACTTGAGGGACTAAAAGTGTAACATAGTACTCTTCCATAAACTTTGTATAGATTACCTGTCAAGCTCTCGTTTTACTACAATGCCTTTACCTGGATGGTCCCCAGGGGTGTCTCTAGGACTGAAGATTGGCTGGGCCCAGAGCTCCCCTTTAAAACAATGACTAACCCTGACTTTCACGCAATCGTCAATCCTTCCAGGATTTCCTCGGCTTTTTTATTATTTTATTGATTTTTTGCGGTATGTATTTCAAAATGTGGCAATGAAAGTTGCAATGTCTTGGCAATTTATTTTTTTGTCCGCGAGAAATTTACGTGGATTAGTAGAATTTGCTGTAATAGTTGCAACCGCGACATGCAACTTCCTTGAGAGACTGAGCAATAGATTCGCTCCGAGAACACGCTGGTACGGTACAGTACATCTTGGTACAGCGGCAATCATTAATCTGGACGTGTAGTTTTGTGCTTTTAAATCACCATTATTCTGAATTGCTCACAGACGTTTCAAATGGTCTTTTATTTTATTTAAACAAAACGATCATGAAGCGCCAGTTAAATCACTATGTGTGGAGAAGGTAGCGCAGACGTTTGAGAGCAGTTTGTCCACCATAAAGCATTGGCCAATTTGCCTAAATAATTTTTCTGATCTGAATTTATCCCATTATTTAGTCGTCAATAGATCGCATGGAGAGAGAAACCTTAACCTCGATTGCCAGAGGATTATTGTCATACTTGGAAAACGTTTTAATAACGGAAAATAACAAATCCCAAGGCTTTGTAAATTTATATGTTTGAAGCTGACCAGTATATATGTACAAGAGACAGATTCATTAGGAGGCATTTACATGCCATTTTACCAATAGAGTACATGCATTTATTTGGCCTGTGATAGATCAGGATTCACAGGAAAATTGATTTGGTGATCCAGAGAGATATGGGATCAGGTCAGGACTAATAACTGTTTTAAACGGATGTTTTGTGCAACACAGTTCTCTGTTCTTGTTCTGCAACTGTACTGAATTTAGCCCATGATCTAATCGTTGTCAGATCGCATATGGACAGAAACCGTGTCTCCAGATGCCAATTACAATAATTGGACAACGCATCAATAAAGGAAAATGATTGAGAACTAGCCAGGACTAATAAAGGGATGTGTCTGTGCCCCCCAATTCCCTGTTCTAGCACACACTTCAGTTAAGTTTCCCCGCTTACACTTGTACATGCCATCTCACTCCGCTACCAGGTTGAAAACGCGGTGAATGATTTGACAGACGAGATGAAGCCTTGCGGTGGGTGTGAACATGATTGACCACCACGAGAATTGTCTAATCACATTAGATCAAACAAGAGGCTCCTCAGAGCCTGTACTCGGGCTGGGTCTAGGCCTGGGCCAATCCATAGATAGAACACTAGATTGCTGATGTCATATTTACATGATCCAAAGTGAGGCACACGACCGCCATATTGATACACCCAACGTCTTCATAAAAATGAATGGTTTCCTATTAGGCCAATTTCAAATGAGTCAACATAAGCATGAAAATGCCGAGATGTGCGGCTGCCTTTTGCAGAAATAGTCATTTGAAGGGCTGTACTTTTCATGTGTTAGTTAACATAGGCAAATTTGTCACTTAAAAAGAAAAAATCACATTTGCTTGCTAGCGAGCTTGCTAATTAGCCGTGCCATTTACTTAAATAGACTGCTGACTTAAACAAACGCTAGCGATCGATAACGGCCTCCAGCGAGCTACCTTGGTACCTTTACCGTCGCGGGGACTGCATTGACTAAGAAGTCGATAAAATGAACAAGGTGGCTAACTAGCTTGCTACTTGTAATTGACATTCAAGGACAATTTCTTACCTGCATAATATTTAAAACGATGGACAACTCGCTCTGTCTGTTAATACAGAGTTCCAAAAGACAAGGAGGGAAGAAAGGCTTGGCTATCAGAAATCAAGAGAAAAACCTTTCTCTATCCCCTCGATCCGTGCTGTGCAGTGATCATTTTTTGAAAGCATTGCTTTAACAGGACACGGGCAAAGATGAAGCTTAGTACAGGAGTAGCCAGAGTGAACTAGCGCCTCCGTTTAAAAACGTTGGCTTTAGCCATATGATTCAATACAAACTATTCAGTCAACACCAAATAGGCTCAATCAGGGTACAATGAAGTCAGGAAACCTGTCATGGCCTTTGAGGCTTGTGGTGGCTTTGGGAGCTGCCCTGGTTGCTCTCGTCCGGGACGATATTGGTTTGCCCACAATCGGATTCTTGGGCCAGCTGGCATTGATTGGGGGCGGTGCCCGGATGCTATTTAAGCCCAAGTTCCGCCTCACTGCCCTTGCTAGAGTGTCAGTGTTTTGTTTGCACAATAGCCAGTAAGGTCTCTCGTGAGAAAGTTGTTTAAGTGTTAGCTGCAAAAGAGGAAAGTGCTAATTAGCAAGGGAAGCTTTCTGTTTTTCCTCTTTATGAGCATCGTATGGTGCTAATTCCTTTTATCTTGGTTTATGAGATGTTTTTCCCTTTCTATTCATTCTTTCGTACTCGCTGTGCTTACTTATTGTTATACGGATTGGATCTAGGTCCTTTGGAATTGCGAGTTTCTCTCTCTGATTTCTGTCTGTGTTTGTCTCTTATTTTGCTGTTCCTCCTTTCGTTTCGGCCATAGCATTTGGCAACTCACAAACTTGACCATCACAAAACCAAACAGTAGTTTGATAATGGATACAGACATTCATCGACGTTGCTTATAACGGCGAAAACTTTGAAGCAATTATCTTATCAGAGGGTCATTAAAACCCTTGGTCACCGTCACTGAGCTTTTCTTCTCGCAGTTGAACGTTGACATCGAGTAACATTTCGATCATCCCTTTATTCAGTGCGCCGCTTTCCATCCTCCAAGAAAGCACATATTTAAGGAGAGAAAATTTTGCTCTGCACAGCGATACCAAAATCACCCCGAGTCGCACGCAAGTGTTTTTGAAAATATAATTTTACAGTGGGTGAAAATGAATGGGAATGTACAAAACCCAAAAACAGTGAAGTTGGCACGTTGTGTAAATCGTAAATAAAAACAGAATACAATGATTTGCAAATCCTTTTCAACCTATATTCAATTGAATACACTGCAAAGACTAGTTATTTAATGTTCGAACAGGTAAACTTTGTGATTTTTTGCAAATATTACCTCATTTGGAATTTGACGCCTGCAACATGTTTCAAAAAAGCTGGCACAAGTGGCAAAAAAGACAGAGTTGAGGAATGCTCATCAAGCACTGATTTGGAACATCCCACAGGTGAACGAGCTAATTGGGAACAGGTGGGTGCCATGATTGGGTATAAAAGCAGCTTCCCTAAAATGCTCAGTCACTCACAAACAAGGATGGAGAGAGGGTCACCACTTAGTGAACAAATGCGTGTGCTGATTGTCGAACAGTTTAAAAACAACATTCCTCAACAAGCTATTGCAAGAAATTTAGGGATTTCATCATCTACGGTCCGTAATATTGTCAAAAGGTTCAGAGAATCTGGAGAAATCGCTGCACGTAAGCGACAAGGCCGAAAACCAACATTGAATGCCTGTGACCTTTGATCCCTCAGGCAGTACTGCATCAAAAACCGACATCAGTGTGTAAAGGACATCACCACACGGGCTCAGGAACACTTCAGAAAACCACTGTCAGTAACTACAGTTCGTCGCTACATCTGCAGGTGCAAGTTAAAACTCTACAATGCAAAGCGAAAGCGAAATCTGTGATGGTATGGGAGTGTATTAGTGCCCAAGGCATGGGCAACTTACACGTATGTGAAGGCACCATTAATGCTGAAAGGTACATACAGGTTTTGGAGCAACATATGTTGTCATCCAAGCAATGTCTTTTTCATGGACGCCCCTGCTTATTTCAGCAAGACAATGCCAAACCACATTCTTCACGTGTTACAACAGCATGGCTCTGTAGTAAAAGAGTGCGGGTACTAGACTGCCTGCCTGTAGTCCAGACCTGTCTCCCATTGAAAATGTGTGGCGCATTATGAAGGGTAAAATATGACAACGGAGGCCCTGGACTGTTGAACAACTAAAGCTGTGCATCAAGCAAGAATGGGAAAGAGTTCCACCTGAAAATCTTCAAAAATGGGTCTCCTCAGTTCCCAAACGTTTACTGAGTGTCGTTAAAAGGAAGGGCGATGTAACACAGTGGTAATAAGGCCCCTGTGCCAACTTTTTTGCAATGTGTTGCTGCCTTTAAATTCTAAGTTAATGATTATTTGCAAAAAAAAATAATAAAGTTCCTCAGTTTGAACATTAAACATCTTTCCTTTGCAGCGTATTCAATTGAAAATAAGTTGAAAAGGATTTGCTAATCATTGTATTCTGTTTTTATCTACGATTTACATAACATGCCAACTTCACTGGTTTTGGGTTTTGTTTGTGCGAATTTAACTTCCAGGTATAACTGCACGCATAAATCGAGCAGCTTCATGTGTGAAGGCATCTACACTGCACATGGGGGTTAAAATGAAGTTAAATGTGTCTTCATATGGTCACTGCTTCCTTGCAGCGTCCCTCTGAAATTCACGGTATAAATGCAATGTTACTAAGTGAAATGATCATTCCCACCTAACAGCAGGGTCGGATTGGCCATCTACAGCAGGGAAAATCAGTATTGAAAGTGGCAACATTTTTGTCAGTAAATACATTTCTAATGGGACTATTGACATTAAATTTTCACCAGATGTCAGTAACAACCCTAGTAATCCACACATACAAAGAAATAAAAACAAACAAGTCCATAAATTAAGTTCATTAAGAATTCACTCTTCTCTGGTTTGAAATAGAGTTGCTTCTCCCGCAGCCTTTGGCTGACCAGGTGGACATGGTGGGTGTGGTCCTCAAGGGTGAGGGGTTTCTCAATTTTTTTCAAAGTGGCTGTTTCATGACTTCAGTGCTTTTGGCACTTGGGTCTTAAAATTGACTTTGGTACCTAGAGGCACTCCTGGAGTGCAAACCTCCAAGGCAGCATAGTCCAAATGTTGGTGAGTGGGAGCAAAGTTCAGTTATTGCGTGTCATACGATTTCAAGATGGCTGCCATGGCGGCCATATTGTTTGACTGATTGCGGTCAATATCAATGGGGTCCATCCCTGATGTTCACAATAGCCACCCACCCACAAAATTTCAGAGATATCCGTTCATGACTTTTTGAGTTATTTTGTTCACAAACAAACACACAAATGGCACGGATCGCATAACCTCATGCCAACTTTCCTTGACGAAGGTAACTATTAAAAACATTTATTTATCTGCCCTTAACTGAAGGGGTTTGAAAATGTGACTAAAGTACTTTCAGCACTAGGCTCTTCAGTTATTTGCAGTGAGGGTAACTGAACCTCATTGAGGGTAAATGAACATCCGGTGATGCTTACCTTTGCACATCCATACAATGGATACTGCAGGAATGTTGCTGAACATCGTCTATGTTAATGGTGTGTTGGTGAGACATGCTGTCATATACCATTGACAATAAACCCTCTTTTATGATTAATGATTTCTTAGCCTCAATGATGATTCCTCCAAGGCAAAGCCGATTTTTTTATGTAATTTAACATTTTATAGGTCTTAAATGGCACTGACAATGTGAAATATACTCAGCACTGAAAAGATGGCAATTATTCTAGCTGCGGACAGTCTCTCTGTGCTCTCTGTGTTTAATCTCTACTTTCAAATGTATTATGTGTTCTGAAGCACATGTATTCTAGCTTTGGACCATACAGGTCTCGTGTATGCCCTCAGGCTGTCATGATTCTGATCTGCTTTGCCTTGTTTCATTCTGTTCTGTCTTGTGTGGATTTCGATCTCTGCCTTGCCTGACCCTGCCTTGTATTCTGTATTGTGATTTTGATGCCTGATTATGTTCATGTCTTGTGTCGTTTAGTTTTGCCATGTTTTGTACTTTGCCATATTCCATTCCAGCAGTTACACTCCGGTCCATGTTTTTGTTTTTGCCATGCATTGCACTTTGTCTCCCCCTGTCTCCACACTTTCGGGTGATTTAATGGTTTCTGGATTGCAACCATTCCTTCCCATCTCGTTAACTTCCTTCGCCTTGCCTTTTACTAACCCAAACTAACAGTTTGTTGTTTTTGATAAAGTTACTAACCTTAAAGCTGCAGTCTGAAGTTTTAGAAAAGTAACTTTTTGTCATTTTTGCTAAAACTGTCACTGTGTACAGACAGTATTACATATTACTAGTACTCTGTAATTAAAAAAAGGCTCATTTAAACCCACCTTATGCTCCTACTGCAAATTAAAAGAATCGTCCGGACCGACTAAAAGAACCAATTAGAGCCAGGATGGTGTCTGACAGCCGCCAAACAGCGCACATGCACGCGCTGCAGACAGCCCCCTCCCCCTTCCTCCTCAGTTCACGCCAGTGCTCAGTCAAGTTCAAATCTCCGAGAGCGGGTTCAGGAGCTTAGAGCCATCAGTGAGGAAAAAAATGCAGATACTTCAGTTTCGGCTAAGACTAGTAAAAAAGGAAGCCAGAAGAAAAAAAGTGCAAAATAAAGAATTTAACAAAACTCAGGATAAAACCAGAGTGAACATCGGAGTTGATTTTTAAAAGTGGAAGGAACTTCGTGATCTGAAAGGATTAAAAACTGACGCAGAGTTTGCGACTTTTCTCCTTGACAGGTAAACCCCTGCTTTATTTGTTGGTTCATTTTTGCTTTGCAAATAAGCGAGTTGGCGTCGCTGACATGATCACCAAACTAACCCCAGCCCTAACCAGCATCAATTCATTTTCGCTCTGCAAATAAGCGAGTGAACGTCGCTTACAAGCACAGTCGCTGTTCGAATAGCCAGAGTCTTGTAATTGTTACAGTACTCCGCAGTGCATGTGATGTTACAGTGATGTTGCAATCGAACTAACGTTAGCTTGTTTCAGATGCTAGGGCTAACATCACTGGCGTTGTTTTATTAGAAAGCAGCAGAAAATCTCTTTATGAAGTGACCTGGCAGTCTTATCAGTTGTGTTGTTGTCCTTATAAATATGTGCAACGTTTCTGTGCTCTCACAGCTAAATGCTGACATACTGTACATGAGTTACTGGCCATTCAGCTGGATTCACAACGGTTTCTGTACTCAAAAAACGGGTAACTTCCTGAAATAAGTGTGTGCTGGGTTTTTAATGAATACATACTGCTGTAGATTACTTTTCATGTTGACGTAATTTATTTCTGCTCGTTTGTTGGCAGGCGTGTCGTTAGACTTGAAAAATCCGGGGCTAATAACCCTGATTTTTTTTTTTGAAAATAAGTAATCCTGGCTAATTCTAGATGGGTTTATTAACATGTTTTTCAATTCACGAATAATTAAGTGGCAATCGAAGACATGGCTTGTTTTCCTCATGCGATCTAAAAGCGACAAAATAATGGGCTGCCTTCAGGACAGAAAAATAATTTAATTATAATTATGTCTATGCACCTGCACTCGGCGACGGCATTTCAGACTAGTAAGTGGTTTCGTTCGTTTACATTTTCCTATCGGACAAATGTCTATTTTTTTTAAACGATTTGAGCAACCGTGCCGCAAAAACAGGTGAATGTACTTGTCGCCGAAATTACCTTCGTTGAAGAGTTATGAAATGCCATCACCGAGTGATGGTGCATAGACCTAATTATAATCTAATTATTTTTCGGTACTGAATGTAGCCTATTACTTTGTCGCTTTTAGATTCCATGTTGACTGTTCGCAACAGAAACGTCTCGCCTCGGCAACTTGGCTGCTTTCATAATGTGAACGTGCAAAATCTCTCCGCAGTTGCATGGATAACAGTTTGCGTGCCTCCGCGTGCACGGTAGCTTTCTAGGGGAGGGTCTGAGGAGTGCAGTGGAGAGGGAGGGGGAGGGATCTGAAAGTTGCTTTTTTCAAATTTTTGTGCGAAGCCCTCTCTCACCTCAAAGTTACAGACTGCAGCTTTAACTAACATTGTAGATAATACTAACGAGCACTAGGGATTGTGTAGCTGCACTCTACTAATTGACTAACTATCTCTCAGCATTCGCCCTGTTCTAGTCTTCGCCTCTTGCCTTCTTCTCTGCACCTCACTGTTCTGCCACTCACTCTGTGCACTTAGAAATCCCTAACCAGATGTGTTTGTTCTGTCTCTCGGCTGTTTTGTGATCCCTGTCTGTTTTGGCTTTTGCCGATTTTATGTGATTAGGTTCTCCCTCATGTTCCCTCCTTTGTAATTAGTCTTACTTCCTGCACCTGAGTTCTGTTAAGCATGTGACTTCCCGCATATGTGTATATTATGAGTCTTCTCACAGCATTTCCTCGTCAGAATGTTTCTCTCAGTTTACTTGTGCCACGCTTTTCCTCGCCTTGTACTCTCAGTGATTCTATTCTGACTGGATCATCCCTGTTTACGATTTTTGGCTTTGTGTTTTGGACTATTGTTGCATCTGTGTTTTTGACCCCTTTTCTTCCCGACTACGAGTCTTGTGTTTGCTGCCCTGGTTACAGTTTGGATTACGCTCACTGGATTTTGGCCTCTGCTTCTCTGACATTCCTGTGCCTGTGTACCAAACTATTTTTGCCCGACCAGGAGTACTGTGTTTGCTGCCCTGGTTTTTGACTCTGCTTTGCTCAATTACTGGATTGTAATTTTTTTTTTTTTTTTTTTTTTCCAATTGTGGACATTGCACCTTTTGCCTTCTGCCCTGGGGGGATTTTCCCCCTTGCTTAATAAAATCAGATCTTCTGCACTGCATGGTTCATGCGACTGGTTCCTGAGCGTATCATCACACAGGCGTTCTGAAAATGTATTTTCCGGAATGTTTAAAGTTGTATCCAATGAGTTCATTTGAATTCACAAGCTTATGCATGAAACCTGAATATTGTTGTCAAATAAAAATCATATATTACAAGAAAAAACCAATCAACATATGTTGTATGGTGATCGTACCACCACTACAAACCTGTTTATTAGACAGGTCTGAGTCAGAGCCTGGGGAAGGTTTTTCCATGCCAGTCCATGCCTTACTGTGTACACGTCACCTTTTGTGACACTGGAAAATGTCATAATAAATCCCAGCATTAAACTAATGTGTACTGACCGAATATGTGGCTGTCAGTGGCGGCTGGTGAACTGGCGATAGGGGGGCCTCAAACCCATCCCTTAAAAATAATAGTTGGTCATGACCTGTTTTCAATCATTCACTTAAATTACCATTACAGACACTAGAAAAACTCTCAACATTAGTGGTCAGTTTTCATTAATGATGCATACCTGTCAACTCTCACGCATTTGGTGAGTTTAAGTGGCATATTTACATATTCCCTGCTGTAGTCAGCAATTATTCAATCAACGCATATGTAAGAGATTCCGCGCAGAATTGAAGTCCTCGTGCATAAAGGTTTATCAGTTTCACGGTGATTATGACTCCAGACTTCTCATGCTTTTTTTGGAAACAATGCATGTGTTTCATCATTGTTTACATTTTTTAAATGAAATAAGATAATCTGAAATGTCTTAAGGCAATTCCTTTTCCTCCAATCCCTGAGTAAAGAAAAGCATGAGGGTCATAAGTCCGGAGTCATAATCACCGTTCGGCACAATAAACTGATCAACCTCATGCACAAGGACTTCAATTCTGTGCAAGAATCTCTTACAAACACGTTGATTGAATAACAGCTAACTAAAACTAGTACACGCCGTACAGTACACACACAACTCACGCCGAATGAGTGAGAGTTGACAGGTATGTGTTATTAATGAAAACTGACCACACCTGATAATGATAGTTTTCAGAGTGTCTGTAATGGTAATTTAAATTAATGACTGAAAACAGGTCATGACCTATTGGGTTTGAGCCTGCCCTCTCGCCAGTTCACTAGCCGCCACTGGTGAGTGTCTGTTCAACTCAAAATACAATGAGCGCTGAAGACAGTTTTTACCTTTAACATCACCATTGGCACTTGTAGACTTACCTTTACCTCCCGTTTAAAATCGTACACCCGATTGAAGGCGAATATGTAGCCCTCCTGCCTGTCGGCGTTAATTTTATGGACAGCCAAGTCCGCGACTCTCAGGATTTCGGGGGTCTGACAGGTCAGCGGGGCCACAGGACTTGGGGACCCACTCTGGAAACAGAGACCAACCAACAGCGGCAGCACCCACATCTTCATCATCATCATCATCACACCACACCAAACAGCTCCCGCTCCTGCTTATGTAGTGCAAGGTTTGAAGGTCTGTTGAAGCAAACTTTGACCGACAGTGTTTGAAATGAGAGGGCATCGCCCACGGTTGCAAAGTCGGCCAAATCCATGTGGCAGGTCTGTTTTTTTGATTTGACTGAAGTGCTTCTGCTCTTGTCTGTTCAGTTAATGTTTTCAGATAATGAGATTAGGTATTGCTAATATTCAAGAGAATAAGAGGGTGAGAAAAGCGAGAAACAAAAGTGGAATTAACAGTAGAAGAGATAAGAGAGAGAAAAAGACAGAGATAAAAACTAAAATTTCTAATGAGTGTCCTCATTTAAAGGGCACTATTAATGAAAAAAAAAACTGAAAAGTAAATATTCTTGTTTGTTAACTCATGGTCTTAAGGACCCACAAATAAGAAACCCACTGATTTTATGTGACTGGGTGTCTTCTTTATAGTACAGATGCAGTAAAAAAAAAAAAATGAATGAATTTGCTGCGACTTTTTCATCAATGCTTAACAGAGAACAAATAGTTACCCTGAATGTAACTCCAGTTCTATGAGTACGTGCGTGGCCCTCCTACGGGCTTCGCTATTGGTTTACCCCTCGGTGCCTGAGAAGATAATTGAACTCACCTGCTCAGTAGGAGTGGGTAGCATACTCACCTCCTATAAAGCCCTGCTGTTGTCAATGCTCGTCTCCTTTTGAAACTCAGCACTTCACACTCGGGGCCAGCTTGGCAGGCTGTTAGAGGGCTACGCACGTACTCATTGTCTGCTCTCCTTAGCACTCGTAACAGTGAAGTAATAACATCTCATTTAAATAATTATGTACAAAACCTCTGTCACGTGGCATGTCATATTGTTCATATTCAATTGTATACAGGCCACATGGCAGAGCTACTGACTAAACTGAACGAACGAAGGAACAAACGAGCATGTACTCATAGAACTGGAGTTACATCCAGGGTAACTATTTGTTCTATTTCGTATGTGCTCCGCCCTCTAACGGGCTTTGCTACTGGTTTACACCTACGGCGAAGCCCGTTAGGGATGAATGTACTCCCAGGTGGCCCCGCACCCAAGAGTTCTATCTAGAAACCAACGAAGCCGTGCCCTTCCTGGGGCGGGCACCGCCAGGCTGCGTACCCCGGCCCAGGTCGTGACACACTAAACAACTCCAGACCCAAGTCGGTGTCAAAAGGGACCCCTTCTGATAGGGTCCCTTCTAGAATGAAAGAACGAAAGAATGAGGAGGGGGGGCTTGTAGCTGTTATATCCCGTCGACAAGCCCCCCACACCTGCAGGCGAGGTGCCCCCAGAGTGCATCGGCCCAGGGTGTGGTAACATACTAGTTAGTGTTGGAGGGGGACCCAGCTGACAGGGTTCCCAGGACTGAATGCACGACCGAGCTGGCGGTCATGTCCCTCAGATATGACTGCGCAAAGGTAGATGCGGAAGACCACGAGGACGCCTCCTCCACGGATACGCCCTTAAATAGCGCTGTGGAGGATGCAATGCCCCAGGTGGAATGTGCGGTCAGGCCCGTCAGTGCGGTGAGGCCCACTGCTGAATAGGCTCTGCAGATGGCATCACAGATCCAGTGGGCGAGGCGCTGTGACAGAGGGGCCCCTTGAGCTCGCCCGCCATAGACCACAAACAGCTGGTCCGCTTTGCATCCATTTGTGCATACGTTCCTGCTCGCTGGTGGCATGAGGCGGAGGGCAGAAATGCCGTAACCGGATCACAGACGATTTGAAGGCTGTGGTGATGACCTTTGGTCAGAAGGACGGATTAGGGCCATCATGACCTGCCGCAATGGCCACCGCGAACGCCCCCAAAGTGGATGCTGCGCAGCCCCTTTCATAGAGCCCCTGAAAGAACTCCAGCACCCCTTGAAGGGGGCACGAGCACGGGTTCAGGCCTCTCGCCTGACACCAGCCCACAAAAATCCGCCAACAGGTCGCATAAGCCTTGGACGTGGCTGGGGCATGCGCATACTGAATTGTGGACACTACCGCTTCGGGGAGGCCCAATTCAATTAACCTTACCCTTACAACTTCCAGGCCAGGAGGGGGCAGGTGTGGACGGCGTTCGGCACCCGAGTCCCGATTAGGGTAAGGTCCGGAATTTCCCATGGGCTCCCCAATGCCTGCTGGATGAGATCCGGAAACCATCTGGTGCGCAGACACAGTGGTGCCACCACGATTATGGACAGGTGCTGCTCCCTCACTCTGCAAATTAGTGGCATTCACAGCTGCCGAGGCGGGAATGCATATAGCAGGCTGGCTGGCCACGCTGGATGGGCCAACGCATCCACTCCAAGGGGAGGATTGTTGGTAGCCCTCAGGGAGAACCACAGCGGGCACAGCGCGTTGTCCCTGTTCGCAAAAAGATCCACTTTCGGTCGCCCGAACAGCCTCCAGATTTGATCGGCTATCGCCGGTGGGAGGCTCCAATCCTCCTCGGGCAGTGCCCCCCTGGACAGCCCATCTGCCCGAATGTTGAGGATGCCAGGAACATGTTGGGCCTTCAGGGAGCACAAGTGGCGATCTGCTCATATTAGGATGGAAGCCGCCATCTTGTGTAGGGCCACTGATCTGACCCCCCCTTGCCTGTTGACCGCTACCGCTGTCGTGTTGTCTGATCTCACCAGGACGTGCTTCCCCTCCAACTGTGGGGAAAAATGGTGCAGCACCCTCTGAAGTGCCATGAGTTCTAGTAGGTTGCCACGTACCAGCGACAGAAGCAGGGCCACAAGTTCCGCCCCACCCTGTGAGGGAGGCATCCACAAATACGTGGGCATAGTGAGCCACGCACCCCGAGGCCCAAAACGCAAAGGTCCGCCATGCTTGCGATGGTATGCGAAGTATGCGCTGCTGGTCTCGCCTCGGATCCAGCCGAAGGCGTATGAACCAGCGCTGCAGATCTCTCATGTGCAGCAGCCAACGTCCCCAGTAGCGACATGACTGCTATTGCCCACACTGAGACTGCGTCCCGTAACTGTTGGGCACAAGACAGGATCGCTTCTACTCTCTCCACCGACAAGCATGCGGTCATGGTCCGAGAGTCCAACTGTACTCCTAAATACTGCGCCGTCTGGCTGGGCTGCTGGGTGCTTTTGCCGTAGTTGATAGCCCAGCCCAGCTGCGCAATATGCCGCATCACCAACTTCATACATGTGGTCGCCATCTGTTCAGAATGGGCCAGGATCAGCCAATCATCCAGATAGGTTAGGATCCGCACCCCTCTCCGCCGAAGCGGTGCTAAGGCTGTCTCCACACACTTGAAAAATGTCCACGGTGCCAGGGAGTATCCGAATGGAAGGCGGCAAAACTGAAAGATCCGGTCCTGTAACGCAAAGCGAAGGAACTTCTGATGGCGCGGCAGGATTGGGACATGAAAATAGGCATCTGTCAGATCTATTAACGTCATCCAGTCTCCAGGCCTGACACATTCCAGCAACGCCTTCACCGTCAGCATCCGGAATGGTCTGCGCACAATGTGATTGTTCAGCTCCCGATGATCCAAAATGGGCCTCAGGCCTCCCGATTTTTTGGGAATCAAGAAATAAGGGGAATAAAATCCTGCTTGAGCTTCTGACAGAAGACCCGGTCTTACGGCCTTTTTCTGTAGAAGCGAGTTTACCTCTTCCTTTAACAGCGCTTTTTGGGCGGAATCGGGGAGCTTCGTCCGTACAATGCCTTTGAATGCTGGAGGACGGCAGCGAAACTGAAATGCGTATCCCTTCCGCAACGTTCTGTCCAACCACCTCGGAAGGGGGGCGCACAAACTCACCCATGACTGATAGTGGTTTGTCAGTGGTGAAGCAGTTGATTCTATGGTCTCCGACAGCCCAGGCCCTCCCGAGACGCCCCGCCCCTTGTGGGAGGGTTCGACTGGGGGGCCCTGCCAGAAAGGGCTGAGAGGCCAATGGCAACAATGCATCCACTGCAACCCCAAGCACGTCACCTGGTGACTCATTCACCGTGGGTGGTGGGAGCGCAGCTGTCTGAGTCCAGCAAAAGCTCTTCCTGACGTTTACCCTCAGAAACATTGACCTTTAAACACATCTCGAGCTGTGGGGCAGAACCAGTGACACTTTTCTCCATGGGTTCGGAAGCCCCAGTACCAGATTTACGTTCGCGTACACAACCCGTCTCGTGCCACTGGGATGCATAGTGAGAATTTTGCAAAACCTCAGGAGCTATGGAGCCAAAATGTCGGGCAAATCTGCTTCTGGTTGACCCGGAAGCAGAAGTCAGCTGACGTGTCCTGACCGGGCTGCTTGAGCAAACCGTGTTGACAACATGCTGGCTTTTAGTTTGTACACATTTCTTCGCTGGTGGCGAGCCTGGGCAAAGTGAGTTCCTTGCGTTCAGAGATTTGTTTTTAGTAATCCCAGCACTAAAAGTTAGGGGATCATGAACTTTTGGTTTAGCCATCAAGTTTGGTCGGGTACTACTACCATGAGTAGTTTGACGCAAACTGTGCTGGCGGTTAGCTAGCCAGTACCTCATAAAAAGGCTATTAGCCGGTGAAGCCCCAGTTTTAAGAGCAAGATTTAGCGGAGGCGGTGAGGAAACACGAACTTCACGCCCGCCGTCCTCAATAACCATATCCACGGTGGGCAGAGCTACCGCTCTGTCTCCGGCAGGTTTGTGACCCAGATTGCCTTGACTGCTACCACCTGAACCAGCCAGCATGTCAGTGTGTGCAGTGTGGGAATAAAAAGACTCAGAGGCCAAATACTGAAAACGCTGTTTATTTTCTACTTTTACCCAGGCTGGCCGCTGAGGACCCCCACCCCTGGTGCGGAACTGGCGAATCTGTAGCTGCGGTCGACGCGGCTCCAGGCTTGGCTGGCTAGAGCCGGGGAGCAGTCGATCATCTGACCTACGGCGGCGGCTGGGCAGTGGTTGGGAGTAGCGAGGCCCGGCGGCGGACTGCTGTGGGCGTAGGTGGGAGCCCAGCTGTTCAGCTGCCTTCCGGGCTGCCTCCAGCCGATCCACCATGGCTTGGACATCCGGCCCAAATAGCGACGTGGTGGAAAAGGAAGCATTGATTAGCGCCTGCTTCACCCACTCCTTTAAGGACAACAGCCCCAGCCACAGGTGGCAGTGCCCCACCTGGGCTGCACACATGCTCCTCCCCCCGGTGATGATGAATGCTTGGGACATCCGGAGCATCATTGCAGCCGTGGTCTGGATTTCCTTGATCTCCTCCGGCGCCAACTCCGACTTCTGGTGTGCAAGACGATCCAAGGAGCCAGCCAGGAACGCCAGATTGTTAGCCAACGCGACTCCCTGGGCCGTGTTGGCATAACAGCGATCGACCAGGCTCGCTGTCATCCTGTCCCTCTCGGACAGATGCAGCAGCCGACCGCCTGGCCACATAGTGGGGACAAGGCACCACCTCATCACGTCCTTAATGGGCGGGACGCCCGTATCCCATTCCCAACCCTCGACGGTGGAATACAGCGCATACGCCACTGCTGGGGATTTAGCGGCGACCGGATTCCCCCAATCACGTTGGGCGTGTCTGATTATGGGCGGCATCTGGGGACAAATTCCCTTGGGCCGCGGCTTGGACTTCGGCTGGGCCAATAGGCCAATAGTGAAGTTGTCCTTGTGGGTGTTCGGGCGCTGCGGAGGCAGGGGCATCTCCATCCGCACCGCCGCCGAACGGAATAACCCGGGCAGGTCGTCCAATGGGTAGCAGTGCTCGGGGGGAGTCCCCTCATCACAGAAGAGGCCTGCTGGATCTTCCTGATACACACGCAGGTTGTCTTCCTTATCATATTCGCTCCACGGTTTGGAGCGGGCCACCGCCACCGGCTCTCCGGCTGGCTCTGAGCCAGCCTGGAGGGTGCGTGCGGCCCGCAGGAACTGCTGACGGCGCTCGCGCTCCTCCCGGGGGGAGCGTTGCGCAGGCAGCGCAAGAACCAGCCCCCTCCTGGTGACGCTAACCCACACACACGAAACACACAAAGTTCCTTCTCAATGCTGTGAGGTGGTTCCTGCACGTGTGGGGAGGTTTGATAGGACATTGTGTTAGGGAAGTAAAAAAAAAAAAAAAAAACATGAAAGATAAGTGCACCATTGGATTCTTTTCCTTAAGACTCGCAATTAAAAACTTGATTAAACAGAGAAAAAAATCCTATTTATCAAATAAGAAAGTTTGAAAAGATGCCAACCTTTATGAATCGCTCTTTGACATGACCTCCAAAAAAGCAAAGCAGAGCATGATCTGACCACCAAAGGGAGCCCTAAACTATGTTTTTTTGGCTTGGTGTTGAACGGACCTGTGTATTAGAAATGATTGGGCTCGTTTGCACAAGTTTCACCATTAGCTTGGCAGCTCATCACCATTTGTAAACTCTGACGAAACCTTATTGCACCAAAGTCTACGCTAATCCTTTCTTTGCACAACATTCAATGCCACATGTTGTAGGTAATATATCAAGCAGTTGTGTGAAATGCAACGCAGTTTTACTGCTTTTACAAATGATACAATAAATTATTTCCAAAACTTTCGGAAACTACAAAAAAATTCAAGTAAACAATAAATCACTAATTTGTAAATTGTCCTTGACCTGTACTATTTTAAACAGTGCAAAAGCAAAACATTTAAAGTTCTTCCTTTTTGCAACACAAATGTGTGTTTTTGTTTTTTGTTTTTGTTTTTTTTTTTGGAAATAACATGTTCCAGAAAAAGGAGGTGTCCAAAGGAGGGAGTTGACACTACTTGTATTCAACAGAAGTAATTGATGGGAAAGGCAGTTCTTTTGACTGTACTGAATCCCAAGAATCAGTTCATTAAAATGGTTCGTTCAAAAGATTAGTTCACCGACTCGTTCAGCGTTTAGCAGAAGCCCTGACTGCATTGTGCATTGTTCTCCGACTCCCTGAACTGATAACCAGCCAAACGATCCGTCATTCAGGTCATGTTTCAGCCCTTGACTGAGGTTCACGTTCACTCTGTAAACACGTTCACTTACTGAGGGACAGTGCGTTCGTTCACGGACCATAGTACACAGTCATTTGCGGGAGATGCAGCTTTACTATGAGCGCAGAGATGTGTGATCAGGGCAGGCAGATGTGTGATCAGGGCAGGCAGTGACTTCTTTTTATTGCTAGATTTGATAATCCTGTTTCCACATACTAGGTGTAATGGCTGGTAAAAGCGGTGTTTCAGATGCCGTGGCAGGCGAAGGTGCACCAAGCACGGACCCGGCGCAGCTGAAAGTGAAAATTAGAGGGGAAAGGAGCTCGCGTTTCTGAATACACGAAAGACGTAAGTGCCAGAAGCGAAGCGAGCAACCAGAGAGGAAAAGAAATCTCAATGAAAGAGAAACTAACAAGGCACTAGACAATAGTGCCAAATTACCTAAAGAAGCAAAGCTTCCCATAAACAAAGATAATATAAACCCTGACTAAAAATTTCTCGAGACGAAGGGAGCAAAGTAACATCAAACACTCCAGCAAAGGAGGCGTGGCAACCTCTGGCTTAAATAGACTCTGGGGAAGGACTGCCCAGGAATAATCAGCCAGCTGGGTAAAAAATCTGAAGGGGAAAGAAAACGATGTCGTCAGGGAAGAGAGTAACAAAGAAAGCAAAAAGCACATAAACAAACCATGACACTATGCCTGATTGACAATCAATCAATTTTACCTTTTTTTTAACCAAACAATTAAGATCTAGCCTCGGCTATATGTAGCCTGCAATGATTAAGAGATGATAGCGACAAAGAGGTTAATTTCCATTTACGCCTGGATTCTAGACTGCATTAGAAAAAAACTCAATTACCTTGGTAATTCCGTGTATTGTTTTGACCTTTTGTTTATCGGTTTATGAAAGATGTAAGCGGCAAGGAAGGGCAGAGAGGATTATCTGGCGCATAGTCAGGATTCCTGTGGCCAGGTCCTTGCGGTGATAAGGGCCCCGCCATTTGGCAGATAACCCCCAGGGTCATGGGATCAGACTCAACCAGACTCTCTGGCGCCAATTTCAGCTTGCCACAGCCACCTGGCCACTTGCCTCCGAAATGAGGGACAATCTCTGCTGACCACAAACTCCTGGCCTGCGATACCCATGCCGGAGAACTCCACAATGCCATCCAATGGACTCTGACATAACTGCACCCGTACAATTAAAATACATTACCGTCTGGGCAAATATTTCAAAAGACTTAATTTTCTGAGTAAAACACTAATCTCACTCACAATGTCACAGAATAATGTGTATTTTGCTATACTGTATGATAAGAGTGGAATAATGGCATTAATGCAGATTATTCTTGTAATTCGGTTTTGTATCGGACGTTTCATGACCAACTCTAGCGCAAGTAAGTTGTGTTTGGTGTCATTTTAATCCTCTAAATTTCTGAAATCCCATAGGAAATATTTCGAAGGAATTAAAATTGCGCCATACCCTCATTTAATCACTTTAGGAAAAAATATACTTCAGTGTTCCTTGTGGTCATGTCTCCTCCCTAAGCCCCTCCGGAATGGGGGAGGCTTCTTGGCTCAAATGACCCAAACGACATATGACCCCGCCATAGGACGCAGTCTAGAGATTGGGCATAAAAGAGGGGGAAACAGAGAAGTCAGGGAAGCTTGCATTCATCCTTCCCTCATATACGTTGTGTATATGTGTAGTTTTGGGCTGCACCAGGTATGAATTGACTTCTTTTCTCTTTTCTGTAACGATGTAATTAGTTCTTGTGATTTAAGCTTGTGCCTGCCTGGCGAAATAAATTGATATTCGCATCTGTGGTGTGTTTCTGACTTTGGACCAACATATACCTACTGGTTCCGACTGCTGGATCCCAACTGAGTAATGTAGTCCGTAATCGCGTGCCTGATCAACGCGCTTGGCATCTGTGTTATGAGGTGGATTTTCCATGCTGTGTATGGTACTATTAATATTGGCTTCGAGCAAGACTCCGTTTATATCTTTAGGCGGAAATCTTAAAAGACGCAAGGCCTCTGAACGATGGAACTCCGTTATGCCTTGTAGTTGCTCGCTGTGGGCCCCGGTAATCCCTAGTCATAGCGAGGTCTATGTCAGATTACTGTGCTTAATAGGCCGCCAGCCTCTGAGTTCTTTCGCCGGATTGGGTTGTTCGAATGGTTTTGGTCCGGCGGAGTAGGGTATAGACCTGTTATGAGTCCGATGCACAACGGAACTCCAAATTGAGTAATAAATTGACTAATTAAAATCCAATCATATTTCTGCAAACACATATTAACCGCAAAAGATTGCAACTACAAATTTGTGTCTTAAATTTGATATGGAGTCAGATATACTGCAACCACTAAGATATTAGGGCTGCAGCATCTGCTCGGCACGTCTCAGGCCATTTAAAAGCAGAACGTGAAAGACGTCATCATGTGAGGCCTGGGGCAGGGGTCTAGTGCTGACGCTGTAGCCAGACCCCATTATTATAATGGAGACTGCGAGGACCATCTTTTAGCTGGCTGTTAAGGCAAACACGCTGAGACCTTCCGCCTCAGCTAGGACCCTCCTTGGCCTAGTTGCACGGTGTTTACAAAGAAGACTAGAAATAAACTTCCTTTGTATTTATTTGTTTTTTGGAGTGGCATTAATAAGTATGTATTTAAGGGGGAAAACATTCTCGTAAACATATTGACCACACATTGTATGCCGCAAAAGAGAGGTTTTAATGCTTGTTAATGGCATTGCTTAGCTTCCTGTCAGCAAATATGAACAAATCTGCTGTCTCATGGGCATTTTAAGTTCGACGCACTGAGCAATAATGTCATGGATGAAACTGGCACGCCATTCTGCCGTCTAGTCTTGTAAATTAGTTAATCAATTCTCAGATCGCTGTAACAATCAGCCCCTTAATAGGTGACTGAGCTACTGAAAAAACGCCAAAGGGGTTCTTTTAAATATAGGGAATGAAAGCTGTACATGTATATATGCTACAAGACAAAATAACGATATTAACAGCAACAGTGGTGAATATTGTGGAAAATCTCTAAATGCAGCTCAGGTCATATGTAACCACCTATGTAGCGCTCCCTATACCGCACACGCACACAACTATTAATTATTTGATCAGTCGGCGCTGATCAAATCAAGCAAGACACACACTCCATTCAATTGCGCGCTCTACGCTATATTTAAACCACCCAAAATAAAACGGACAATATAAATCCCCAGAATTACCCGCATATATCAGTCCACAACCTTAATCTAAGAGTCCAAACTAAATGAAATCCTTGAGTCCAATCCACGAAAGAATTAGTCTTTGAACTCCAGGAAACGCTTAGGCCGCGCCGATAATCCAATGTCCAGAGTACGAAAAAAAGTAATCCGCAACAAAAAAGCGATCGCGTTGAGGCAGTGGTATACCATGCAACAAAAACAAAAAGGATCAATCTCACCGGGTCTGTAGACTGCCATCTCGCTGCGACAGCAACAATCTTCATATTTCCGCACGTCCTCTTGATGGAGACACGCATAGACAGCAACGGAATAATTGAGTTTGTTGAGTAAGCTCGGGTATCGTCTCTCCAGTTGGGAAGATGTGTTTGAGGCCTATAAATCCGAACTCGTCACACTTCTCACAAAGGACACAACACAGAATCTTGGCTGCAGCTCACAATACTGGCACCATTCATTCCACTCACACCCGCACTTCAAAGTCTTTCCACCTGCCTCCTCCCGCACTTCACGCCAACCCCTAAGTAAGTTTGGGTGCGCGCTGATAGGAGTTGCTGCAGCCGCGGGCTTAAAGTGACACCCCACACTACAGACATACCAACATATATATGGTGGACAAGGATATTATTACACATTTCCACAATTACAATTATGTGATTACAATTATGTGTAATAACAACAAAAATACTCCATCAGAATACTTTAATTAATGTGACAGTGTCACATCGCTAATCAAGCAAATTAATAATGAGTTATCGTTTGTCTAACAGTGAGGATTCTGCCTCCCCTAACTTACCTCCGAAGGCACGTCACTGTTTGAGTGGCAGTTCTCTGTGTGTATGCAGTACACAAGTGAGTGACACAGCGCCACTTTCAGCACAGTGCGTGAATGTGAATCAGCGTCACTTCTCTGTGTGCAATACGTTTGCGAATCATGAGTGAGTGGCAACGCGAACGTGAATCACGCTGACGGCGTCGTTCGCCGAAGATTCACGAGTGAGTCACAGTGACAGAGGGCGGAAGTTTCACTCCCGGCCGGCACGCTCACGGCTGAGCTCAACTGAACTGAGAAAGGAACAAATCAGTTCATGAAGTGATTCAATTCAGTACGTTCACTCAAAAGATTCGTTCCTTTAAACGAATCAACACTGGTATGGGCTGCAGGTAGGCCAGTCTAGCAGCCGCATTCTCAGATTAGGATCCCAAACTGTTATAACACATGCGGAGCGTAGCTCACCGTTGTCGAATCAAAAAAAGCAGGGGTGTCAACAAGAAGACAGCCCATGTTGCTCTAAATGGATGTATGTCCTTTAGCATCAATGGCACCAACAAAGAAGTTTAATTAACCAAAGCATGAGCAATAAGACACCCCTAAACCATGACAGACATTGGCTGCTGAACCTTAAGTTGGTAACAATCAGGATTTAATAATTCTTTTTTGACCTGGCAAACACCATTTTTATGATTACCATAAGCAATGCGGAAGGAAAAATGGTGCAATAACAGCATGTGTCTCTTCTGTCCATTCATTTGAGATGAGCTCAAGCACAGGGAATACGGCAGT
Source organism: Gymnothorax reevesii (assembly GCA_029721435.1). Lineage (NCBI taxonomy): Eukaryota > Metazoa > Chordata > Actinopteri > Anguilliformes > Muraenidae > Gymnothorax > Gymnothorax reevesii. Next base: position 149,411,779 of record CM056575.1, read on the forward strand.
GTTTTTGGACTGTTCTGACAGTCGGCCGCTTTAGTGCACAGTACAGCCGTCACTTGCATTTGTGTATGTGATGATGATGAACTCCATATTCATTTAAGTCAATGTGGCTATATCCAACGCAAAAGCATTTTGCCTTTAAATGCAGTGCCATCTGAAAGATTGAAGATTTAGGTGACTCAGTTTTGATACAACCTCATCCTTCACACCAGACTTCTCAAAATCCAGTTCTTAAAGAGGAAAAACGGGCAGATTTTGAAATTTAAAAAAATGTGCTCAATCTTTTATATATGTTGTATAGATTTATAAATTGCAGCGCAACTGCCAAAAAAATCTTTCTCTACCTCGGAATAATACTTTTAAAATGACATCTGCTCAGCAGCTCTGACGCGAGAGGTAAACGAGAATGAACGGGACAATGCGAGATTCGCGCTGCATGACGTCATCGGCGGAACACCCGCGCGCACATTGTGCATGGTTTACCATAATTTAGTGAGGATTATTCGGCGGATCAATCGGCATTTCAAGCATGTTGTACAATCGTAGAATCAAGGCCAACGCCCACTGGCCACGAAGCGGCGCGTCAAACTTCGAACGTTGCCTTGACGCTTTTAAACGCCTACTGAAAGCGTCAGCCACGTCAACATTGACAGCTGTCAACTCGACCGAGAGGCCATGAGTGTCAATCTCAAAATCAAAATATTAAACAAGACAACGGTTTTTTTTTGGGGGGGGGGCGGGCGAAGGCGGACCAACACATCAAGTTTATTTTAAGTGATGGCAAAGTGCGACAGTCAGGTTACTATGTATTATATGTTATACACAGGCATGACAAATTAGCTTGCTAGCTAACTTAGCAGTGTAAAGTTCTTATCAGTATACCTTGAGTTAGGTACTGTCTAACTGTAGATCGCCTAATAACTTAAATGCCCGCAAAATAACGGATTTCCTTTCAAAACTGCGACTTGGTTAAAAAGCAAGGTTGACAACTGCATGTGATGTTGCCGCTAAATGTGTGACTAACCATGACAAGGCGAAATAGTTAAATAATCTAAAAGACAAACAAATTTTTATTGTGTGGACGCTTCAGAAATTCAGCAGTGGCGAATATAAAAAATTGAGCAGTGGCAAAAAGTAAAAATGCTGCCAGTGGGCGTTGCTCCATTGAAATTAATGAACCAATTTTTTTGACGCGCGTCTCACGCTGCCAGTGGGCGTTGGCCTTTAGTTCCAAGGCCTATGAGTTTGCAGAATGCCGGCGAGGTGTGTTGCGGGCTTTTGTCACGCGCAAGACACACAACCTCGTGCCTGGTTACCTTGTTATGTAGTGTTTTGCGCGTGATGGCGGTAACGATGCGCCGGTGGAGACTGCTTCCTGGCCAGTAACTCAACTTTTTGTATTGACAAATACTAGTAGTACATCTACACCAGTTGTCAGGTCATTTCGGCACCGTGTTATTTCGGACCCTACTATCAAGTCATTTCGGCACTTGGCCTCGGGTCATATCCAGTAGCGGCTCTAGACCCTAGCCTCCGTTGCAAACGCCTTGTGGTGTTCGGTTAATGTCCTTCACCCCACAACGTCTGCGCACTCGAGCGAGGTTTTGTGTTCCACCAATCTGAAACTAGCTCCTGAAATCCGGGAGCTAATTATATATGCAGAAACAGATAAAGCAAAAATGGCGGACGGTGGTGAACATGTTTTCTCTCGAGCTTTGGATAAAATCTGCAAAACCTTCGATATTGAAAGTATAAATAGCTTACATGAACAAGCAATGAACAACTTAGTTATCCTGAAGAAGGATGTCTACGAAAGTTTGCCAACAGGTTTCGGCAAATCGCTTATAAACCAAGCTCTTCCAATCCTCGGGGAAGCGTTTTCTAATAAAGAATCGCCTATTGTTATTGTTGTTTCTCCTCTTGTTAACCTTATGAAGGATCAAGTCAATTATTTGAATAACATAGGAGTGAAAGCAACGAGTTTAAGTCTGGTCGATACCGACATGGAGTAGAGAAGTGTGGAAAGAGGATTGTTTTCAACAGTATACGGTTCTCCAGAGTTTTGGCTAAGTGAACAGTGGAGGAAGATGCTGCTGAATGCCGCATATTCAAACAATATTTATGCTGTTGCTGTCGATGAAGCTCACGTAATAAATCATTGGTAAGTTATTTTACTGATTATTAATCATTGATACAAAGTGGAGAACTGCAAAGCAGGGGTTTTACTCTTCAGATCAGATACAAGCAGCATTGTAAAGTTAGAAACAAAGAGAAAATATCGAATTCAAAATCATTTATTTTTGCTTGACGAGCTTTCGTGACAGCATGTCTTTCCATACCTACATCTTTGAAATCATTGTGCATTGTGTGATTCAAATTGATTTGCATATTCTTGATTGTTAATAACAGGTATGTAAAGATACTTAAACAATGTGAATGACATGTGTTTTGATTTTTGATGCATTTCATTCTTAGGGGTACCTCAAAAAGTGCCAAAAGAGCACATCTGGAGACCGCTTTTCCCACCTACATGAACTGCGCTCCCTGGTACCCACAAATACTCCATTTGTATCCTTGACTGCCACTGCAACAGAAAGCACCAAAGCAACAATTTTCCAAGCTCTTCGTATGAAAGATGATTCTGTGGTTATTTGCCAAAGCCCTAATAAGCCAAACATAACTTACGCTGTTGGACAAGGAAAAGGAGGCAGAATATTACTTCCAATGGTTACTAACTTCAGTCTCTGACAAGGGTATTTTAGCTCCAAGAGTGTCAAACAATTAAACAGTGCCATCTACTCTATTCCATCTTTAAGGCAAAACTTGGCAATGGAATGTACAAAGATTGTCAAAGACAGCCACACGATGCATTGGTTGAAATGCTGCATTCTTGCACCCCAGCTGAGAACAAGTCCGACATCTTAAGCTCTTTTCAGGACAAAGATGGTACTGTAAGGGTGTTGATTGCCACGATTGGGATGGGGGTGGATTGTAAAGGTGTCCAAACTGTAGTCCACTTTGGCCCCTCCAAGAACATTGTTGAATACATACAGGAATGTGGAAGGGCGGGACGAAATGGCCAACAGAGCCATGTCTGGCTATTGTTTAATGGTGTTATGCCAATTCATGTGGAACCAGAAATGAAATTGTTTCTCAAAACAAAAAATTGTAGACGACAGTATATCTTTAGCAAGTTTGAAGCAACAGTAGCCACTCACCCTGGGCCAGCACATACTTGCTGTGACAATTGTGCACAATCCTGTGAATGTGGTTCCAAGGACTGTAAGAAGTTCACCATCTATCCTTGCTTGGACACACCCATTACAAATGAGAACACTTCAAGGAAGCTTAGAGATGTTTCTGACGAACCGAAAAAAGCTGTCAAGGAAGAGCTTATATTATACAGGAAAAAACTGATAAGGAAATTAATGGCAAAGAGCCCTGGAGAAAGAACTTGTGAGCTTTATAAATCCAAGGTTTTTGTTGGGGTTTTCTACGATCCAGATTGAACAAGTACTCAACAACTTGGATAAAATATTTACCATTGATGACATCACTAGTGTTGTTGAAATATGGGACATGAAGCATGCAAACATGGTTCAGTACATTGTGAATAAAGTTTTCAATGACATTTCACATATAGCTGACCTTAGTGATGATGACAGCAGTGATGAGGAAGAAGATTGCGATGTATGGGCTGATGCGGTTCCTGATAAAGATAAAATGGAGCTGATTTCTGACAGCTTCAACGTGATGGAACTTGATGAATCAATTTTGGAAACAACAGCATCTTCATTGGATGTTATTCCTGAACTGATGAGTGTGTTGGATGACCTGTGAAACATTTAACAGTTCATGATGCAATGTTCCAAACATTTTAATTTTGAACGTTTAGACATGAAGCATTTTCAAGTCAATGATTGGTATCTTTTCAAAGCTGCATAATGAGTGTGTGTTCAACATAGCAACCTGTAACCAAGTATATTTTTGATGATAAGATACTTTAACTGCTAATTCATTGATCGTAGTAATATGCATGTAGTTACTGTGGTTACAATTGCTATCTTGATCGGACAAAATGCATCGAGTTTTTAATTATGCATTAAACAAATACTGATAACTGACTACCTTACATTATGCAAAAACATACCTTATTATTTTGCTTTTGTTCCCATGTCAATATTTCGTTTGTGTTTGTTCCACCACTTGAATAACTTTGAAGTGCTTGATGGATCTCTCTCAAAGGCAGGAAAAATTCTGTATTGCCTATTTTCATGGAGTGTTAATGCATCTTCTTCCCTCAGTTTGGAGACAATTTCATAAATGTCATCTCTGGCCCTTCCATGGCTATGATAAGATCCCCTGGATTTCTTGTGGATTTCTTTATCAACACTTGATGGTAGGTTTCTGCATGACCGTTCAGATTTACAAATGCGAGCAACAGCAGTTTCTGTGACGTTCACTCCAAGGTTCTTTATTGCTTGTTTAAGATGGAGATTGCTCATTTCTACTTCTAAGTCAAGGGCAATGTTTGCACTTAGAGCACCATGGTTATTCACTCCTCTGTTCCAAATTAATCAGTGTGCATCTCTTGGCGTTAGCAATGCATTACATTGAAACAATAGATACAAGCATTCAAGTGCATAGTTCTTACTTCCTTTGCCGTCTGCTTTGCATAGAATCATTAGATATTTGTATTGCCGTAAAATTCTTTCACCATCTCCCTCAGAGACTGCATCTAAGAAATTCAAAAAGAAAAGTCCTTCATTCATTAGAGCGGTGTTGTAGTTGTACAAGTCATCTTGTGAGCTCTTCAAAATGACCTTATCTGGTTGTTCTTTTGTGAGTTTCACTTCAGGAACAGTTGGTGGTGGATCATGAGTCAATTTGTGATTTCTGCGTCTCTTTCCATCATTTTTGAACGACTTATTACAGCCATTGAAGCGGCAAGGAAACCTCCCATTGTCATTTACACTCTGTGCATCAAAAAGGTCTTTCTGTTCTTGTGCAGTTATAACACTGTCTATTAGGCCATTCACAGCTGTCTTCTGTAGAATGAACTCATCAATCATAGAGGAGACTTTGTGTAGGAATTGTGATTGATCAAATATAGGTTTTGATAGCAAATCAGATGGTATTGCAGGTGATTTTGGCTGACTGTCCACAGTTTCCATCCCAAATGTTTTCAGGGCTGCTGCTATTACTCTTTCCTTGACTGCAGTGATGATGAAGCCTTTATTGGGTCAGTAGGCCTTCTTCACCTCAACTTTTACGTTCCGTCTGTTGATGAGGTTTCTATCATAAGACATTGTACAGGCATCATCATCTGAGCTGGGGTTGTAGAATCTCTTGTACAGCATCTGCAAATTCAGATGAAAAAAGGTGAAATAGTTTGGAGTTTTGATGCATATTATTTTTTCCCTTAATTTCAAATAAATATTTGTGGATACTATGGCTTTCAACATTAATAATTGCGAACAAGGATGAAATAAACTGCAATTTGCTGTTTTGTAATTATTATGATTGTAGCACTGTTTATTTCACTGACTGGTTTTATAGGGAGGGGGGAAGTTAAAGGGTTAAGACAATGTATTATTTATAACTCAAGTATCTTCATCCCAGTGTGCCAGTCAGCAATGCCAGGAATAAGTCCATCAAGTCGAGCTTCTTCAGTATAGCCATTGCTGACAGCTTTAATGGCATTCACAGCTCTGTCAATACTAAGTTGGTCATCAATAATGGGTTGCTTGTCAAATACCTTTTCTCCCTGTTCATTGGTCTCATACGGAATACAGTTTTGAAAAATTTTCAGGATGTTTGTCATTCCCTCAGTTTCATTTTCATTCTCAAATATTATACCCAGTGGGACCTGTAGAGATGTTAAAAAAGAGACCATAGCATCACTATGACAATCAAAATTGAAAATTTAGTGTATGTTCAACAACAGTTTTTGCTACTGCATCACAGTCAAACAAGCATGAACGTGTAGGGCAGAGAAATGGTTGAAGTAATGAATTCATTCTTCCATTTTGCGAATTGAATGTGAAGACAATGTGAATTGTCTTATCTATGTGTTGCTAATGTATTGATTTTTATTTATTCTATTCAATTTTTATTACTTTTGTCTAAGTTCAATTTTGTACTTAGTGGGAGTTTTAGCTTTGTATGAATAATGAACATTCAAATGGAGGAATATGATTCAAATAAAATATTCAATAATGAGCTCTAAGTACTCATGCTTGGTGTAGTTGAGTTGCAATGTTGTATTGTGCAATTAGAGCGCAAACAAAATATCCCTGAAATGTTAGTAATATTAAATTGTTACCTTTTAAGGCAATTCTATAATTTACCATTGTTAAATTAGCACTATTTTCAACAATTTAGTAATCAGTAGTTCATGGATATATTCTTAGCACTCTACTATCATTATGAAAAATAATAATACATTACCAATAATACTACCTTGTCAGATTTCTGTCTTGTAATGTGAATATAGGCCACTAGATGGCAGTATTTACCTTTTTTTTGTTAAGCTCAGACTGGGAGTCATGTTTAGACATGTCCTGGACATGTCTGGGGCAAGTCTCAGAAAGTTAAAAAAAAGAGGTCTAAATGTGGGTGGGGTCTGCAAAAGAGTATATAAGGAAAAGAATTGAGACAGTAAAGTAGTAGGAGAAATTGCAAGAAGATGACCAGACCTGCCATTCTGTTCAAGACCTGTGACATTTCTTTTGTGGATTTCTTTGCCTGTGTTTGAGCATTTTCATTATCCAGGACATCACCAAGCCACCCCACAAAAAGGGACTGTAAATATTTCTTTTTTTTTCCTAATCAATCTTGGTCTTTAGGTTCATTAGTTGTTAGTTAGTTGTTATTGTCTTTGTCTGTTAAATTAAATGTGTTTAAGTTTTAAAAACTGTGTGTCATCCCTTGCTGTTGCTGTTGTGTTGTTATAAATGTAATAACAAATTGGGGCCATAACAAATTGGGGGCTCAAGGTCCGGGATAGACCATTGTGTGAGTAATTTATTGAAAATCTAACATTTCAAATTGTAAAATTGATTTTTTTTAATTGAATACATATATATTGACAACAGCAATGGATGATTTCTTGGCATCACCAACCGTAGGGGTTTTGAAGTCTTTTAAAAAGACAGAACTGCTAGAAATTTGCAGACATTTAGAGCTGACAGAGGTGAAACCAGCCATGCGAAAAGCAAGACTGGCTAGAGAGATAGTTGAATATTACATTGATGAAAATGTGTTTGCACCAGGAGATCTGGAACAGTTTCCAGAGGAAAATCCAAATATAGAAATGGAACTTAAATTAAAAATGCTAGAGATTGAAAGGGAGGAAAAAGAAAAACAAAGGCAGTTTGAGTTGGAAAAATTAGCAAGAGAAGAGAAAAAAGAAAGGGAGGAAAAAGAGAAACAAAGAGAAGTTGAGAGGAAAGAAAAAGAAAAACAAAGGCAGTTTGAGTTAGAAAAATTAGCAAGAGAAGAAAAACAAAGAGAAGTTGAGAGAGAAAGAGGAAAGAGCAGAAAGACAGAGACAGAGACAGAGAGATTTTGAATTGGAGAAATTCGATAGAGAAGAAAGACTCCAAATGGAGCAACTAAAAATTAAAATTGAAACTAAAAATAAATTTTGTGCCAGTCAGGAGGTAAAACTGGTGCCTCCATTTTCAGAAAAGGATGTTGACAACTATTTCCAGTGTTTTGAAAAGGTAGCAAAGAGTTGCCAGTGGCCAAAGGAACACTGGCCTCTGATGTTGCAAACTGTCCTCAAGGGTAAAGCTCAACAAGCCTATTCGGCTTTGTCTGCAGATGATTCCTCTGATTATGAGGTTGTCAAAAAGGTTATTTTGAGAGCTTATGAGTTGGTTCCAGAGGCTTACCGACAGAAATTCAGAGGTCTGAAGAAATCTGAAAATCAGACTTATGTTGAATTTGCTAATGAGAAGCAGGTTTGCTTTGAGCGCTGATGTACTTCTATGGAGGTCAAGGATGATTTCAACTCACTAAAAGAGATGGTGTTAGTTGAAGAATTCAAGAACTGTGTTAAGGATGATGTTAAGACCTACCTTAATGAGAAGCAAGCACTGAACTTGCAATCAGCTGCCAAATTTGCAGATGAATATGTTCTCACTCATAAGTCCAAATTTCAGTCTAGCAGTAACAATAAATGGTCCCAATTTCAGAAAAAGGGTTACGGTGATACCCAAGATTCCTCACCCAAAGACAAAGACAAATCTGGTGATGGTGCTCAGAAATCCAGTAACAGGTCTGATCAAAGTGTGAAAGCTGACAGTGACAAAAGTGGTCTAGTTTGCAGTTATTGCAAGAAATCTGGTCATGTTACAACTAACTGTTGGTTCCTTAAAGCTAAGAAAGAAAAAGAAAAGAATACCAAACCAAATGCCTTTGTGAAAACAAGGTTAGAAACCCCTGTAGTAGATAACCAATCTGCTAAATTGCCTGCTTCTTGTGGGGCTAAAAAGCCTAATACAGCTGACTTTGTGAGGGAGGAATTTCTTCCATTTGTGTCAGAGGGATTTGTGGCTCTGAATGAGCATACTACTCCTGTCCCTATATATATCCTAAGGGATACCGGAGCTTCTCAGTCACTTTTGTTGATGGACTCCTTGGAGTTACGTGATGAGACCGCTTCAGGGGATTTCATACTTGTACAAGGTATTGAAGGGAGGACTGTATCTGTACCCCTGCGCTCTATATTCTTGAAGTCAGATTTAGTTACAGGACAGGTAAAGGTGGGACTTATGTCAAGTCTACCTATAAAGGGTGTTTCTCTGTTGCTAGGCAATGACCTGGCTGGGGGCAAAGTAGTTCCCCCTGTACATCTTACTTCACAGCCGAGCACTGAAAATGGGGATGAGGACCCATCTCTGTATCCTTCTTGCGCAGTGACTCGTGCTATGGCCAAGAAGGCTAAAGAAGAAGATGATGTGGTGCCATCCAGTACATTGAATAGTCAGGACTCAGGTGGTTCGCCTCATGACTCTGATTGGCCTACTATGGTTTCTCCGTTTGAGGACTTATCAGATACTTTTATCAGTTCTCTATTCAGCCAGCCGGATGGGTCTGGTGATTCTGATGTGTCTGGAGACTTGTCTCTGTCCAGAAAGCGGTTGATTGAGGAGCAAACTAATGATCCTGAAATTGGTGTATTAAAGAGGAGAGCCCTTCCTGAAAAAGAAATAGATGCAGTTCCAGTTGGGTATTATCTCAAGGATGGTGTGTTGATCCGGAAGTGGCGCCCTCCTGATATCCCTGCCAATGCAGATTGGGCAGTGGTCAGGCAAATTGTTGTTCCGAAGGTCTATAGGAATGAGATCTTAACAATGGCTCATAGTTTACCTTTAGGAGGTCATCTTGGTGTTAACAAGACTGTTGATAAGATCATGAAACACTTCTTTTGGCCTGGGCTTCGGAAAGACGTTTCCAACTTTTGCAAAACCTGTCACACTTGTCAGGTAGTTGGAAAACACCAGTTAGACCCACCTGTAGCTCCATTGCAGCCTATCCCGGCATTTGGGGAGCCATTCTCTAGGGTCATTGTTGATTGCGTTGGACCATTACCGAAGACTAGATCTGGAAATCAGTACTTGTTGACAATCATGTGTGCATCTACCAGATTCCCCGAAGCCATACCTCTACGTAACATCAAGGCAACTGCAATCTCGAAGGCTTTGATAAAGTTCTTCACGTTGTTTGGTCTTCCCAGGGAAATTCAGTCAGACCAAGGTAGCAATTTCACTTCAGGATTGTTTCAGCAGGTTGTGTATGAACTAGGTGCAAAACAGATTCTTTCTAGTGCCTATCATCCAGAAAGTCAGGGTGCCTTAGAGCGGTTTCATTCCACTCTCAAGACAATGATGAGGACTTATTGTTATGACCATGAGAAAGACTGGGATGAAGGGGTTCATTTGCTGTTGTTTGCAGCTAGAGAAGCAGTGCAGGAGTCTACTGGATTCAGTCCATTTGAGCTAGTGTTTGGTCATGAAGTGAGAGGACCTTTGCTATTATTGAGTGAACAATGGCAAGAGGAAGAGCCGCAAATCAGTCTGTTAGACTATGTTAGCAAGTTCAAGGAAAGATTGCGTGCAGCTTGTGACCTTGCCAAAGAGAACTTGAAATCAAGTCAGGGAAAAATGAAAACTTGGTATGATCATAAGGCTAGAAGCCGTGAGTTTAAACCAGGAGACAAGGTCCTTGTGTTGTTTCCCTTGCAGTCCAATCCATTGCAGGCTAGATTTCATGGTCCTTATGAAATTCTGACAAAACTCAATGATCTCAATTACATTGTGAAGACTCCAGATAGGAGAAAACCAAAACAATTGTGTCATATTAACATGCTAAAGCCTTATCATGACAGAAATGCTAGGGTTGCAGCTGTCACTTCAGATTCTCCAATGGTCGAAACGTGTGAAGATGAGGGGGAGTTTCAAGATGATGAACCAAGAATTAAAGCTGAAGTTCTTTCATGTAAATTGTCAAACACTGAAGTGTTGCAAAATCTTGATGTAAAACTCCAGCACTTAGAACCCTCACAGAGAGATCAGTTTGAAAGGTTGATCAAGAAATATGAGGATTTGTTTCCTGATGGTCCAAAGAGAGTTACTATAGCCTCTCATGATGTAGATGTTGGTGATGCCAAACCAATAAAACAGCATCCATACCGGATGAATCCTGAAAAGAGAAAGATTGCTGAGAAAGAGGTTGAGTACATGTTAAAACATGATATTATCAGACCCTCCAACTCAGATTGGAGTTCACCCTGTGTGCTAGTTCCAAAACCTGATGGAAGTACTAGATTCTGTACAGATTATCGCAAAGTCAATGCTGTAACTAGAACTGATGTGTTTCCAATACCTAGGATTGATGATTGTATTGATAGTGTAGGGCAAGCAAAGTTTCTGACCAAGATTGATTTATTGAAGGGTTATTGGTGTGTGCCTTTAACTGAGAGGGCCAAGAGCATCTCTGCTTTTGCCACACCATCTGGATTGTACCAGTATGAAGTCCTACCCTTTGGCATGAAAAATGCCCCAGCCACGTTCCAAAGGATGATACAGTCTACAATCGCCGGATTGCCACACACGGGTGCATACATCGATGACCTGATCACATGGAGTGACTCCTGGGAAGAACATCTAAAAGATGTAGAGACGTTGTTCCAGCGCCTGACCCAGGCTAACCTGACTGTTAACCTGAACAAGAGTGACTTTGGTTGTGCTACTGTCACCTATCTTGGCTACGTCATAGGCCAGGGTAAGGTGGCACCCATAAATGCTAAAGTCCAAGCCATCATGGACTTTCCAGTTCCTGACAACAAAAAAGCTTTGCGCCGCTTCCTTGGAATGATCGGGTACTACCGCAAGTTCTGCAAGAACTTTGCTGAGATTGCTCTCAGTCTAACTAACCAACTAAAGAAAGGTGTAAAGTTCACCTGGGATGATGCATGCCAGAGAGCCTTCGATCACCTGAAGTCTCTGCTGTGTCACTTCCCTGTGCTCAAATCTCCTGACTTCAACAAACCGTTCTCCATCGCGGTCGATGCTAGCGACCAAGCTTGTGGATCTGTGCTCCTACAGAGAAGTGACTCTGATGACATTGAGCATCCCGTGGCATACTTCTCCAGGAAGTTCAATCGCCACCAAAGGAACTATTCCACAATAGAGAAGGAACTGTTGGCTCTGGTCCTTTCTTTACAACACTTTGAGGTTTATGTTTGTACAGGACAAAAGCCAATGATTGTGTACACTGACCACAATCCGTTAACGTTTTTGAGTAAGATGAAAAACAAGAATCGGAGATTGTTGAATTGGAGTTTGATTTTACAGGAGTTTGACTTGGAAATGAAGCATGTGAAGGGTACAGACAATGTAATTGCTGATTGCTTATCCCGTGTTTGAATGTGTATATATATATCATGTGTTTGAATATTGTATGATATGTATATATAGACAAGTGTTCACTTAACCATTTTGTATTGAAAAGAAAAATTTTGCCTTTATGAGTCAAAATTTTTCCCTTTTGGAATGGAGGTGTAATGTGAATATAGGCCACTAGATGGCAGTATTTACCTTTTTTTTGTTAAGCTCAGACTGGGAGTCATGTTTAGACATGTCCTGGACATGTCTGGGGCAAGTCTCAGAAAGTTAAAAAAAAGAGGTCTAAATGTGGGTGGGGTCTGCAAAAGAGTATATAAGGAAAAGAATTGAGACAGTAAAGTAGTAGGAGAAATTGCAAGAAGATGACCAGACCTGCCATTCTGTTCAAGACCTGTGACATTTCTTTAGTGGATTTCTTTGCCTGTGTTTGAGCATTTTCATTATCCAGGACATCACCAAGCCACCCCACAAAAAGGGACTGTAAATATTTCTTTTTTTTTCCTAATCAATCTTGGTCTTTAGGTTCATTAGTTGTTAGTTAGTTGTTATTGTCTTTGTCTGTTAAATTAAATGTGTTTAAGTTTTAAAAACTGTGTGTCATCCCTTGCTGTTGCTGTTGTGTTGTTATAAATGTAATAACAAATTGGGGCCATAACAGTCTTGACTCTTGACTATATTTGTGTGGAATGTGATACATGCATGCCATCTTCAAACAGTGAAATGCAGGGATGCACTCTACTAGTATTCGGGACACCAGGACTATATAATTGAACCGCTGTAAATTTTGGTCTCTAACCGATGGAAGGAATTTGTGGTTCGGGACTTCAATGAGCCCAGCAATCTCTTTGTCGTTAGGTAGATGACTGTCAGATACTCTGTTGAATACAGCCACAGGGTTTGTCCAGTGTACATCGGTGTTCTGTTGGGCTTTGGTCATGTGCTTTCTTTCTCGTCTAATGTCAATGTTGTCAAAGGCAATTGTACAACCACCCTTAATTTTTGGCACACTAACAGGTTCAGTAGAATTACTCGTAGAAGTATTCAAAGAATTGGTGAACTTCTTGATCTCACAGTCAAATTCCCCACAAAAAACATCCATTTTGGCCAAAGTCCTTTGATTGGAAGTTGTAATGCATAGCTTATTCATTCTTTGCAAAGTTGCCTATTGAAAAAAAAGAAGGAAAGGAATTAGAAAAATGGCAGGGTGTGTTTATTTCTTCTAAGAAAATGATAATTAAACTAAGTAATGAAATACAAATTATAATAATGATGATGATGATAATATGATGGCTTGTATATGTACCTCAATGGATCTTGATTTCATTAGGATCCCAAGAACAGAGGCAGTTGCTGTCATGTGGGAGTTTCTTTGCTTGAGAAGCACGGATCCCGCAACTGCAACACTAGGAAGCCATTCAGGCAGGTCTTTTGTCTTGTTAGTTGCACAAGCCATCAAAAAGGCATAGAAAATAGGTGCCCTGGCTTTCCATTCAACACAGATGTTTTCAAAACTAAAGTTTGTCAAGTCCTCTTTAGAATTTTTCCTTAGTAGTGAAGGATTTGCTCTCGAACACAACATGTTGCATTCGTTGCTAATTAGACGGCAGATTTTGTCTAGTACTTCGCCACGGAGTGTCTCCACCTTCAGTATAGCTCCCGCAAGTCTTTTTACGGGCCTTCATGCTAGAGCTTTTCCTACTTTTGCCAAATCAACAGATAGTTCCTTTGTTACTCGCTTGCTGGGATATTCGATCACAATTGACACCTTGGTTGTACTCTCGCTCGGCGCCGGTACATTGTGAATTTCTCCTTGAACATTGCGGCTAGTCTCTATCGTCTCTATCGTGGCTGGAACAGGATTAATGAATTCAGGGTTTTCTGCTTGTTCAACTAGTTCAGCTACTCGAAATTGAGGTGGTTGTCCAGGTGCTTTTACGGGAGTTGAAGTGTCAAAGTTATCAAAGATTAGCCGTGTTTTGGCCAACGGAGAACACTCTTCTGTTGTTAGACTTTTCGTTCGGGGCCTTTCGCTTTCATAAAGAAGTTTTAATTCCGATCGCTTTTCATCAAGTTCTTTCTCTATTTTCGAAATTTTTTCAAGTAAGCGATAGCAGCACGTTCGGCAGACGTGTTAACAGAGATGACAGAGCTTAGTACTGCAGCGATATCAAGCTTCCCTTTTCCATGCACTCGTATCTTGTCTTTTTTTGAGAGGATTTTTGTTTTACAAACAAAACAAATGTCGTTTTCTACAAGTTTCTTAGGAGTTTCTTTACCCGCCATTTCACTATTTTTGACAAGCCGCAGGGAAAAGCCATAGTAATGACAGAGATCATAACATATAACAAGCATTCTGATTGGCTCATCATGCACAATCACATTACGTCACGGAACACAAAACCTCGCTTGAGTGCGCAGACTATGTGGGGTGAAGGAAATTAACCGAACACCACAAGCCGTCTGCAATGGAGGCTTGCAGAAGGAAGCTTTTGGCGTCATTATTTGAGGGTTAGGGTTCGGGATAAGGGTTAGGGGTTAGGGGGTAGGGTTCGTTTTACGCTGGCGTCGATAAAGGACGCTAAAACTGACCTTTTGCCTTGTATTTTTAATTTTGGGAAACACTCCCCTGACCTGCATGTGGGTCAATGACAAATAAGCCATTTAAATTTTTTTTTTTTAATAAATCTTTAAAAATGTACAGAATACATTTATTTTTTTATTATTATTTTTTTATTTTTTATTTTTTTTAATTTGGCATCTCCAATAGAATACATTTATTTGAAGTTGGAAGAGTGTGTTTAAGCAAGTATAAATTGTTAATTTTCATATATATATATATATATATATATAGTAGCTCAACTACAAAATAGTAATATTTTATTGACACTCTCAGGTACAGCGCCCTCCATAATTATTGGCACCCATGGTTAAGATGTGTTCTTTAGCTTCTAATAAATTCCGTTTTTTTTTTCTAAATAATATACGACCACAATGGGAAAAAAAGAGGAAAATCCAACCTTTAATTCAAGTGCAATTATTCAGTGGGAAAATAATTCCACATAAAGAAATAATTCTTTTTCATCAAATCATGTGTGCCACAATTATTAGCACCCCTGATGTTAATACTTTGTACAACCCCCTTGTGCCAACAAAACAGCACCTAATCTTCTCCTATAATGTTTCACAAGATGGGAGAATACAGAAAGAGTGATCTTTGACCATTCCTCTTTGCACAATCTCTCTAAATCATCCAGCGACCTGGGTCCTCTCCTCTGCGCTCTCCTCTTCAGCTCGCTCCACAGGTTTTCAATGCCAATAATTATGTTATAATAATTATCGGTATTTATACACAGTGCCCTCGATAATTATTGGCATCTCTGATTAAGATGTGTTAAAAGCCTTAAAATAAATTCAATTTTTATTGCAGAAGCATACTCACACACTGACTCACACACACAAATTGTAGAAAAATGTAACCTTCAACTCAAGTGAATTTTGAGGGGAAAAAAAATCCCTGACTAAGAAATCATTATTTTTCATAAAATCACCTGTTCCACAATGATTGGCACCCCTAACAATTCCTAGGAAATAAATGTAATTGAAGTATTTTTGTCATTTCTACAGTAGTTTACAAAGTTGATCAGAGTATCTTGGAACATTTAATTAGTAATTCATCACTTCCTGTTTCCCTGGGGTATAAATATGACAAGACACAGAGGCCATTTCTCTTATCCACTCTTCAACATGGGAAAGACAAAGATACACACCATTCAAGTAAGAAAGATGTGTGTCGACCTTCACAAGTCAGGCAATGGCTTCAAGAAAATATCCACTCGCCTGCACCTGCCCATATCTACTGTCAGCTGAATCATTAAGAAGTTTAAAACAACTAGAACAGTGGTAAACAAGCCTGGACGAGGACACAAGGTTATTTTGCCACCACACACAGTGAGGAGGATGGTAAGAGAAATAAAAAGTTCTCCAAAGCTCACTGTTAAAGAATTGCCACAAATGGTAGCATCTTGGTGTCACAAAGTCTCCAAAACAACCACCAGGCGCTATTTACATGCCAACAAGCTGTTTGAGAGGCATGCATGGAAAAACCCTTTTCTCACTCACAATTATACACACAAACGTCTGGAGTTTGCTAAGCGGTTCTGGGACTTCAACTGGGACCATGTGCTTTGGTCAGATGAGACCAAGATAAAGTGTTTGTTGCCAAAAAGCTCTAAGTGGGTCTGGCGGAACACATACGATGAATATGCTGAAAAGCACCTCATGCCCACTGTGAAGTTTGGGGGAGGATCGGTGATGCTGTGGGCCTGTTTCTCTTCCAGAGGCCCTGGGAACCTTGTTAAGGTGCATAGCATCATGAACGTTTTGAAATACCAGGACATTTTAAATCAAAATCTGGTGGCCTCTGACCCAAAGCTGAAGATGGGTCCTCACTGGGTTTCAGCAAGATAATGACCCTAAACTTGGCCAAATCACTTTTCACTAGAATATGCCTCTAGGGAACTGGTATATTCCACTCAGCCACAAGTGGTATGCCAGATACCACTTTTCGTTCTTGGTGCACCTGGATCTACATACCTTTCACTCATCAGTAAAGGCCACTTTTGATGATGCAATATCCTGTTTACTCATCTCTCTCTTCAATTTAAATATATATATTTATATATCATATAGTTGTATGAATGCGGCTGTGCTGCCCTGACATTTCAGATATGCAGATTTCCGGACAAATTTGTTTTTAATATTCCAAGCGATTTAAGAACAATTATTAATGTGGAAAAAAAGCCACTAGATGGCAGTATTGACATTTTTTTTGTTAAGCCAGTTTGGAGCTAGCGTTTTGGGCATGTCCTGGGGAAAGTCCCAGAGAATTGAAAAAAGTCTGGAAGGTGGGAGGGGGCTGGAAAAGAGTATATAAGGAGAAAAATTGAGTGCGTAAAGTAGTAGGAGAAATTGCAAGGAGAAATTGTGGAAGGATACATTTGACCAGACCTGTCACTCTTGCGACCTGTGAATCTTTTTATGGATTTTTGCCTGTGTTGGAGCATTTTTCTGTCCCAGAACATTGCAAAGCAACCCCATCTCAAGGGACTGTAAATATCTCTTTCTTTTTTTTTGTTTGTTAATATTTCAATCTTGGTCAGTGGTTTAATTCAATCTATTTAAGTTTTGTCTGTCACTCCTTGCTGTCGGATAGGTCATAAATTGGGCCATAACAAATTGGGGGCTCGTCCGGGATAGACTATTGTGTGAGTCATTTATTGAAAACCTAACATTTTTTTTAATCCTGTGCTTCTTACCCACGAAGAAGAACCCTGCTCTGGCAGGAGAGGAGGATGGGCGGATGATTCCGGTGGCGAGGGACTTCTGGAGGGTACTTCTCCATAGCTTGGGTCTCGGGACGGGACAGGGAAAACAAACGGCCGCTAGGGGGCATGGTACCTGGCTTGAGGTCAATGGCACAATCATAGGGACAATGAGGGGGTAGACAAGTGGCACGGGACTTGGAAAACACTTCCTTGAGGTCATGATATACTTGAGGGACCTTCGAGGTTCGGAATCTCTGCATGGGTGGGAACATGAACTTGAGCATTTACGAGACATGACTGGGAACAGTTAGGGCTACAGCCCTTAATCTCATGAATAGCCTAATCTATTTCGGGGTTGTGTTTGGCCATCCAAGGATGGCCCAGGATAACATGAGAGTGACGGGAGTCAATGAGGTTCAGTTTGATGGTCTCCTGGTGGTTGCCTGGGACGCCTAGCTTGATGGGGACAGTAAAGTGAGTGATACGGCCGATCCTCTGACCATTCACCGAATTAGCCACTTGAGAACATGACACCTCCTCCAGAGGTATTCCCCACTTACGCGCCATCTCGGTATCAATGAAACTGGTCTCAGCTTCAGAATCCACCAGGGCAGTAGTCTGCTTGAACCCCCCTTTCCACTCCAAACTGATGGGCAGACAGGTTCGGCTGATTGAAGAAACTTCTATGGGAGTAACACCCACTAATGGTCCTTTCACGGATGAGCGCTGGCCTTTAGCTGGACACTGGGAGACGATGTGTCCAGCCTTGCCGCAGTAGAAGCAGGCCCTCTCCCTGAACCTGCGTTCTCGCTCTTCTCTGATCAGTCTGGCTCGGTCCCTCTGCATAGCACCCCTCTCAAGAGCAGTCTTGGGAGCCGCAGAACTTAGGAGAGGAAGCTGCCATCTCACCTGGGTCGAGATGGGGAGGTCAAAAGAAGCGCTGGATTGCTTCGTCCATCTTCGCTCCTCCAAACGTGCGTCCACACGAATGGTCAGGTTAAGAAGAGCCTCCAGCTCTTCAGGCAGCTTGCGGGTAAGAAGTTCATCCTTAATCCTCTCAGCCAAACCACTCAAAAAGGAATCATACAGCGCCCTCTTCTGCCACCCGCTGTTAGTAGCCAGGGTCTGGAAATCTCTGGCCTAATCAGAAACAGAATGGCTACCTTGACGTATATGCAGGAGCTCTCGACCAGCCCCGTGCCCATGCCTGGATTGGTCAAATATGCGTCTCATCTCCTCCTCCAGTAGCTTAGAAGACTGCATGCAAGGCTGGCCAGCTTCCCAGGCAGCGGTTGCCCACTGCTTGGCCCTTCCGATGAGCTGGGTGATGATGTACGTCACTCGGGCTTGCTCCGTGGGGAAGGTAGCTGGTCGGAGGCTGAAGATTAGCTCGCACTGGTCGAGAACTGCACGACATGTAACGGGCTCACCATCATACTTCTCAAGAGGTGGAAGGTGGGGCTCATGGCTGGGAGCGAAGACGTGCGCTGGTGCAGGAGCGGGGGCAGCAGCAGAGCAGGTGGTGAGTGCGGGTTGGCTAGCTCGCACCACAAACGCCAGGTCCGTCATCTGGTGCATCATGGTCTGGAGGTGCTGCATGAGGGCTAATGCTGTTGCTGCTGCGACTCCAGCATGACGGCCTGATTCGCCACCATATCTTGCAGATAGGACTCTCCTGCTGGTTCCATGATGGTTAGTACGTACTGTGACGGTGCCTTCAGGAACCACATGCAAGAGAGGGAAATCCCAAAAAAACATATGCCTTTAATGGGGTCCGAGTCAAAGCCAAAATACACAGGAATTGCCAAGCCACAATACGAAATCTAAAAACAGTATCGACTAGACAGGCAGGGGTCAGAACCAGTAAGACAGATGGGCAGAGGTACAAAAACGATAGGCAAAAAGTCATAGTCGATGGGCAAAGCCAATGGTCATACCCAGGGCATCCAAACACAGAACTCGTGGTCATACAAAAATAGGTCAAAATCCAGAAAGACAAAAACAGTACAAAAAGCGCTATGGCAAGAATCAAGGTCGGACTATCCAGTAGAAGCAAAACAATATTCAATGGCATACCAGGCGCTCTGCACAAAGAAGTATTGATCAACGTTCTGACAAGAGCTTTGAGTGAAAAGACTGCTAATCAACACTCTGGGAAGGTCACATGCTATACAGGAATCAGGTGTAGGGAATAGAGCTAATAACATTGGGAGAATCACATGGGGGAAACCCTAACCACGAAAATTGGTGAAAGACAGAATACGAACAGGAATCACACAAACAGCCTATGACATTTAAACAGCTCCGGTCCAGGAGTTCTATGTGCGCAGATAACGAGTGCAGGAGAGTAATTCTCGCTGAAGCTCAGGAGAGGAAAGCGACTCTATTAGTAGCGGTGCAACTTTACAAATTAAACTAGAGTGCTCATTAGTAAGTTAGTAATCTTATATATACACATGGATAAGTTGGGCTAGTAGAATATAATACAAAATACAAATGTTAGTCTTGATAGTAATCAGAACAGAAGGGCGAAGGAAGAAAATGAGATTTGAAGGAATATTTTAAACGCCGGAATACATTTAAATCACACAAAGTCAGTGAGCACGCAGACAGGGAAGACAGACTGAACCAACTAGATCAAATGATCACAAGATCTTCCAGCCAAAGAAGAAAGTGGAGTTTGTAGCTTGACACACGTTGCAGCAGCCCGGAGCACTTTCTCTCCAAACGTAATTTTGTTGTTATTCTGTAACAATGAGAATAAATTCATCTGAATCTAAATTCATCTGAGACAGGGTAGACAAGTGCAACAGAACTGAGACATGGAATGAGACCTGAGAAACCTGAGAGTTACAATAATCAAAAAGAATAAATAAAGGACAATAATCATGAACACAAAACCAGTGCATAAATATGACCAAAAACCAAAACCATGACAGTCTGATGGTTGTTTTGGAGACTTAGTGACCCCAAGATGCTACCATTTGTGGCAATTCTTTAACATTGAGCTTTGGAGAACTTTTAATTTCTCTTACCATCCTCCTCACAGTGTGTGGTGGCAAAATAACCTTGTGTCCTCCTTCAGGCTTGTTTACCACTGTTCCATTTGTTTTAAACTTCTTAATGATTCCTCTGACATTAGATATGGGCAGGTGCAGGCGAATGGCTGTTTTCTTGTAGCCATTGCCTGACTTGTGATGGTCGACACACATCTGCCTTACTTGAATGGTGTGTTACTTTGTCTTTCCCATGTTGAAGAGTGGATAAAAGAACTGGCCTCTGTGTCACGTCATATTTATACCCCAGGGAAACAGGAAGTGGTGAATTACTAATTAAATGTTCCTAGATATTCTGATCAACTTTGCAAACTACTGTAGAAATGACAGAAATACTTCAATTACATTTATTTCCTAGGAATTCTTAGGGGTGACAATAATTGTGGAACAGGTGATTTTATGAAAAAAAATTATTTCTTAGTCAGGCATTTTTTTCCCTTTAAAATTTACTTGAGCTGAAGGTAACGTTTTTCTAAAATTTTCAGTGTGAGAGTATGCTTCTGCAATAAAAATTGACTTTATTTTAAAGGCTAGGTAGGCAGCTTTCTTTTGACCGTTTTAGGCAAAAATTTACATAATAACCTTGGGTATAATGTAAAGGAAGTCATGTGAAAAAAGATCAGACCTTTACGTCTCCCCTAGGCTCTGTTTTCAGCCTGCAAAGAATCTACCCGTGACGGTAGATTTTGACCAATCACAGAGCAGCTTATAGAGCTTTGAGAGAGCCAAACAGCGATTGGCTGTTTTACTACAGCTGATGCGGAAACCACTCTACAGCAATGGCGGACGACCAGACAGGAAAAGTTGCCATTCCACGTTTGGAAACACCCGTGTTCAGTGAAAAACAACCCAAGAAGAGGAAAACAGATTCGGCAAAAAGGGAGTCTAAAAGAGAGTTTGACAATAAACGCAATAAAACGCGTGTCAATATCATTCCGAAGATGGAGAGAAGTTCGGGGTAGCATTGGTTTCAAGTTGGACTCGGAGCTCGCTGTACTTCTG
This sequence comes from Gymnothorax reevesii, assembly GCA_029721435.1. Classification (NCBI taxonomy): domain Eukaryota; kingdom Metazoa; phylum Chordata; class Actinopteri; order Anguilliformes; family Muraenidae; genus Gymnothorax; species Gymnothorax reevesii. The sequence continues at coordinate 149,433,073 of CM056575.1, forward strand.
TTGGACAGGTAAACGGCTAAATTCTTTTTCCTCTAACTACAGTTGCTGTGATGGGGGTTAGGTTGTGTGTGTGCGATTTACCATGTAAATAGCCAGCTGACGGCGGCCACCGATAAGGCATTGTCAGCGCGTGCATCAGATGCGTGTCTGGTCGGAGGAGCTTGGGTCAGAGCCATAGATATATATATTTAGAACACTAGATTGCTGATGTCGTCATATTTAAATTATTCAAAGTGAAGCAGCCGGCCACCATATTGATACACCCAACTTCTTCATAAAAATGAATGGTTTCCTATGAGGCCAATTTCAAATAAGTCGACACAAGCGAAAAAATGCTGAGATGTACGACTGCCTTTTGTAGCAATATTTATTTGAAGAGCTGTAATAAAACATTTCATGCGAAAGTTAAAGTATAAACGCAAAGTTTTCACTTTAATAGAAAAAAATTGCGTTTCGTGCTAGCTAGCTAATTAGCCGTCCAATTGACTTGAACAGACCGCTGACTGAAAGCGAACGCTAGCGATTGATATCGGTCACCAGCGAGCTACCTTGGCATCGCGGGGACTACATTGACTTAGTGGTAAATAAAATTTAAAAGGTGGCTAGCAAGCTAGCTAGCTACTTGTACTTGACATTCAACGACAATACTTCTTACCCGCATAATATTTATAACTGTGGACAAGTCGCTTTGTCTGTTTTATACAGAGCTCCAAAAGACAAGGAGGGGAGAAAGGCTTCACTAGCGCTTCCTTTTATCAACGTTAGCCATATGATTCAATATAAACAAATCGGTTGATGTCAAAAAGTCAACCAGGGTACAATGAAGTGAGGAAACCAGAGTGTAATTTGATAACGTATACGGACATTCAAACGACGTTTCTTATAACGGCGATAACTACCAAGCAATTATCTTATCAGAGGTAAAAGCCTGGGTCCCGTTAAAGTCACTTCTCTGCAGCGCTTTAACGTTGACATCGAGTCACATTTCGATCTTCCCTTTAGTAAGTGTGCCGCTTTCCATCCTCCGAAAAGCACATATTTAGGGAGACAAAATGTTGCTCAGCACAGCGATACCAAAATAACACAGACTCGCACGCAAGTGTTTTTGAAAATGTAATTTTAAAGTAGGCGAAAATGAATGGGAGTCTATGGGCGAATTTTACTTCCGGGTGTATAGGCTCGGAGAACAGATGCTTCACTTAAGCATACCCTATCAGCAATCTAGTGTTCTATATATACAGTATCTATGGTCAGAGCTGATGGGATGAGAACCGTGTGGACTCAATTCGAACCTTTTTTCTAGGTTTCTGCCTACCTAGCCTTTAAGGCTTTTAACACATCTTAAACAGGGGTGCCAATAATTAAGGAGGGCGCTGTAGCTTGACTTCTGTGACGTGATTGTATCTGACAACGTATAAGGTCATCAAGGTGTTTGTGCACCCAAACTTCATAGTCTTCATAGTCATGAACATCATTACAGTGTTCAGCTATGTATCCTGGTGCCTGTTTCATCTGATAACATCCACATGCCAAAGTTTGTTATTACAGAGAAAGTTCAGGAAACTCCACATCAGCACTTTCCGAGGACGGTGTACATACAGCCATCCTACCACAACCAGTATATAGACTCTATAGTGCGTGTGAGTGAGAGAGAAAGAGAGAGAGAGAGAGAGAGGCAGACAGACAGACATTTTAGCAAGCACACTCTCGAGGTTAGTCCTGACGAAATGCGGTTCTAGCTCTGCTTCGGGCTACGTCCATCTGTCTTACTGTATTAATATCAATAAACCCCGCTGCTGGATTGTACTCTGCCTCTGCCTCTGTCTGGATCATAACTGCATGGGTCAAGGTAGATTGACAAACCACTTTTTACTGTTTTTACTTGCATTCTTTTTTTTTTTTTTTTTTTTTAGAAATGGGTTGTATAAAGCAGTAAGACTGCATTGCAATTGATGCTTGTTTTGAAAGCCCTGCATTTTCGCCCACAACATGCGGCCCTGAATGTAGTGCAAAGTACGGATAAATTTTGACTTCAGTTTGGGACACTGAACTGTCAGCAGAGTCTTCCAATTGTGATGAGCTGCCAATCTGATGTAGCAACGTCTGTAAATAAGTCCAGTTATTTGTAACCCACAGATCAATTGGACTCCGAGCCAAAAACATAGTTTAGGGCTCCCTTTAGTGGTCAGACTGTCCGCTGCTTTAACTGCCCTGAGGGAAAAATGTCAATATTTTACATAATCTGTGATTTAAGATGGAATGTGTTTCAGATATGTTTGAAATGGCCTGTATGCCTCTCTTATTACTATTTCCATGGTGCTGCTTTTATGAATCATATGCATAGAAAGATGGTTTTTTTTTAATGTATTAATATGTCTGATAATGCTGCTGTCTTGACCAGGAAGAGATTGTGTGTCTCAAATGGGACCTTTCTGGCTAAATTAAGGATACATAAAAAAAAAATGAAAAACGATGGAGAATGATTTTGAAAGGCTGGCAGTTTTTCAATCCTGGCTCTCATATATTATCAACAGCATTATTTCCTTTTATTATCAAGTATTTAACCCCATAAGACCTATGGGTCCATACTTAGCTCTGTCAAATACAACAGTGCTGTTGCATGGAAACTTGTGGAACTTCAGTTCTATTGTAAATTCTAGTGTAGATGGAAAGGTTTCCCGAATATGTCCTGCTGAATTACAGGGCAAAGTTAAAAAAAAACATACCGGTTCCTGATGTTCTCCATTTGATGTAGTGCTGTGGCCATAAAAACATACTATCTTGGGTTTGATTATTTTCCTCAATGAAAGTGTGATGTTGCCTCAGTGAAGAATGGCAACCAGCAGAAGCGTGATATGTATGTGACGCGGTCCAACGTATGAAAAAAATTCTTTCTCTGACTTTGAATCTATATTGGGGAAAATTTCAGGGAGAAATTAGAGCTTGTGAGGTTACCTGCGGGTCTTAAAGGGAAAAAAAAAACAAGTACAGGTAGGCCTCAGGGATCACTTCATGGCATCAACTAGGGATTCCAAAACAGGAAATATGTATGTGTGTAATTTAAACAGTCAATTGCCTATAAAAATGATTACATTTATCAACAATATTTCCTTTCTCTCTCAATTTTTCCTTTATTTTCTCATTTCTCTTTTTTTCTCACCCACTCATCCTCTGAATTATCATTAGCAACAGCTCATCTCATCGTCTGAATTTATCATCTGAAAGGACAAGAGCGGAGTCACCTCAGACAAAACAAACAAGAAGGTAAAAATTCTGCTGTCTGCAGCGTTTACATTTAGGACGCCCCCTCAGTAAATTTAGCTGTTTTCACAATTGTGGGCGATGCCCGCTCGTTTGAATCAATTGTGGGTCAAACTTCGGTTCAACAAACCGCCAGATAAAAGAATCAATCCTAGAAACTTAAAAGTCCGTCAGCGCATAAGCAGGAGCGGGAGCTGTTTGACGTGGTGCGATTGTGATGATGATGATGATAAAGATGTGGGTGCTGCCGCTCTTGGTGGGTCTCTGTTTCCAGAGTGGGTCCCCCAGTCCTGTGGCCCCATTGACCTGTCAGACACCAGAAATCCTGAGAGTCGCGGACTTGGCTCTCCGTAAAATTAACGCTGACAGGAAGGAAGGCTACATATTCTCACTGAATCGAGTTCACGATTTTAAACGGGAGGTAAAGGTGAGTCTACAACTGCCAATGGTGAGGTATAACGACTGTCTTCAGTCCTCATTGTATTTTGTGTTGAATAGACAGCCTCATGTAAGTACACAGTTTAATGCTGGGATTTATTATGACATCATTCAGTCTCGCTGCATGCAAAGAGTTAGTGTACTACGTGGTAATTTACCGTTTCACTTTTTAGGCCCAGTAATGCACTTATGTAATACATTTCAGGCCAAAAAAACTCTCCATGGGTGAAGAAACCAAATGAAGTCATATTTTACTTGCATATGATGATACAATGCAAATTAATGATCATGCATGCATGGAAAAAAAAATCTGTGAATTCACTGGTAAAAAAATGTTCTACGTGCAGGCTGTTATGACATAACATTACATAACATAACATAGATGGCAAGAACAGGCCTTTCAGTCCAACTAAGATCACCAGTTTTTTTATACTATTGTGAATATATCCTTTCAGATTGTGAATGACTCGATGGTATCTAGCTTTAAGTCAAGCCTGCTCTTGAAAACCCCCAAGGTCTCTGCCTCAACAATATGGTCAGGCAAGCTATTCCACATTGAAATTACACTTTGGGTGAAGAAATATTTCTGAATATCAGTGCTAAATTTACCTTTAGTCAACTTCCATTTGTGACCCCGAGTTCTACTCACAACATTTGGTCGAAGGAATCCTACATAATTCACTTTGTTAATCCCTTTAATATATTTAAAGACTTCAATCAAATCACCCCTGAGTCTCCTTTTCCTAAGACTAAAGAGATTAAGGATCTTCAGCCTCTACTCGTAGCTTTCATCTTTTATACCTGGAATAAGCTTAGTGGCTCTTCTCTGAACTTTCTCTAGAGCCTCTATATCTTTGGTAAAGTATGGTCCCCAGAACTGTACACAATACTCCAGATGTGGTCAAACGAACGTGTTGTACAAAAGAAGCATCACCTCCTTAGATTTGTACTCAATACTTTTGGCAATGTATCCCAGCATCCAATTTGCTTTTTTAACTGCTATGGCACAATGGCTAGAACCTGTGTGGGTTTGGTCAACAATCACTCCCAGATCTTTCTCGTGTGCAGCACATTCCAGTTTTAAACCTCCCATGACGTTATCCTGTCTATTGTTTTTATTACCTACATGTACAACTTTACATTTTGCTAAATTAAATTTCATTTGCCACATTTCTGCCCAATTCTGGATTCTATCCAAATATTCCTGAATCACTTTAGTGGACCCTAAACTATTCGCCAAACATCATCTGCAAATATCACCAATCTGCTCTCAATATTCCTATCAAGGTCATTAATGTAGATGAGGAACAGCAGGGGTCCCAACACCGATCCCTGGGGGACACCACTCCCCACTTTTCTCAGCTCAGATGAGATACCACTGACCACCACTTTTTGTCTTCTGTCCTGTAACCAGTTTTGAATCCACTCCAGAATTCCTCCTTTAACTCCAGTGGAGCTCATTTTAAAAATTTGTCTCTTATGCGGTACTGTATCGAAAGCTACCGGAAAATCCAAGTATATGATGTCATAAGCCCTCCTCTGGTCATAACTCCTGGTGGCCTCTTCAAAAAATTCCAGAAGGTTTGTCAGGCATGACCTTCCCTTTCGAAAACCATGTTGACTATCCTTCAAGATACTGTTACGTTCAAGAAATAATTCCAGCTCATCTTTTATGATAGATTCCAACATTTTGCAGGCAATGCAAGTTAAACTGACTGGCCTGTAGTTTCCTGGCTCGGTACAGTCCCCTTTCTTATATATTGGTATTATATTGCCCTGTTTCCAATCATTTGGTATTTCTCCAGTTTCTAAAGACCGCCTGAAGATGGTGGATAGCGGGTTAAAGATGATCTCATCAACTTCTGTGAGCACTCTAGGTCTAGGATATAAGCCATCAGGACCCGCCGCCTTATCTGCCTTCAGTTTATGCAACTTATCTAATACTTCGTTATCCCGAACCTCAATTTCCGCTAAATAATCTTGAGCATTTAACATGCCCACTGGTCAAATAAAGACCCCTCTGAGGTAATCATATCATATATGATATGATATGATATGTTTGGGTTGTAGGGATTGGGGTGTCTATGGTCAAACAGATGTTAGCCCTTTCAAGGCAAAATAATAATAATAATAATATGCGATTATATATGCGATTAGAATGTTACCAGCCAAACTTGTCATTGCTGATGCAACAATCACAAATGCAAGTTGAAAGTAGTGCAGTTCTAGGACACTACAGCTTTGAGCTGTGGAAAAAATAAACATTCCAGCTGCTGTGAGCAACTGAGACTTCAGTGTTTTCCGAGTCCAAAGAGACCATTAACGGGCGAATCAACGTCCTGATCAACCTTGAATTGTGTTTTGATTTTGAAAAGTCAATCAATATTTTTTATAATAAACTGCTAATAAAATAATGGTAACAATCATCATCATCATCATAATAATTGAACAGTCAGAATTTAAATTTTTGCATTGCTGAAAACATTATGTTGCAACGATGTAGCAACCTTTTCACAGCCATTTAGATTTAACCATTGTTTCAGTGTTTTTTTGTTTTCCCCCCCCCCCCACATCCACACCTTAACTGACATTATTTCAGCCACATTTGAATGTCGAATGGCGGTCGCATGCAGGCTGGGCTGTAACTAAAGAATTTCACAGTGGGGAGAACTCCCTCTCCTCTGAACTTGGGAGTCAATTTATTGGAATTTTTTTTCTGGCAATTTTCATTATGTTTTCAATATAAAGGGTCAAGAAAAAAAAAAAAATATATATATATATAATTCCCCCCCGGGTTTTCAATTGTAAAAATAAAAAATACAAATTCGTTCCCAGTCATGTCATGCACCACTAGCCTCTTTCTAGCATTTGTTCAGCCACTTAATACCAGCAGACAACCAAGCATATGCAAGTTTTTTTTTTTTAAATTTAATCACACTCCTAATGTCTTATTCGGTACTCGCTTGGAACTGCATTAAAATATAATATAGGTCTACAAAAACTAAAACCGTAATTATTGCGATTATGCTCAGATTAATGTCATAGGGTAAGTACACCTAAATTAGACTAAGGTATCACTGTTCACTGAGGACTCTCAGTGTAGCAAAGAAAGGGTGTTTAGTGGGTACCGTTTTATGGGCAAAATTCCCTTCCCTGCAAGAAAAAAAGAAAAGGACATATGTGCTTTTTAATCTCATATCTTTTTAATCCCCAGTTCTGAAATAGTTGGGACGAAGTGTAAATTATGAATAAAATCAAAATGTAATGACTTTCAGATTACATGAGCCAATATGTTATTTACAATTGAACATAGATAATGTTTCAAACATTGAAACTGAGACGTTTTACATTTATATCCAAAAAATGAGCTTATTTCAAATTTTCTGGTTGCTACAGGTCCCAAAAAAGTTGGGACACAGGCAAAAAAGGGCTAAAAAAGCAATATACTGTATAAGAGAATCAGATGAAAGAACATTTAACAAGAAATTTGGTTAACTGGCATCAGGTGTGTAACATGATTGGCTATAAAAGGGATGTATTAGAGGGGCTGAGTCTCTCAGAAGTAAAGATGGCTAGAGGCTCTCAAACCTGTGAAGGCTTGAGTAAATAAAACTGTGGAATACTTTTAAAAAAATGTTCCTCAACGTCAAATTGCAAAGGCTTTGAAGGTCTCATCATCAACAGTGCATAACATCAAAAGATTCAGAGAAACTGGAAAAATCTCCAGTTTTATTGCAACAGCATGGCTTCATAGTAGAAGAGTCCGTGAGCTGAACTGGCCTGCCTGCAGTCCTGATCTTTCACCAATTGAGAATATTTGGTGCAATATTTCCCAACTTTTTTGAGACCTGTGGAAGCCATCAAATTTTAAATGAGCTCATTTTGTGGATAGAATTGTAAAATTTCTCAGTTTCAACATTTACTGTGTTATCTCTGTTCTATTGTGAATAAAATACTGGCTGGTGTGATTTGAAAGTCATTGTGTTTTGATTTTATTCACAATTTACACTTTGTCCCAACTATTTCAGAATTGGGGTTGCATATAAACGATACTACATTTGCTAAAACTAAAATAAAATTTGGTATTAATTATCATGATTAGTTATTTATTAATTGCTTTTTGCCTTAAAGTAGGTGTAAGTCATTATTTCAGCCATTTAGCTCCATTGACTCCCACTCATTCAGGACCAGTTCACATGCGCCCCTGAGGTGAATTACAGCCGACTTCAGAACAGTGGCATTAATGAGGAGGGGACAGGCCCTCTGTTGAAGGGCTCTGTTGCTACTCTTGTCTATTTCTTCTTCTGTTTCTCAGGACTCGGGTGGAGTGGAATACAACCTGGTGATTGATGTACTGGAAACAAAATGTCTCGTATTCAGTAGAAAGAATTACGCAGAGTGTCCGATTAAAGGGATTTCAAATGTTCCGGTAAGTTTGGTTCCTATATGAATGAGATTTGCTACTAGTTTCAGTACCCCACGTTTTCCAGCAGGGATTTAATTTCTGTTGCCTGGAATGTTATTGGCTCATCACATTTCCATCAGAGACAAACACTTTCGACTCTAAATTAATTGACGAGGTGCAGGCGCGGCGAATAGGGGGATCGCCGCCCCAACAGGGTATCCAGGCATATTTTGCAATTTTGTGCCCGGAGCAGCCCGGCGCAAGTACTCCTCTGTCCCGCCTCTGTCCCTCCTGCTGGCGCAAGTGGCAAAGAGGGAGAAAAGAAAGCGTGAGTGGGTTTAACACAGCCCAGTCAAATCTACACCAATCAAATGAGCTCCTCTCCTCACCTTTAAAATGTTAGCATAAAGAAGCCTCTGTCCTAAAGCTGCATGATGCCTAAAAGGGATAGTTCCCTTTTTTTGAAGTGGGGTTGTATGAGCTTCATATTAGCACTACTTACATTAGATCCCATAGAAAGCTCTCTGATCTCCTCCAGGTAGCCACACCAGGGCATCGTGCTGGGTGGAAATTTTGGCAATACGCTGTTTTGAACGGAAACACAGAAACAGCGTATTTTCGTGGCCTAAAAAAGCTCCTACCTGAAAATAATACAATATTTTAATTGTACACTATATTTCAAAAAATTACAGGACTTCAGCTGCTCGGAAAAAAACACAGTTGCTCTTGAAAAAACCAACTGACGTATTCCTGCGCGAAGCGCATCGTAGCTCATTGCGCGCTGTAGCGATCAGCTGTTTCGGTTACAGTAAACCTGCTTGCACAAATGCGTGTATCCACGTCAATGCATTGATTTTGAATGCAATCTGTGTGCAAAAAATTTTTGTGTGCAAGCGGCTTAGCTGCGGTTGCGAGGTCGGACAGCCGTTTAACTTGAGCAAATATTTCGAAAATGGTCAGTGTGTGCCGTTTTATTGGGGCTAGATTCAGGCTACATTCAGGGAAATCTAAACGGTGCACGCTGAAGATCACTGCTGTACCCAAGCATCAGGTAAAAGAGTGAAACACCAGTGAAAAACTCTAATGTGACATTGCAGCACAAATTGATATCGCATAGGGTCCACGCAGCCACATATTGTGCATCTGCTGTGCTGGTTATTGTAGGGATTTTTTTTTTTTTTAAATTTGAGACGTGATTCTATGCCATTGAAAATCTGCAAACCGCTCAGAGTCTGACCTAAACAGCTGATTGCTACTGCGTGCAGTGAACTATGACACGCCTCGCAGGGGAATACGTCAGTTGGTCAAGTTCAAGAGCAAATTTGTTTTTTTCGAGCAGCTAAAGTGCTGTAATTTATTAAATATAGCATACAATTGAAATGGTGTATTATTTTCAGGTAGGACCTCTTTTAGGCGGCAAAAATACGCTGTTTCTGTGTTTCCGTTCACAACAGTGTATCGCCTAAATTTCCACCCAGCCCTATACCCTGGTGCGGCTACCTGGAGGAAATCAGACAGCTTTCAACTGCATCTAATGTAAGTAGTGGCAATTTGTAGCTCATACAACCCCACTTCAGAAAAAGTGAACTATGCCTTTAATGTTACATTTTACTTTGCTGCTTCAGGCATGTTTTCTACGTCTAAATCAAACATTACGAATATGAGTTAGCTGGCTAGCTAGGGCATTCTGGAATTATTACCATTAGCGAACTTGAATAGAATTTCAAAACGAAACTACGTCAGATCATTCAAACTTATGAAGTTGTAATGAAATATGTTGGTTGCTCATTTATTTCTTCTGCCTGCATCATTGGGGAAGAGAAATGATGGATAGAATGTTCCTATTATTACACCCTGTTGCTGCTTAAAATTTTGGGATTAACAAGCATGGACAACAATGCAAGATACGTAACACATTTATTTTCAATATGTGATCTTAACTCAGTACGAGATCATAGCAATGAGGCTGTATTCCTTTCACACGTGTATTCGCGTCTTTGCATTGCCTTCGAATATAATCAGTCGTGCGAAAAATTTGTTTCAACGAATCGGAGGGCATAGGTGGGTCTTCTGCACCAGTTCCGTGCTCATGCACGAGAAGTGGGTGGGACTGAGCAACGAAACAAACTGGCTCTGGCACAACTGAGGCGGCAGACTGAAGCATGGTGGAAACTAAACCTAAAAAGAGACGCTCGACTGCATGAGTGCATGTCGAGGAAAAAGGAACGCGATCACAACGATGCAAAGTCTCAAATAAATGCAAGGTAAGCTTAGGAATGTTGGAGAGAATTCCAGGAGTTGAATGGTTTTAACTCTGACGCCAGGTCGCCTCGTTTCTACTTGAGATGAGTAGAACTGGTGCTAACTCGGTTGGATGTGACCTGTAAATTGTCATCCCAAGCAAGATTAAGGGAAGCTCGTGTATTGTTTTTGTAAGGCTATCTTGCATAGATCTTGCTGGTCAGAACGAATCAAGCAGTAGAGGGATCGATATTTCCTCTTTGGGGCTAACTCTCAGTTGGCAAGCTAGTCAGTTTGCCAATTCTGCCTGATCAAACCAGAGTTTGTGCTCGCGTAATAACATTTTTTCTCTGGTTAGTACTCAGAGTTGAAATTCGACGATGAATGTATAACTGCATGATAAGTTTAGCAATAAGTGGTGAACTATGTGATGTTAATACACATTTTGTGGTGCCGAGCTAAGATACTTGTGATTTACCTTGCTGAAGCTAGCACTAATGGTTTAAATTTATTGTGTCAATGGTTGTCATTGTTGCTACTGGGCATTTATTACAATGAGCTGTTCACGGCCATTTACCCAGCTGAGTGAGCCATTCTTAAGCTGCTTTCACACTGCACGAGAAACAAATTTTTCGTGCGACAGATTACTTTCAAAGTCAATGCAAAGACGCAAAGTTTCACTTCAAGAAAAGAGCATTAATGTTCTAAGCTTCTGAAGGGGAGGGGCGAGCGGCTCTGTTGTGTTCCAGCTGTCAGTAATAGTGACATCATATCGCTGATACAGCCTTTAAATAGTGGTTGCTGCAATTATTTATTTAATTGAAATGTGCCTGACATTCTGGAAACCTGCCTGTGAGGTTTCGGTGATGTGTGCGCACTGCGCGCCGGTCAGCCAAATTACCACTGCACAGAAAGTAAACCAGGTTGGAGCTGGCAATCGCTCCGCACACTTTCGGCACAGGCTTTTACAACGAAATTGTCACTGCATCATGATGAATATGTGACACCTCCCCCTACTGCACCGCCACACCCATCTCCGCACATGTCCTTCTACCAAATTGCCAAAGTGGCTGCGCAGGGGAGGAAATTATCACGGCGCGGGCTGCGCCACCCTGCGCTGCGCCAAGAAATTAGAGCCCTTTGTCATCCCAGCTAATGAAGAGTTTTCACAATGTTGAATGCAGTGGGAGGGGAGCGTTATAAAATTGAGAAAACATCTAGGTCCATTGTAAGGACATTGATATTACTTTCCCACCTCACTATTAGCTTGCCTAGTTAATATAATTACCTCCGCCAAGGAGATTATGTAATTGTTGGAATCTGTTTGGTTGTTTGTTAGCAACATTACAAAAAACTAAATAACGAATTTACACAAAATTTTCACAGAAGGTGGGAATTGGTCTAACTTTGATATCATTAGATTTTAGGCTAGATCCAGAAGGGATTAAGCAGCTGGGGGGACTGTTGGGCCTTGACGGAGGTATGCGCTCTTTGAGTGCTCTTGTTAATGCAATGGTTTCTTGACAGTAATAAACTCTTCAACAGTGCTTCGGTGTGTAATTAGTATACAGTCGTCCCGAGGTTTCATATATGCTACTTTATTTTTTTAACAGAAATATGGGCATTGTGATGCAGTCATATCTGTTGATTCATCTGGAGAAAAATTTGAGCTCCACAATTACAACTGCGCCATTCAGCGAGGTAAAATATCACTCATTCTAAAATGTCTCTGCAAAATGTAGGCCAACTACGGCACAGTATCATTCAGTTGCTTTACTATTTTGATTTGTACATTTTGAAAATTTTTCCCCAGAAATACATCTCCTGTAATGTGGGCTCTGATTCTAACATCCCTGACCTGTCATTTTTCTCTGCAAGCATTGTGATCTACTCATATCAGTGTGTTACATGGTATCATGTCTCATGTTTTCATTTTACTTCCAGTACCACAAGTGGCTATTATTAGGACGTGTCCAGACTGCCCCACCAGTTATAACACAGAAGACCCTAAAATAAAAGAAGCAGTTGAAACGTCCCTGCAGAAATTCAACGAAGTCAACAATCTCACAAATTACTTTGCTCTTCTAAATGTGATGAGGGCATCATCGCAGGTTTGTGAAATTGGCTCATGTTAAATGTACAGTGTTCATTAATATTAAGAATTATAATATTCATCATCCTCATCATAATCAGCTGCTGAGCACTTTATGAGGAACACCATACAAAAATGTGGTAGACTTCGCTTTGGTCTTGGACCAATTTGTCATGGCCTGGATTCCAAAAGATATTGGAAACATTCCCTTGAGATTCTGGTCCATGTTGACATGATTGCGTCACACGATTTGTGCAGATTTCTTAGCTGCACATTCATGCTGTGGATCTTCTGTTGTACCACATCCTGGTGGAGCTCTAGCAGAGTCAGATCTGGTGACTAGGAGGCCTCTGAAGTACATTGAAATCATTGCAGTGTTCACAAAACCAGTTAGAAATGACTTTGCTTTGCGACTTTGTGTTTTATCAGAGCGGAAGTGGAGGCATCTATTAACAGATGGCTTTGTGGTGGCGATAAAGATGTCCGTGGTTAGCAAAAATGCTCAGACATAAGCTGTGACTTTTCCATGACGATTGATTGGTACCAAGATTAGTTCGGAAAACTTTCACTGAGAAAACATTCCCCACAGTTACACCACAAGCCTGAACTGTAGCGCATAGACAAGTCGGATCCATGGATTCATGCTGATACTGCAAAATTCTGACCCCAGTATCAGTGTGTGACAGCAGAGATCAGGGTTCATCAGATCAGGCCACAGTTTCCCAATCCTCGGCTGTCCAGTGTTGGTGAGGCCCACCCACTGCAGCCTCAGATTTCTGTTCTTAGCCCTCAGGAGAGGAATCCGATATGGACCTCTGCTGTTGAAGCCCATTCGCCTCAAGGTTTGCAGAACTTGTGCATCATCCTTCATCCTGGTGATTTTATCCTTGGAGCTGCTGCTCACTGGATGTTTTTGGTTTTTGTAACATTCAGTGTAACCTCTAAAGACTGGAGGGTGTGAAAATCACAGCAGATCTGCACATTCAGAGACACTCTATCCGTCTCATCTGACATCAACAAATGTTACTGCTGTCAGAGTCTCTGGGATCACACTTTTCCTCTGTCTGATGTTTGGGGTGAATATTAACTGAAGCCTGTGGCCCGTGGACGCATCATTTTTTTCCCCCATTGTACTGTCGCCAGATGATTGACTGATTGGATATAAGCATGATTTAGGAGCTGTGCAGGTGTTCCTAATAAAAGGCTCAGTGATTTTTGGGCTTCCCCGAACAAAAAGTAAAGAAAGAGTTCAAATAATAAAAGTGAGGACTGGCTGGAAATATGGCAGTTTATCACCATGGTGACTGGTGAATTTGTGCTGGATTTCAATTTTAATTCACAGGAGTGCGTCCTCTTGGCCAACCTACTACATATCTGACTGCAAATACACTTCATCTCAATCTTTGCTATTAAAGAAAATAGTGAATCTTCAGAAACAAAACTAACCTCCAGCGAAACCCTAATTAGCTGCAGCAGTTTGGTGCTTGAAGGACACTGGGTGGGAATCCTGCTGGCTTCAGAGACAGAAGCACTACGAGCCCCTAACCTGTCATTTCACTGCTTTACACAGTGGGTTGTCGGTCCGACCTACTTTGTGGAATTCACCATTCAGGAGACAGAGTGTTCGAAGGAAACACCTGCCGAAAAGGTGTCCCAGTGCATTCCGATGGACTGTGAATTTGCAGTAAGTACCAACGGCACACATGACCGTTTTATTAATCCAGAGGTGTTTCGATCTGAATTAATTGCAGGTGCAGTGTACATTCACACATTCAATCCCAGTGCATGCTGATCTCATGTCTGGTACAGCTGAGACCAAAATATTCATCAAGTGTCAATTAGTCATTTCAGTTAATTAGTCCCATACCTGACTATTTCCTCAATGGAAATTTTTTTTTTCCTTTACAAAATTTTTTGTGGCAGAATCTGTTCATTACGTTTGCACTCATGAATCTCTCCTCAACTTGCTTCTCAAATCAGATTTAGTGCAATACTCCCACCACAGACTCTATAGAAACATAACACTACACACACAAGGACTGGCGTCGGTTGGCACTCAGCACGCCTCTCAAGGAAACAAAGCAATCTTTACGCCAGTCAATGGCTTTGTTTTGAATGGAGCTCTGGTATACTGAGTGTGCAAAGACTTTTGCAACTACAGGCCATCACATATGTTGCAACAAAATCTATCAAAAACTGAAAAGTGAAAGGTTAAACACTTAAATTAATGATGCAAATGTACAGCGCTCAAAATAGTTTTTTAAGTGGTAATATTGTGTGTCATCTTCCGCAAAGCACAAGGGGCTCTGCACTGCCTCCAGTTGGCCCTCCAGGCTCCCAATGCTCCCACCACCACCAATTCCCCAAGGAACAGAGGGACCCCCAGGACCTCCTGGGCCGCCAAGACCACCGCGGATAAGGCCTCGTATTGAAGCAGCAAAGTGTGAAATCTTCGAACCAGAGGTAAATGAAAGAATCAATTTCTTTGAAATGGATACATTTGGAGATTCAGTAATGAATGTTCAGAGAGGCAAGGTGTTCGGCTGCCAGGTCAGCTTACTCGGGAAAAGGGCAGTTTGCAGTCAAAGAGTGACTCACCACGGTCTGGGTTGAGTTAGTATTCTTTCTTGGTCATTCGGGTGCCTGTTGGTTACTCTCTGAACAAGCAGACGTGGGGCCTCGGTCTTTGCTTCATAAGATTGTAACTCACCTGGGCCAGCAGTCATATCGCTATTTCATCTGCACCAGCTGTGTGGCTGAAGCTAAGCAGGTGTGGGCTTGGTTAGTAAGTGGATGGGAGACCACCTGGGAAAACCAAGTTGCTGCTGGAAGAGGTGTTGGTGGCCAGTAAGTTGCTATCTTCCCTCTGGTGGAATAATCCCCAATGTCCAAGGGCAATTATGGGAACACTGTACTGAAGGAGATGCTGTCTTTTGGATGAAACCGAGGTCCTGACTCTCTGTGGTCATAAAGGATCCTATGACACTCTTTGACAAGACTCGGGGGTTACCCGGTGTCAAGGCTAAATTCCCAACATGGCACCTAATCATCCCCTGATCTAATTGGCTGTGCAACTTGGCTGTCCTCTCCCTCTCCACCTGAACCCCCAGGGGTCCCTTGGAAAAGGGATTTTAATCTTAACGGGACTTCCCTGGTTAAATAAAGGAAAAATAAAAAGTGGAGGCTGATGAACTGTTCAGTTATTTTGTTTTCTGATGTTTTCCATTTTTCCAACAACTGGGCAATGCTAATTTAAATCGCATCATCTGAGTAACCCTGTTGGACAATGCTAATGTAAATCACATCATGTGAATAACCCTGCTGGGCAATGCTAATGTAAATGACATCATGTGAATAACCCTATTGGACAATGCTAATGTAAATCACATCATGTTAATAACCCTGCTGGGCAATGCTAATGTAAATCACATCATGTAAATAACCCTGCTGGGCAATGCTAACATAAATCACATCATTTGAATAACCCCGCTGGGCAATGCTAATGTAAATCACATCATGTGAATAAACCTGCTGGGCAATAATAGTGTAAATCACATCATGTGAATAACCCTCCTGGGCAGCGCTAATGTAAATCACATCATTTGAATAACCCTGTTGGACAATGCTAATGTAAATCACATCATGTGAATAAACCTGCTGGGCAATAATAGTGTAAATCACATCATGTGAATAACCCTCCTGGGCAGTGCTAATGTAAATCACATCATTTGAATAACCCTGCTGGGCAATGCTGATTTAAATCCCATCGTGTGAATAACCCTGCTGGGCAACGCTAATGTAAATCACATCATGTGAATAACCCTGTTGGACAATGCTAATGTAAATCACATCATGTGAATAAACCTGCTGGGCAATAATAGTGTAAATCACATCATGTGAATAACCCTGCTGGGCAATGCTAATGTAAATCTCATCATGTGAATAACCCTGCTGGGCAATGCTAATGTAAATCTCATCTTGTGAATAACCCCGCTGGGCAATTCTAATGTATATCACATCATGGGAATAAACCTGCTGGGCAATAATAGTGTAAATCACATCATGTGAATAACGCTGCTGAGCAATGCTAATGTAAATCACATCATTTGAATAACCCTGCTGGGCAATGCTAATGTAAATCTCATCATGTGAATAACCCCGCTGGGCAATGCTAACCAAAATCACATCATTTGAATAACCCCGCTGGGCAACGCTAATGTAAATCACATCATGTCAATAACCCTGCTGGGCAATGCTAATGTAAATCACATCATGTGAATAACCCTGCTGGGCAATGCTAACGTAAATCACATCATGTGAATCACCCTGCTGGGCAATGCTAATGTAAATCACATCATGTGAATAACCCTGCTGGGCAATGCTAACGTAAATCACATCATGTGAATAACCCTGCTGGGCAATGCAAACGTAAATCACATCATGCGAATAACTCTGCTTGTGTTTTGTCAGACTGAAAGGCCCAAAGAAGCAAAGACTGAGGGAGAACAAGGATCAGACACAGACCAGTCACAAAAGCACGATCACAAACACCTGCACCAACACCAGGCCTCAAGCGCCACACACTCTACCCCAGCGCGCAGAGCCCCACTGGGGACAGTACAGGAGCTTCCTCCCCCTGATCTACCTGCTCCGAGCAGAGCTCCACCGAGCGCTAGCGGCTGCCCTGGAAATAGCACCCATCGCCTCTATTTACTTGATTTTGAGATCTGAGTGCCTGCTGTCGGAGTGCTGTAGCAGGTATGCACAGCACAGGCTGATCTATTTCAGTGCCCAACACCAACACTGCAAGATGATGAAATCAATCTTTGCTTAATCATTGCAGACTGCTTAACAGGATACCTGCTACTTATTAGCCTTGTAATGATAATGAATTGAAGTCAATGAACATGGCGCTAATTAGTTTTCTTAAGCCTTCATCTACTGACTTTTATTAATTACCATCTTATGGTCAGCAAGTGCTGGAGTGAACCAGAGCACTTTATAGAGCAGTCAGAAAGCCAAAACTTGTAACATGGTTGGAAAAAAACTGGCACTTGCACTAGCTTTTCTGAGCATGTGTTGTCCACGCCTGATGTAACCTCTATTCCTACATAGGGGGAGACAAAATGGTGGATAAACCTCCCTGTCTCCAAAATACCAATTCATATGGCTGTAGCACCGATGAAACAAGTCATTTATCCCCACTATCTACACTTCTCATCGACCAAGAAATAAAACATCATCACAAATCACACTGGCTTTGTGTGTGTGTGTGTGTTTTTTTTTTTGAATAGCTTTACTTTGGTTATTGTATTTCTACATTTCAAAAATGTATGTTGTTTATTTATTTTTATTAAAAACTGATCATGATGATGATGTTTTAAAAATGTGAAACTAATAATCACTCGAATTCCCCAAGGAGACTAAATTACCGCTTAAACTGCAAACTGCATACTACTTTTCATTCTCCTGCATAAGATTAAAATGTAAGAAACTTAAAAAACCAAGCAGTTCAACAAAACAGTCAACTGGGAGTAGACATATTCTCATGGTGAACCAATCAAAGTCCTTGAGTAATTGATGACAGATTATCCGATCAATCAGCGGACAGATCTCAACCAACCCTCGGCTGTCACTTCTGCTTGAGGAAGGGGAACTGAAAGTAGAGTTCCACGGACTATGAGCTCCCCATAACCGAGTGAAAAGTGCTGTTTTCCATCAAAACCTGGGATTCGAATCGGACTTACCTGATTCCGTTTCTTAACAGAAATGGCAGGATGGGTATTCTAGAAAGACGGGATCTACATAAAAGGAACTATGCAAACAATGTTCGCCTGATCGCCACAAGACGGCAAGTATGTGGTATCGATAACACCGTGGCTATTTTTACGTGACTGTAATTCATTGCAGGCAGGTTATTCCGTTCTGTACCGACTTCCGTTCGGGCGTGTGCGGAGTAAAATTGTCGGACTTTGTTAGGACTTTTAGCGCAATTTTTGTCAATCATGTAAACTGGCTGAGTATGTACAAGGGGCTGAGAGTTCTGATTTTGAGGCCCTTCCATGCACTGTTGCCAAGTGTGTTCAATTATATAAACGGAACTCTATGAAGATTGCAGTCGTGGTCAAACGTGCAACAAAAGTCTTTCAAACTAGATTTAGTGGCTGCAGAAATTGACTTTGCCGGCAGCCATGGCGGCCGCGATTTTAAGTCCACTTCCATGGGTTGACGCCCTAACCAAGGGTGGGTACGTTAGCCTAGCTAAGCCTAGTTAGCCTATTATGTTTGTATTGAAGTGTACACGGAGTCCTATAATTTCATTCTGCGCATGCCTGAATTGAAGTCGCGTAAGAATAGCCTGCCTGCAATGGGTTAGGGTCACGTTAGAACAGCCACGGTGTATCGATAAAGCAAGCTGCCTTGTTGCTTGCATAGTCATATCATGCATGCTTCCAGTGGCAAATGGTTTTAGTTAACTAGCTCGTTTCAACATCATTCGCGAACCTTCTATCCTGATTCATGAGTTTGGATGCACTCTACCACTCTTCTAAATGCGCAAAATCTAAGTAGCAAAATAAAATATGGGTAATGGAAACACAGTCTGATATCACGAAATTCGCTCACCGATCTTCAGTATTAGTCAGCAAAGCCAATAAATTAACTATTCGACTTCTGCAGCAGACCAGCTAGTGTACTTGTAATTTCACGTACTGTGGAGCACTTACATCGTTTTTGTAAGATGAGCACTTACAAATTTACCGCATGCACAACTCAGCTGACAGAGACAATGTTGAATGCATTGCAATTCTCATCGATGCAGGAGTACATTCGGGCTGTGATTGGCTGATGGCACGTACAATGGTACCACAGCCGATCTGTGATTGGCCGATGTACGTAATGGTACCAACTGATTTGCAGAAAAAAAAATGTTGCCGCCAGTTCAGGCACTAGCGTAACTTGGGCGGGGGGGGGGGGGTTATGTGCTAAGATTATTCTTAAAAAGTTGAAAATTGAGAAACAAACAACACATTCATTTTAAATTCATCAAGTTATTACAAAAATAAAAATATGAAATTAAAGTGTCCATATATTTTATTTACAAATGTTTATAATAACAGTATCCTCTGTGGGACCCCTGTGAATGCTGGGCCCCTAGAATCGTCCATGGTAACCCCCCCCCCACCCCTCCCCCTTAGGGTACCGATGACTATGTTTGTTAGCATTTGTGATTTTGGGAAACACACCTTATTGTAGGAAAACTTTGTCCGAGCAAGTGGATAAACTGTTCCACTGACCCTTGTAAATCCATCTCCGAAAAATGGACACATTCTCCAGAGTCTGATGCGATTGGGTTTATAGTAAGTCAATCCAGGTGAAGCACAAAAAAAAAAAACTCAGGCTGGTCTGCGCAAACCACATAGCATTCATTCTTCATCAGTCACCCACACCGACTGACCTCCGGCTATCAGAACCTCATTTTTATTAACCTTTTTTCACGTTCTTGAGGTGGGATTAAATGTGACTCTTTCTACCTTATCCAGTATTATTGACTCTGATTAGTACACTGTCCCATAGCAACCCCCCACCCTTAGTGACAAGTTTGTCATTACATAATAACGTACCTTCATTTTTGGCCGCCAGGGACGCTCGAAGACCACATCTAAGTCTTCCAAACCTCGGGTTTACCTAAAGTTTAAAAAGTTATCTGAGGACATGGCCGGTTCCAGAACACTCAGTTGCGCAAGCTCAGGTAGTGGGACCAGGCTGATCAATATGGTCATTCCGGAAGCTCATTAGGCCAGCCTTGATGGTTCTGCAGAGTTTGGTTTATCTGGGTTTCTTGGTAGATTCATAAGTTTTAGCTTCTTCACTGCTACTCCTTGTTCAGCAGTTTTTGAAAGGCTTTCTTGTTGAATTGAGATTATGATTTTACTTTGAATTTAGAATGTTTTAGGATACTTTCCCACCACAACCCCTGACCTGCATGTTAGAGATCATTGGACTTGATTGCAGATGTTGCTTCATCAGCCAGGCAGCTCATCACGATTTGTGGACTCTGCCAAAAATTCAGTGTACCAAGCCAGAGTCTAAATTAATCCTTATATTGAACTACATTTAGGCCCACAAGTAGTGGGTGAAAATGCAGGGCTTTTATACCAAGCAGTTGTGTAAAATATACTGAGGGACTTAAGTTTTGCTTTATTCATTGTGTGATTTCTGATCCAACAATAATTAAAGAACAAAATACATTGATTTATAGAAAATTAGATTTTATTGCACATTCGATGTCAATGTCAGCTTTATATCGCATTCAAAACAGCCAATGGCCTCCCAAAGTGCTTTACAGTAGAATAAGCAAAACCATGAAAATGATAAAAAGCAATACAAACAATAAAAAAAAATAATACAGTGAAATATAACCGATAAAAGACCCAGTAGAGGTGGCTAGGGTGGCACAGACCCAGGCCTGCAGGGAGAGCTGCGATGCGACCCTCCCGAATAAAGAGAGTACTCACCACTTCCGCACGCGAGATCTTGAAAAAGCCCCCACTGGTTAGAATCTCTTGCCTTTAAGCCCTCAAAACCACACCTCCGATCAAGGTGGAGGACGGGAGGGCCGATTTGAGTTTTGCTCCCATTTGGGGAGTAATAAACTTCCTAGCAGAGAAAGGAGACTAGGGTAATTGCCTGTGTAAAATCTAACCAATTTTCAGGAGTTTCCCAGAGAGGATGAACCATAATTTCAAGGGAAATGAAACATGCTCCATTCAACTCCTTGGATTCCCCCGAAAATAAGAAGACCAAACATGATAGGAATATGTGCTAATATGATGCAGTTGTCATGAAAAAGCCTTAAGATAGAGATTTGTAGTTTAATTGGGTTATAAGTATATAAATTATTTCTTCACAGGATATTCAACATAAACATATTATGAATTTCCCAGAGATTTAGATTATTTTAAACAGATTAATGTAACTGGACTTTAACTTCAGTGGGGACAGTGATTTGACTTTCACAGGAGACATGGGACCCGCAGAGCTTTGTGGCTCCGGCCCCCTGCTGAGCAAAGCCAGAGAGGCCACCCCCACAGGCAGGCTGCAGGAGCATCCTGGGTTATAAAAGTTTTACTGCTGGCTCTGGATTGAGCTAATTACCCAAATATTCAGATTCTACACATGGATCACTTTTTCCAGATCTTTCTGGCTTAGATAAGATTTAACTTTGGCTAGATGCCTCAGCTGAAAAAAGCTAGACTTGACCACTGAGCATAGGTTTCCACGCCCTCTCCATTCTACTCACCTATCCCTATCCTGCTCTTCCTGGCTCCGCCCCTCTCTGGCTTCCTGCCACAGCTGTTCCCCATCTGGTCAGGCAATCACGTTAATTGTCTTTTGCTTAAATATTTCAGAAGAGTAGTTGTGTGCACATCTCATACCAAATAGGCCCAGTGCTGGATTCACTTATAATTTAAGCAAAGATAGTTAAAAAAAATCTGTACACTGGATTAAAGCTCCCGAACCTTTATTGAAGCAACGTTTCGACCACTCATAGGGTTTTCACTTGCCTGATGAAGGTGTGTGGCAGATTTCATTTATCTGTTCAAGACAACGCAAGTTCCAAAATGTGGCCTTTTTCATGCGTCGGCTCCAAAACAGAGTGCATGAGATTGAAAGAGTCATTGAGATTCAGAAAGTCTCTGACCAGAAGTCTGGTCTCACAGCAGACACGCACGTTGAAGTCACCGACAATTAAGAAACAACCATATTTAAAAGAGTCACCCGACACAAAGACTGCAAAATCCCGTATGAAGTTTTTGTTAATTTTCGGTGGGCGATAAACCACCGCACAGAGATCAGCTCTTGGAGCTCGAAGCTGGAGATGACAACTGGAGACTGCTGGCAGTGAAAGGTGGATTTAAATATGGATGCCAGTCCTCCACCTTTGCTGGTGGTATGTGGGGAGCTGAAGAAGCTACATCCAGGGGGAAGGAGCTGTGAAAAAGGGAGGAGGTCACCTTCACAGAGCCAGGTTTCCGTTAAAAACATAAAATCCAGTTTGTGTGAGGAAAGAAAATCACTTAGTAAAAAAGTTTTGTTGGCGACAGATCTCATATTCAGCAAAACCAACTGAAGCTTAAGCGTCAGATGCGGAAGGGGCACGCTTCAGTGAGTGACAGTTTCGACGGTCCACGCCACGTCTCTCAAATTCGAGCATGCCAGCTGGTAGAAGGCGGCAACAGCTGATCGGGGTTCACTGAATAGCTGCCGCTGTCAGTCATTAACCTCATGAAACACTGATCGGATCCATCAGTCTCTAATCCTTCTCGAGCGCAGGGCAGGGGGAACGTCCAGAAGATGCAGATCACTACAGCGATCGGACACACGAACAGACCTCAGGTCAGCCTCGAGCTTGACCCGATGACCACCGCGTTTTCCATGTCTTCTCCGGCATCTCTGACGGGAAAGGTACAGGGGAGAACGCCTCACAGGAATGCCGGGATTTCCTCGAGGCATGGAGGAGAGCTCACCAACCGGTCATATTTAAGCAGATCAAAGAAGCCTCTAATCCAGTGGTTCTCAAACTCGGTCCTGGCGCCCCGCTGTGTATGCTGGCTTTTGTTCTGACCACAACTGCAATCTTAGGACTTAAACAAGCTGTTGATTTATAATAATAATAATAATAATAATAAATTTTATTTATATATCACCTTTCAAGCAATACAGCACAAAGTGCTTCACAAACAGGTAAAATACATGTACATAAAAGCAATAAAAAAAAAATGGGGAAACAAGGAATTAAACATCAAAGGAAATCAAGATATTAAAAGGAGACGTACATGAAAACACAACCATAAAATAATTTAAACCGTAAAATCAGCAAAAGCAAGCCTAAAAAAAATGAGTCTTTAAAAGAGATTTAAAAGACCATAGAGACTCAGCATTTCTTATGTCGTTTGGGAGGCTGTTCCAGAGTATTGGAGCCTTATCCGAAAAGGCTCGATCACCCTTTGTTTTTAACTTTGACTTTGGAACAGCCAATAATGCTTGCTTGGAGGATCTTAGCAATCTTTTAGGTCTGTAAGGATTTAAAAGCTCACTTATATACTCTGGTGCCATGCCATGGAGCGCTTTGAAGGTAATCAACAGAATTTTAAAATCTATTCGGAATTGGACAGGCAGCCAGTGCAAAAATGCCAAAATCGGAGTAATGTGGGCTCTTTTATTTGTTTTAGTGAGCAATCTTGCCGCTGAATTTTGAACCACTTGCAGTTTGTTCAAAAATTTCTTATTCAGACAAGTAAATAATGAGTTTCAGTTGTCTAATCTAGAGGAGGTAAAAGCATGAATAATTTTTTCCGTATCTTCAAATGACAGAATAGACCTAATTTTAGCTATGTTACGGAGTTGCAAATAGCATGACTGTACAAGCTTCTTTACGTGGAGCTCAAATTTGAGTTCAGTATCGAATATCGCACTGAGATTTCGGGAAGAGGGCCTAATGTTAGAAGCAAGAGGTCCAAGTGATGATTGGATTTTATCCAACACCAACTTTGGACCAAGTATAATGACTTCGGTTTTATTTGAGTTAAACTGCAAAAAATTATTAGACAACCAATTTTGAACATCAGCTAAACAGTCATGCAACACCAACACATTGCTGAAATCAGAGGATTTTACTGAAATATACAACTGCGTGTCATCAGCATAACAGTGAAAACCTATTTTATGCTGATGAATAATAAAACCCAGAGGTAACATATAAATACAAAACAATATAGGCCCAAGTATGGAGCCTTGAGGTAAACCTGAAGTAAGCAGTACAGACGAGGATACATGTTCACCGATGGAAACCAAAAATTTTCCGTTCGACAGATAGGAAGAGAACCATTTCAGAACTGTCCCAGAGAGCCCAACCCAATTTTTCAGCCTATCAATCATGATGACATGATCAACTGTATCAAAGGCAGCACTGATGTCCAAAAGCACGAATAATGAGCAGTTGCCAGAGTCAGCATTCATCAAAAGATCATTAGTGACCCTGAGAAGAGCCGTTTCTGTACTGTGCTGACGTCTAAAGCCTGATTGAAATTTCTCAAAAATATTGTTGGTTTCCACCACCTCTAAAAGTTGCTTCGCGACCCCTTTTTCCAAGACTTTTGAAATAAAAGGCAGTTTTGATATTGGTCTAAAATTACTAAGAATGGCTGGATCAAGATTTGGTTTTTTTAGAAGGGGTTGAATGCAGGCAATCTTAAAATAGTCTGGAACACAGCCAGTAGAGAGAGAACTGTTTACCACGGAAAGCAGGGCAGGGCCAACAGCTATCATTACTTCTTTAAAGAGCCTAGTGGGTATAATATCCAAGGGACTAGATGAGGGCTTCATACGTGACACAGTTTCAGAAAGATCCAACAGAGAAATCGGTGCGAAACAACTCAGCAAGTTTAAGCGAGGGCACGAAACAGTAACAGATGGAACATGACTGATACTAGACCGTATGACTGCTATCTTGTCAATGAAAAATTTCAAGAACTTCTCACAATCAGCGTAGGATGAAGCTGATGCAACAGCAACTGGAGGGTTCACCAGACGGTCAATTGTTTTGAATAAAAATCTAACATTATGCTGATTAGCGGCTATTAATTCAGAGAAGAATTTATCTTGAGCATTTTTTACTTCTTGATTATATGAGTTTAACAGGCTTGTCATACGTACATAAATAACATTTTGTTTAGTGGCCTTCCACTTCCGTTCCGCTTTTCTGCATTCCCTCTTAAGGCTGCGAATCTGATCACTGATCCAAGGTGAATTCTGTTGCACAGGTGTTGTTCTAATTTTGAGAGGCGCAACAGCATTCAGAGCAGACAAGCACGTATTATTAAACAAATTTAGCATTTCATTACTCTCTGTAACATGCGCTATATTGAAGCAAGTATTTAAAAAAATGGACGAAAATTTTGAGGCTGTGTGGGAGGTTACCACACGAGAACGAAAGGATTGCTGCACTTTGGTTTGAGCAACAGGGGCCTCGATTTCGAAAAACACACCGAAATGATCGGAGATGAACAGATCCTCGATCTTGAGGTCGTTCAAATTCACGCCCAGAGTAAAAACTAAGTTCAAAGTATGGCCGTGTTTGTGCGTGGGGCCAGACACCCACTGGACTAGGTTGAAGCACTCAGTAAGGTTTAAAAATTCAGTGGCCAAGCTGTCTGAGGGAACGTCCATGTGAAAATTAAAATCACCCGCTATTATGATTCCGTCATATTTTTAAACCACTGAGGACAATAACTCCGAAAATTCTGACATAAAACCGTCAATCGATTTAGGAGAGTGATACACAACAACACACACAATAGGGTTATGAAAATGAGCTGTGAGCACACCTGAGGCAGCTTTCAAGAGGATCGCAAGGTATTCAAAAGAGGTAAATTTACCGAGATCAATCTCGGAGCAGCTAAACTTATTGGAATAAATAGCAGCTATGTCACCTCCCCTCTTAGTTGTAAAAAGAGGCAAGTTTAATTAATTAAAGAGTCATATCTCTCAAAAAAGGTTTTATTTGTCTATTTTTCATCTCTAACCAGTGATGTTTAAAAAACTTTCACAGGCAATGTATTTATATTTTTTATTTAAAAAAATAATTCTGGCTGTGTGTGTGTAATCCTCAACTAATGTCAAAAGACTCCCACGATTGAATAAAAAAAGACCAAAAGATCATTTGCTTGTATTTTTGAAGACAATACTTCAACAATACTCTCTTTATTAGGAAACACAATGAAAAACATTTTGCACATCCATTGTATTCTTCTGACGACATTTAACACGCTCTGGAGAGTAACGTCACTGAATTCACTTTCAGTCTCAAGAACGCAGGTTTGTAACCTGGCTGGTACAAACACAGCGAACAAAGCCTGTCGTAAGCCTGTTAGTCTCGACTTAAATTCTAGTTTTTTTTTTTTTGTTTCAGATATTAACCTCCTGACTTTACCCCAATGACAAATCAAGTCATAAGCAAACATTTCCCCCACTTTATATTATTCAGCAAAAAAAGTCAGATAAATTAGGTTTATAAGCGTGAATTTAAGACAACAAATTGTATTTTAAGAGAAGTAATTATGGTATGAGCATTGGCAGTATGGCTGCTGGCTGCATTTGTTCTCAGGGGAGGGCGCTATGCTGAGCTCTCAATCTGATTGGTTTGGGGGGAAAGGTCTTTATATAAGCTGGCTCTGATTGGCTGAGTCAGGAGAAGGAGCTCAGTACTGACTGATCATTTTTCCATTCCAGAGATGGGACTCCATGCTAGCTGCTCATACTGATTGGTTTAGGGGAAGGTTGTTAATGATGGCTGCAGGTTCTGATTGGATGATTCCGGAGAAGGTGCTCCGTATTCACTCGGTTACCATGGGGTTAAACAGAGGGTCCTTGTCGAAGAGCTGGCTGATGAGGCCCTTGTCCCTCCTGGGCTGCCGTAGACACTGCGGGGAGATATTGCTGGGATCAGGGTGAATGGGGGGGTCCATCTCTTCTGGTTTCTCCTCGGGGAGGGAGGGCATGACCACTGGCCTCTCCAGCTCAGGCTGATCAGGAAACGAAGGCATGACAACGGGCGTCTCCGGGAGGGGCTGGAGTACTTGCGCCCTAGCAGGGGCCTTCTTCTTCTCCTGCTGCTCCTCATCATGGTCGTGATGGTGGTGGTGATGCTCGTGCCTGTGCAGGTGGGTGTGGTTGTGCACGTGGTCGTGGTCGTGCACATGCGCATGCGTGTGGTTTCCGTGGTGATGGTGGTGGTGGTGGTGGTGGTGGTCTTTGTAGAAGTGTATGTGGTCATGGGCTCCGTCGTCGGCCTGGCCAGGCTGATGGACGTGTTTGTGGGCGTGGTCGTGGGTGTGATTGTGGATGTGGTCATCTGTGTGCTCATGGGAGTGCTCTTGGGCGTGATCGTGGGCGTGGTCACCCTCGCGGGTGCTGTCGTGGTGGTGGACGTGGTCGTGCTTGTGCGTGTCGTAATGGACCTCTCCGTGCCCATGAGTGTGGTCGTGGTCATGTGAATCACCGTGCGTGTGTTCGTGGTCTTCTGTACCCTCATGGGTGTGGTTGTGGGCGTGGCCGTGTTCTCCACCGAGCAAGTGCCTCTGCTTCTCTTTCTCCGCCCCCTTAAAGAAAAACACGCACAATTCTTTTTTTAGCCAAGCACGAAACTTCCACCTCAGAATTTTGTTCCAGAATTTTGAATTTTGCAAATTGTTGGATTTGCTAGCTCGTATTTCTTCTATTTTCACTTATTTACAGTAAATATCTGTCCATCTGTGTGTAATGTTTTAGTAGGTACTGCAAAGTATCATTTACATTCCATTGCACAGAACCAAGCTTAGACATTCAACAGTACATTGTTGTTTTTTTTATTTACCTCAGGTTCGAAGATGTCACAGTCTACTTTGACAGATTCTTCTTCTCCTGGATTATGGAAATAGGAGGCTGAACAATGACCTTTGTGCTGTAGAAATAGAAGCAAAGCGGGTTTTAAAAGTAGATTCTCTCTGTGATCACACTGGACAGAAATACTGCCTGTTGGTAAACCACAATTCCTTGTTTTCTGTGGTTAGTGACTGAGTTTGGCAGCCAAACGTTTCTCCTGTAGATTAGGCCTGCTGTAGGTTTTTATTCCAACCCTAACAATGCACACGTTACCCAACAGACAGAGCAAGGCTGTCTGACCTTGTTCCTGAAGATCTAGCGTCTGTTAGATCTTAACTGTTGCGAGGCCACCCTCATTCAATTATTGTAATTATCCTCATTCAATTATTGTCAATTATCGTATTGAGCAGCTATTTAGCAAAATAAAGTGAGCTAAACTGGGGCTGTCCAGGAACATTAGCAGTGTGATGGGAAAATACTCACCTCACTGGTGAGAGAATTTTCACAAGGTGCACAACCATGCAGCTAATGTTAGACCAGCACTTGTTACACTGTTTGTTTGACGACTGCAGCAGGTACTGTGCAGTTACTTAGCTGACTTTTTCTTCAGGCTATTTACAGTTGATTGGACAGAACGGAGCAAGGTGGGGTCAAGAGCTTTGCTGAAGGCTCCAACAGTGGCTCTAATCTTATTGTGTTGCTCTGGGGCCAAAAACACCAACTTTCTGACTCTTTCGCAGTGAAGTTTCTGGCCTGTAGTCTGCCCTTCATTGGCTGACTCACAAAATAATTGCTATCACACGTGCAGTTTTATTTCATTAAGATATACAGGTAAAAGACGAATTCAAGGAATCATTGCGTGCGCAGACATAACAAATGCAGATGCTTCTGTTAGTTTTCCTGTCATGGCTTGGGTCTGCTCATCCCTTTAAAGGCAGGAGGTTTAACGTAATTCAACTGAGAGCCATTCATTGTGATCCCCTTTATGATGAAGCATTGCTGCCATGATGAGAGTGCTCTCTTCCAGGATGACAATGGCCCAAACCCCACAGAGCACGAGGGGTCACTGAATGGTTTTATGAGTATGAAAATGAGCCAAAGCAAACGCCACTGCTTTTCGTCACCATCAGATGTCAAACCAACTGAAATCATACGGCAGTTTCTGGAACAACGTGTTAGACAGCAGACTGTCTCCATCATTAAAACACCAAAGGAGGAAATCTCTTGGAAGAAAGATACTGCATCGTCCCAGTGAAGTTTCACTCTAGCAGACTATGCCAAGGTGTGTTTTAGCTGTTCTGCCAGCTCGTGGAGGCCCAACATCTTATTAGAACTGATCATGCTGATTTTCAGTAATTAGTCACCCGGCTGAATGGCTTTCAAAAATCTTATGTTAATGTGTCTTTTCAGATCCATTTAAGGTGCTGATTTTCTCGTGTGAATCTTTCATAATTTCATTTAATTATTTGTCAGCATTTAATTAATCCTTCACGTCAAGTTCGAAAAACAAAAATAAAACTAGAGGCACTCCTAGAGTGCAAACTTGCGCCAAGGCAGCACAGTCCAAATCTTGGTGAGTGGGAGCAAAGTTCAGTTATCGCGTGTCATAGGATTTCAAGATGGCTGCCCAGGAGGCCATATTGTTTGAATTATCACAGTGAAAATCAACAGGGTCCATCCCTGATGTAATGGGGACCCACCCACAAAATTTCAGAGATATCCGTTCATTACTTTTTGAGTTATCTTATTTACAAACTAACAGACAAACGGCACTGATCACATAACCTCCTGCTAACTTCGTTTGGCCGAGGCAGTCATATTTGTTTGTTTCCTCTTCCCTTCAGAGCCCCTGCTTTCACAGTTTCACCAGCCTTATTTTAACCTGTTTGAAGAAATGTCGTGCCCACAATCACTTACCGCAAACTCGCAGTCCATCATAGCGCACTTGCCGGCTTGGGCGACATCCGTGGTGTTGGTGCAGACGGTTTCCTGGATGATGAAATCTGCGAAAGTGAACTCGGCGATCCCGCTCTGCAGAAGAAAGCAGAGAGTGCATCACTCATGAGGAAATACTGGCTTGAGTTTTATTGCATATATTCCGCCCTCATTTACCCTGTGGCAGCCTCTCGAGAACTTTTTTCTATTTTTCAAGGACGTGCAGGAAGAAATATTCCAGAGAGCAAGGAAAGAGAGCAGACAGACGACCCAGATGAAGAACCTGGAGTAGTTTTTAGAGCAAACAGGCTCACTCACAGGCCCAGAGGCCAAACTCCAGCTCGACTCCAGCCAATAGCAATCTACCACCGGGACGCCCTACAGCCTACAAATTAATACAATTAGATATAACAAATTCGGGCAGCATTTTCATTTTCACTGGCTGCTCTATAAGCAGATATACCCTTTTGTTTTCAATCAAATATCAACATTGGCAGAGAGAGAGCAGAGACAAATTCTATGTTCCAAAAATGGCCTTTCACACATTCTGCAATCTTTTATAAAAACCATAGTTCCAAATGGTTGACGCATAGTATGTTATAATAATATTGAAACAAGTTACGGCCATAGTGTTCCTCTCCAGTAGGTATGGGCGCTACATTTTTAGACCTGTGCTGTCAAACTCCGGAGGACCACAGCACTCTTTCAAGCTTTTTGGTCCGCTTTCAATTTAGTAGTCAACAAATGGCTAGTGAGCAACGTGTGAGAACTCTATAGCCAATTTGTGAATTGACCGCATCACCTGAGGGGAAACGCGACAAAAACCAGCACAAACTGCAATTGCTCAGGGGCATGTTCACAATTGAGGAGTCGAGCAAGAGCCTGCGAGTTCTTGACTCTTTTGAACTACCTTTGGTTTTGTGAAGACAAGCGATAACAACTGCAAACAGTCTCATCTTGCTTGTCAAGATAGCATCCAGTATTTTCACAGCTTGTTCAATGAATTTGATGCAAACCTTATTCGGCTGCCATACTGGAAAACGTTTAAGAACTCGCGAGACCTTCAAAACTCTGGACTCGCCTCTTGCGAGACTTTAGCATTAGACCTTTCGGTCTTGAACACGCCCCAGGTCTGAAGTTTAACAAGCCCACTTCAGTTAAACTCACTATGCCAATCTTACCTGTGAGGACGCTCTTGTGATGTTCAAAAGCCGGAAATAGTTTTCGTTTCCGCTTTCCTTGTTATACTTCTCCAGAGCCATCTCCACGGTCTTCAGAACGTCTTTGTCATCGAGGGAAGATGCGGAGGGGCAGTCGGGGCAGATGGCGATGATTTTGGATGCGGGCACTATTGCACAGGTACGTGCGGATGTCAGTAAACTTATCAACAAAAGCCAAACACCAGCCCAACATAGACAAATAACTTTCATAGCCCACAGGGAATAACCTTACAATAAGAGTACAATAATGAACATTAATTCATTAACTATCAGTCAATTAACAGGTAACTTATGCGTTAGGTAGCCGAATGAGCATTATGCAGCCATAATTGACCATTCATTAATTTTCTGTCTTTCCCTCATTGTGAAGTTGAAAACATTCCTTCAATGTCCCTTATGTTGCACTTCAAACTGTTTAACCATAATGTATAAATTAGTACCTTAGTTGATGTGAACATCATTTGTAAATGATTACCAGATGCATGAGTTAAATGTCAATTAGCTGTTAGTAAATGCTTATTACTACATTAACTAGTGTTAATTATAGTACCCTTATTGTAAAGTGTTACCACCCACAGTGTCAGTTATCATTGTACGAATTCCTGGTGAACCATAGCAACCAAAACACAAAATGTTGTTTAGTTGTTT
This sequence comes from Gymnothorax reevesii, assembly GCA_029721435.1. Taxonomy (NCBI): domain Eukaryota; kingdom Metazoa; phylum Chordata; class Actinopteri; order Anguilliformes; family Muraenidae; genus Gymnothorax; species Gymnothorax reevesii. The sequence goes on from CM056575.1 coordinate 149,464,736, forward strand.
TCAAAACTTTTAAGCGAGTAATGTATGAAGTTTAAAGCAAAATTTGTCAATATGGCCACGGCTAATTAAATCTAATGACCTGTAATAAATGCACCACTCCTCACAGTCACGATTAATATCTGGGTTTTTAAATAAACAAGTAAAAATGCAGTACACTTAAGAATAGGCTGCTTCAAGCTAACTGATGACTAATTTACCTTCCTTGAAGGATAATTTATATTTTTGAAGAAATTTTGCTGACAATGTTCATTCCATAACTGACAACATGTTGTGAATCTTAAAATTGATCCACAGTATCTGCCAGCATGGTATTTTTGCGTAAATCTAAACATATTTTTGCGCATATTTTTTTTCACTTGGGATGACGGAATCATTGACAATTATTATCCCTGCCCAAAAAATGCGGTGATGGACAATCCATATTCAGAATGTGAAGGTCCTCCCCAGAATTTTCTGACTGCTTAGATCAGAGGTGGGCAGCGAGGGCCGTATCTGTCCCTGGTTTTCACATCAACGTCTGGTCTTTAATTAATTGATTGTCTCAACTAGCCAAAACATTTATGAAATCTGACGTTTCATGCGCATTTCTTTAAATTATCATGAAACTACAAAGACTAGTCTTGTCTCCCTTCATAAAAATTCATTTTCCTTTGATCGAATCATTGCGAAAATCTATATTTGTGGATGCAATCAATTAACTCAATTAGTCAGGGTAATTGATAGGAATAAAAACCTGCATACACACCGGCCCTCCAGGACCGTGATTGCCCACCCCTGGCTTAGATGTATAAATCAGCACAATTCTAAAGCTGGAAGGTTTAACTAATCAGTAATGTCAGCTGGCTAAGGTCAAGGCTAAAAGAAAAATGTGGCAGGACTTCCTGACCCGGAATATTCCACAACTGAAGTTAGGATCTCTGAACGCATATTCCTAATTCCATACCTGATCTTGCTAAGCAGTTGTACCGCAACAGCTTTGAGATTCTCTTCACTTTGTTCATGTAGATTGTGGCCTTGCACTGTCCGTACACCTGAACAGAAGGAAGGGTCACATTAAAAAATGGGTGTGACAATGAAAACATGATGACATCTGATAACCTGTCGATCGGAAGGACTGACTTTACAGGTATTACAGGCAGGTATGTGGTCATGAATTTCCATTAGAGTAGGTATTAACCTTTTGTTGCATGTTGTCCAATATTTTGGACATATTTTAAAGGGGTTTCTGTCCTCTAGACGGCTCATAAATACATTTAAAACGCATAATATACATTTTATTGGACATTTCCAGGTCCATATTTCTCCTATATGCTTCCCTGATCAGTCACATGATTTACCGCAAACAATCACAAAGGCAGCGTCCATGAGTAAGAGGCAAGTTGACGAACGGCATGCAGAAATATTTTTATTTTGTTCAAGATTTGATCAAAAGTTGTCCTGCTGGAGGAATTAAATACATTATATAGCACACACTGAAACACATAAGCTTTGTAATGCACGTGTATTTGATGGAATAATGGTTTAACGATCTTATGGTCAGTCAAAAATATTGGACATTATGCAAGCCAGGCAAGTAGCTCATATGAGCCATGTTTATAATACTGGACATCATGCATATCAATGACCAGGTTTCTTCAATTTTGCATGACTTCTCTCACCTCACGGGCATAAGGTCTAAAATACTGGATGACAGTATGTATCTGATGTCCCGAATAATGGACAAACTGACCACCCATTAATGTTCTACCCAAAAACAAAATTGCACCAAATCCCATGGTCCAGAAATAACACTTAATATCCAGTTTTAACATATTGGAGGCATCGATTCATACTGTATGCAAGAAAGGGTTAATGGCGTGTTGCCGTTAATGCACTGTTCTTCAAATAACATTCTCAGAGGGCTAAATCAGCTGATTTTCCAAGCTGCCTTTACCTGGGAGCATGGTATGCCAGCAGCCATACCATTATTCAAACTGCCCCGACTGCGTGCCTGAAGCCAAGCAGGTGTGGGCTTGGTTAGTACTTGGATGGGAGACCAGCAGGGAAAACCAAGTTGCTGCTGGAAGAGGTGTTGGTGGCCAGTAGGTTGCGATCTTCCCTCTGGTGGAATAATCCCCAGTGCAGTGAAGGGGACACTGTACTGAAGGAGACTCTATCTTTCGGATGAGACGTTAAACCGAGGTCCTGACTATCTTTGGTCATTAAAGATCCTATGACACTCTTTGACTAGAGTAGGGGGTTACCCGGTGTCATGGCTAAATTCCCAACCTGGCACCCAATCATCCCCTGATCTAATTGTCCTTTCTGTCTCCACCTCAACCCCCAGGGCTCCCTTGAAAAAGAGATTTCAATCTGAACGGGACTTCCCCTCTTAAATTAAAAAAAAGGTTAAAGGGAGTCAGACGTGAAACTGGTTTTGCCAATCAGTAGTGTTGTTTAGTTAATTACCAGGGAGGACAGAAAGCCAGGGGTGGATTTTGATCTGAGGTCCAGATTTGAGGATCCCTGCAGTAGTGGCTTAGCTCTGTAGCAAGGCCATTTTCTCCAGATAACTCCATGGGGATTTGAGTCACATGCCTTACCCCTCCTGTTTGCTTGTTAAAGGTCCCCTATTATGTCACCAGGTGCACAGCTAATTTCAAAATCTTTTCCCTCTTGATATCACATGGGGAAGAAACCATGAAAGAAAGAGCCAGGTTGGGAATTTAGCCACGACACCGGGTAACCCCCTACTCTTGTAGAAGAGTGTCACAGGATCTTGAATGACCACAGTGAGTCAGAACCGTGGTTTAACATATCATCCAAAAGATAGCGTCTCCTTCAGTACAGTGTCTCCATCACTGCGCTGGGACATATTCCACCAGAGGGAAGATCACAACCTACTGGCCACTAACACTTCTTCCAGCAGCAACTTGGTTTTTCCCAGGTGGTCTCCCATCCAAGTACTAACCAAGTCCACGTCTGCTTAGCTTCAGACATCACTGTTGAATCTGCTCCAGCTGTGTACGTTTGCTGGCATGTGCTGAAGGGGTATAAATTGATGATGAAGATGGTCATCGTACTGTATTGTTTTATATGTTTTTACTGTGAAGCACTCTGTGTACGAACTGTGAAGGGTGCTATACAAATAAAAATTTTACTTACTTTACTTACTCAATAAATTAACAGTATTCTGCAATAAACAGGGACAATGATGTGCATATTTAGTGGCATATTTTTTTTTTTTTCGATAGCATCTTACCGGCATGTCATCCTCTTCTCTCACTCCACAGTTCTTCCAGACTCTCTTACTCAGAACGTGGCATTTCGTCTCCACAAAGTCCAAGGTCAGGTAGAATACCACCCCCGTTGGGCCCTGAAAAGGTTCCCAAAATATTACACCGATGAAACATTACATTTTCTGTCCCTTTTTCTCGGGTGTCCTCAGAGAAAGGTTGCACCCATAACATAGATGAAATATGGCTTAAAGAATCCGATTCCTTCAAAAGCGTAAAAATTCCTGGGTGACTCTGAATTTTTTGAACAGCGAGTGAACAGGTCAGTATTAAGTGCATAAAGTGCATTTGCAGGTTGAAAAGTTGAAGGTTTGACTTTGATTGTGTTGTCCCTCACATAGCAAAATGTCGCCGGTCCTCAACTGTCAAATTTTAGATGAGTTTCTCTGAGTCTTTGCTGAATTCTTCACAAAAATGTGTTTTTAGTGGCTACAATCCATCCGTTATCTTTACCGCCTCTTCCTGATTCGTGTATCGAGGGAGCTTGAGCCCATTCCTGGACCCACCCTGGACAGCTCGCCAATCCATCCCAGGGCGCTCACACCACCCACGCACCAGTCACACAAACACTCACACCTACGGGCAATTTAGAGTCTCCAGTTAACCTGACATGCATGTCTTTGGACTATGGGAGGAAACTGGAGTACCCGGAGGAAACCCACATGAACACGAGGAGAACATGCAAGCTCTGCACAGAAAGACCCCAAGCTGAAGTCAAACCCATGACCACCGTGTGCCCCACTGGTTACAATGCTTTATCAATTTATTGTTTTGATTGTCACTATATTAGTAAATCAGTCCACGTGTTTAAAAAGTATTCAATAATACAGTATATGAGAAACTGTACATAGTACCCAGTATTAAGTATTCGGTATACTGTATGCTGCATGAACCATTAAATACACTGCGTAAATATAAAGTATGCTGCATAATGTACAATTTATACAATAGAAAGTATGAAGAATAAAATAAAGAATGCTGCGTAAAGTATGCCCTATAAATTATGACGCATGTTGTCAGAATTGTAAAGTATGTTGTAGAAACTATGCAGTAGAAAGTTCATAGTATGCGGAAGAAAATAAAAAGTACATAACATTAAATATCAAGCATGCAATATATGTATAGTATTCTGTAAAATGTTTAAAGTATACAGTATAAAGTGCATACTGTAAAGTACATCCAAATTATCATTGAGTACTTCCTGAATCTCTGGGACGATACTGAGAATGCATTTTCCTTCCTTTTCTCTTGTAGTGTAAACAAGTGTTTAATGCAACAAAGGTGACAACTAATTTTTCATACCACAGGACTACTTGTGCCTCTGGCTTTGTGAGTTTTTAAATGTTTAATCTCGCCATTGTCTGATTAAAGAACCACTTTGGTATTATGCAGATTGAATACTCATTCAATCAGATTGAAGTGATTGGATTGTTGACATACGCAGTCCTCGGATTCTGCTGCTCTTTTGCACTGAGATTGCAGAAACCTCTCTGATCTATAAGATCAATTGGGCTTAAACATCAACTCAGAGGTATTTTACAAAATCCATGAAGATTTACTGTGATTGATTTAAATTGCGAGCAGTTGCCAGCTGCATTGTTGCATCTGCGATAGAATGTTCTGCTAAGATCAATCACATTGGTGTGACATCGTGATTTAAAATCTGTATTTCATGAACATTCTGTATTGTCTGCATATTTTCTAACGTTGCATTACATTCATTTTGCTGAGAGTTTTATTAAGAAAATTTTTAAATGAGTCCTAACATGACTAAAGGTTTGATCCAAGGTTCTTAAGAGGATTTAAGCCTCTGTGAATCTTTATCTTATTTATTTATTTATTTTTTGTTATTCTCGTTCACAGTCTTATATTTTACCAGAATTAGCAGAAATGAGTTATGGTTTCCCAAAGCCCAAATTCAAGCACACCCAACATTTTCTGAGCATTTAGATTTTATCATGACTCGATCTGAAGGTTGGCTTACAAAATAGAGGAAGGAGCGATTGACTGATAGGAGTAACAGCCTGAGCCAATCAAATGCTTCAACTCCAGCATAGCTAATCACAGTAAGCTCTAAAACATGCCCACCAAAGTTGTCAGCGAATCAATGTTTCAAAATTGTACAGCAACTCCCTTTGGACTGGGCTTCATCTTCAACAGATGAATGTTCAAAATGCAACAGAAACCTCTGCCTGACATGAAGCACCATTTTACATCACAGTTATTCAGGAAACGCTAGCAGTGTCTAGAGCAGCTCTCTTTGGAGTCACACTCAATGAGCATGAAGTATGGTTTCACCAGGAAGGCAGTTTCTGACCCCTTTAACAAAACACACAGTTAACATAACGGCCCGTCATGACATTACACTACAAAAATAAAATAGCTGTTTTATCTAAAAAGAGTAAGTGCCCGGGTGACCTTAAAATTTTAAGTTCACTGAAATTAAGATGACAATTTGAGGTAATTCTGAGCTTATCATCTTACATTCAGTAAATTTTAAGGCATCCTGGACTGTAACTTTAAAACAAAAGTTAAAACGACTTAAAACGAAATGCCATTTTTTTCCTTTGTGGTCTTCAAATACATTTTGTGTTGCCGTGATGATTCCTCGTCCGTAGCGACGTTACTCACATGCTTCATGTGGTGGGCGTTGCTCAGTTGGTGCAGGCTGTAGACGTAGCCCTGCCGCCGGTCCTGGTTGATTTTGGTGAGGGCCTGTTCGGCGGCCCCACGGGTGTAAGGGTCCAGGCAGTTCCCTGGCTCCAGAGCAGAGGGGCTCAGGGGGACCCCGTAAACGCAGACGCAGCCCAACAGCAGCAGGAGGGATCTCATTTTGCAGCTCCTCTCGTCGTCCTCCAGCACTGAGAGACTCTCTCTTATAGCCCCGCTATCTGCTCTGACCCGGCAGCCTTGATCCCTGCTCCGCCCCACCACCCACCCAAACTTTCAGCGGGTCAATAAACCCTCCAGCCCCCCTCTCATTCTCTCTCTCGCTTTCTCAATCTATCTTTCTCTCCAACCCCTGCTCTCCCACTCACAGTTACTCTTTGGACTGTATAGATCCCCTCTCTCTCCTCCCCCCCCCCCCCCCCCCCCCTCTCCCCCTTTCCATCCATTTCTGTCATGAGGTCATGTGGCCATCACACGCAAGATGCTCAGCAGTAGATTGTTCCAGGTGTTTGACCTTCAGCCTTATCCCTTTCTCAAGACTCTCTGAATCTTTTGATGATATTATGCACTGTGGATGGTGGGATATTCAAAATATTTGCAATTTTACATTGAGGAACATTTTTCTGAAATCGTTCCACAGTTTTTCGACTCAGTTTTTCACTGATTGGTGAATCTCTGTCCATCTTTACTTCTGAGAGACTCTGCCTCTCTAAAATGCTCTTTTTATTCCCAGTCATGTTACTGACCTGTTGCCAATTAACCTACTTGGTTATAAAATGCTCCCCCAGCTGTGTTTTATTAGTACCTTTTACTTTTCCAGCCTTTTGTTGCCCCTGTCCCAACTTTTTTGAGATGTGTTGCTGCCATCAGATTCAAAATAATATTTATGAAATAGCAAAATGTCTCACTTTCAACATCAGATATGTTATCTATGTTATATTGTGAATAAAATGTGAGTTTATGAGGTTTGCAAATTATAGCATTCTGTTTTTATTCACATTTTACACAATGTCCCAACTTCATTGGAATTGGGGTTTGTACCTGATTAAATAAAGGTTAATGATGAAATGAATAATTACCATGAAGGGACTTCTGTGACTATGTTCTCCAACTGTCGCCTCATAACATGAAGCCGTTTCAGACAGCTGTCAGTAACGTGTCATTGTATCTCCTCGTCGACGACGATAGTCGGGAGATACTATGGTTTAGATCCGCAGCTGCCGCCGCAGAGATTTTATGTTCCAGGCTCTGGAAGCCGCAATTATTACAGGAATGTTTTCAAATTTTACACAGGCAAAGATATATGAAAATGCTCAAGACCAATTTTCATCAATTTTGGACGTCCAATATGGCTGCCGGCGGCCATTTTGTTTGAAATTTGGGAATCGGGTAGATACACGACTCGGTCCCTGTGGCGACCGAATCATCTAGTTTGAGATGTGTTTGAGTATATAGCATAAGGCTAGTAGGCTTCCATGCACTGGCAACTTCAGAAACTATAGTGGGTTATAGTAATCATTGAAAACTCTTAATAATAAGTCATTTGGATTCTTTAATAGTTGCTCGGTCTTCTTTCAGTGTTCAAATTGATGACAGTTGCTTTAGCCCGTAAATGCCCTCTTTTTTCGCACAAAGAAGTTATAATGATGCTTTCAAAATTTCACTTCCAAAACATTTCAGGTGAGCCCTGGTGCCCTGTGTGAAAACTACTATGTCTTTTCAAGAAGGGCTCCCCCATCAACTCGCAGTATAGCTTTGTCGACTTTGTCTTCTGAACTTTGAACCTAAGGTATCAGATTTTCCCCATTGTTGCTGAGGCAGGCTTCTTTCAACGATGTTTCACAATTTAATTTTCGGAGGGACAGATTTTGTGTGGCTAATATTTCACCTTTGCACAGGTATTTTATTTATTTATTTTTGTGTTATTTACGCTGTGATAAGCAGTCAATATGCTCTGCCTCAAAGCTAATCCAATAACTGTAAGATAGATAGTTTAGTTTGCTTTAAAAATTGACGGAATGGCAGCATTGATTTGGGGAAAGCACAATGTCCTGAAGAGGGTGTTTGAAAATCACTCAGCTGGTGAACTGTGGCCTTTGCATTGCTAACTTTGATGGCTGTATTATTTTTCCACTTAGATTCTGTTAATAATGCACTGATAGGCCGCAGTGTTTGCAACTGCTAGCAAGGTTAGGTAACTGGCTGAACTAAAAACTTAACCGGATGCGAATGTCATGAGTTTGTTATTTCCCTGCGCAAAAGGCTGGGCGTATTGCTTCTGATGGCATCTGTCTGTCTGTTTGTGTGTCTGTCAGCAGTCCGGTGCAAAATTACACTAAATATTCAGAAGAGGTGCCCAATGGTCCAAGGATATCCTGAATAAAATTTGGATCTAATTGGGTCAAACCCTCATGAAAAATTACTGTAGTTCCAAGCTAGTTATTCTCAGTAAATGAATGGTATTTTTCGCCACCATAGTGTAGTATTACTATTGCGATACCATAGTTATTCAAACTGCAGCAATACAGTTGTGTGGACTGTAGTAATATCATGGTACTGTTGACTGTGGTAGTACTATAGCTATAATATGATGGCTATAGTGCCACTCTAGTTATACCATGCAAAATATAACCCCAATACCAAAGTAGTTGGGACAGAGTGTAAATTGTGAATAAAATCAAAATGCAATGACAAAATGCAAATCACACCAGCCAGTATTTCATTCACAATAGAACAGAGATAACATTGGAAATATTGAAACTGAGAAATTTTACAATTTTATCCACAAAATGAGCTCATTTCAAATTTGATGGTTGCTACAGGTCTCAAAAAAGTTGGGACAGGGGCCTGTTTACCACGGTGTAGCATCTCTTCTTCTATTTAACACAGAGAGGAGGAGTCTGGGCATTGAGGAGACAAGTTTCTTGAGTTTAGCCATTGGAATTTGATCCCACTCTTGTTAAATACAGGCTTCCAGCTGCTGGAGAGTTTTGAATCTCCTTTGACCGACTTTCCGTTTAATTATGCGCCAAATGTTCTCAATCAGTGAAAGGTCAGGACTGCAGGCAGGCCAGTTCAGCACACGGAGTCTTCTACTACGAAGCCTTGCTGTTGTAATAGCGGCAGTATGTGGTTTTGCATTGTCCTGCTGAAGTACACAAGGCCTTCCCTGGAATAGATGTTGTCTGGAGGGGAGCATGTGTTGCTCTAAAACATCAATATACACTGCTCAAAAACATAAAGGGAACACTAAAATAACACATCCTAGATCTGAATAAATGAAATATTCTTATTAAATACTTTGTTCTTTACATTTGTAGTTGAATGTGCTGACAACAAAATCACGCAAAAATTATCCATGGAAATCAAAATTATTAACCCATGGAGGTCTGGATTTGGAGTCACACTCAAAATTAAAGTGGAGAAACACACTACAGGCTGATCCAACTTTGATGTAATGTCCTTAAAACAAGTCAAAATGAGGCTCAGTAGTGTGTGTGGCCTCCACGTGCATGGATGAGCTCCCTGCAGCGCCTGGGCATGCTCCTGATGAGGTGGCGGATGGTCTCCTGAGGGATCTCCTCCCAGACCTGGACTAAAGCATCCGCCAACTCCTGGACAGTCTGTGGTGCAATGTGGCATTGGTGGATGGAGCGAGACATGATGTTCCAGATGTGCTCAATTGGATTCAGGTCTGGGGAATGGGCGGGCCAGTCCATAGCATCAATGCCTTTGTCTTGCAGGAACTGCTGACACGGTCCATCACAAGGTCTAGCATTGTCTTGCATTAGAAGGAACCCAGGGCCAACCGCACCAGCATATGGTCTCACAAGGGGTCTGAGGATCTCATCTCCGTACCTAATGGCAGTTAGGCTACCTCTGGCGAGCACATGGAGGGCTGTGCGTCACCCCAAAGAAATGCCACCCCACACCATTACTGACCCACTGCCAAACCGGTCATGCTGGAGGATGTTGCAGGCAGCAGAACATTCTCCGCGGCGTCTCCAGACTCTGTCACGTTTGTCACGTGCTCAGTGTGAATCTGCTTTCATCTGTGAAGAGCAAAGGGCACCAGTGGCGAATTTGCCGATCTTGGTGTTCTCTGGCAAATGCCAAACGTCCAGCACGGTGTTGCGCTGTAAGCACAATCCCTACCTGTGGACGTCGGGCCCTCATATCATCCTCATGGAGTCGGTTTTTGACCGTTTGAGCAGACACATGCACATTTGTGGCCTGCTGGAGGTCATTTTGCAGGGCTCTGGCAGTGCTCCTCCTGTTCCTCCTTGCACAAAGGCGGAGGTAGCGGTCCTGCTGCTGGGTTGTTGACCTCCTACGGCCTCCTCCACATCTCCTGATGTACTGGCCTGTCTCCTGGTAGCACCTCCATTCTCTGGACACTACGCTGACAGACACCTTCTTGCCACCGCTCACATTGATGTGCTATCCTGGATGAGCTGTACTACCTGAGCCACTTGTGTGGGTTGTAGAGTCCGTCTCATGCTACCACTGGAGTGAAAGCACCGCCAGCATTCAAAAGTGACCAAAACATCAGCCAGAAAGCATAGGAACTGAGAAGTGGTTTGTAGTCACCACCTGCAGAACCACTTCTTTATTGGGGGTGTCTTGCTAATTGCCTATAATTTCCACCTGTTGTCTATTCCTTTTGCACAACCGCATGTGAAATTGATTGTCAATCAGTGTTGCTTCCTAAGTGGACAGTTTGATTTCACAGAAGTGTGATTGACTTGGAGTAGCATTGTGTTTTTTAAGTGTTCCCTTTATTTTTTTGAGCAGTGTACCTTTCAGCATTCATGGTGCTTTTTTAAACATGCAAGTGTCCCACAGCATATGCACTAACGCATCCCCATACCATCAGAGATGCTGGCTTTTGAACTGAATGTTGATAACAGGAGGGGTGGTCTTTCTCCTGGCCTCTGATGGAGGGAACACTGGCCTCTGATGTTGCAAACTGTCCTCAAGGGTAAAGCTCAACAAGCCTATTCGGCTTTGTCTGCAGATGATTCCTCTGATTATGAGGTTGTCAAAAAGGTTATTTTGACAGCTTATGAGTTGGTTCCAGAGGCTTACCGACAGAAATTCAGAAATCTGAGGAAATCTGACAATCAGACTTATGTGGAATTTGCTAACGAGAAGATGGTTTGCTTTGAGCGCTGGTGTACTTCTATGGAGGTCAAGGATGATTTCCACTCACTAAAAGAGATGGTTTTAGAAGTGTTTTAAAGAACTGTGTTAAGGATGATATTAAGACCTACCCTAATGAGAAGCAAGCACTGAATTTGCAATCAGCTGCCAAATTTGCAGACGGATATGTTCTCACTGTGAGATTGCGATCAGGAACCAGTCGCGAGAACCAGGCAATGCAGTAGAACTTGCTTTATCAATGAAGGGGGAGGACCCCCGCAGGGCAGAAGGCAAATGTACAAAGTTCACAATCCAAAAATCAAAATCCAGTTGGGCAAAAATAGAGTCGAAAACCAGGGCAGCAATCACAATAATCGTAGTCGGACAGAAATGGGTCTGGTTCACCGGTACAGGTATGTCAAAGAAGCAAAACCAGAATCCAATGGGCGTAATCCGAATCTTAACCAGGGCAGCAAACATAGATCTCATAGTCGGGCAGAAAAAGGTCAAAAAACACAGATGCAACAATAATCCAAAATCACAAAGGCAAAAAATCGAAAGATAGGGTGGTCCAGTCAGAAAGATAAACACTGAGTAATCAAGGTGAATGAAGCGTGGCACAAGACGACTGAGGAAAATGATCTGACAGAGACTAACTGTGAAAAGGCACCTAATATACATTTCCAGGGAGATCACATGGTGAGAGACACAGGTGCAAACAGTCAGACTGATTACAAGGGAGCAGCACAAAAGCACGCCAAAACGCGGACAGGGATCACGGGACAAACCTATACAACGACATACAGCTCCAGTTAAGGAGTTCTAACGTGGATAGATAATTAGAGAAGGACAGCGTGATCAGATGTGGAGTTTTTCACGGAAAATGCAGCAAAGGAAATCAGGGAGAGACAAGAGGTGCAGACTAGAACAGGGTGAGTGCTGAGAGCTTGTTAATCAATTAGTAAATTAAACTATACAATGCCTTGGTGCTTGTTAATAAGTTAGTATTATATACAATGCTAGTTGGTGTTAGTAACTTCTAGCGAAAATAAAAAACTGTTAGTATGGTTAGTAAGATAGAAAAGTAAGGCAAAGTAAGCAAACGAGATCGGAAGGAAGATTGAAATCCAGAATCCAATAAATCACCCGGAGAGTGACACCCAGGACTGGGCTGTGTGCAATGACAAGACGAAAGACCAGACGGGGGAGACAGAGTGCAATGCATAATGGAAAACATGAACTGGAGTAAGACTATGGCGAAATGCAAAACATGGAAAAGTACATACTAAAGCAATACATGAAAAAACCAATACTAACAGACACAATACATTATTCAAAGAATAGTCAGACATGGCAAATATCAAAATACACAAGAGTCAATCCAAATAAACAAGGCATGAACATAGTCAAGGGCAAAACAGAACATGAGCCAATACAGAATCACAACACTCACACATACAGTATCTCACAAAAAAGAGTACACCCTTCACCTTTCGAATATTAATTCAGTATATCTTTTTAAGGTTAATGTTACAGAAATAAAAACTTTAGGTTATTTACATAACCCCGGTTCTCTGAGTAATATGAGTGAGATGTCTCACTATGGGATGCACGCCTCGCTGCAGCCTCAGAAGCATTAATCTCATTACGCCAATCCTGATTGGCTGGTGAACGTGTCCGTCCGCCCAGGTGGTACACCCACCTTAAATAGCTCATGCGGACGGCACCACGTCATTCAAGATAAGCACCTCTTCTCACTCGCCCCAGCAAGAAGGGTTGTCTGGTGAGACATCTCACTCATATTACTCAGAGAACCGGGGTTATGTAAATAACCTAAAGTTCTCTTTCATAATATTTCGCTCGATGTCTCACTATGGGATATCGTAGCTCCCGTATTGCCAGACAAGCTTATCCAGCGTCCACCAACCCACAGAGAAGCAATCTGTTCCAGTCAGGACAGCAGAACCGCGCGTGCCACGCACGGGGCGGAAACGTCCAGCTTATAAAAGCGGACAAAAGTGAGAGGCGAGGACCAACTCGCCGCTGCACAGATGTCCTGTCCTGAACAGAAACTCCCCTGAATAAGGCCCAGGATGCGGCCAAGCCCCGAGTCGAGTGCGCCCGCATGCCCACAGGCGGCTGCAAACCCCGACACGTATAGGCCAAAGCAATCGCCTCCACCACCCAATGGGATAGGCGCTGCTTAGTGATAGGTTTCCCTTTATGAGGATTAGCCCAGGAGACGAACAGCTGATCGCTCCTCCTGAATCCCCTAGTCCTGTCCATGTACATGCGCACCGCACGGACTGGACATAACGCGTGCGACTGCTGCTCCTCTGTTGAGGCAGCAAAGGCCAGAAGGTCAATAGGAGAACATGAGCCCACCACCTTAGGCACAAAAGCCGGGTTGGGCCTCAAAATCAACCTTACATCTCCCGGGAAGAGCTGAGCGCATGACGGATGCACCGAAAGCGCATGGATGTCACTGACTCGCTTAGCTGAAGCCAGAGCCAGCAACAACACAGCCTTGAAAGACACGTGCTTCAAGTCTGCCCCTTCCAGTGGCTCAAAAGGAGGGCCCTTAAGCCCCTCGAGAACCACAGCCAGATCCCACGGTGGCACCAGTGGTCTGGACACGGGGAGAAGCCTGCGCGCTCCCTTCATAAAACGGCAAACCAGCGGGTGCTGACTCGCCGTTCGCTTTTCAAACCCCACGTGACAGGCGGCGATCGCCGCCAAGTACACCTTAATCGTGGAGAAGGCTTTGCCTTTGTCAATCAGGTCCTGCAAGAATGACAGTATAGCACTCACCGGACACTGAAAAGAAACGTGGCCGTTCCTGTGACACCACCCCTCAAACACCCTCCACTTACAGTCATACAAAGACCTAGTGGATGGGGCCCTAGCGTTTTGTATAGTGGAAATCACACGCTGTGACAATCCCACAGCCGAGAGACTGAGCCACTCAGGGGCCACGCCCACAACGCCAGGCGTTCCGGGTGCGGGTGGAGGATCGCCCCCCCCCCCCCCCCCCGCGATAGCAGGTCCCTGCACAGCGGGAGCTGCCAAGGCTGAGCGCACAGTAACCGATATATTTCCGCTAGCCAATGCATCGCCGGCCAATGCGGAGCAATCAATATCAGTGCGTGACCACGTTCCTTCACTCTGGACAGAGTGGGGGATATCAAGGCCAGGGGAGGGAACGCGTAAATAAGCTTGTGCGGCCAGACATGCGCTAGTGCGTCTATGCCAAGGGGAGCATCCATGCCGCGCAGAGAGTAAAACAGCGCGCACTGCGCGTTTTCTCTCGCCGCGAACAGATCTACCGCGGCCCGACCGAACCGGGCCCATATCTGTTCCACAATCTCCGGGTGCAGAGTCCACTCCCCATACACCGGCGCACCCCTGGACAACAGGTCCGCGCCTGTGTTCAAGACCCCCGGGACGTGCGTCGCTCTCAAGGAGAGGAGACGGCCGCAGCTCCACAGGATCAGTTTGCGTGCCAGCATGTGCAACTGACGGGAGCGCAACCCCCCCTGACGGTTGATGTACGCCACCGTCGTCGTATTGTCCGTTCTCACCAGGACATGATGACCCATGAGAGATGGAAGGAAATGTTTCAGGGAGAGGAACACTGCTGAAAGTTCCAGAAAATTTATGTGAGACTGCTGGAGGCCCACACTCCAGCGGCCCCTCACAGACCGGCCCCCGTGAATTCCGCCCCAGCCCGTCAGGCTGGCGTCTGTAGTGACCACCTTCCTGGACAGGACCGAGCCCATTGGGACCCCCTGGGTCAGAAAGGACGGAGTCCGCCAGTGACGCAGCGCCCTGGCGCATTCCAGTGTGACCAAGACTCTCCGCGTGCCGTGACGCACGGGATCTAGCCCGCATGAGGCCACCCAAAGCTGGAATTCTCTCATGTGGAGGCGACCGAGACGGATCACGAGGATGGCAGACGCCATCAGACCGAGTAACCGAAGACACAATCTGAATGGAACAAACCTGCCTGGATAAAAAAGCGCGAGGCATGCCTTGAAAGCTCTCACCCGTTCCGCCGAGAGGCGAGCTGTGAAAGACACCGAATTCAGGGATAACCCCAGAAAGATAGCATCTTGCGCTGGGGAGAGCATGCTTTTCTCCGCGTTTATCACAAAACCCAGATCGACTAGGTGCTGTGTGAGAATACGCGTGTGCGCCCTGGCTTCCTGCTCCGATTGCGCCAAAAGCAGCCAATCGTCCAGGTAAGTGGCCAGACGGATGCCCCGCCGTCTCAGCGGGGCTATTGCTTCCTCCGTGCACCGCACGAACACCCTCGGGCTTAATGACAGACCGAAAGGGAGCACGCGATACTCGTAGCAGATCCCCTGGAAAGCGAACCTCAGAAACTTTCTGTGGGGAGTATAAATTGGAATGTGGAAGTACGCGTCTTTCAGATCGATTGAAGTGAACCAATCGTTCTGACGTACAAGACGCAACAGGGATGCGTGTGTGAGCATCCTGAACTTGTACTTCCTGAGATATTTGTTCAGAGCCCGTAAATCCAGGATAGGGCGAATACCGTTCCCCCCCCGTTTGGGGACTAGGAAATACCTGGAGTAGAAACCGCTCTGACATTGTGCGGGAGGGACGACACCGATTGCTCCTTTGTTTAACAGAGAGAAAATTTCCTCCTGTAAAACACGAGCTGACTCTCCCCGCGCCTGGGAGTGTATAACGCCGGCGAATCGCGGGGGGACAGCGGCGAATTGCAGCCTGTACCCCCTCGAAATCGTCCTCAACACCCAGGGTGGGGCTGCCAGTGCGACCCATCTCCGCCATCTGAGGGCGAGAGGTGATGTGCACTGCTGCTCTTCCACCACAAGAGGGCCCAGCCGCAGTGCGGTGGCGCCCTCTTGTGGCGGAATGACACAGCCCCCGGGTGACGTGCCCTGCAGTCCTCCCACCACAAGAGGGCCCAGCCGCAGTGCGGTGGCGCCCTCTTGTGGCGGAATGACACAGCCCCCGGGTGACGTGCCCTGCAGTCCTCCCACCACAAGAGGGCCCAGCCGCAGTGCGGTGGCGCTCTCCTGTGGCGGAATGACAAGGCCCCCGGGTGGCGTGCTTATTTTGACAGATTTGGCTTTCTTTATTTTCAGCTGCGCCCTCGGCCCTCGGCCTGGCTGCGACAGCGGGACACAATTTATTCTCTTTGAGAAAACTTTTGTGTATGTGCGTGCTTGTGGACATGAGAGGGGGGCAACCGCTGAACCCCGCGACGTCAAATGTCCATCTCTCCCGGCTTGCACTGGCACGGTCCGAGGCAGCTGGGAGATAGGGGCGTGGGGAGCCCCTGGGTGCACGCCCGAAAGCCAAACAGGTGGAGCCGGAGAACGGGGAACTTCCAGCTGCGTCACCAGTGGAGAGAGGGGGGGTCAGGCCGCTCTCTTCTTTTTCCTGGCCTGGCTGCTGGCGGTATGCGCGGGTCGCGCAGGCGCAGCTGCAGCCGGGGCCGAGGGCTTTTTGGGCCAGCCGGGCCGACCTGGCGGAGCAGGCGGGGCGGGCTGAGGCCTCAGCAGTT
Organism: Gymnothorax reevesii; assembly: GCA_029721435.1. Taxonomy (NCBI): domain Eukaryota; kingdom Metazoa; phylum Chordata; class Actinopteri; order Anguilliformes; family Muraenidae; genus Gymnothorax; species Gymnothorax reevesii. The sequence continues at coordinate 149,481,380 of CM056575.1, forward strand.
TCGGCATTTTAAACTGCGAATCCTGTGAAGCAGCCTGTGCAAAGGTCTTACGCTGAGCAGGCGGAAGAGGAGCAGGGGGCTTTCGAGGGAGGCAGAGCTTGAGAGCTTCATCCTCCTTCTTTTTAGCTTCGCACCGCCGTTGCATAGAAGCCAACGCGGAACCGAAGATCCCCTCCGGGACAATGGGCATGTCCAGGATGTCATCCTTCTCCCTGTCCGACAGGTTGGCGAGGTTGAGCCACCGCGCCCGTTCCTGTAGGACCATAGTCCCCAGCGCTTTTCCCGTGGCCTGGACCGCGCAGCGTTGGACACGGAGACACAGGTCGGTGACGACCGGTATTTCCTCCCATGTAGCTGGGTCCTGAGTTAGCACAAAATCCTCGCACAACTCAGCCTGATAAGCCGTGAGCAGGGAGAGGACATTGAGCGCTCTGGCCGAAAGCGCAGCCGCCTTATACGCCTTCTCAGTCAAGGCTGACTGAAAACGGTCCGACTTGGACGGCAGACTGGGGCTCCGGGAGGACACCGCTGACAGGCGGGGGTGAAGGTGCGCTGCCAAGAGTGGCTCCATTGGAGGCATGCGGAGCAGACCCAGGCTCTCCATCGCCTCACAATCGAGGGACGAGGCACCGGGAACTGGGCTCCTGCTGCTATAAGGGCGGTCTTTCCAAGAGCGCGCAACCTCATCTAGCAGCTCCGGGAAGACGGGGAGAAGTTGTTTCGTCGCACTCTTAGCCAAGGGCAATTTCTTCCCCTCGTAGCGGGATCTGGTGGTCTCAGCTACGACAACGGGCCAGGGGATGTTCAGCCGGACAGCAGCGCGTTTGCACACGTCGAGCATGTCGGAGCTGGGGAGAGGAGAAGCTGGTATGCTACTCTCATCTCCATCCCGAGAGGTGACGGAGGCCGCGGGCTGCGCGGCCCGAGCCGGAGTAATGAAGATATCGTCATCTTCCTCATCCTCTGATATGAGGAGTTCAGAGACGCCATCTTCATCGTCCCCATAGTCCAGTTCTAGGACGTCTTCCTCACACGGGGGATCCGCGGCTAGGTCGAGCTGGGAGCCCCAGCTGGCGCTAGCCTCCGGAATCGCCGCCGTAGCGACCGCCAAATCCTGCTTGCCCTCGGCAGCAGCACCGTCGGAGGGGAGGAGGGGGTCGATTCCAGACAAGCTAGCCTGGCGGGCTAGCCGTCTGCGGAGACTTTTCGCTGTAAACACCGCGCAGTGTTGGCACGAGCCGGGAAGTTCGATAGCCATACGGGCGTGTTCCAGCCCCAGGCAGCTCGAGCAGACCTGGTGTGGATCTTTACTCGAGATCTTGTTCCCACAGCGACAGGGACGGGTCCCGGAGTCTCCGTGCCCCTTGGTATGGGGGTTTAGGGCCTCCATTCCTAGCTAGCTGGTGTGCAAGCCGGGAGAGGCAGAAAAACCGAGAGGTAGCTGGTGTGCTAGCGCTCGGAGCTCGACGTGCCGTGGTGGGGCGTCGAGTGAAGAAAACCGAGAGGTAGCTGGTGTGCTAGCGCTCGGAGCTCGACGTGCCGTGGTGGGGCGTCGAGTGAAGAAAAACCGAGAGGTAGCTGGTGTGCTAGCCTTCGGTACTCGACGTGCCGTGGTGAGGCGTCGAGTGAAGAAAACCGACAGGTAACTGGTGTGCTAGCCTTCGGTACTCGACGTGCCGTGGTGAGGCGTCGAGGACAGTGCTGACCAAGCCGTGTAGGGCGGGAGAGCACTGAGTCCGGTCTGGTGTGACCGACGAAGCAAAAAGGTATCCAAAGCTAGTAGCGCCCGGCGACAGAAAATCCGTCTGTGGACAGTTCAGCTAACTAGCCCTGGACGCGAGATATGCTCCGAGTGAGAAGAGGTGTTTGAATGACGTGGTGCCGTCCGCATGAGCTATTTAAGGTGGGTGTACCACCTGGGCGGACGGACACGTTCACCAGCCAATCAGGATTGGCGTAATGAGATTAATGCTTCTGAGGCTGCAGCGAGGCGTGCATCCCATAGTGAGACATCGAGCGAAATATTATGAAAGAGAACTGAATATATTCTAGAATAGTCATTGCACAATATGTGTAGCAGTGTAGATTTACTGCACTGTCCAAATAACTGAACAAACAGTCACTATTTCCAAAATGGATGGTAACAAAAGTGAGTACACCTTACTGTCAAATGCCAAATTGTGTCCATAGTGGCAATATTTAGAGTGACCGCCATTGTTGTCCAGCACTGCCTTGATTCTCCGAGGCATGGAATTCACCAGAGCTGCACAGGTTGTTGCTGGGATCCTCCACTCCTCCATGACAACATCACGGAGCTGGTGGATGTTGGACACCTGCTGCTCCTCCACCTTCCTCTTGAGGATGCCCCACCAGTGCTCAATGGGATTAAGGTCTGACATACTTAGCCACGCCATCACCTTCAGCTTCTTCAGGAAGGCAGTTGTCATCTTGGAGGTGTGTTTCGGGTCGTTATCATGTCGGAAAACAGCCGTGCGGCTCAGTTTCTGAAGGGAGGGCGTCATGTTCTGCTTCAGAATCTCACAGTACATGTCGCATCCATTATTCCATTAATGAAGTGCAGCTCCCCAGGACCAGAAGCACTCATGAAGCCCCAGACCATGATGCTGTCAGCACCATGTTTGACTGTAGGCAGTACACACTTATTTTGATACTTCTCACCAGGGCGCCGCCACACATGCTGGACACCATCTGAGCCGAACAAGTTTATCTTTGTCTCGTCAGACCACAGAACATGGTTCTAGTAGTTCATGTTCTTGGACTGGTTTTCGGGCTTTCTTGTGGGCTAGCTTCAGAAGAGGCTTCCATCTTGGCTGACGGTCCCTTCACTGAGGATGGGTGGTGCCCCGAGGTATTTATATTAATATTTAATATTAATATTACAATATCTTTTTTTTGGATAGTCAAATTAATAATATTGATATCATTAGGCAAATTGCATTTTCCCCAACATTGGTGTTCTGTGCGAGGCCATTACTCCAACAGCATCCAAACACAGAACTCGTGGGCATACAAAAATAGGTCAAAATCCAGAAAGACAAAAACAGTACAAAAAGGGCAATGGCAAGAATCAAGGTCAGACTATCCAGTAGAAGCGAAACATTAACCAATGGCATACGAGGAGCTGTGCACAAAGAAGTATTGATCAACGTTCTGACAAGAGCTGAGAGTGAAAAGACTCCCTATATACACACAGGAAAGGTCACATGCTATACAGAGATCAGCAGTGGGGAATGAGGCTAATTACATCGGGGGAATCACATGGGGGAAACACTTACCACGAAAATTGGCGAGAGACAAAACACAAACGGGAATCACACAAACAGCCTATGACATTTAAACAGCTCCGGTCCAGGAGTTCTACGTGCACAGAAGCTCAGGAGCGCTGAAGCTCAGGAGAGGACAGCGACAGATAAGGGGCGGAGAATAGAACAGGGCGATTGCGGAGAGGTAATTAGTCTATTAGTAGCGGTGCAACTTCACAAATTAAACTAGAGTGCTCATTAGTGAGTCAGTAATCTTATATATACATGGATTAGTTGTGTTTGTAGACTATAATACAAAATGCAAATGTTAGTCTTGTTGGTAATCAGAACAGAAGGCGAAGAAAGAAAACGAGATTCGGAGGAATATTTTAAACGCCGGAATTCATTTAAATCACCCGAAGTCTGTGAGCATGCAAACAGTGAAGACGGACTGAGCCAACTAGATCACAAGACAGGGGAGACAAGTGCAATGGAACTGAGACATGGAATGAACCAAAACCTGAACCTTACAATAACCAAAATAAATAAATAAAAGACAATAATGAACACAGAACAAGAACATGAGCATGACCAAAACCATAACCATGACAAAGAATCGGAGATTGTTGAATTGGAGTTTGATTTTATAGGAGTTTGACTTGGAAATTAAGCATGTAAAGGGTACTGACAATGTAATTGCTGATTGCTTATCCCGTGTTTGAGTTTGTGTATATATCACGTATTTATTAGAATCTTGTAATATATATATATATATATATATATATATATATATATATATATATATATATATATATATATATATATATATATGTATATATACACACACACACACACACAAGTGTCTACCTAACCATTTTTGAATTGAAAAGAAAAATTTTGCCTTTATGAGTCAAAATTTTACCCTTTTGGAATGGAGGTGTTAAAAAAAAGCCACTAGATGGCAGTATTGACTTTTTTTTGTTAAGCCAGTCTGGAGCTAAGTTTTGGGCATGTCCTGGGCATGCCTGAGAGGGGAAGTCCCAGAGAATTCAAAAAAAGTCTAAAAGGTGGGTGGGGGCTGCAAAAGAGTACATAAGGAGAAAAATGAGAGAGTAAAGAAGTAGGAGAAATTGCAAAGAAAAATTGTGGAAGGAGACATTTGACCAGACCTGTCACTCTTTTCAAAACCTGTGAAGCTTTTTGTGGATTCTTGCCTGTGTTAAAGCATTTTCCTGTCCCAGAACATCGCAATGCAGCCCCATCTGTAAATATTTTTTTGTTTGTTTGTTAATATTTTAATCTTGGTCAGGACTTTGTTGTTTAATTAAATCTGTTTAAGTTTTAAAATTTTTGTCTGTCATCCCTTGCTGTCCGATAGGTCATAACAAATTGGGGCCCTCCACCGGCGTGGCCATGAGCTCGGCGGATGACGTTGCGTCCTCCACCCTCTCAGCCGTCAGTGTGAAGGACTTTGATGGGATTGAGGTTGGCATTACGGTTAAGGCAAACATATCCTCCCACTAATAAAGACATATTTATATTCAGTAACCTATATTTAAACCCAGTGTAATATAGATAAGTAGTGTGGACAGATCACAACATAAACAAATACCATGCGTGACGCGGATGAAATCAGAAGCACCTGTGCATAAAGGATGCGTCGCCAGTCATCTCTCTTTTTCTCTTTTCTTTTGCATTTTTTGAGATGAGAGAAGCCGGATATTTATGCACTACCTGCTGCCGAGGCAGTTTGTGGTAGGCTGAATAAGATGCAAAGTCGTTAGTTTGCATCTCAGATTCAGCTGCGTTGATTAAGCCAGGTCGAATTTCCATTTTGCGTGCCAACCACATCTGACATCAGGACAATCGATATGTATACCATAATTTATGTCCTGATTCAGATAGTTACATTAAAGCACTGGTTCTCAAATTCGGTCCTGGCGTCCCCCTGTGTGTGCCGGTTTTTGTTCCAGCCACAACTGCAATTCTAAGATTTTAAAAAGCTGTTACTTTGTTTTAATTAGCAGCATTCCGTGTTTAGAGTAGTTATTTACCATCTTAAGTCACATTTGGATGGACATATCCATTCTGCTATGAAGATTATAAACCCTTGAACACATTGTGCTTATTTTTCAATATTGCAAGGATTTTCAGGTGAAAACATTTTAAACAGATCAAATTAGACTCTGAGAAATTCATTAAGCTCCAAATAAGGTTTCTGAATACAGGTCTTTTGAGTTTTTCCCAAATAACATGCCTGAACCAAATAAAATCAACATAAAACCCAACAGGTGTGACTCCATTATTTGCCAAGTAAATTGGCAGTGTTTGCGACCATGTGTCAAGAGTTTCACCAATGAGGAAGCTCTTGATTATTTATGTTGATTGAATGTTTGGTTAAATTGTCTCCCTCTGCCAATATTTACAATATATCTCAATGTGGATATTAGCATAAATGCACCTAATTAAAACAAATCAACAGCTTGTTAAAATCCAAAGATTGCAATTGTGGTTGGAAGAAAAACCAGCAAACACAGGGGGGCGCCAGGACCGAATTTGAGGACTACTGCATTAAAGGTTGTATCAGCGATTCTGAGCCAAAGCATAATTTGTCGCGTGCAGGAGATTTTTCCTCACGAACTGTTAGCAGCTCCTCTCATTAGTGGGCGGAGAAAAACTCCGGTCTCTGTCGGCCACCTACAGCCAGGTTGACACTGAGAAAGATATACCAACTTGTGGGGACCTACCCGCGTCCCCAAACATTAACAAAAGTGTTTCAACAAATCGGAGGGCAGGGGTGGGTCTTCTGCATCAGTTTCGTGCTCATGGACGACAAGTGGGTGGGACTGAGCAACAAAAGGAACTGGCTCTAGCACTACTGAGGCGGCAGAGTAAAGCATGGAGGAAACTAAACCTAAAAAGAGATGCTCGAGTGCATGTCGAGGAAAAAGGAATGTGATCACAACTATACAAAGTCCCGAATAAACATAGGGAAACCATAGCAATGTTGGAGAGAATTCCAGGAGTTGAATGGTTTTAACTCTGACGCCCAGGTCGCCTTGTTTCTACTTGAAGTGAGTAGAGCTGGTGCTAACTCGGTTGGATGTGACCTGAAAAAAGTTATCCCAAGCAAAATTAAGGGAAGCTCCTGTATTGCTGGTCAGAACGAATCAAGCAGTAGAGGGATCGATATTTCCTCTTTGGAGCTAACTCTCGGTTAGAAAGCTAGTGAGTTTGCCAATTCTGTCTGATCAAACCAGAGTTTGAGCTCGTGTAATAGCATTTTTTCTCTGGTAAGTACTCAGAGTTGAAATTCGTTGATGAACTTATAACTGCATGATAAGTTTAGCTAAAAGTGGTGAACTATGTGACGTTGTTAATACTCATTTTGTGATGCCGAGCTAAGGTACTTGTGATTTACAGAGTTTGTGCTCGTGTAATAGCATTTTTTCTCTGGTAAGTACTCAGAGTTGAAATTCGTTGATGAAATTATAACTGCATGATAAGTTTAGCTAAAAGTGGTGGTTAGAAAGCTAGTGAGTTTGCCAATTCTGTCTGATCAAACCAGAGTTTGAGCTCGTGTAATAGCATTTTTTCTCTGGTAAGTACTCAGAGTTGAAATTCGTTGATGAACTTATAACTGCATGATAAGTTTAGCTAAAAGTGGTGAACTATGTGACGTTGTTAATACTCATTTTGTGATGCCGAGCTAAGGTACTTGTGATTTACAGAGTTTGTGCTCGTGTAATAGCATTTTTTCTCTGGTAAGTACTCAGAGTTGAAATTCGTTGATGAAATTATAACTGCATGATAAGTTTAGCTAAAAGTGGTGAACTATGTGACGTTGTTAATACTCATTTTGTGATGCCGAGCTAAGGTACTTGTGATTTACCTTGGTGAAGCTTGCACTAATGGTTTAAACTTATCGTGTCAATGGTTGTCATTGTTGCTACTGGGCATTTATTACAAAACCCAAAACCAGTGAAGTTGGCACGCTATGTAAATCGTAGATAAAAACAGAATACAATGATTTGCAAATCCTTTCCATCTTATATTCAATTGAATACACTGCAAAGACAAGATGTTTAATGTTCAAACTGAGAAACTGTTTTTTTTTTGCAAATAATCATTAACTTAGAATTTAAAGGCAGCAACACATTGCAAAAAAGTTGGCACAGGGGCCTTTTTACCACTGTGTTGCATCGCCTTTCCTTTTAACGGCACTCAGTAAATGTTTGGGAACTGAGGAGACCAATTTTTGAAGCTTTTCAGGTGGAACGCTTTCCCATTCTTGCTTGATGTACAGCTTAAGTTGTTCAACAGTCCGGGGTCTCCTTTGTCGTATTTTATGCTACATAATGCGCCACACATTTTCAATGGGAGACAGGTCTGGACTACAGGCAGGCCAGTCTGGTACCCACACTCTTTTACTACGGAGCCATGCTGTTGTAACACGTGCAGAATGTGGCTTGGCATTGTCTTGCTGAAATAAGCAGGGGCGTGCATGAAAAAGACGTTGCTTGGATGGCAACATATGTTGCTCCAAAACCTGTATGTACCTTTCAGAATTAATGGTGCCTTCACATATATGTAAGTTGCCCATGCCTTGGGCACTAATACACCCCCATACCATCACAGATGCCGGCTTTTGAAGTTTGCACCTATAACAGTCCGGATGGTTCTTTTTCTCTTTGGTCCGGAGGACACGACGTCCACAGTTTCCAAAAACAATTTGAAATGTGGACTCGTCAGACCACATAACACTTTTCCACTTTGCATCAGTCCATCTTAGATGAGCTTGGGCCCAGCGAAGCCGGCGGCGTTTCTGGGTGCTGTAGATTAATGGCTTTCGCTTTGCATTGTAGAGTTTTAACTTGCACTTGCAGATGTAGCGACGCACTGTAATTACTGACAGTGGTTTTCTGAAGTGTTCCTGAGCCCATGTGATGATGTCCTTTACACACTGATGTCGGTTTTTGATGCAGTACCGCCTGAGGGATAGAAGGTCACGGGCATTCGATGTTGGTTTTCGGCCTTGTCGCTTACGTGCAGTTTTCTCCAGAATCTCTGAACCTTTTGACAATATTACGGACCGTAGATGATGAAATCCCAAAATTTCTTGCAATAGCTCGTTGAGGAATGTTGTTTTTAAACTGCTCGACAAACAGCTCACGCATTTGTTCACAAAGTGGTGACCCTCGCCCCATCCTTGTTTGTGAATGACTGAGCAATTCAGGGAAGCTGCTTTTATACCCAATCATGGCACCCACCTGTTCCCAATTAGCCCGTTCACCTGTGGGATGTTCCAAATAAGTGTTTGATGAGCATTCCTCAACTCTCTCAGTCTTTTTCGCCACTTGTGCCAGCTTTTTTGAAACATGTTGCAGGCATCAAATTCCAAATGAGCTAATATTTGCAAAAAGTTTACCTGTTCGAACATTAAGTAACTTTTCTTTGTAGTGTATTCAATTGAATATAGGTTGAAAAAGATTTGCAAATCATTGTATTCTGTTTTTATCTACGATTTACACAACGTGCCAACTTCACTGGTTTTGGGTTTTGTACAACGAGCTGTTCATGGCCATTTACCCAGCTGAGTGAGCCATTCTTAAGCTGCTTTCACACCGGACGCGAAACAAATTTTTTGCGCGACAGATTACTTTCAAAGTCAATGCAAAGACGCAAATTTTCACTTCAAGAAAAGAGCATTAATGTTCTAAGCTTCTGAAGGGGAGGGGCGAGCGGCTATGTTGTTTTTCAGCTGTCAGTAATAGTGACATCATATCGCTGATACAGCCTTTAAATAGTGGTTGCTGAAATTATTTATTTCATTGAAATGTGCCTGACATTCTGCAAACCTGCCTGTGAGGTTTCAGTGACGTGTGTGCACTGTGCGCCGGTCAGCCAAATTACTACTGGACGGAAAGTAAACCAGGTTGGAGCTGGCAATCGCTCTGCACACGTTCGGCGCTGGCTTTCACAACGAAATTGTCACTGCGTCATGATGAGTATGTGACACTTCCCCCTACTGCACCGCCACACCCAACTCCGCACATGTCCATCTACCAAATTGCCAAAGTGGCTGCGCAGGGGAGGAAATTATCACGGCGCGGGCTGCGCCACCCTGCGCTGCGCCAAGAAATTAGAGCCCTTTGTCATCCCAGCTAATGAAGAGTTTTCACAATGTTGAATGCAGTGGGAGCGTAATAAAATTGAGAAAACATCTAGGTCCATTGTAAGAACATTGATATTACTTTCCCACCCCACTATTAGCTTGCCTAGTTAATATAATTACCTCCGCCAAGGAGATTATGTAATTGTTGGAATCTGTTTGCTTGTTAGTTAGCAACATTACAAAAAACAAATGGACGGATTTACACAAAATTTTTAAAGAAGGTGGGAATTGGTCTAATTTGGATCCCATTAGATTTTGGGCTAGATCCGGAAGGGATTAAGCAGCACGGGGGACTGCTGGGCCTTGGCGGAAGTATGCGCTCATTGGGGTCTATTCTCCCATTAGCGCGCAAGTCCTTTTTTACGCGATTCGAGTTAAGCGCTTTTGAGTTACCCGTATTCTCCCCTGCTCGCTTCGATCACACCCACAGCACTTAACTTCAGAATGTAGGTGGCCTTATGAAAGAGGTGTGACTAATGCAAAAGAGAGGCAGACTCTGTACAAAGCTCATTGATTATGGCTATCAGGAAAACAAGGAACAAGGATTTTGATTAACCATGAAAATGCAGTTGCGGTCCATGGAAAACGCAAACCAGACTTTAAACTTGAAAATCGTGGGCCTGCTGATAAAACCTCGTATCTCCAAACTGATAAGAAACAAAAACTCGTATGTCCACTGTTCTTACATGCAGAATTAAACATATTTTATTTTATTTCAATTTTAAATTATATTTATCAATTTATATATATTTTTATATTTATTTATTTTCTTGTGAAGTTTATCATTTTCAAGATACAAGGTTTTATCAGCAGGCCCACGATATGCGGCTTTAATAGAAGGCCTGTGTATGTCTGTGCCAATTACAAGAAGTAATACAGACATCTCTTTTATTTCTTACTCTAGCCAACATGGCATTAAAGCTATGCAAACAAACAAATTGCCACGATAATGAAGTAAAAAAAAGAATTTAGGCTTCGCAACCAGCGTAATCGGAGCACTGAATATGTGCCCCCTGTTTATTCCGTGGAAAACAGGGAAGGAGACAAATAAAGAGAACATTCTTAACAATCAAAGACTGTTTATATGATCTCATTTAGAAATTGCGCACTTGAAATCTCAAACTACTCCGATGTCAGGTTTGCAACTAAAGGACATGGAAATGCTTTAACAAAGGATTCTTGCCCTGCACGCTGTCATCCCCCCGTACCGAAATCGCCTCAGCAATCACACAATTCCATATCCATAGCCTATTACAACATCCGTAGAATCCGGCCCTTCCTCACCAGCTACTCAGCGCAGCTCCTAGTCCAAGCGCTGATCCTCTCCCGCCTGAACTACTGCAACTCCCTCCTTGCCAACCTCTCAGCATCTGCCATCAGACCCCTGCAGCTCATCCAGAACGCTGCAGCTCGCCTGGTCCACAGCCTCCCGAGACATTCCCACGTCACCCCCCTGCTCACAAAGCTCCACTGGCTCCCTGTTGCCGCTCGCATCAAATTCAAGACTTTGGTGCTAGCCTATCAGGGAGTCAACAAGACCGCTCCAGCCTACATCCAGAGACTGTTGAGACCCTACACCCCTGCCAGAGCACTCCGCTCTGCTACTTCTGGTCGCCTGGCTCCTCCCCCTCTCCGCTCCTCCCCTTCCCGCTCAAGGCTGCTGTCTGTCCTGGTACCTCGTTGGTGGAATGATCTACCTATCGAGGTCAGAACGGCAGAATCCTTGAGCATCTTCAAGCGCCGCCTGAAAACCCACCTCTTCAGGCTCCACCTTTCCCCTACTTCACTGCCTTGATTCCTGTCCCTACATCCTTTTGATTTGTTTCACTTTATTCTGTTTTCCCTACTTCCTGACTGTTACCGCTTGATTTGGTTTCCCTTCCTTTTGTTGCACTCTATTCTGTCAGTTTACTTGATTTTCCTGCCCCTTTGTTGCACTTGACCTGTTGGCCTTCTATTGCACTTATTTTATTGCTCTTTGTTGCACTTGCCTCTGCACTTAACCTTGTTGCCATTTTGTTCACTTGCCCTTGACCTTGCCTTTATGTTATTAGTCTAGATCTGTAACAATGGAAGGTGTTCTGTCACTTACTGTTAGCACTTTTACTTGTCTCCTAGGAGGTCTGCACTTTTGTACTGTTCTTATGCACTTTTGTACGTCGCTCTGGATAAGGAGCGTCTGCTAAGTACCTGTAATGTAATGTAATGTAATTATATCCCGTTTGATTTCAGCGACACATTCACTAGAACTTGTGCCTAATACTTCATTATAATCAATTATCCCATTAACTGATAATGATTCTTCCCATGTCGGTATTCTATATTGGCTAAAATTGATTAAGAAATGGGTAGTGCTTTGGTATTGGCCAGGTTAGGGCACAGAGTAGCCTATTTAATGATATCTTTATTCATACATTAAAATACACAGTATTATCAATGGTAAAAAAAAAAAATATATATATATCAGATATCCTCAATTAGAAAATCATTCTCCTCCCAACTTTTTAGATTATCACGAACATACAGGGCAGTCGCATTTGTTAATAGAACATGGAGACAATGATGACGATGTCGAGCCAAAGCCGAAAACTAAATTTCACAGATGTGGACTTACGGGTTTGCAAAATTTCTCTGCACTACCTTGATATAATTTCATCCCTCTTTAGAAATTTTTGTGGCTAATAAAGCCGAAAAAGGCGGAGATTAAATAGGTAATAACTCTCTATAACTGTCGCGTAAGAGAGAGAAATAGCATGCGCCTTATGTCAAAAAAAAGATTGATGGCTTTTTAATGAGTTGAAGAGTTCACCTGAGTTCATATGAAAAATAAATAAAACTTTATCTCAAGAGTTTTGTTGGTTGTGTGTTGTAACGAAAGAAACGAAAGAGAGTTTAAATTCGGAGAGTTTCGGAGAGAAAAGAGTGTTTTTTAAAGCAGAAAAAATGAGAGCATGAAGTGTTAAAATAAAACGGGTAAGATAAAGGAAATAAATAAATAAAGGAGAAAGAGAGAAAGAAAATTATTTACCAGTTTTTCGGCGCGATGTGCGTGGAAAAGTAAAGTTACCAAAAAGTTGTAAGGTAGTTGAGGAAAGAAGTGCGAAATAAGGATGGTTTCCATGCAGAGTGTTAATTCCGTACTTCTTCCCTGGTCTGTGTCTCTCCCATCTGTGTGTCTGACTGTAGGCATTGAAAGTGAGCGGACCCCATGGGCAGGACGGGGCTTGCAGGGAGGGGGTAAGCCATGGCATTATTGATTGCGCATGCGCAATCAGCTTCTGTCATAAGCAGGAGACCGATAAAACTTACCCAGGCGGGGAGGGGTTGAATCCGACAGGTGTTTGCGCACGTTGATGAGTTGGCGGAACTTGCAGATGCCCACACCAGTCATTTTTTTTAAAAAACAATGTATGTGTATGTGTCCTGATGGATGGTGTTAAAAGCGCATGCGCTGATAGAAAAGTAAAGTCGAAGCCGGTCTTCAGGACTTGTATAAAACGTGGTCTTTAAGCTCATTTAATTTGTAACGACCTTTGAGCTGATTTGTCTTGGTACACTGAGAAAACTGGTTGCTTTTAAACCGAAAAACATGTCTTCAACTTCGACGCCAGAGTCTGTGGGATCCGAGGCCCGACTGCAAGCGACACCTCAGAGTCCAAAGAAGCCTTTCGCAACAAAGTCAAAAATACAGTTAGCTTTTAAACCGAAAAGCATGTCTTCGGGTTCAACGCCTGAATCTATGGAGACCGAGGCCGGCCTGCAGACTGCTCCGCGGGGTCCAAAGAAGCCTTTTCCAGCGATGTCAAGAGCCCTTTTGCGGGTGATGCACCATGAGTGGGGTGGAGTCGCTGATACACGGATGCGGATGTTCCAGAAATTCTTTTTTTAAATTTGTGTGATGACGAGGACTTTGACTCAATTGGAAAACGTGGTATTCTTATCGACAGTTGTGACTGGGATCATTTCAGATGCGCTTTCGCGTATATTGTCTCTGGCTATCAGAAGCGATTTGATTTTCCTTCTGAATCGTCTTCTTATCGAAAAAAGCGCCGGATAACTGTGTTGGCTGGAGAACTGGGCAGAATGATTATAAGGGAAAGTCTTTTCACGGTATCTGCCTCAGAAGAAGTGAAGGCAGAATATAAAGAGTTTTACTTCCGTGAAAGCGAGAAATCTTTGATGTTGGACGCGCTGGTTGATGCTCATCAAGTGTTTGAGGATTTTGAGCACTGGCAGGCCATAGAAAAAGTGAGGATGCGCCTGAGCGAGAAGTTTGAGGGAGCCTCAGGGAGCGCATTTCATCAGGCCAAAGAGGAGGCCGCTGAAGAATGCATCATTCGGGAATCAGGACCAAGTTCAAAGAAGTTCAAAGAAGATGAAAAAGTTTAAGCTGTTAATTTACAAGTCAAATTGAGGCTGTGAAATAGGCTATATGTATCATTAACGTTTTATGATGTTAATACGTTTACGCCGTTGAACAATTTGTAATTAATTAAAATTAGAACAAGTCGTTACAATGTGAAATGGTTCATTTATGATGATGTAATATTTGAATTGAAAAACGTTGGCTGTGTGAACTGTGTACATTTTGTGCCTTTTATGCTCCATGTGTTTTAAATAATAAAAATACTTTTTATAAATCTTTTTTTTTATACTTTTATATCTATGCCGTTTCATTTCAAGGTTAGTCATGCATATAGCGCTTACTTGCTGGGTCCCGCACAGCCGTTGATAGGCTGTAAACTCTTTATAGGCATGGTTAGAGGAAAAACCACGTAAGATGGTCTTTAAAAGGTCTGGGTTAGAAGGCTATCCTTATAAACAACTCCACAAACCTTTATGTTAAGCAGCCATGTCTCAGGCAGTGTACAAAATCTATGTACTGATCAACCGAGCGGACTCGGCGGCATCACCGAAATCAATGGAGACTGAGTACTGCGCTGATAACGATACGCCCATTTCGGACCCCTGGCTGACTGAAGGAATTGAAGCTGACGACGGTGTGCCGCACGACAGACCATGCTACCCGGGGAAATGCGCCCGGAAAAAGTATCAGCCATCAGTACCGCAGAGACCTGCTGATGAAATCGACGGATGCCTCACAGCCCCCATGGTTAAAGTCCTGAAGATGATCATGGCTTGTCTTCTGGACACGGCGATTGAAGAGTTGTTGAAAAGCGAGTGCCAGGGGTGCGAGTATGACCACCCCAGTCAAATCAGGCACAGCTGCCTGTTTGAGCCTGATTCTTTTTATTTTAAACATAACTTTGAAAAACTGTGTGGTAAAGTGAAAACGCCATGGTTGAGTGTTCTGCTCTCCAAGGCGCTCAAAGTGCTGGGGCTGAGGCCGAGCCCCATGCGTGTTGAGGGGGCTGTCGACACCATTCTTTCGGAACTCAAAGACGAGCCGTACATTAGGGGGAAGCTGCTGGAAATTAAAAACCGTGACTTGGGGCATGTTGGTAATAAGATTGTCGATGAAGTCCGGAGAGATTTCTGGGAGATTTCGGGGGGCGATGCAAGAAAGTTTGTGGGCTGACGATAAAATATAAGATAACCCAATGTTTGCAAAGTTTTGCCTGTTTTGCTACAGTTTTCAATAAAATGATGACTGTATTAAATGAACTGTCCTGTGATACCGCGTCATTTTTGTTTTGGTGGCGAAGATGGATGTTCAGGAGTGTTTGAAGTCTGTTTATTATACCCCGGAGAATCCTGGTCCTTTTGGTAGAAAAGAAAGATTGCAGAGGGGGTTGTTGGAAACTAAAGGGTTAAGCATTTCCAACTAGAAACTTACAGAGTGGTTGTCTGGTGAAGATGCATACACCATGCACCAGACAGCCAGAGTTAATTTCAAGAGGAACAAGGTTTTTGTCTCAAATATTGACGCACAGTGGCAGGCAGATTTAGTCGATATGTCAAGTTTATCTCAGCATAATGATAATATTAAACTTATGCTGACCTGCATAGATGTCTTATCAAAATTTGCATGGGTCGGTCTTCTTAAGATTAAAAGCGGTAAAGAAGTGACGCGGGCCTTCCAAGCCATACTTGCACAAGGCCGCAGGCCCAAAAAAACTACAAACTGACAAAGGTACGGAATTTTTCAACAAAGATTTTCTGAAGTTGATGAAACAACATCAAATAACGCATTTCGCCACAGGCAATGATAAGAAAGAGTCTGTAGTGGAGCGGTTTAACAGGACTCTTAAAGCCAGGATGTGGAGATACTTCAGCGCCCATAATACGTACAAGTACATTGATGTAATACAGAACCTGGTCCTATCATATAATAAAAGCTATCATAGCACAATTAAAATGAAACCTGTTGATGTAAATTAATCTAATGCCTTTAATGGTTTTAAAACCATATACGGGCCCTTCCCAAAAAAGCTTAAAAAGCAAAAGTTTAAATTTGAGAAGGGCGATACAGTACGTGTTTCAAAAGTACGTGGGACGTTTGCAAAAGGTTATGAACAGACCTATACGGAATAATATTTCACAGTGGCTGAACGGGTTCACAGAATCCCTCCCGTATACAAGTTGAAGGATTGTGATGGTGAAGACATTGACGGTACATTTTATGAGGCTGAATTGCAGAGGGTAACTGTGAGTAAAGATAAAGCATTTAAGGTTAAAAAATCATCGCGCGGAAGAAAGTAAAGGGAAAAAAGCTGGTCTTAGTCAAATGGGTCGAGTGGCCTGAAAAATTTAACAGTTGGATACCAGCAAGTCACGTGACCGACATTTAATCTTAAAAATATTTTTAAAAGCATACACTGCGACAGACAGTAAATGACCATGGAGGAGACAGATTTCTATGTTACTCTCCCAAGTAATGCATCCTTGCAAACTTACCCCGAAAACAAAATTTCAAGCTATAGGACAAAGTTTGTCAGACCTATTGAACTACGAGGCGAGTGGGAAGTTGGCTTAGCCGAAATACAGTACCCGCATACTTGGGACGTATTATCGCACCAAGACGGCTATTGTACCACACGTAATAATGTAAATCAAGACATAAAATATCATGACAATACCCCAGGCTATTATAGGACTATAGTCAGTATAGTTAACGAAATAAACAACCGTACTTTTAGCAAGGAGGGTGTTGAAATTATTCACACAAACGTTATAAATAGAATTCAAATTGTAGCCCCGCCAGGAGTGTCATTTTCTGCGACAGGAAAACTAGCTAAAATTCTTGGCCTCGATCCAGGTGTCGAATTGAGCTATGAGAACCCAGTTGAGCCACACCCCACGGATATTCATGCAGGTTTCTATACAATTTTCATTTACAGAGATGTCATCGAACACCTCAGAGTCGGTGATAGTTTTGTACCCCTCTTGCGATGTGTTGAAATATCGGGTACAAACAACGATGTGATCACAAAGACTTATGAAAAGCCGCACTACGTACCGGTGAGCAAACAGCACATTGATGACATAACCATTGAACTGAAAACGGATCAAAACCAGAACATAAACTTTTGTTACGGAAAAGTCATTACAAAGCTGCACTTCAGGCCGGTAAAACATCGCTATCACGAGTAAAATAAGAAGAGTTCTGTACTCTACACCTACCCGCACAGATACGTTGAATATTACACCGCACAGGCTGGCAATGGGTTGCCCAGCTTTAGAGGCAGTACAGTCATGTATGGCGGGGGCCTTGGAGGAATTTTCAGAGGCTTATTCCGGATGGTTCTACTGCTACTTAAGACAGGGTTCAATATAGCCAAACCACATCTGACTTCGGCGGCCAAGAACATAGCTAAAGACGTGATAAATAAAGTTGTAGAGAGCCGCTTGCTGTAACGGCCCCTACTCTGCTTGCAGTTGAGGCCAATTTGCAGGTGCCTGGTGGGTGGAGCCAGGTCTCATTGGTACAATTGAGAGCACCTGTGGCTCGTTTGCTGAGCTAATAAAAAAAAGCCCATTTGCCATGTTTTTTGCGACTCTCTCCATTTTGACTTTGTTTTTTTGGTTGGATTACATGCAATACTGCTTCAGTACTCTTTGCACACGTCCACTCACTTACATTACTGATGATACTGACTTTCATACCCCATATTTGCATAGTCTTGTTGTTAAGTTCAATTCTGCAAAATAAATTGATTTTTGCTTTTTAAATGGATCAGTGTGCATCTCCCTCCTTGTTACGGCTTTTGAGCCGAGTCGTAACAATTGGGGGCCTCGTTCGGGAGAAGCAGTATTTGATTGTGAGGATTACCGCATGTGTTGCATTGCTTTGTCTCCATGGACTGGCTTTTTGGTGCTTGTTTTTGCACCAGAGTTTGTGCTAACCATGATCTGGACTTTGGCTGCATTCTATTTGAGGCTTGCTTTGAGTTGTCCGTGATTGAGACTTTATTGTTTGCTATTTGGAGACTGCCTTTATTGTCCAGAATCAGGAATTGGTCTTCCTTTTAAGGCTTGTTGATGTGTCTATAGCGTGTATTTGTTGGTTTTACATCAAGCTTAAGCTTGTAACACATTTGTGCAGTACTGTTAATTAGTCATTGCATTTTGACTGATTTCTTTGGTTGCCATGTATGCTTTAGTATTGCATGTGAACCTAATTGGAACCTGGTGATTTGGTTACTAATTTGGATCTTGTGGTCAATGGTCTTGGTAGCTGCCATTTTGGAATTTGTAACGGTGTTACAGCATTGCCCTGATTCTTTTGTGTGTGCTCCTAATTTTTGATTGAACTTTTAGCTGGACTTGTGTTTTTGCTGTCCTCATTGAAATAAGAAATGAGACTTTGAGTCCTCTAGATCTTGACTTCGTTCGCTAGCCACGTGGGCTAGCTTTGTGCTGTCCGGAATTCGTTCGCTAGCCACGTGGGCTAGCTTTGTGCTGTCCGGAATTCGTTCGCCAGCCACGTGGGCTAGCTTTGTGCTGTCCGGAATTCGTTTGCTAGCCACGTGGGCTAGCTTTGTGTCGTCCGGAATTCGTTCCCTAGCCACATGGGCTAGCTTTGTGTCGTCCGGAATTCGTTCGCTAGCCACGTGGGCTAGCTTTGTGTCATCAGATCTGGAGTTTAACTTCGTACTCCTTTGTCCTGAATTTTTCACTTTTTTGTTGACCATCTAGACTTTCTTTGCTCTGTCCATGATCTGGGCTTTGTTGCCCACCTGATGGATTTCTTTTGTTTGTCCAGGTACTGGACTTTATGTGCTTTCCATGGGGTTAGTTTTGGGGTGTTCCAGATCTGGATTTTGTCGCTTGCCGTATATAGATGGTTTTTGCTCTGAGCTTTGCATGGAGTGCTGTATTTTGTTTATGTCTTGGACACTCAGCCTTCCATGGATGGCCCGTTTTTCCCCTGTCCATGCAATGGATTTTGTCTTTGACTGTCTAGCTAGAGAATTCAGGTTTTTGCCGAGCCATATTTGTTCTATTGTGACTTGTGCTATAGTGGTGACTCTCTCTCCATTTTGACTTTGTTTTTTTGGTTGGATTACATGTAACACTGCTTCAGTACTCTTTGCACACGTCCACTCACTTACGTTACAGATGATACTGACTTTCATACCCCATATTTGCATAGTCTTGTTAAGTTCAATTCTGCAAAATAAATTGATTTTTGCTTTTTAAATGCATCAGTGTGCATCTCCCTCCTTGTTACGGCTTTTGAGCCGAGTCGTAACAAGGCTCCAGTGCATAAGTACCCACCACAAGTACCTGCATGAAGACTAGGGGTGAGTGTTTTTTTTTTTAGTTATTGGGGAAGCTCCACTTGATGCTAAAACTTTGCCTCTTCCTGCATTCTAATGGTAAATGCTCCATTCCAGTTGGTTCCACAGAGCCAGAAAGCGCCTTGGGACTGCTATATAAAGCATTAAACTAATTGGTTGAGCAATGCCAAGTGAGTCGTGGTGTTTGCAGTTTGGTCTGATTTGTTATACTGGTCTCTTCTCTTTTTGGTAGTTTTGAGTTCAAGTACCAGCAGCTGAGCTGGCAGGAGGGGCCAGATGATCAGTGGCCTTGGATCATGTGTGCAGTAATGTATACATGGATCCTTTTGGGACCATGTTTTTATGGGGGGAGGTGTTACGGCCCCTACTCTGCTTGCAGTTGAGGCCAATTTGCAGGTGTCTGGTGGGTGGAGCCAGGGCTCATTGGAACAATAGAGAGCACCTGTGGCTCGTTTGCTGAGCTAATAAAAACATGCAACACTGCTTCAGTACTCTTTGCACACGTCCACTCACTTACATTACTGATGATACTGACTTTCATACCCCATATTTGCATAGTCTTGTTGTTAAGTTCAATTCTGCAAAATAAATTGATTTTTGCTTTTTAAATGCATCAGTGTGCATCTCCCTCCTTGTTACGGCTTTTGAGCCGAGTCGTTACATTGCAAACTGACAGTCAGGAAGGGTCAGAGTTTATGGTAATGTCACAACGCTCACTAAAAAGACCACCTGGAGGGCGTCTCCATAAAGTCTAAAAAACGTCAGGTAACAATCACTTCACGCGCATTTGGAAAGAGCAAGAGAAAGGGTAAAAAACAAAGAAGAAAAAGAAGCTTACGCGGAAAAGCAGGCTCATTTTTTAAGCAATGGCGTTCATATACAGCATGTCAAGAGGAATGCATGAAGTCAGAATTGGATCTTTTTGCAGTGACATACACTCAAACAAGTATCGAAGAGAACATTTATGTGGAAGTACCGCCGTTGTAGGCCGTTTCAGACACAGGCCCTTTACAATTTTTCATTGCAGGGAACGGCGAAGATTATGTTGACTTGAACAATACTTTACTTTACCTTCGATGCAAAATAACGCGAGCCGATGGCAACAATATTGATCAAACTAATGTCAGCATCATCAATTATTCCATTGCCACTATTTTTTCACAAGTGGATGTTACGCTTGGGGATCGATTGATCACACAGGCCAGCAATACGTATCCTTGCAGGGCTATTCTTGAATGCCTATTGAATTATGGAGATGAGTTTTGTCAAACCAGTACACATCTGGACTTTTTTTACAAAGATACCAGCGGGAGCATGGATGGAAACACCGTTACCCAGAACAACGTAGGTCTAAACAACAGGAGCTTATACACAGCCGCCAGCAATACGTTTGAGCTGCTCGGTCATATACACGCTGACATGTTTTTTCAAGAAAGGACGCTGATAAATGGAGTTGATATTAAAATTAAAATGGTACGGGGTAAGGATGAATTTTGCTTGATTTCTCCCGATCAAGAACAATACAAGCTTAAATTGGTTTCCGCATCACTGTTTGAGAAAAAAGTCACAGTATCACCAGCCATGAAACTTGGACATGCTCAGGCTCTGTTACCCTCTAATGTTAAATACCCTATAGAGCGGGTTAGTCTCAAGACCTTTTCGCTAGCCACCGGTAGCCGTGTATGCAATCATGAGAATTTATTCCTTGGACAGCTGCTCAAAACAGTTATTATAGGTTTGGTTGGCAAGGATGCATTTACGGGTGTTTATAACAAGAACCCATTTAACTTCAAGCACTACAATGCTGAATTTGTAGCATTGTATGTCAACGGGCAAAAATTTCCATCCAAGCCTTTTCAGCCTAATTTTAACAATGGTAGTGCAGTTCGGGAATACTACAGCCTGGTGCAGGCCTCTGGCCGTCATTTGAAGGACCAGCCCCTGTTGATAAACCGTCAGGAATATACAGACGGTTACACCCTCTATGCTTTCGACCTTTCCCCCGATGAAGGCTGTGGACAGCATCTGTCATTAATTAAAAGCGGTAACATGCGGCTGGAGATGCGATTCAGGGTGCCACTCCCCAGAACTGTGAACTTGATCATGTACGCGGTTTTTGATAACATCATCGAGGTGAACCAGAGGAGAAACGTGATGTACGATTATTACTAATCATGAACACCAAAGAACTTACAGCGATTTTGAGTAACAACCCATGTACGGTAAAAATTTTTAAAGGAGTCGTGATGAGCTACCTGGTAACAAATTATGCGATTTTCCCGCATCGTATGTTGTGAACACAAACCCCCGAAACAAACCTGGAGAACACTGGTTGGCTCTCTACGTGGACGATGACAAAACCGGGGAAATTTTCTGATTCCTACGGAAACCCTCCGGATAACGTTTATTTCCCGGACAGTATCAATATTTTTTTGCAAAAGAATTGTGACCGAATTGTCTACAACGATGTACAAGTTCAAGACCCCCTCAACGCCATGTGCGGACAACACTGTTTTTTTTTTACTTGCACCATAGTTCCAAAGGAATACTATTTAGTAGAATTATAGCTCTGTACTCTGATAATTTAAAAATGAATCATTTTATGGTTTCCAAATATGTTAATAAAATACGTTTAGATAAATGTGTAAAAAATATGTTGTCATGTGTTCAGACTGCAAATTCTTTTATAACTTTTAAATCATGTCATACTTGTAAGTGAAGAGACGCTTGAGCAAAAGTATAATTTTATGTATTTTATTGGACAAAAACAATAAAAGCAATTCAAATGAACACTTTCTATTACAGCTTATCATTTATTGCGTTGAAGCTATTTGCTACATTAAAAACTCAGCCATGCATTACGATCTAATACGGGACTTGAAAAAGCAGGCGAAGGAAACGCGGTCAGCCGCTTTAGAACTTGTTACCACAGTTTTCAAAGGTGGCTTGCTAGGTGTTTTTTTGTGAGTACTTATTTTGTTGCGGAACTGCTGGTTAGGTACAACTGAAAGAGGCATATTAATTATAGCTAAAGCCTCAATAAATTTCTGCCATCCAAGTGGTCTTCGATCATCAGAAACCTTTTGAGGAGGCTGTAATGTTTTTTATAAGATCCAACATATGTGATCCGCTCACGGCTTTCCCTCTGAAAACAAATTCCCCTTTATCATTCCATGTTGCAACATCTTCCGATTTGGCTATTTTTTCCAAGACATACGTGGCATTTTTTTTGCTTCTTGATGGAACACTTTTTATCTTGAAACAAGGCGTCGGGCCCATGCATCTGGTAATCTTTGGTATCGGATTCTTTTGCATCATCAGTAGGTAAAGATAATGTTAAAATGTTTGATTCTTTTTCACCTTGCTTAACAACGGCAATGAGTCTTTGTAAAGCCATCGCGTACTGTTTTCTTTCTCATGTGGACTCACATCAGCCCTTGATAGAATTTCACGTATGGATTGATCCAATTCGTCTTCCACAGTTTGTCGTATAGGTGCGGGTGTAAAAGAAAGACCTTTTAATTTATCCAGTTGATATTGAGGTACAAGAAAAATCTTTTGGGCATGATCCATTTCAGCTGTTTCGTGATGCTATCAAGCTGGTCAAGAAAGGTAATGCCACACTGAGAAGCGGTAAAAGTAATTTCTGAATTACTGTTCTTTTATGTTTAATCGAGCATTTTTTGCTAGCCAGAATCTTGATTCTGGATCGCTGCCTCTTTAGTCTTTTCAGTTGAGGCCTTGTTAGAGGTATATTGCCGTGTAAAATATTGAGGGCGATTTCGCAAATAGCTTTTATCAGTCCTGGGCTGGCTGATTGAAGTATGGCGCTTCGCTGACATGCATTGCCTTCAAATAGCGCTTTTAGAAGCGACAGATTTCGCTGAATTCGGTCTGACATCACTTTTTCTTGATAAACCACAGGCCACTCTGGATGGAACAAACCTGTTCTAAGATGATACTGTTCTGGTGTTTGAGCTTTGAGATCCACCAATATATACCCGTAAGGATTCTTGGTTGCGTCTTCAAAGGACTCTAAAAAAAACTGGAATGGGGTACATCTGTCGTGCTAAAACATAAATTACAAATTAATCTCGAGGGTTTTTAAACAAAATCATATAGTTGGCATTTTGATTTATTGTGCGGCTCTTTTTACCCTGGAAAAAAAGGTTTTGCACCAGGTAAATAATGCTCATATTCCTGTGATGCGTATACTTGACAAAGGCCTTTTCGATTTCAGGGCTATTACTGGCCGCTTCCATGAGATCATCAGTAATAACCAAATTAGTTTTATGCAAAGGAAGCAGTGCTTCATCAGTCAATGATTCAGGCAGACCTTCAACAAAATGTAAATTCTTTATTTTCCGGCGCAAATCATCATACATTGGTTGCCAGCATGAATAAAACCACACAATATTCTGTGGCACACATGACAGTACATGGGGTGCATTCTCCAGCAACTTTCTGACAAAAACACTTTAGCCGCAGTTTGATGGGCCTGATATGACGCAAGAAAATGGATGTTGAAGACGGTTGTCAAACCCCTCATCCCCAAGCACAGTTCCAGAAGCCATATGGTAAAGTTTTAAAATCAGGCTGCAGAACTCTTTAGTTGTACACCACTCAAAATTTTTTAGAAACTGTGCGGTTTGTGAGTGTAAAGCCTTTTTTATTGCGCACAATTTGCTGCTTTGAAGTTGAAATTTCATGAGCTGGAGCCGACTGGTTCTGTACATAACGACAAACCAAATCTGTGAGGGATGAAAGCTTAACAACCTGATTGATAGTACCTTGGAGGGTTACACCTTTAACTTTCATGCAAACTTTACCAAGCATAGTCTTATAACCGTAAGTCTTTGGGCCTCCAGACACAAATTCAACAATGTAGTCACCCGGGTCCAGCTCGGGGTAATCACCAATATCGGGTTTATAATCAACAGGGATTTTTTGTAAGAAGATGATTGAGTCAGTATCGTGATACAAGACTCTGTCAGACAATTTCTCCATGACAGAGTACAATTCCAGGCGAGCATAGGCCGTGGTGAACGCTGCGATGAACACATTGCTATATTTGGGGGAACTGGAAAACCCTTTGCCTGTTTCCACTGCCCAAGAGCGACATCTTCTGTAAGAAATGAAAAATGTGAGATGTCATACTCATCCAAAAAATCAGTTGCAAAAAATGCTCAGAATCACTAACCAAGGTCGTGTTCATTTGGTTAACTCTCTGGCCGAATGTCCTTCAAAGACTGTTCAAAAATAATTTCGATATTTGTCTTTTGGCCTTGTTGACCGTAATGTTGTTTGGATCCAATCGAACCCCCTCTTTCTCCCAGTACATTTTGATGTAAGCCTCTTTGTCAGCATCACTGGATACCCAAGAGGGGTATCCTGATGACTCTTGTTTACCCTTTAAATGCGTTTTGATGTATTCGCTGAATAGAGAATCAGAGCGCTGTGAAAAATGCCAAATTTTGAAAATCTTGTCAATTTTGTAACCCATCTCCGCCGCTTTGATTAATTCAACTGTACACCATACGCTGCTGAGAGCGCGCTCTCCGTCAGGATGATCACAGAGACCTTGGTTTTCAGATTCAGCGCACTGATTACAAAGTGGAAACATTAACTTCCCCGACACCCGATAAGGCAACACTGGAAGGTAAAGCTGCCGTGGGGGAATTACCCTCTCTTTGACTAAGCCGAAATAGTTTTCGAGGGGGCCAAAATCCCGGAAGATGATGGTAGGGTGCCCCATGGGGTATATCTTTGTTTTATTCACAAATGGGTATAGACTGGTGAAATCATAATAATGGATTTGCACACCTTCTTGGACTTTGTAACAAAGCTGTGTAAAACCCCAACAAAGCAACACCAACGACGGACATTGTAGTGGGTGAAGGCATCACGTGTTCTCTTTGTCTAACTTTAATTAGAGAATTCTTCTGTCTGGTGTGAATCACAATATAATGGATATTTTTCACCGTCTTTGGACGAGGCATGAAAACGCAATGGTTACGATTAATCTGACTCCATAGAACAAGCAGAATGCAAAATTTAGCTATATCCTCATCAAAAATCTGACTTCAAAATAGAATTAGAATTGATAATTTAGGGAACACCTGCGTGGATTTCGAGACAGTGATAACCAGTTACTTAGACTCTTAAGGACAAACATGAAGTGACGATACCTTGAATTCCTAACAGACAACCACCGCCGCTACATTAATGTTCTTGGGCATTAACACCATGTTCGAATCCTAGTTCATTGGTTAGATTAGCGGTTGGAAGTCAACCATCATTGCATTAGCCTCTGCTGGTATATCACAATGAACATAGGATTATATATTAGCCCAAGGGTTCTATAGGTTAAAACTCAGAACCAACATATATAAATCCTTACAATAGGTAGACCATGGTCGCCTAAACCAACTTAACCAACCAATTCCCACACCGGGCCGCTGGCCAGTCGTTCCTTAGTGGGGCTAAACTATTCCCCTAGGTATTCGCCGAGACGGGGCTAAGAAGAATAAAAAGATTAAAAGACACGGAGACCACGCAAGCTAGAAAAGGAATAACAATAATTAATTCACCAGGTAGGCACAACTTGAATCAAACAAATAAATGCTAAGCCAAATACCAGTTACATAGAATTTAGAATGATTTAGAATATATTCATACCTGGAAAAGATGAATGGCAACGCTAAAGTCGCCCCACGTGGTGGGGGAGAACTCAAATGCCCCCTCGCTCCGGAACAAGGTGACATGTGACTTCTCCCACTTACCTACGCGCGTCAGAAGTCGACAAAGAAGACACAGGAAAGAGAAGAGGCGCCCCCTTAGGATCTCGTACCTTTAAAGATTCCAAACCACGCCTCCGAACAAGGTAGAGGAAGGCGCGGCCGAATCAGAGTTTTACTGGCCTAGGTGATAAGATTAATTTACATAGAGAGGAGACTAGGTAGTTGCCCGAAAGAATCTTACAAACAAGATGAACCATAATTCCAAGGGAAATGAAACATGTTCCATTCAACTCCTTGGACTCCCCCGAGAATAAAGAGACCAAACATGATATGAATATGTGCTAATATGATGCAGTTGTCATGGATAAGCCTTAAAATGGAGTATTCTGGCCCAATTGTGTTATCAATATAAAAGACGTTCCTTTTAGGATATTGAACATAAACATAATATGAATTTGATTGAGGTTTAGGTTGTTTTAAGCCAATTGAAGTAGCTGCGCTTTAACTTCAATGAAACCAGTGAGTTTGAGTTCCGGAGATGCTGGGTCTGCTAGACTTGATGGCTCCCACCCCCCGCCGTGGGGAACAAAGGATGCCACTCTCACCGGCAGGTTGTAGGATTATAAAAGTTAACTGCTCGCTCTGGACTGATGATGTTGGGTCAGATCACCCAAACATTCAGATTTTACCCGCGTAATGGGCACGCGTTCCAACAATATGATTTTTGACATATATTGTGAACCAAATCAAATATTCAGGTTCTACAGCTGAAGTGCGTTAGTTCTACCACCAAACAAAGCATCACGCGGGTTCGTTCGTTCGGGGTAGTCCTGATTTTTAAGAAACGCACGAACATCGTCATTTTCCTTTTTAAGCTTTACCCATTCATGCTCCCACATCACAATTACCTGTAGGTTGTAAATGTTACGCAGATTTTCAACTTTTTCTTGAAATTGAGCATACGAGGTGCCAAAATCCAAATTAATCTGTGCTTGAATTGTGCTGGGATTGTAGCAGACTGGACAGCCATGCCAGTAACAGCCGGCCAGTTCGTATGCTGTGCGTACACCTGATAACTCAGAATAACCGTCCAGATAGTAAGGACCCATCTTAACCTCTCCCTGATTCAGAGCATGCTGGATGAAAATATTGTCGCGGTAGCTTAAATATTCCAACCATTGAATACCCGATGTGGAAAACGACTTCTGTTGTCGGATGTAATTGTCTGGTGATGTTACGGCTATAGTGTCTTTGGGTAAAAAGCTTGCGCGGTATTGTTTCATGCATGCAGATGCTATGGTCACAGGGTCCGGGCCTGTACTCCTAAGAACCTCTGCGCGGAATCTCAAACAAGCTTCTCGCAATATGACGACGTCATTTTGACAGTACATAGCCATCTCCTTTTTAAAGTCAAACACCTTTCCTGCAATGCTGTCGTACCATTGCATAAATTCTGTCCTCTCTTTTTCCATCATCGTGTCAACACCATAATAAATTGGAGGCAGGTACGGACCGATGTAATTTTGTTTTTCAATTTTATTCCAAAAATGGGGAAAGTAGCCTTAGTAGTAGTAGTAGTAGTAGTAGAAAGTATCTGTGTTTGAGAACCTCAACGCATTAAATGTGTCTTTGCAAGGAAGAGGACACAATATTTTTGAACAGTCCGACAAAATCGCTGCGTTCCAGAAAAAGATCAAACTGTGGGTAAATCATTTATCCAAAGACAGACTGGACATGTTTCCCAGTGCTTGCCATGAAGTACAGCAGCTGGACACTGCAGCCAAAAATGACTTGAAAAAAACCCTCAGTGCGCATCTCATTAAACTTCAAGCTCGGTTTGACAACTACTTCCCTGAGAAATACAGAGATAATGATGCTTGGATACGCGACCCCTTTCGCATCGACATGGAAAGTATCTCGTTGCCGTGCAACGAAGAGCATCAGCTGGTGGAGTTGTCATGTGACCAGACGATGAGAAGGAGATTTGGCGAGGTATCCCTTCCCCACTTCTGGTGCAGCGATGCGATGAAAGAGTATCCATCCCTCGCGACTCTTGCAGTCAAAACGCTCCCACCATTCAGCACAACCTATCTGTGTGAAAGTGGCTTTTCCATCATGTTGCAGCTCAAATCAAAGCAGAGAAACAGACTGGACACTGAGCATGATCTGAGGGTAGCTCTGTCCACTGTCCTCCTAGACTTTGAAACTCTCATCAAAAATAAACAACATGCCCAACTGTCTCACTGACTTCCCCAAATGACAGGTTAGGTGAATAGATCTTGTTTTGTAGATCTTTAATTATTGTTTGATATTTATTTTATTATTTTCTTTTTTCTTTTTGTCCATGCAGTTGTAATGCAGTTGCCCGACCCACTGCAGCCTCAGTCCGTTCTTAGCCCACAGGAGTGGAATCCGATATGGACCTCTGCTGTTGAAGCCCATTCGCCACAAGATTTGCAGAACTTGAGAATCATGAGATGCTTCTCTGCTCATCACAGTTTTAAAGAGCGGTTATGTGAGTTACTGTAAGTCTGGCCATGTATCCCTGTCTTCATCCTGGTGATTCTATCCTTGGAGCTGCTGCTCACTGGATGTTTTTGTTTTTTGTAACATTCAGTGTAACCTCTAAAGACTAGAGGGTGTGAAAATCACAGCAGATCTGCACATTCAGAGACACTCAATCCGTCTCATCTGACATCAACAAATGTTACCGCTGTCAAAGTCTCTGGGATCACACTTTTCTTCTGTCTGATGTTTGGAGTGAATATTAACTGAAGCCCTTGGCCCGTGGACGCATCATTTTTTTCCCCACTGTCCTGTCGCTATATGATTGACTGTATATTAGCATGTTTTAAGGGCTGTGCAGGTGTTCCTAATAAAAGGCTCAGTGAATTTTGGGCTTTCCTGAACAAAAAGGAAAGAAAGAGTTCAAATAATAAAAGTGACGACTGGCTGGAAATATGGCAGTTTATCACCATAGTGACTCAAGTTAGTGCCGGATTTCAATTTTAATTCGCAGGAGTGCGTCCTCTTGGCCAACCTACTACATATCTGGCTGCAAATACACTTCATCTCAATCTTTGCTATCAAAGAAAATAGTGAATCTTCAGAAACAAATGAACTAACCTCCAGCCAAACCCTAATTAGCTGCAGCAGTTTGGTGCTTGAAGGATACTGGGTAGGAATCCTGCTGGCTTCAGAGACAGAAGCACTAAGAGCCCCTAACCTGTCATTTCACTGCTTTACACAGTGGGTTGTCGGTCCGACCTACTTTGTGGAATTCACCATTCAGGAGACAGTGTGTTCAAAAGAAACACCTGCCGAAAACGTGTCCCAGTGCAGTCTGATGGACTGTGAATTTGCAGTAAGTACCAACGGCACACATGACCGTTTCGTTAATCCATAGGTGTTTCGATCTGAATTAATTGCAGGAGCAGTGTACATTCACACATTCAATTCAGATTTGGTGCAATATTCTCACCACAGACTCCATAAAAACATAATGCTGCACACATAAGGACTGGCATCGGTTGGCACTCAGCACGCCTCACAAGGAAACAAAGCAGTCCTTACGCCAGTAAATGGCTTTGTTTTGAATGGAGCTCTGGTATACCTGCAAACTCATGAGGGTTAAAAAAGGTGACAAACTAATCGTGGACCCCCCCATACGTTATCTATTAATTTATTAATTGTTATTTTTGCAATTTTGAGTTA
Source organism: Gymnothorax reevesii (assembly GCA_029721435.1). NCBI lineage: Eukaryota > Metazoa > Chordata > Actinopteri > Anguilliformes > Muraenidae > Gymnothorax > Gymnothorax reevesii. The sequence continues at coordinate 149,510,976 of CM056575.1, forward strand.
GATTGGTAGTACAAGAGATCACAATATACATCTGAAACATAAAATCCACTGAGCTGGCAGAAAAGAAAGTCATTTTTTAGACCTTTTGGCCTGAACAAGCCGTTCAAGGGCACGTTTGCGCCGTTTTGCCATGTGCCTCTTTCGGGCCATCCTCTCCAGATGCTTTTTTTAACAGCCGACCAATGAAAGACGAGAATGAAGTTCTGGCAACCTATAGATCAATACTACACATATGGTAATGTTCGTTGCCATCTTCGTTGGCTTCTAACGCAAAAACAAGGGCTAATTCGCTCATCCTTGTCATGGTAAATAACAATAACAGTTACTAGTTGACGCTGATAATAGTTAGCCAACACCAAGAAAAAAAAAAAGAAAAAAAACACTCGACGTCAGGGACTTTTTTTTGTCGCCTGGTAAACCTGCCCCAGTGAATTACGAGGGGCGGGTTTACCAGGCTACTTTTTTAAAGCTGACCATGAAGATAGTTAAGTTCGGCTGCCAGGTTAGGTCGGGAAAAAGGGCAGCTGGCAGTCAGAGTGACTCACCACGGTCTGGGTTGAGTTAGTGTTCTTTCTTGGTCATTCGGGTGCCTGTTGGTTACTCTCTGAACAAGCAGACGTGGGGCCCCGGTCTTTGCTCCATAAGATTGTAACTCACCTGGGCCAGCAGTCATATCACTATTTCATCTGAACCAGCTGTGTGGCTGAAGCTAAGCAGGTGTGGGCTTGGTTAGTAAGTGGATGGGAGACCAGCTGGGAAAACCAAGTTTCTGCTGGAAGAAGTATTGGTGGCCAGTAAGTTGCGATCTTCCCTCTGGTGGAATAATCCCCAATGTCCGAGGGCAATGATGGGAACGCTGTACTGAAGGAGACGCTGTCTTTTGGATGAGAAGTTAAACCGAGGTCCTGACTCTCTGTGGTCATTTAGGATCCTATGACACTCTTTGACAAGACTCAGGGATTACCCGGCGTCAAGGCTAAATTCCCAACATGGCACCTAATCATCCCCTGATCTAATTGGCTGTGCAACTTGGCTGTCCTCTCCCTCTCCACCTCAACCCCCAGGGGTCCCTTGGAAAAGGGATTTTAATCTTAACAGGACTTCCCTGGTTAAATTAAGGAAAAACAAAAAGTGGCGGCTGATGGACTGTTCAGTTATTTTGTTTTCTGGTGTTTTCTATTTTCCCGGCAATAACTGTGCAGTGCTAATGTAAATCACATCATGTGAATAACCCTGCTGGGCAATGCTTATGTAATAATAATAATAATAATAATAATAATGCATCAATTTTATATAGCGCTTTTCTGGACACTCAAAGATGCTTTACAATGGAGGCATTATTCATTCACTCACGCATTCACGCTCTGATGGTGGTAAACTACGTTTTTGTAGCCACAGCTGCCCTGGGGCAGACTAACGGAAGCGTGGCTGCCAGTATGCGCCTACGGCCCCTCCGACCACCACCAAACATTCACACACAGCCATACAGGAGGGAGGGAGGGTTCCTATATTGCATGTTTTGTGGGTGGGGGAAACCGGAGTACCCGGAGGAAACCCACGCGAACACGGGGAGAACATGCAAATCACATCATGCGAAACGTGTAAATCACATCATGCGAATAACTCTGCTGGGCAATGCTAATGTAAATCACATCATGCGAATAACCCTGCTGGGCAATGCTAATGTAAATCACATCATGTCAATAACCCTGCTGGGCAATGCAAACGTAAATCACATCGTGCGAATAACCCTGCTGGGCAATGCTAATGTAAATCACATCATGCGAATAACCCTGCTGGGCAATGCTAATGTAAATCACATCATGCGAATAACCCTGCTGGGCAATGCTAATGTAAATCACATCATGCGAATAACCCTGCTGGGCAATGCTAATGTAAATCACATCATGTGAATAACCCTGTTGGGCAATGCTAATGTAAATCACATCATGCGAATAACCCTGCTGGGCAATGCTAATGTAAATCACATCATGTGAATAACCCTGGTGGGCAATGCTAATGTAAATCACATCATGCGAATAACCCTGCTGGGCAATGCTAATGTAAATCACATCATGCGAATAACCCTGCTGGGCAATGCAAACGTAAATCACATCGTGCGAATAACCCTGCTGGGCAATGCTAATGTAAATCACATCATGCGAATAACCCTGCTGGGCAATGCTAATGTAAATCACATCATGTGAATAACCCTGCTGGGCAATGCAAACGTAAATCACATCGTGCGAATAACCCTGCTGGGCAATGCTAATGTAAATCACATCATGAGAATAACCCTGCTGGGCAATGCTAATGTAAATCACATCATGCGAATAACCCTGCTGGGCAATGCTAATGTAAATCACATCATTTGAATATCCCTGCTGGGCAATGCTAACGTAAATCACATCATTTGAATATCCCTGCTGGGCAATGCTAACGTAAATCACATCATGTGAATAACCCTGGTGGGCAATGCTAATGTAAATCACATCATGCGAATAACCCTGCTGGGCAATGCTAATGTAAATCACATCATGCGAATAACCCTGCTTGTGTTTTGTCAGACTGAAAGGCCCAAAGACTGAGGGAGAACAAGGATCAGACACAGATCAGTCACACAAGCACGATCACAAACACCTGCACCAACACCAGGCCTCAAGCGCCACACACTCTACCCCAGCGCGCAGAGCCCCACCGGGGACAGTATAGGAGCTTCCTCCCCCTGATGTACCTGCTCCAAGCAGAGCTCCACCGAGCGCTAGCGGCTGCCCTGGAAAAAGCACCCATCGCCTCTATTTACATGATTTTGAGATCTGAGCGCCTGCTGTTGGAGTGCTTTAGCTGGGGTGCCCAACACAAGGTGATCTATTACAGTGCCTCACACCAACACTGCGAGATGATGAAATCAATCATTGCTTAATCATTGCAGACTGCTCAGAAATCCTTAACAGGATACCTGATGCTACATATTAGCCTTGTGATGATAATGAATTGAAGTCTGTGAACATGGCGCTAATTAGCTGTCTTAAGCCTTCATCCACTGACTTTTATTAATTACCATCTTATGGTCAGCAAGTGCTGGAGTGAACCAGAGCACTTTATAGAGCAGTCAGAAAGCCAAAAACTTGTAACACGGTAGGAAAAAACTGGCACTTGCACTAGCTTTCCTGAGCAGACGTCGTACACGCCTGATGTAACCTCTATTCCAACGTAGGGGGAGACAAAATGGTGGATAAACCTCCCTGTTTCCAAAATACCAATGCATATGGCTGTAGCAATGATGAAACAAGTAATTTTTCCCCTCTATCTACACTTATCATCAACCAAGAAATAAAACATCATCACAAATTACACTGGCTTTCTGTGTGTGTGTGTGTGTGTGTGTGTGTGTGTGTGTGTGTGTGTGTGTGTGTGTTTTTTCCGAATAGCTTTACTTTGGTTAGCAATCCATGAGAATTGTGTTACTACATTTCAAAAATGTATGTTGTTTATTTTTTTATTAAAAACTGATGATGATGTTTTTTAAAAATGTGAGACTAATAATCATGCAAATTCCCCAATGAGACAAAATTACCGCATAAACTGCAAACTGCATACTACTTTTCATTCTCCTGCATAAGTTTAAAATATTAGAAACAGTACTTCGAAAACCAAGCAGTTCAACAAAACAGTCAACTGGGAGTAGACATATTCTCATGGTGAACAGATCAGAGTCCTTGAGTAATTGAGGCCAGATTATCTGACCAATCAGCGGACAGATCTCAACCAACCCTCGGTGGTCAGTTCTGCTTGAGGAAGGGGAACTGAAAGTAGTGTTCCAAAGACTTTGAACTCCCCATAACCTGGTGAAAAGAGTTGTTGTCCATCAAAACCTGGGATTCGAATTGGACTCACCTGATTCCTTTCCTTAACAGAAATGGCAGGATGGGTATTCTAGAAAGACAGGGGATCTACATAAAAGGGACTATGCAAACAATGTTCGCCTGATCGCCACAAGACGGCAAGTATGTGGTATCGATAACACCGTGGCTATTTTTACGTGACCGTAATTCATTGCAGGCAGGTTATTCCGTTCCGTACCGACCTCCGTTCGGGCGTGTGCAGAGTAAAATTGTCGGACTTTGTTAGGACTTTTAGCGCAATTTTTGTTAATCGTGTAAATTGGCTGAGCTTGTACAAGGGGCAGAGTGTTCAGATTTTGAGGCCCTTTTTTGCGCTGTTGCCAATTGTGTACAACTATATAAACGGAACGCAAGGAAGATTGCAGTCGCGGTCAAACATGCAACAAAAGTCTTTCAAACCAGATTTGGTCGCTGCCGAAATTGACTTTGCTTGCATCCATGATTCGCCTATTTAACCAAGGGTGGGTACGTTAGCCTAGCTAAGCCTAGTTAGCCTATTATTTTTGCATTGAAGTGTACACTAATTCCTATAATTTCATTCTGTGCATGCTCGAATGGAAGTCGCGTAAGAATAGCCTGCCTGCAATGGGTTAGGGTCACGTAAGAACAGCTACGGTGTATCGATAAAGCAAGCTGCCTTGTTGCTTGCATACTCATATCATGCATGCGTCCAGTGGCAAATGGTTTTAGTTAACCAACTCGTTTCAACATCAATCGCGAACCTTCTATCCTGATTGATGAGATTGGATGCGCTCTTCCACTCTGATCTGAAGTCCCGCATGTACATGATTATTCACACAGCATGTATGAAATCGGTGACTGGTTGGTCTGAGAGCAAGATGATTTATTTTCATTAGAGTACTATAGAGATGAAAAAAGCTGCGGTTATTAAAGATATTCTGTTTTCTTTGTGGTTCCGATGATTGGCCAGCGGTCAGTAGAATTGTATTTTGTCAATTGCCGCAATTGTTCAAAATACTGATTCAGAAACTAACTGGAAACACCTTTCCAATGTACGTACTCCAGCGACGACCATATGCTTATCAGCGTAATGCCTCAAATAGGAGTCTCTGTCACGAACAGTCTATGGTCACGAAGCAGACTGTGTTATAGGGGCTAATAACGTTGGACATTGTCCTCACTTTCAAGGTGCATTTCCATTTAATACTCTTATAAACACGCAAAATCTAAATAGCAAAATAAAAAACTGGTAATGGAAACACAGTTTGATATCACGAAATTTGCTCACCGATCTGCAGTATTAACAAAGCCAAAGCCAATAAATTAACTATTCGACTTCTACAGCAGACCAGCTAGTGTACTTGTAATTTCACGTATTGTGGAGCACTTACATCGTTATTGTAAGATGAGCATTTACAAATTTACTGCATGCACAACTCAGCTGACAGAGACAATGTTGAATGCATTGCAATTCTCATCAATGCAGGGGTACATTCGAGCTGTGATTGGCTGATGGCACGTACAATGGTATCACAGCCGATCTGTGATTGGCCGATGTACTTAATGGTACCAACTGACTTGCAGAAAAAAAATGTTGCAGCCAGTTCAGGCACTAGCATAACTTGGGCTGTACAAAATGATAAATAGTATTGGGGCGGGGGGCATGTGCTAAGATTATTCTTTAAAAGTTGAAAATTGAGAAACAAACAACACATTCATTTTAAATTGATCAAGTTATTACAAAAATTAAAATATGAAATTAAAGTGTCCATATATTTTATTTCTGATGCGATTGGGTTTATTGTAAGTCAATTTACCTAAAGTTTAATAAGTTATCTGAGGACATGGTTGGTTCCAGAACACTCAGGTGCGCATGCTCAGGTAGAGAGACCAGGCTGACCGATATGGTCATTCCGGAGGCTCATTAGGCCGGCCTTGATGGTTCTGCAGAGTTTGGTTTATCTGGGTTTCTTTGCAGATTCATAAGTTTTTGCTTCTTCACTGCTACTCCTTGTTCAGCAGTTTTTGAAAGGCTTTCTCGTTGAATTGAGATTATGATTTTACTTTGAATTTAGAATGTTTTAGGATACTTTCCCACCACAACCCCTGACCTGCAAGTTAGAGATCATTGGACTTGTTTGCAGATGTTGCTTCATCAGCCAGGCAGCTCATCATGATTTGTGGAAATTCAGTGTACCAAGCCAGAGTCTAAATTAATCCTTACATTGAACTATCCTCAGGCCCACAGGTAGAGGGAGAAAATGCAGGGTTTTTATACCAAGCAGTTGCGTAAAATATACTGAGGGACTTAAGTTTTGCATTATTCATTGTGTGATCTCTGACCCAACAATAGTAAAAGAACAGAATACATTGATTTAAGGAAAAATTGATTTTATTGCACATTCAATGTCAATGTCAGCTTTATTTATATATCACATTAAAAACAGCCAATGGCCTCCCAAAGTGCTTTACAGTAGAATAAGCAAAACCATGAAAATGATAAAAGCAATACAAACAATTTTAAAAAAAAAACAATAATACAGTGAAATATAACAGATAAAAGACCCAGGAGAGGTGGCTATATTCAGCCAAAGGCTAAGGTAAACAAATGAGACTTAAGAAGTGTTTTTAAAGTGGAGAGGTTATTGGCAGTCCGCACAGTGAGAGGTAATGCTCTCCACAGAGTGGGAGCCGCAACTGCAAAGGCTCGATCTCCTCTAGTTTTTAAGAAGGATCGAGGGATGTCCAAGACCATCTGATTCGCCAACCTAAGGGCTCTGGAGGGCTGATGCAATTTAATAAGGTCAGTCAGGTATTCTGAGGCCAGCCCATTCAGAGACTTAAAAACAAATAAATGAATCTTAAAATAAATCCAATGCCTAACTGGAAGCCAGTGAAGGGAAGAGAGCAGCGGAGTTGAGGACATGTGCTCATGGTTCTTAGTCCCAGTTAGGAGATGAGCTGCTGCATTCTGAATGAGCTGCAGACAGTTAAGCTCAGACTGGTCAATGCCGATGTGCAGGGAGTTACAATAATCTAAGCGAGATGTAATAAAAGCATGTGTAGGACCCCACAAAACAATGTCAAGGACGGACATTGCAGAGGGCTGAAGGTTTAACGTGTTCTTCTTGGCTGGCGTTAATTCAAGCAACTTCCTGGGTGGTGTGAATCTCAATTAAGTTAAGCACAGCCTGAAGTGAATCTTTGGAAGGGGCCTTTAACAGCAAATACACCTGCACATCATCAGCAAAGCAATGAAAAAGAATATCTTGCTTCCTAAAAATCGACCACAGGGGTAGCATATAAAGGGAGAACAGTAAAGGACCCAGAACTGACCCCTGGGGGACCCCGCAGGTCAAAGGGGTCACCAAGGAGGAAAACTGCCCCATGTACACGGAGAAGGATCTGTCTGAGAGGTAAAACCAACTCAAAGCAGTGCCTTTGATGCATACACAGTGTTTGAGGCGTGACAAGAGAATTGTGTGATCCACAATAAAAGGATAAAAAGGCACAGCTACCAGAATCAAGGTTCAACAAAAGTTCATTAACAACTTTAAAAAGAGCAGTTTCAGAACTGTAAAGAGGCTTAAAACCAGACAGAAACAATTCACAAACGTTGGCCCTTCTCTAAAACCTTGGAAGTAAAAGGGAGTTTGGAAATTGGCCTGAGGTTAGACAAAACCGAGGGATCCAGATTTTTCTTTTTCAAAAGAGGCTGCACCATGGCATGCTTGAAGGAGGATGGAACACATCCGGAACTGAGACACCGATTTATGAGAAACAAAATAAAAATCTCAACTGAGCTAAAAACCTCTTTAAAGAAATGAGACGGAATGCTGTCAGGTGGGCAATTAGCAGGAGGTAAGTTTTCCAGTATTTCAGTAAGTGTCAAGAGTGAAACAGGCTCAAACTGGTGAGAGACAGCTGAGGTTTCTATGGAACAGAGGGGTCCTGAGCAGACTGAGGGAGCGGGATCTAAGAGCAGAAATCTTGTTGATAAAGAACTGCAGAAAATCCTCGCACAGAGAAGAAGAAGGCTCAATACAGACAGCATCACAAGGACTCACTATTGAGTCAAATACATTAACAAGAACTGGCAGTTTGTGAGCATTTGCGGAGACAAGTGAGGAAAAAAAATCTGTTTTAACAGCTTTAACTGCCTGCTGATAAATTAGAAGACAGTCACGAAAAAGAGATCCCTAGAAATTTGAAGTTTGTCCTTTTTCCACTTTCTCTCCACTTGTCTACATGCGCTGTTAGAAAGTAGGATTTTGACTGCCTGTTTTTATTTTTAGTTTTCATTATTGTTCGTTTTTATTTTCATTTATGTACCTTTTGTTATTTTTCTGAGTGGTTGTGTATTGTTCTTATTGGTTGTCACTGTCAGTGTAAATCCTTGTTTTCTTCCCTCCTGTCAGTCCTTGTTAACGCACTAATTCCCCTGTTCATTCGGTGAGCTGATTCTAACTTCCTTCATTCTGTTCTTGCTGCATGTCTGCACCTGAGAGTAGTTTAGAATCAGGGCCTGGGTGTGTAGAGCACATTAGCAAAGGTTTCCACGCCCTTTCCATTCTACTCGCCTATCCCTGTCCTGCTCTTCCTGGCTCCGCCCCTCTCTGGCTTCCTGCCACAGCTGTTCCCCATCTAGTCAGGCAATCTTGTGCTTAAATATCCCATTCCCCCTCTGTTCCAAGTCGATTCGTTCTTCCCTTGACTCTGTCTGGTTGGTTCATCTCTGCGCTATTTGGTTTGTGATTGCTCTGTTTGAAAGTATTAGTCTGTTTGTATCAGTCTGTATATTTTAGTTTTGTGCTTGTAGTGAGATTGCAGTGTGATAGATAAGTCCTTGTATTCCCTTTGCCCTTGTGTTCCCGATTGTTAGTTTCCCTAACCTCTCCCTCCCTATCTTTCCCCATTCCCTTCTTTTAGTTTATTTTCCCCCCTTTTGTACATTGTCTTTGTGCGGATTTCCTGGTTTCCCGATCTTGGCCTGTATTACTGATTACGATTCTGCTCACCTGTTTCTATCTGTTTGCTGGCTTCTAACTATTTTCTGATCTGACCATGAGTAAGGGATCGAATCCAATGTCTAAACGCCTGCTGAGTTTGATCTGCATTTGGAGTTTCCGTCTGTTCTTAACATGCGCGTCTGAGCACACGAGTGGACTCATTCAACCAAGGCTCAGTCTGTGGTTTTACGCGCTTCAAAGTCGTGGGTGCAATGGGGGCTAAAATCTCTGTGCAGAGTGAATCAAACATCGTCATACAGACACCTACACTGAGGTCACCAAGTCATCCAGGGAATACAAACAAGAGTCTTTAAAAGCAGCGGAAAACTGCAGAGGAGTTAGAGTTAAAAACACAGACATGGCGAACGGGAGTGGAGTCCGTAGTGGAGGGTGCAGGCAGTGAGAGGGAGAATAAAACAGGTAAATGTTCGGATAAAGTTGTGTGGCAGATTTCAAGACAAGACAAAACCTGTTCAACACAAAACCAGATCCAAAATGTGGCCTTTTTCATGCATCGGCTCCGAAACAGAGTGCGTGAGATTAAAAGAGTCAATGAGATTCAGATAGTCTCTGACCAGAGGTCTGGTCTCACCGCAGACAAGCGCGTTGAAATCGCCGACAATTAAGAAGAGACCATATTTAAGAGAGACACCCGAAACAAAGACTGCAAAATCCAGTATGAAGTTTTTGTTAATTTTGGGTGGGCGATAGACCACCGCACAGAGAACAGAGTTTACCTCAATGAGTTGGAGCTCGAAGCTGGAGATGACAACTGTAGACTGCTGGCAGTGAAAGGTGGATTTCAATATGGATGCCAGTCCTCCACCTTAGCCGGTGGTACAAGGGGGTTGAAGAAGCTACATCCAGGGGGAAGGAGCTGTGAAAAAGGGGCGAGTTCACCTTCACAGAGCCAGATTTCCATTAAAAACATAAAATCCAGTTTGCGTGAGGAAAAAAAATCACTTAGTAAAAAGGTTTTGTTGGTGACAGATCCCACATTCAGCAAAGCCAACTGAAGCTTAAGTTTCAGATGCAGAAGAAGCGTGCTTCAGTGAGTGACGGTTTCAACGGTCCACCCCACGTCTCACAAATTTGTGCATGCCAGCTGGTAGAAGGCGGCAACAGCTGATCGGGGTTGACTGAATAGCTGTCGCTGTCAAAGTCATTAACCTCATGAAACACTGATTGGATCCATCAAGCTCTAATCCTTCTCGAGCGCAGGGCAGGGGGAACGTCCAGAAGATGCAGATCACTACAGCGATCGGACACACGAACAGACTTCAGGTCAGCCTCGAGCTTGACCCGAAGACCACCGCGTTTTCCACGTCTTCTCCGGCGTCTCTGACGGGAAAGGTAGAGGGGAGAACGCCTCACAGGAATGCCGGGATTTCCTCGAGGCATGGAGGAGAGCTCACCAACCGATCATATTTAAGCAGATCAAAGAAGCCTCTAATCCAGTGGTTCTCAAACTCGGTCCTGGCGCCCCGCTGTGTATGCTGGCTTTTGTTCTGACCACAACTGCAATCTTAGGACTTAAACAAGCTGTTGATTTGCCTTAATTGGGTGCATTCATGTTTACAGTAGTTATTTGTCCTCTTCAGCCACATTTCACAAATCTGCACATGCCATGATGATTTAAAATTTCATATGCACAATGAGATATGTTGGAAACCAGTATGAATAACTGCAGAGGGAAACGATTTGACCAAACCTTTAATCAACGTGAACAATCAATAGGTTCCTCATAGGTGAAACTGTCAACACATGGTTGCGAAAACCAACAATTTATTTGGCAGACAGTAAAGTCACACCTGTTTCATTTCATGTTCATTTTATTAAGTTCAGGAACATTTTTTTGAAAGTATTCGAAACTGTGTTCAGCAACCCAATTTGGAGCTTATTGATTTTCTCAAGTCTAACTTGATCTGTTCAGAATTTTTTTTACCTGCAAATCCTCACAATATGGAAAAATAAGCATAACATGTTTGAGGGTTTTTATTCTTCATGGCACAGTGGATATGTCTATAAAAATGCAGCTAAAGGTGTTCCCAGATAGCAAGCACCTCCGCTCCGGATCTGCCCTGGCTCTGTGCCGACTCCAGCTGATCCGGCTCAGAGCCGAGGCTGATCCAGAGCAGAGGTGCTTGCTATCTGGGTAATAACTGCTCTAAACATGGAATGCAGCTAATTAAGACAAATCAACATCTTGTTAAAATTCTAAGATTGCAGTTGTGGTTGTAACAAAAACCAACACACAGTGGGGCGTCAGGAACGAGTTTGAGAACCACTGCTCTAATCTCAAACAGAGTTTGACGATCATAGGTGAGGAGAGACCATACCCGTGACAGATCAGGTAAATCACTAACAATACAGCAAATAGAGCAGAGCGACAGACGGCCAGCCAAGCACACTGGTGCCATCTTCATTCATGATCAGCAGTCAGCAAAATGTCGATTACAAGTGTCAGCTAAACGAGATCAATTCCATCATTATCAAAGTTCCAAAGTGCACTATCCTTGGGTCTGAAATCATGCTGTAAATAATATATGCAGAATTAAAGTCTTTCAGTTCAAAAGGCAGTCCTACGGCTTTTAAAAACGATTTTTATGAATCATTTCCAACAACATTGGGTCACTACAAAAATTGCAAGTAAAAGAAAACGCAGTAATTTGTAAATTGTTCCTGATCCATACTAAATTGAAAACAGTGCAAGAGCAAGAGATTAAAATCTTTCACAGCATAATTGTTTTTTTTTTTTTGGGAATAAAATGTTCTGGAAAACAGGTGGGCATAGCTGCACAAAGCGGTAATTCTCAGTTTATTTGCATTTCTTATATTTCGCTAACTTTTTTAGAAAGGAGGTTGTATGTTTGGGCTTCCAAATTTAGCTTGTACTATATGTCTTCTTGCTTTTACCATTCCGTTTAGTGTCATTCTCCAGAAAATATGTGATGAAATCCCCCGAAAGCACCAAAAGTTTTGATTAATGTTTGTTGCAAAATATATGCAATTCCTTAAATAAACAAGCATTCAGAGAATTCATAGTCTCGCCCATAGTTATCCGCCAACATGATGACCTTGACCTTGACCTTTGACCTATGACCTTCAAATTTATGTCATGCCGAAAGACTCTCACAAGGAACCCGCCTGTGTAATATGAAGGCAATCGGCCTCGCGGTTCCAGAGATATCAGTCCGGACAGACACACACACACACACACACACACACACACACACACACACAGACACACGAAGCGATTACAATAGTCTTGCGAAACCCCTTCGGGGGCTCGACTAAAAACTGCATCAGGAGAGGCGTCAATAGTGAGAAGGTAAGAAACTATCTTTTATGTTGCGGGATATTTGCCGAACTATTTTACAATATGTACAATAAAATCAAGCTAAATTTTCAGCAAACTGGACAACATAATTGAGGAATGACCTTCGACCCCACCGCGTCCATTAGAACTTCAGTGTAACTTTCAGAATTATTTGGATGTTCTTTCAATGAACCTACTTAGTTGCAATAAATTAAAAAGAGGCGAGTTTAATTAAAGTGTCATATCTCTCAAAAAAGGTTTTATTTGTCCATTTTTCATCTCTTACCAGTGATGTCTAAAAAACGTTCACAGGCAATGTATTTATATTTTTTATTTAACAAAAAAAAATTCTGGCTGTGTATGTGTGTAATCCTCAACTAATGTCAAAAGACTCGCTCGATTGAATAAAAAAAGACCAAAAGATCATTAGCATATATTTTTGAAGACAATACTTCAACAATACTCTCTTTATTAGGAAACACAATGAAAAACATTTTGCACATCCATTGTATTCTTCTGCCGACACTTAACATGCTCTGGAGAGTAACGTCATCGAAATCACTTTCAGTCTCAAGAACGCAAGTTTGTAACCTGGCTGGTACAAACACAGCTAACAAAGCCTGTCGAAAGCGTATTAGTCTCGACTTAAATTCTAGCTTTTTTTTTTGTTTCAGATATTAACCCCCTGACTGTACTCCATTGACAAATCAAGTCATGAGCAAACATTTCCCCCTCATTATATTATTCAGCAAAAAAGTAAGATAAATTAGGTTAATAAGCGTGAATTTAAGACAACAAATAGTATTTTAAGAGAAGGAATTATGGTATGAGCATTGGCAGTATGGCTGCTGGCTGCATTTGGTCTCAGGGGAGGGCGCTATGCTGAGCTCTCAATCTGATTGGTTTGGGGGGAAAGGTCTTTATATAAGCTGCAGGCTCTGATTGGCTGAGTCAGGGGAAGGAGCTCAGTACTGACTGATCATTTTGTTCATTCCAGGGAAGGGACTCCATGCTAGCTGCTCATACTGATTGATTTCGGGGAAGGTTGTTAATGATGGCTGCAGGTTCTGATTGGATGATTTCAGAAAAGGTGCTCCGTATTCACTCGGTTACCATGGGGTTGAACAGAGTGTCCATGTTGAAGAGCTGGCTGATGAGGCCCGTGTCCCTCCTGGGCTGCCGTAGACACTGCGGGGAGATATTGCTGGGATCAGGGTGAATGGGGGGGTCCAACTCTTCTGGTTTCTCCTCGGGGAGGGAGGGCATGACCACTGGCCTCTCCAGCTCAGGCTGATCAGGAAACGAAGGCATGACTACGGGCGTCTCCGGGAGGGGCTGGAGTACTTGCGCCCTAGCAGGGGCCTTCTTCTTCTCCTGCTGCTCCTCATCATGGTCGTGATGGTGGTGGTGATGCTCGTGCCCATGCAGGTGGGTGTGGTTGTGCACGTGGTCGTGGTCGTGCACGTGCGCATGCGTGTGGTTCCCGTGGTGATGGTGGTGGTGGTGGTGGTGGTGGTCTTTGTAGAAGTGTATGTGGTCATGGGCTCCGTCGTCGGCGTGGCCAGGCTGATGGACGTGTTTGTGGGTGGGGTCGTGGGTGTGATTGTGGGCGTGGTCATCTGCGTGCTCATGGGAGTGCTCTTGGGCATGATCGTGGGCGTGGTCACCCTCGCGGGTGCTGTCGTGGTGGTGGACATGGTCGTGCTTGTGCGTGTCGTAATGGACCTCTCCGTGCCCATGAGTGTGGTCGTGCTCGTGAGAGTCACCGTGCGTGTGTTCGTGGTCTTCTGTACCCTCATGGGTGTGGTTGTGGGCGTGGCCGTGTTCCCCACCGAGCAAGTGCCTCTGCTTCTCTTTCTCCGCCCCCTTAAAGAAAAACACGCACAATTCCTTTTTTAGCCAAGCACGAAAATTCCACCTCAGAATTTTGTTCGAACCACGAGGATTCGCCAGCCCTTTGTCTGGACACCACATTGGAAATACAACCTTCTGTGCAGTGAAGAAGTATTTGCCCCTTCCCTATTTCTTCTATTTTCACTTATTTACAGTAAATCTTTTAGATCATCCAACAAATTTTTGTAATTATTAGAGAAAAACAATGTGAGTAAACATAAAATGAAGCTTTTAAATATTCTTGTCATTTCTTGTAGGTAAAGACTTATTCAACCCCTATATCACCAATGTGAAAAATCATGCCGCTCTAAACTTAAACCTAGTTGCACCATGCACTACAATCAAATGTTTGCGATGACTGGCCATGAGTCTTTTTCATTGCTGTGGAGGAACTTTGGCCAACTCTTGTTGATACAATTATTTTAATTCAGCCACATTGGAGGGTTTTGAAGCATTAACTGTCTGTTTAAGGTCATGCCAAAGCATCTTGAATTGGATTCAAGTCGGTATTTTGATTGGGGCTCCCCAAAACTTGTTGTTTCCTTTGAGCCATTCAGAGGTTAACATCGTTCGGAGGAATAATTCGTTGGATCGACTTGCTTTGGATCATCGTCCTGCTACATTGCTTAACAAATTTGTTAGACCACCAACCAATGTATGCCACAGGTGCCCTAAATTAACAGTGTTGGTGATTATCAAAATATTTTTTATGTTTCCGTAATGGTTAATCCACCAGTATGCGCAAGCTCTTTAACTGAAATTATATTTTTAATGCTAAAATATAATTATTGTTGTTATCCATTAATTTTTTTATTTACCATTTTACAAAAAAGCAGAAAAAAAATTATGAAGCACATTATTATTATTTTTTGATTAAGATGCCAAATAACAGTAATTTATTACGGTCTTGGACATAAAAAAGAATGCAGGCTGTTATCAAAGGCCAAAGGAGGCCATACAAAATATGGTTTTTTATGTGTGAATAAGGACTATTTAGTGGTTTCAGTTTGTTATTTGCCAAAGAAATAACAAAATAGTTTTTAGTTTTAAACAAGTTTTTGACTAATCTCTTGAATATTCGTGTTTTCTCATTTTTTAATGACAGGTGGTCAAATTAATTTGTTGAGCACTGTACATAGACCAACTGCGATTAAGCTTCAATTCAGAAACTGATGGCTGACTATTCTCCCTCAGGATTTCCTGGTACAGAACAAAATTAATCAATTATGGCAGGTTGCCCAGGTTCTGAAGAAGCAAAGCAACCCCTGACTATCACGCTACCATCGCCACAGGTTGTTGCCTGTTTTTAGGTCACATGCATTAGTCTATTTTCGGTTTCAGATAAACCAACAAAATCAACCTTTATTTACAATTGAAGAGATTGGCTATGTAATTCAATTGGTGAATCCATCTGTGTGTAATGTTTTAGTTGGTACTGCAAAGTATCATTTACATTCCATTGCACAGAACCAAGCTTAGACATTCAACAGTATATTGTTGTTTTTTTCATTTACCTCAGGTTCGAAGATGTCACAGTCTACTTTGACAGATTCTTCTTCTCCTGGAGGAGTATGGAAGTAGGAGGCTGAACAATGACCTTTGTGCTGCAGAAATAGAAGCAAAGCGGGTTTTAAAAGTAGATTCTCTCTGTGATCACACAGGACAGAAATGCTGCCTGTTGGTAAACCACAATTCCTTGTTTTCTGTGGTTATTGACTGGGTTTGGCAGCCAAACGTTTCTCCTGTAGATCAGGCCTGCTGTAGGTTTTTATTCAAACCCTAACAAAGCACACTTCACCCAACAGCCAGAGCAAGCCTGTCCAACCTTGTTCCTGAACATCTAGCGTCCATTAGATCCTAACCCTTGCGAGGCCACCCTCATTCAATAGCCACAGATCGTATTGAGCAGCTATTTAGCAAAATAAAGTGAGCTAAACTGGGGCTGTCCAGGAACATTAGCAGTGTGATGGGAAAATACTCACCTCACTGGTGAGAGAATTTTCACAAAGTGCACAACCATGCAGCTAATGTTGGACCAGCACTTGTTAACACTGTTTGTTTGACTACTGCAGCAGGTACTGCGCAGTTACTTAGCTGACTTTTTTTTCAGGCTATTTACAGTTGATTGGACAAAACGGAGCAAGGTGGGGTCAAGAGCTTTGCTGAAGGCCCCAACAGTGACACTAATCTTATTGTGTTGCTCTGGGGCCAAAAACACCAACTTTCTGACTCTTTCGCAGTGAAGTTTCTGGCCTGTAGTTTGCCCTTCATTGGCTGTCTCACTAAATAATTGCTATCACACGTGCAGTTTTATTTCATTAAGATATACAGGCAAAAGACGAATTAAAGGAATCATTGCGTGCACAGACATAACAAATGCAGATGCTTCTGTTAGTTTTCCTGTCATGGCTTGGGTCTGCTCATCCCTTTAAAGGCAGGAGGTTTAACGTAATTCAATTGAGAGCCATTCATTGTGATCCCCTTTATGATGAAGCATTGCTACCATGATGAGAGTGGTCTCTTCCAGGATGACAATGGCCCAAACCCCACAGGGCATTAGGGGTCACTGAATGGTTTTATGAGTATGAAAATGAGCCAAAGCAAATGCCACTGCATTTCGTCACCATTAGATGTCAAACCAACTGAAATCATATGGCAGATTCTGGAACAACGTGTTAGACAGCAAACTGTCTCCATCATTAAAACACCAAATGAGGAAATCTCTTGGAAGAAAGATACTGCATCGTCCCAGTGAAGTTTCACTCTCGCAGACTATGCCAAGGTGTGTTTAAGCTGTTCTGCCAGGCCCAACATCTTATTAGAACTGTTTATGTTGATTTTTCCAGGAATAAGTCACCCCACTGTATAGCTTTCAAAAATCTTATGTAAATGTGTCTTTTCAGAGCCATTTAAGGTGCAGATTTTCTCATGTGAATCTTTCATGGATGTTTAATTATATGTCAGCATTTAATTAATCCTTCACGTCAAGTTCGAAAAACAAGAAGAAAACTAGAGGCACTCCTAGAGTGCAAACCTCCGCCAAGGCAGCACAGTCCAAATCTTGGTGAGTAGGAGCAAAGTTCAGTTATCGCGTGTCATAGGATTTCAAGATGGCTGCCATGGCGGCCATATTGTTTGAATTATCACAGTGAAAATCAACAGGGTCCATCCCTGATGTTATGGGGACCCACCCATGAAATTTCAGAGATATCCGTTCATTACTTTTTGAGTTATCTTGTTTACAAACTAACAGACAAACAGACAAACGGCACTGATCACTGATCACACCTCCTGCTAACTTCGTTTGGCGGAGGCAATTATATTTGTTTGTTTCCTTTTCCCTTCAGAGCCCCTGCTTTCACAGTTTTACCAGCCTTATTTAACCTGTTTGAAGAATTGTCGTGCCCACCATCACTTACCGCGAACTCGCAGTCCATCATATCGCACTTGCCGGCTTGGGCGACATCCGTGGTGTTCGTGCAGACGGTTTCCTGGATGATGAAATCTGCGAAAGTGTACTCTGCGATCCCGCTCTGCAGGAGAGAGCAGAGAGTCCATCACTCATGAGGAAATACTGGCTTGAGTTTTATTGCGTATATTCCACCTTCATTTACCCTGTGGCAGCCTCTCGAGAACGTTTTTCTATTTTTCAAGGACGTGCAGGAAGAAATATCCCAGAGAGCAAGAAGAGAGCCGACAGACGACCCAGGTGAAGAACCTGGAGTAGTTTTTAGAGCTAATAGGCTCACTCACAGGCCCAGAGGCCAAACTCCAGCTCGACTCCAGCCAATAGCAATCTACAACCGGAACGCCCTACAGCCTACAAATTAATACAATTAGATATAACAGATTCGGGCAGCATTTTCACTTTCACTGGCCGCTATATTAGCAGAAATAACCTTTTTTTTTCAACCAAATATCAACATTGGCAACATTCTTTGAAATACTCACTTTTTATGAGAAAGTAATTTTTTTTATACTGTGCTATTATAATATAAGATAATTATAATATCATTCTATGTTCCAAAAATGGCCTTTCACACATTCTGCAAACTTTTATAAAAACCATAGTTCCAAATGGTTGACGCATAATATGCTATAATAATATTGAAACAAGTTACGACCAGTGTTCCTCTCCAGTAGGTATGGCCGTTACGTTTTTAGACCAGTGCTGTCAAACTCAGCTTTTTGGTGCGCTTTCAATCAGTAGTCAACAAATGGCTTGTGAGCAACGTGTGTGAACTCTATAGCCAATTTGTGAATTGACCGCATCACCTGAGGGGAAACGCGACAAAAACCAGCACAAACTGCAATTATCCAGGGGCATGTTCACGATCGAGGAGTCAAGCAAGAGCCTGCGAGTTCTTGACTCTTTTGAACTACGTTTGGTTTTGTGAAGACAAGCGATAACATCTCCAAACAGTCTCATCTTGCTTGTCAAGATAGCATCCAGTATTTTCACAGCTTGTTCAATGAATTTGATGCAAACCTTAGTCGGCTGCCATATTAGAAAACGTTTAAGAACTCGTGAGACCTTCAAAACTCTGGACTCGCCTCTTGCGAGACTTTAGCATTAGACCCTTCGGTCTTGAACACGCCCCAGGTCTGAAATTTAATGGGCCCGCTTCAGATAAACTCACCAATAAAACCGATAAACTCATGCTAATCTTACCTGTGAGGACGCTCTTGTGATGTTCAAAAGCCGGAAATAGTTTGCGTTTCCGCTTTCCTTGTTATACTTCTCCAGAGCCATCTCCACGGTCTTCCGAACGTCTTTGTCATCGAGGGAAGATGCGGAGGGGCAGTCGGGGCAGATGGCGATGATTTTGGATGCGGGCACTATTGCACAGGTACGTGCGGATGTCAGTAAACTTATCAACAAAAGCCAAACACCAGCCCAACATAGACAAATAACTTTCATAGCCCACAGGGAATAACCTTACAATAAGAGTACAATAATGAACATTAATTCATTAACTATCAGTCAATTAGCAGGTAACTTATGCGTTAGGTAGCTGAATAAGCATTATGCAGCCATAATTGACCATTTATTAATTTTCTGTCTTTCCTTTATTGTGAAGTTGAAAACATTCCTTCAATCTCCCTTTTGTTGCGCTTCAAACTGTTTTACCACAATGTATAAATTAGTACCTTAGTTGATGTGAACATCATTTGTAAATGATTACCAGATGCATGAGTTAAATGTCAATTAGCTGTTAGTAAATGCTTATTACTACATTAACTAGTGTTAATTATAGTACCCTTATTGTAAAGTGTTACCACCCACAGTGTCAGTTATCATTGTACAAATTCCTGGTGAACCATAGCAACCAAAATACAAAATGTTGTTCAGTTGTTTTCAAAACTTCTAAGCGAGTAATGTATGACGTTTAAAGCAAAATTTGTCATTATGGCCACGGCTAATTAAATCTAATGACCTGTAATAAATGCACCACTCCTCACAGTCACGATTAATATCTGGGTTTTTAAATAAACAAGTAAAAATGTAGTACACTTAAGAATAGGCTGCTTCAAGCTAACTGATGACTAATTTACCTTCCTTGAAGGATAATTTATATTTTTAAAGAAATTTTTGCTGACAATGTTCATTTCATAACTGACAACATGTTGTGAATCTCAAAATTGATCCACAGAATCTGCCGGTGTGGTATTTTTGCATAAATCTAAACATATTTTTGCACAAATCTTTTTCACTTGGGATGTCAGAATCATTGACAATTATTATCCTGTGAGTCTCACAGGGTATATGATCATATACCCCGTGAGAGGAAGCTGGCAGGTATGCATTAAAACCGTGGAACTGCACAGGTTGTTCGGCTGCGGTCGTTTCACCATTTGAAATTCATCCACTAGCCAACTTGTAACCCTAGCAACATTAGACCTGGGGCCGGTTGCATAAAATTAGACCCAGTCTTAGACTTAAATGTAATTTTAAGTCAGACTTACTATGGACACATAAATAAGCCTGTTGCATAAAACCTGTCTATGAGTGAATTATTTAAGAGTGACTTAGATAGCCTGTCACGCTATTTACCATGGGTAAAATAAGACACTTCACAGAGCAGAAAAAAATAGCGGACACAACAGTGACACTCGGCGTGTATGCGTGTATTCGCGTCTTTATTCGCATTTACTTCGAATGTAATCTGTCGTGCGGAAAATTCGTTTCGCGTCCGGTGTGAAAGCAGCTTAAAATGGAAATGTGAAAGAGAAAAAAAAAAAAACCGGAGGAGAACCCCTTACAAAAACAAATAAATAACAGAGCTGATAATCCTGTTTCCAATGTAAAACATTTTTTTCCTTTTTTTGAGAAAATAAATATTGCCGTATCTTTGTGTCCTCTAACAGGTGTTCTAACAATGTGCTGCCATGGCAACAAAGCTCTCATCTCAGTCTTAGCCAGGGGGAGAGGTGGCTAATTTTTTGCCTCAAATTAAGTCAGTCTTAAGCTTTATGCAACAGACAGTCTTAATTAGACTAGTCTAACTCGACAATTTAAGACCAGTCTACAGTAAAAACCAGTCTTAAACTAAGTTTATGCAACCGGCCCCTGGTATTCGGCTAGGTACAATGGAAACCTAGCTGCTAATTCTTCTCCAGTAAATTTAGCGGCGTCATATAAGTTGCGTCCTGCGGGGCGGTTAACTATAGGTACTCGAACGATAATGACCGGAAATATTATAGCAGCGAAGTAATCAGGCTTTATTCATTAAACGATTGTAATTGTGTACGGTTACAAAGGAAGCTAACGTGTCCACTTCAAGTGTCAGCAACTGCAGACAGTTCGCTGGCTACGTGCTGTGCCAGCAGACTGATTTCAGCTCACTGACTGCGGACTTGTTTACCGCGTTTCGTCTGCTTTTGACAGCTGTCAAAATGGCATCGAAACGTAACAAAATAAACGAATGGAATGACGGTAAGATAAAAACGTTCTACAGCTCTTTCAAGGGGGTATATGGCGTGATGTACCCTGACTCTGAATCTACCATGTATCCTGCCTCTGAATCTATGTTCCCCGCGGCTTCGCCTTGGGGAACATAGATTCAGAGGCAGGGTACGTCACGCCATATACCCCTTGAAAGAGCTGTACAACTTATAATATCAGCTGGCTGAGGTCAAGGCTAAAAGAAAAACATAGCAAGACTTCACTTTCTGACCTGGAATGTTCCACAACTGAAGTTAGGATCTCTGAACGCGTGTCCCTAATTCCATACCTGATCTTGCTAAGCAGCTGTACCGCAATAGCTTTGAGATTCTCTTCACTTTGTTCATGTAGATTGTGGCCTTGCACTGTCCGTACACCTGAACAGAAGGAAGGGTCACATTAATAAATGGGTGTGACAATGAAAACATGATGACATCTGATAACCTGTCGATCGGAAGGACTGACTTTACGGTATTACAGGCAGGTATGTGTTCATGAATTGCCATTAGAATAGTTATTAACCTTTTGTTGCATGTTGTCCAATATTTTGGACACATTTTAAATGGGGTTTCTGTCCTCTAGGCGGCTCATAGATACATTTAAAATGCGTGATATACATTTTATTGGACATTTCCAGGTCCATATTTCCCCAATATGCTTCCCTGATCAGTCACATGATTTACCGCAAACAATCACAATGGCAGCGTGCATGAGTAAGAGGCATGTTGACGAACGGCATGCAGAAATATTTTTATATTGTTAAAGCTTTGTACATAACATTACATATTACATAAACACATAAGCTTTGTAATGCATGTTTATTTGATGGAATAAACCTGATTTTATGGTCTGTCAAAAATATTGGACATTATGCAAGCCAGGCAAGTAGCTCATATAAGCCATGTTTATAATACTGGACATCATGCATATCAATGACCAGGTTTCTTCGATTTCGCATGACTTCTCTCACCTCACGGACATAAGGTCTAAAATACTGGATGGCAGTATGTATCTGATGTCCCGAATAATGGACAAACTGACCACCCATTAATACTCTACCCAAAAACAAAATTGCACCAAATCCCATGGTCCAGAAATAACACTTGATATCCAGTTTTAACATATTGGAGGCATCGGTTCATACTCTGTGCAACAAAGGGTTAATGGTATGATGCCGTCAATGATCTGTTCTTCAAATAACATTCTCAGAGGGCTAAATCAGCTGATTTTCTGAGCTCCCTTTACCTGGGAGCATGGCATGCCAGCATCATTCAAACTGCCCCAGCTGTATGGCTGAAGCTAAGCAGGTGTGGGCTTGGTCAGTACTTGGATGGGAGACCAGCTGGGAAAACTCAATTTGTTGCTGGAAGAGGAGTTGATAGCCAGTAGGTTGTGACCTTCCCTCTGGTGGAATAATCCTCAATGCCCTAGGGCAGAGATGGGGACACTGTACTGAAGGAGACGCCTTCTTTCAGATGAGATGTTAAACTGAGGTCCTGACTCGCTGTGGTCATTAACGATCAAATGACACTCATTGACAAGAGTAGGGGGTTACCTGGTGTAAATTCCCAACCTGGCACCCAGTCATCCCTTGATCTTATTGGCTGTGCAACTTGTCCTTTCCGTCTCCACCTCAACCCCCAGGGCTCCCTTGAAAAAGAGATTTCAATCTCAACGGGACTTCCCTTCTTAAATAAAAAAAAGGATGAAGTGAAGTATCTAAGTGTCTGTCCTGGACTTAAGTGACCCCTCTATCAAAACTTGATATTGAATACTTTGTCGATGGTTTGGCGTCAAATGTCGATAAAGTGAATCCATGTGTTGGATATGCCTGTACTCATGATAGCTGTGTTGATAGTGGCCCTCTACTCACCCTGTAGAAGCACAGAGCTGATAGCTCTCACCAAAATGTTGACCAAATCAGTTTGGCTGACGCGTTTGCAGACAGAAACAAGTGCAGCAGCCAAAAACACTCTTGTGGGGCGATTACACCAATCTTCTTTCCTCAATATTCATGTGACGTGCCGTGAGCAGAGCATGATGCTGCTCCCCCATAAGAAGAATGTCAATGGGCATCACATGGGACACAATACACTGATGGCGGGTGGGTAGGACCTAATGGAAAGCCTGTATTACCAAAATCCCTCTTCAATATTGCTGTAGGTTTGGTGCATGGGCGGTGCCATGCACCAAGAGGGGGGACTATGGGGTTAATGGATGAAAGTAATACCACTTCTTTTCTAAAATTTTTTTTATATACACTTAACACCATGTGAAGTGAAGTATGCGTTAGTATTGATATGACCTTTTCCTAAATGAGGTAGAAGCTATAGATGCCATCACAATGGCGAAAGTTTTGAGTAGGGAAATTATTCCTAGGTCGGGGATTCCAAAAGCATTATATAGTGATAATGGGCCAGAATTTAGAAATGAAGTACTGGTGCGTTTGGGAAGTGAAATTGGGAATAGAATTGAAAAATCATTGTGCATATCATCCACAGTCAGCAGGATTAGTGGAGATAACTAATTGAACCCGGAAAGCAAAACTGCGCAAAGCCATGGCAGAAACTAAATGGAATGTCTGCCATTAGTATTAACTAGCATGAGGATAACCCCACAGCAGGGGTTGGGGTTGTCACCTTATGATGTAGTACATGGGAAACCTTTTGAGTTACCACATTTATTATTATTATTATTATTATTACTATTATTATTATTTAGTAAGTAGAAGAAGCGACTCTGGCTGAGTTTATGAATAGAATGTTGACTAACAAAAGTGAGATGCGAAATATGCTTCCTCCTAGATCAGTAGCGGAATTGCCGCCTGGTGAGATAAAGCTTGGGGATTGGATCCTGGTGCGGAGTGCGAGAGGTAGCGGAAGTGGAGTGACCCTGCCTGGAAGGGTCCATATCAAGTGCTCCTAACCACACCGGCAGCAGTAAAAATCCAGGAGAGGGAGGCGTGGATACATCAGTCACATTGTAAGGTGGTATCTCCTCCTCCAGCGGGTGTATAGGTACATCTGGGTGAGTCAGGATAGACTTGGAGGGAGTCCGGCTACAAAGGGGGCGTGACATATAGAGCCAGTCCGTCTCAAACCCGGTGAAGAGTTTCTTTACGCTCCAAGTCAGCAGAGACTCCAGACTTATTCATATTAAAAAAAAGGGGGGGGGGTTCAATAAAATGGCTTGCCTCTCCCTGTGTCTGCTTATTTTAAACATGTGTGCTGTGAATACAGGCTGGAGATTGACCTCCCCCAGAGCAAGGGGTATCTCCCATCCAAGTATTAACCAAGTCCACACCTGCTTAGCATCAGACATGCAGCTAGAGTAGATTCAACAGTGGTATGTCTGCTGGCTGGTGCCAAAGGCGTATAAATTAACAGTATTATGCAATAAATAGGGACACTGATGTGCATATTTTGTGGCAACTTTTTCGATGGCATCATACCGGCATGTCCGCCTCTTCTCTCACTCCACAGTTCTTCCAGACTCTCTTACTCAGAACGTGGCATTTCGTCTCCACGAAGTCCAAGGTCAGGTAGAATACCACCCCCGTTGGGCCCTGAAAAAGTTCCCAAAATTACACCGATAAAACATTACATTTTCTGTCCCTTTTTCTCGGGTGTCCTCAGAGAAAGTTTGCACCCATAACATAGATGAAATATGGCTTAAACAATCAGATTCCTTCAAAAGCGTAAAAATTCCTGGGTGACTCTGAATTTTTTGAACAGCGAGTGAACAGGTCAGTATTAAGTGCATAAAGTGCATTTGCCGGTTGAAAAGTTGGAGGTTTAAATGGTCAGATAGCTTGACTTTGATTGTGTTGTCCCTCACATAGCAAAATGTCACCTCAACTGTCAAATTTTAGATTAGTTTCTCCGAGTCTTTGCTAAATTCTTCACAAAAATGTCTTTTTTGTGGTTAGAATCCATCCGTTATCTTTACCGCCTCTTCCTGACTAGGGTATCGAGGGAGCTCGAGCCCATTCCTGGACCCACCCTGGACAGCTCGCCAATCCATCACAGGGCGCTCACACAATCCACGCACCAGTCACACAAACACTCACACCTACGGTGCAATTTAGAGTCTCCAATTAACCTGACATGCACGTCTTTGGACTGTGGGAGGAAACCGGAGTACCTGGAGGAAACCCAAATGAACACTGCACAGAAAGGCCCCAGGCTGAATTCAAACCCATGACCACCGTGTGCCCCACTGGTTACAATGATCAATTTATTGTTTTGATTTGTCACTTTATCAGTAAATTGGTCCACGTGTTTTAAAAGTATTCAATAATACGGTATATGAGGTAATGTACATAGTACCCAGTATAAAGTATTCGGTATACTATATGCTGCATGAACCATAAAGTACACTGCGTAAATATAAAATATGCCGCATAATGTACAATGTATACCAGGGGTGTCAAACTGACCCGTAAACGGGCCAAGAGGCTGCAGGTCTTCAATCCTACCAAGCAGAAGCTCACCTGAAAGCACTGATTTAATCAACTGATCTCGGCCTGCACAACTGATTAGTTGTATCAGGTGCGCTTCTGCATTGTTGGAGTGAAGACCTGCAGCCTCTTGGCCCGTTTACAGGTAAGTTTGACACCCCTGATGAATACAATAGAAAGTATGAAGAATATAATAATGAATGTTGCGTAAAGTGTGCTCTATAAATTATGAGGCATGTTGTCAGAATTGTAAAGTATGCTGAAGAAACTATGCAGTGGAAAGTTCATAGTATGCAGTAGAAAATAAAAGTACATAACATTAAATATCAAGCATGCAGTATATGCATAGTATTCTGTAAAATGTTTAAAGTATACAGTATAAAGTGCATACTATAAAGTAAAGAGTGTAAACAAGTTGTGTTTAATGCTGCAAAGGTGTCAACTCATTTTTGTACCACAGGACTACTTGTGCCTCTGGCTTTGTCAGTTTTTTTGAATGTTTAATCTCACCATTGTCTGATTAAAGGACCTGCATTCCGTACTTTGGTAAGAACGCTCATTCAATCAGATTGAAGTGATTGGATTGTTGACATAGATATCGCAATCCTCAGATTCTACTGCTCTATAGCACTGAGTTTGCAGAAACGTTCTCTCTGATCTATTAGATCAATTGGGCTTAAACATCAACTCAGAGGTATTTTACAAAATCTATCACGACCTACTGTAATTGATTTAAATTGCGAGCAGTTGCCAGCAATAATTGTTGCATCTGCGATAGAATGTTCTGCTAAGATCAATCACATTGGTGTGACATCGTAATTTAAAATCTGTATTTCACGAACATTCTGTATTGTCTGCATATTTTCTAACGTTGCTGCATTACATTCATTTTGCTGAGAGTTTTATTTAGAAAAATTTAAAATGAGTCCTAACAGGACTAAAGGTTCTATCCAAGGTTCTTAAGAGGATTTAGGCCTCTATGAAACTTTACCTTATTTTTTTATTTTTTGATGTTCTCGTTCACAGTCTATTATTTTACCAGAATTAGCATAAATCAGCTATGGCCAGTTATTTTTGGCCAGATTCCCAAATTCAAGCACACCCAACATTTTCTGAGCATTTAGATTTTATCATGACTCGATCTGAAGGTTGGCTTACAAAATGGAGGAAGGAGCGATTGACTGATAGGATTAACAGCCTGAGCCAATCAAATGCTTCAACTCCAGCATAGCTAATCACAGTAAGCTCTAAAACATGCCCACCAAAGTTGTCAGCGAATCAATGTTTCAAAATTGTACAGCAACTCCCTTTGGACTGGGCTTCATCTTCAACAGATGAATGTTCAAAATGCAACAGAAACCTCTGCCTGACATGAAGCACCATTTTACATCACAGTTATTCAGGAAACGCTAGCAGTGTCTAGAGCAGCTCTTATTGGAAGCAAATATCTGAGTCTCACTCAATGAGCATGAAGTATGGTATCACCAGGAAGGCAGTTTCTGGCCCCTTTAACAAAATACACAGGTAACATAATGGCCCGTCATGACATTACACTACAAAAATAAAATGGCTGTTTTATCTAAAAAGAGTAAGTGTCTGGGCGACCTTAAAATTTTAAGTTCACTGAAATTAAGATGACTATTTGAGGTAATTCTGAGCTTATCATCTTACGTTCAGGAAATGTAAAATTTTAAGGCATCCTGGACTGTAACTTTAAAACAAAAGTTAAAACGACTTTTTTTTTTTTACAGTGTACGCCCACCAAAACTTGCAATCTCTTCGCACTCCCCTCTGGGCATTTAAAACAGAAACAACAATGACCCCTGGAATTACGCCCCAAGTTAAAAAATAAAGACCACAATGGAAAAATGATCAGTCACATTTTCACGTTGTGGAGAAATTATGAATTAAAAATTCAAAACGATCTTAGAGACAAAGCACTGAAAAAAATATTCTAAAAATATAAAAAATATAAAATGTTAAAATAATAACATTTTTATATATTATTATAGATATTATAATACTTTTGTAATAAGTAGTATAGAAAATATACAAAAATGCAATTTTTTTCCTTTGTGGTCTTCAAATACATTTTGTGTTGCCGTGATGATTCCTCGTCCGTAGCGACGTCACTCACGTGCTTCATGTGGTGGGCGTTGCTCAGTTGGTGCAGGCTGTAGACGTAGCCCTGCCGCCGGTCCTGGTTGATTTTGGTGAGGGCCTGTTCGGCGGCCCCTTGGGTGTAAGGGTCCAGGCAATTCCCCGGCTCCAGAGCAGAGGGGCTCAGGGGGACCCCGAAAACGCAGACGCAGCCCAACAGCAGCAGGAGGGATCCACAGCACCTCATTTTGGAGCTCCTCTCGTCGTCCTCCAGCACTGGGAGACTGGGAGAGGACGGCCCTCTCTTATAGCCCCACTATCTGCTCTGGCCCGGCAGCCTTGATCCCTGCTCCGTCCCACCACCCACCCAAACTTTCAGGGGGTCAATAAATCCCCCAGCCCCCCTCTCATTCTCTCTCTCTCTCTTTCCTTCTCAATCTCTATCTTTCTCTCTCCCTCCAGCTCTCCCACTCACAGTTACTCTTTGGTCTGTATAGATCCCCTCTCTCTCTCCCCCTTTCCTGCCCCTTTCTTCCCCTTTCCATCCATTTCCGTCATGAGGTCATGTGGCCATCACACGCAAGATGCTCAGCAGTAGATTGTTCCAGGTGTTTGACCTTCAGCCTTATCCCTTTCTCAAGACTCTCTGAATCTTTTGATGATAATATGTTCTGTGGATGGTAAGATATTCAAAATGTTTGCAGTTTTACAATGAGGAAATTATTCTGAAATCGTTCCACAATTTTGAGATCAGTGAATCTTTGTCCAACTTTACTTCTGAGAGACTCTGCCTCTCTAAAATGCTCTTTTTATACCCAGTCATGTTACTGACCTGTTGCCAATTAACCTACTTGGTTGTAAAATGCTCCCCCAGCTGTTTTTTATTAGTACCTTTTACTTTTCCAGCCTTTTGTTGCCCCTGTGTGTTTATGAGATGTGTTTAATATTTTGCAAATTATTGCATTCTGTTTTTATTCACATTTTACACAATGTCCCAACTTCATTGGAATTGGGGTTTGTACCTGATTAAATAAAGGTTAATGATGAAATGAATAATTACCATGAAGGGATTTATGTGACTACGTTCTCCAACTGAAGCCTCTTAACACGAAGGTGCTTCAGACAGCTGTCAGTAACGTGTCATTGTATCTCCTCGACGACGATAGTCGGGAGATACCATGATTTAGTTCCGGGGCTGCCGCAGAGATTTTATGTTCTAGCCTCTGGATGCCGCAATTATTACCGGAATGTTCTCAGATTTTACACAGGCAAAGATATATGAAAATGCTCAAGACCGATTTTCGTCAATTTTGGACATCCAATATGGCTGCCGGTGGCCATTTTGTTTGAAATTTGGGAATCGGGGAGATACACGACTAGGTCCCTGTGGCGACTGAATCATCTAGTTTGAGATGTGTTTGAGTATATAGCATAAGGCTAGTAGGCTTCCATGCTCTGGCAACTTCAGAAACTATAGTGGGTGATAGTATTCATTGAAAACTCTTAATAATAATTAATTTGGATTCTTTAATAGTTGCTCGGTCTTCTTTCAGTGTTCAAATTGATGACGGTTGCTTTAGCGCAAACAGGTTATAACATTGATGCTTTCAAAATTTCACTTCTAAAACATTTCAGGTGAGCCCTGGTGCCCTGTGTGAAAACTACTGTCTTTTCAAGAAGGGCTCCCCCATCAACTTGGAGAACAGCTTTGTCGCCTCTGTCTCCTGAACTTTGAACCTTAGATATCAGATTGTCCCCATTGTTGCTGAGGCAGGCTTCTTTCAATGATGTTGCACAATTTAACTTTCGGGGGGACAGACTTTGGTTGTGTGGCTAATATTTCACCTTTGCACATTTCACCTTATTTATTTTTGTGTTATTTATGCTGTGGTAATCAGTTGATATGCTCTGCCTCAAAGCTAATCCAATAACGGTAAGATAGTTTAGTTTGCTTTAAAAATTGACGGAATGGCAGCATTGATTTGGGGAAAGCACAATATCCTGAAGAGGGATTTTGAAGATCACTCAGCTGGTGAACTGTGGCCTTTGCATTGCTAACTTTGATGGCTGTATTATTTTTTCACTTAGATTCTGTTAATAATGCACTGATAGGCCGCAGTGTTTGCAACTGCTTGCAAGGTTAGGTAACTGGCTGAACTAAAAACTTAACCGGATGCGAATGTCATGAGTTTGTTATTTCCCTGCGCAAAAGGCTGGGCGTATTGCTTCTGATGGCATCTGTCTGTCTGTTTGTGTGTCTGTCAGCAGTCCGGTGCAAAATTACACTAAATATTCAGAAGAGGTGCCCAATGGTCCAAGGATATCCTGAATGAATTTTGGATCTAATTGAGTCAAGGTCAAACCCTTATGAAAAATTACTGTAATTTCAAGTTAGTTATTCTCAGTAAATGAATGGTATTTTCGCCACCATAGTGTAGTATTACTATTGCGATACTATAGTTATTCAAACTGCAATACAGCAATACAGTTGTGTGGACTGTAGTAATATTATGGTACTGTTGACTGTGGTAATACTAAAGCTATAATGTGACGGCTGTAGTACCACTTGTTATACCATGCAAAATATGACCCCAATTCCAAATTAGTTGGGACAAAGTGTAAATTGTGAATAAAATCAAAACACAATGACTTTAAAATCACACCAGCCAGTATTTTATTCACAATAGAACAGAGATAACATAGCAACTGTTGAAACTGAGAAATTTTACAATTTTAGCTCATTTCAAATTTGATGGTTGCTACAGGTCTCAGAAAAGTTGGGACAGGGGCCTGTTTACCATGGTGTAGCATCCCCTCTTCTATTTAACACAGAGAGGAGGAGTCTGGGAATTGAGGAGACAAGTTTCTTGAGTTTAGCCATTGGAATTTGATCCCACTCTTGTTAAATACAGGCTTCCAGCTGCTGGAGAGTTTTGGGTCTCCTTTGACGAACTTTCCGTTTAATTATGAGCCAAATGTTCTCAACCAGTGAAAGATCAGGACTGCACGCAGGCCAATTCAGGACACGGACTCTTCTACTACGAAGCCATGCTGTTGTAATAGCTGCAGTATGTGGTTTTGCATTGTCCTGCTGAAGTACACAAGGCCTTCCCTAGAGTAGATGTTGTCTGGAGGGGAGCATATGTTGCTCTAAAACCTTTATACACTGCTCGGCCAAAAAAAAAGTCACCGTTTGGAAGTTAATGAACAAATTCTAAAATTGGATCATTATTGCGGTTATTAATATGTTTCAGATGGCAATAATCATTTTAACCCTGACTGATGAAGTGCCTCGCTATTCATTTCTTACAAAATCATGTCGGAAAACACATTCCCTGATGGTGGAAACGATGTTACAGTATTTCAGAACGGGAAACTTATTGGCCTGTATTTAGCAAAGAAAACCATGAATGACAAAACCAAGCAGGAGGAATCATTTTCACAAACAAATTTTCCACCACAAAGTCCTGACCTTTAACATAATAAAAGTTATTGGGATGTACTCAAGACCACCGAGTGGTTCAACCATTATGTCGAGAAGACAAGATCTTGGACAAAAATCATGGCATTTCTGATCAAAAAGAAATGTTCTGGCATTGCATATAGTTTTCAAAACAATGACAAGACGAATATGCATTGTAATCAAAGCTACAGGGGTTCCAACTAAATATTCGAGTGTGCGACTTTTTTCTTGGCCAGGTAGTGTATGCCTTTCAGCATTCATGGTGCTTTTTTAAACATGCAAGTGTCCCACACTATATGCACTAACGCATCCCCATACCATCAGAGATGCTGGCTTTTGAACTGAATGCTGATAACAGGAGGGGTGGTCTTTCTCCTGGCCTCTGATGGAGGGAACACTGGCCTCTGATGTTGCAAACTGTCCTCAAGGGTAAAGCTCAACAAGCCTATTCGGCTTTGTCTGCAGATGATTCCTCTGATTTATGAGGTTGTCGAAAAGGTTATTTTGACAGCTTATGATTTGGTTCCAGAGGCTTATGTGGAATTTGCTAACGGGAAGGTTTGCTTTGAGCAAAGATCACCGTTACCTTTCAGAAGAAACCTTTCTGGTCATGTTACAACTAACTGTTGGTTCCTTAAAGGGAAGCAAGAAAGAGAAAAGGATACCAAACCTAATGCCTTTGTGAAGACAAGGTTAGAAACCCCTGAAGTAGATGACAGATCTGCTAATTTACCTTTTCCTTCTTGGGCTAAGAAGCCTGATACTGCTGACTTTGTGAGGGAGGAATTTCTTCCATTTGTGTCAGAGGGATTTGTGGGTCTGAATGAGCATTCTCCTCCTGCACCCATATATATTCTGAGGGATACCGGAGCTTCTCAGTCACTTTGGTTGATGGACTCCTTGGAGTTACGTGATGAGACCGCTTCTGGAGATTTCACACTTGTACAAGGTATTGAAGAGAGGACTGTACCTCTGTGTTGAAGAAAGGACATATATACCTCTGCGCTCTGTATTCTTGAAGTCAGATTTAGTTACATGTAACACCGGTAAATGTAACGTGCGCAGCACCAGCAAATAGAAAACTCGTGACCACTCCAGATTGGGCTAATAGCGCAGGAATTGGTCAAGTCAGCTGAGCCAATCAGCAGTAGTTTGCGTTCCGCGGGGGCTGCCCCGTTTCTGCAGGTAACAGAAGATAGCCGTACCTGGTTCACAGAGTATGTAGCCACAGCACCGTTCAAGACAGGCAAGAGTGACAAGGAATAAGTGACACGAAACTGGAGCCAACAGCAAAGCTTTACTACCGCAGCTGGCCGTGACTGAAGGAGGAAGCCGGACAAACTCATCTGTCACGTTATACCAGAAAAGAGAAGCCAGTGAGTGAATAACCATTCAAGGGAAGCGTTAGGGCTAATGCTAGCGGGATGCCGCTGATGCTGCAAGCCTAACAAACACGGCTACTGCTAATGAGCCCAGTACTAATTCGTAATACCTTCCGTCACTTTAAGAGTAACCTGCTTGCTTGGACGTTGCGCTGCTGGGACTAAACTTTGTGGGGTTGAACACTGGTGAGAACATTGATTTATGCATGATAACTGGTTCAAACTGAGTGAGAGTCTGAGATACATCATTAATGGATGCCTGTTCATTAACAAGGCAGGCTCTCAGGCTTTGAGACGGCGACGATAGCCGGGATACGATGGCGAGCTACCCCGAACCTACATGCAGCTAAGATACACACAAGCTGCTACATGACACATACCGCACATTTCAACAGGGCTCAATTTTCCCTCGGGACACTTCACGTGTACCTACAGTATAAACATTGGACATTACTGAACACGATCGATCGCATTAGCTGGGTGAAACGGATGCATCCAAATGTCTGGACTCTGAATCCCTTTCATTGTTTTTTGTGATTTGTTTTTTGAATTGTTTTTTTCATTGTTTTTTGTCATTTATTTTTCTCAGAGGCCTTTAATCCGTGGTGGTTGTTTATTTATTGAGTTTAATTATTTTGTTTACACTGTTTCATTCACTGTACATATTTTGCATTTGATATTCAATACACTTTGTTTGTTTTGCAATAGACTTGCGTATGACTCGTCAACTCTTCACAGTTCCAAGAGTCGAACCATTCATCTGCCACTAGTCCCTTAAAGTTCCCCTAATCTGGTGGTACTTTGCGGTTTCCATACAGGACAGGTAAAGGTGCGACTTATGTTAAGTCTACCTATCAAGGGTATTTCTCTGTTGCTAGTCAATGACCTGGCTGGGGGCAATGTAGTTCCCCCTGTTCATCTTACTGCACAGCCGAGCACTGAAGATGGCGATGAAGACCCATCCCTGTATCCTTCCTGTGCAGTGACCCATGCTATGGCCAAGAAGGCTCAAGAAGAAGATGATGTGGTGCCGTCCAGCACATTGACTCAGGTGGTTCGCCTCATGACTCTGTTCAGCCTACTATGGTTTCTCCTTTTGAGGAGTTATCAGACACTTTTATCAGTACTCTGCTCAGCCAGCCAGATGGGTCTGGTGATTCTGACGTGTCTGGAGACTTGTCTCTGTCCAGAAAGTGGTTGATTCAGGAGCAAACCAATGATCCTAAAATTTGTGAACTAAAGAAGAGAGCCCTTCCTGATGAAGAAATAGACGCAGTTCCAGTTGGGTATTATCTCAAGGATGGTGT
Organism: Gymnothorax reevesii; assembly: GCA_029721435.1. Classification (NCBI taxonomy): domain Eukaryota; kingdom Metazoa; phylum Chordata; class Actinopteri; order Anguilliformes; family Muraenidae; genus Gymnothorax; species Gymnothorax reevesii. Next base: position 149,544,720 of record CM056575.1, read on the forward strand.
GTTGATGCGGAAGTGGCGCCCTCCTGATATCCCTGCCAATGCAGATTGGGCAGTGGTCAAGCAAATTGTTGTTCCATAGGTCTACAAGAACGAGATCTTAACAATGGCTCATAGTTTACCTTTAGGAGGTCATCTTGGTGTTAAAAAGACTGTTGACAAGATCATGAAACACTTCTTCTGGCCTGGACTTCGGAAAGATGTTTCCCACTTTTGCAAAACCTGTCACACTTGTCAGGTAGTTGGAAAACACCAGTTAGACCCACCTGTAGCTCCATTGCAGCCTATCCTAGCATTTGGGGATCCCTTCTCTAGGGTCATTGTTGATTGTGTTGGTCCATTAACTAAGACCAGATATGAAAATCAGTGCTTGTTGACAATCATGTGTGCATCTACCAGATTCCCTGAAGCCATATCTCTATGCAACATCAAGGCCACTGCAATCTTGAAGGCTTTGATAAAGCTCTTCACGTTGTTTGGTCCTCCCAGGGAAATTCAGTCAGACCAAGGTAGCAATTTCACTTCCGGATTGTTTCAGCAGGTTGTGTATGAACTAGGTGCAAAGCAGATTCTTTCTAGTGCCTATCATCCAGAGAGTCAGGGTGCCTTAGAGCGGTTTCATTCCACTCTCAAGACAATGATGAGGACTTACTGTTATGACCATGAGAAAGACTGGGATGAAGGTGTTCATTTGCTGTTGTTTGCAGCTAGAGAAGCAGTGCAGGAGTCTACTGGATTCAGTCCGTTTGAGCTCGTGTTTGACCATGAAGTGAGAGGACCTTTGCTATTGTTGAGTGAACAATGGCAAGAGAAAGAGCCGCACATCAGTCTGTTAGACTATGTTAGCAAGTTCAAGGAAAGATTGCGTGCAGCTTGTGACCTAGCCAAAGAGAACTTGGAATCAAGTCAGGGAAAAATGAAAACTTGGTATGAACATAAGGCTAGAAGCCGTGAGTTTAACCAGGAGATAAGGTCCTTGTGTTGTTTCTCTTGCAGTCCAATCCATTGCAGGCTAGATTTCATGGTCCTTATGAAATTCTAAAAAGACTCAATGATCTTAATTACCTTGAGAAGACTTCAGATAGGAGAAAGCCAAAACAGTTGTGTCACATTAACATGCTGAAGCCTTATCATGATAGGAATGCTAGGGTTGCAGCTGTCACTTCAGATCCTCCTATGGCCGAGACTTGTGAAGATGAGGGGGAGTTTCAAGATGATGAACCTAGAATTAAAGCTGAAGTTCTTTCATGTAAATTGTCAAATTCTGAAGTGTTCTGGTAAAACTTTACTTGAAGGTATCGTCATAAGAGTGACATGACACAGTCATGAACGTGTCATAAACATTATATCAATGTCATAAACGTTGTCATTAAGTGTCATTCGGTTTTTGAGATGACAAGTTGAAATTGTTTGGGTTGTCTTGATTATGACAACTTCGTCGTAAGAGTGACATGACACTGTCATAACTTTAACATGACATATGTAACAGTAATGACAGTGTCATGCCACTCTTATGACGATACCTTCAATTAAAGTGTAACCCAAAATCTTGATGTAAAACTCCAGCACTTAGAACCCTCACAGAAAGATCAGTTTGAGAGGTTGATCCAGAAATATAAGGATCTATTTCCTGATGTTCCAAAGAGAGTTTCTATAACATCTCGTGATGTAGATGTTGGTGATGCCAAACCAATAAAACAGCATCCGTACCGGATAAATCCTGAAAAGAGAAAGATTGCTGAGAAAGAGGGTGAGTACATGTTAGAACATGATATTATCAGACCCTCTAACTCAGATTGGAGTTCACCCTGTGTGCTAGTTCCAAAACCTGATGGAAGTACTAGATTCTGTACAGATTATCGCAAAGTCAATGCTGTAACTTGAACTGTCTTTCCAATACCTAGAATTGATGATTGTATCGATAGAGTAGGGCAAGCAAAGTTTCTGACTAAGATTAATTTATTGAAGGGTTATTGGTGTGTGCCTTTAACTGAGAGGGCCAATCTCTTTTTTTGCTGCACCATCTGGGTTATACCAGTATGAAGTCTTACCTTTTGGCATGAAAAATGCCCCAGCCACGTTCCAAAGGATAGTACAGTCTACAATCGCCGGATTGCCACACACAGGTTCGTATATCGACGACCTGATCACATGGAGTGACTCCTGGGAAGAACATCTGAAACATGTAGAGACATTGTTCCAGCGCTTGACCCAGGCTAACCTTACTGTTAACCTGAACAAGAGTGACTTTGGTTGCGCTACTGTCACGTATCATGGGTACGTCATAGGCCAGGGTAAGGTGGCACCCATAAATGGTAAAGTCCAAGCCATAATGGACTTTCCAGTTCCTGACAACAAAAAAGCTTTACGCCGCTTCCTTGGAATGATCGAGTACTACCGCAAGTTCTGCAAGAACTTTGCTGAGATTGCTCTCAGTCTAACTAACCAACTGAAGGAAGGCGTAAAGTTCACTTGGGATGATGCATGCCAAAGAGCCTTTGATCGCCTCAAGTCTCTGTTGTGTCACTTCCCCGTGCTCAAATCTCCTGACTTCAACAAACCATTCTCCATCGCGGTCGATGCTCAATAGTAATTATCCTTACAACACTTTGAGGTTTATGTTTGTTCAGGGCAAAAGCCAATGATTGTATAGACTGACCACAATCCGTTAATGTTTTTGAGTAAGATGAAAAACAAGAATCGGAGATTGTTGAATTGGAGTTTGATTTTACAGGAGTTTGGCTTGGAAATTAAGCATGAAAAGGGCACTGACAATGTAATTGCTGATTGCTTATCCTGTGTTTGAGTATGTGTATATATCACATGTTTATTAGCATCTTGTATTATATATATATATATATATATATATAATATAATCTTGTATTATATATATATATATATATATATATATATATATATATATAATATAGACATAAGTGTCTACTTAACCATTTTTGTATTGAAAAGAAAAATTGAGTCAAAATTTTACCCTTTTGGAATGGAAGTATTGACTTTTTTTTGTTAAGCCAGTCTGGAGCTAAATTTTGGGCATGTCCTGAGCATGCCTGAGAGGGGAAGTCCCAGAGAATTGAAAAAAAGTCTAAAAGGTTGGAGGGGGCTGCAAAAGAGTATATAAGGAGAAAAATTGAGAAAGTAGATTAGTAGAAGAAATTGCAAGGAGAAATTGTGGAAGGATACATTTGACCAGACCTGTCACTCTTTTCAAGACCTGTGAAGCTTTCTGTGGATTTTTGCCTGTGTTGGAGCAGTTTCCTGTCCCAGAACATCACAAAGCAGCCCCATCTGTAAATATCTTTTTTTTTGTTTGTTAATATTTTAATTTTGGTCAGGACTTTGTTGTTTAATTCAACCTGCTTATGTTCTAAAGTTTTTGTCTGTCATCCTTTGCTGTCCGATAGGGGAGCACACTGACATTTGCACAGTCCTCATGTGCCCACCCTTTGCACGAGAAGCATTGGACCCACTCCTCTCCACCTTTGGATGATGCGTGAGGACCGCAGCACCAAAGAGGAGCTGCAAACATTCCCACTGACAAAGGAATGGAATGAAATGCAGAGGCCCCAGGGCTGCACCTGCCAACCCCAAATACTCCGCCAACAGCCCCACTTTAACGGGCCCCATCTGTAGCCTATTAAGGTGGAGGTGAAAGAATGAGAAAAGGAAGGGGCTGCAAGAAGCAAACCCTTACAAACCCATACTTGTGTCCTTCAAAGGCCCTAATAGGTCCTCTTTCATAAACATAAATAAATGCAAATATTAGAATTATTAAGACAATATAGGTGTCTGAAAAACAATAAATCGGCTCATATATTTGACTTTGGAATATTTTAATATAGGCCTAACACAGGACCTACAAGTGGTGCAACCTCAGCACCCTGACAAACTAACCCCATGCTGCTTAGCCAGTGTAGCCCCGTACTCCCATTTTGGAAATCAGGCTGCATCTCTCATCTCATGATCGCAGCAGGCCTTTAACTTTTGTGTTGTTAATAACTCTAGTTACATACATTTATGAAACAGTAAAAACCCTGTTGAAATCTTTGTCTTCAAAGAAGCTAGACGCATTTCATTCAGAAACTTAAAGTTTGGAATTTGGGCCAAAATTCAGTTATTTAGGCAGAAAACACGTACATGACACTACAAGTCCTTCTTCTTTCCAAGAGATGAGAAATTTATACATTTTCGTTTTCCCGTCAGTGCGTTTGCAATGAAAAAAACTGGGGTGACAAACCTAACCCCATGACCGAAGTAACCCCGGTCTCCCCTATTCCTCGTAAGTGAAACACAAAAGCCCTGAACAGCGGAGGACGAGCCTCTTCACAGCTGAAAACAATAACCAATCAACCACATGATCAGAGAGCAGGATCGCCCTCATGTGGTGAAGAAAAAGCACAGCAGGCAGCAACCCCCCAAAACCATGACATCTTTAAGTCAAAGGCTAAATGTGCTCCTGAACCAATATACCACAGTTTCATTCAGGCAATGCCTGTTGATTCCTTGTTGCAACCTAGTTTGTATAGTCGGCATGAAATGAGACTCAAATGCTCTATACGGCAAATAACAAGTTGTTTAGTCTCATGAGGAGATTTAAGATTGTATGTATCTAACTGTCATGTAGAAGATATCAACGTGTTTTGAGTTACTATGTTCTTGAGTGAAATGGAATGTTCTAGATCCAACTGTCAAATCACGAAATTGGTCAAATTATGCCAATGACGTGCTCTTTACATTTTTCAGCAAAAGTGAGCTCACAGTAAAAGGATAAGCTCGGAGGAAACAATGCCATACCTGCACACTCGCCCTCAAAGACAGAAATAGGCCACCCCTGAATGCGTTGAATCAGTTTGCAGTTACTTTTCTGAAGCTTTTATCCAAAGTGACATAAAATTGACCTAGCAAAGCAATGGAAGGTTAAGGGTTCTGCTCTCTGCTAAACAGCTGCACTGATTTTGCAGCCACCCTTTTGCATCCCAGTCAAAGAACCCAGTCAATAAACCATCTCATTGCCTCCCAGATGTCATATAACACTGGGCAAAAAAAAAATAACTGCACCTGTATAAGACCTTTTGGATGAAATTGGACACCACCTGAACCATAGCGAGGATCATCAGTATCTAAGCAGAGATACAATTTTGAAGGGCTGAAAATTCCAACACGATTCTCTCCATATCATCACATGAAATAGCAGGCACTCAGATTTAACCCCTTCAGACCCTGCGTCCATTGCAATGGACATGACATATTTCTGGCTCTAAGCCAGTAGAAATGATGTGATCAAATGATGTCAGCAGTGCTGGTTACTGATTGGATCCTGATTATCCAATTACATTTGAGTCATGACTTTGCGCATGCCCAGAGAGAGTGACAGACGTCGAACAAGACAGGCATGGCTCAGCGACTGGAGAGAGGGAGGAGTAAGTGCCCATTTTTAGTCAAAAATATGAATTTATGTTCAAGCTAGCCAAACAAATTTGCTCTCAGCATAACTATACGTGTTGCAAGTGATAGTATTTCAAGTAATCTTGAATACATCTCATATCATTAATTTATAGGAATTTTTCAAAGTCCGATGTCCACTGCAATGGACATCAGGAGTTAGGCAGCATTAGACAACATTCACTTACTGCTAGTGTCAACATGCAAAGAGACAAAACACCTGTCAGCTTTTCTTGGGTAAAGTATGATGTCGCAGTTTATTTATTCATCTTTACAAAATTTTAAATGTATATTTTTTGTACATAATGTTCGTGTAGAGTATAAAGTCGAAGACTTCCTTGAGCGTCTCGTAGATGGATCCGAACTTGACTCCTTGATTGAAAGGAGTAAAAATCAGTTGGACAAAAATTTTTTTGCCCAGCAGAAAAAATGCAGGTCTGAAGGGGTTAATGCAAGGAAAACAATGCACCGTCATAAATTTCAATAGCATGTGAAAAGGTCAAATTTTGTATGATTTTCCCAATAGCAAGTACGTGAGGTACATATGTCGTCAAATATTGTTTGGTTTTGCTAATAGCATGCAAGTACGTGAATTACAAGTTAAGACTCATTTATTCGTGAAATTTCCGGTTTCGCATTCAGTAACAGAAAAAAGGCTGAATCAGAAAGGACGTTAATCTGTGTTTTAATAAGGCATCAGCACCCGTGTGAATGTCAAGGGTGGCTGCCGGAGGGAGGAGGGCAGATGGAGTGGATCGTGGGAGCTATTTTGAGCTGGCCTGGGCAGTGCGGGAACTTGTGAGGGAGTGAAGAATCTTGGCCAAGGGAGGGAATAAGAGGCATTAAGCCAGGCAAAAATGGGAGGTCGGGCTGCACTGCTTCCGGACCACAGGGATGGGAATGGAAGGAATGTAAGAATGGCATGTAATAAGTACGTGGTTTCACCAAGATCTCCTCCTGAAAAAGAGGAGAGATGCGCAATTCATTCAACACGTAGTGGCACTGGACTGGTTTAACAGAAAACATAACCCCGGACTTATCTTTTGTGTGGAGAATTAAAGTCAGTCAAGGACAAGGCTTAAACTCTCTCAGCAAATTTTGCCTGAAGACTGTTAAGTGCTTTATTCTACTAATGAAACTTGTCGTTTCATAAAGTGGTATAAAGTGACGTTTTGACCCATTGTCAAATCTTGAAATGCATGAGTCAATGAATTGAAATGAATTGTACCACCTCACTGGCAAAGATTTTCTCTTGTTAAGCTAAAAAAAAGAAATAAAATTGAAAAATCTAAGATTATCATCAATCATAAAATGAGATTTGATTTCTTTTTTTCAAACATCATTCAATGGCATGCTGCGTGAATACAGCAGTCTTTAGTACCAGCTATTGTCCAGCCTTCTTACGCATAGCTAACACTTTTAAAAGTGTTTAAGCCAGATGCTTCGCTGCTATTCCGTTAAACCACTAATGTCGGCGGGCTTAACGGCTGTACCCAGCTCAATGAGCTGATGACTGAGAAATGCTTGAAAAGTGATTATTTGTTTGGTTCATTATTTTTGGTTGTTATTTTTGTACCTATTATTTGACAAGGTCAATGGACATCAGTATTCTTTCCATAAATGCAGAAGAGTTTGCCAGCAAAGCTTGTTTGTCTGTGGATTGCGAGAGGAAACCTGAGTGCTAGCAAGAGCTAACCTAAGAGATGAATTACCTTAGCAGCATAAATCTCACAGTTCACTGTAACATTGCCATCCCCCAGCACAGTTGAGGAACAGAAACCGCGACGCTGCAGGGAGTGGGGAGAAAATGGCGGTTTTCAGAGTTTCGGGACATAAACATTCAACATTGACAACACTTCCGTGCGGCGCATGTCTTGGCTTATCTGAAATGTGTCAGGGTCGGGCTGGTTTTTCTTTTATAACAGTACAAAGACAACTGGCCTTGTCTACTGATTGTGATGAGTCGGATAATTTAATCAAGTGCTGGGATAAAGTAAAATTCTGCATTCATGCCAGCTTTTCATGGATGTGACGGATTACCCGAAATACTCAGGGTCACTCTAGGGCAGGGGTGTCAAACTGACCCGTAAACGTTCCAAGAGGCTGCAGGTTTTCACTCCAACAATGCAGAAGCGCACCTGATACAACTAGTCAGTTGTGCAGGCCTAGATCAGTTGATTAAATCAGTGCTTTCAGGTGAGCTTCTGCTTGGTAGGATTGAAGACCTGCAGCCTCTTAGCCCGTTTACGGGTCAGTTTGACACCCCTGCTCTAGGGCAAGAGGGATGTCGTATTGTGCAGTTCCAAATATGCCCTATCTTGAACTGGAGCATTCAGTGAGGTCTATAAGTACTTAAAGGGCTGTAATACTGACACAGTTCATACCCTAAGGAAGCCAAGGTCCACAAATTGGGGGCGACAGCACGTACATTCAGAAAGAATCTCTCATCTAGGAATCAGTTAAATAAAACTGTGTCACTGTCCAAATACTTATAATCCTCATTGTGTGGACATGAAAGCCCCATCCCCATCTTTACTCTGATTGGCTTCTTGATACACCAATGGAGGAGTGGCCCACTTACTGCCTTGCTGTCACAAAGGGGCGAGCAGTCCTCTGACTCCTTTTCTTTGGAACAGTTTGTCTCGACGATGGCGAACTCGGCGAAGTACGACTGCCCCAGCGTGGACTATTGGGAGGAAACACGGTGCCCTCTGCTCTTACAATCATGACAAACTGAGGCAGCGGCTGAGTGAATTCTATGGGAGTAGTCACTAGAATATTTTTTATGGTGCATTTCTTAGCAGGGAAAAAGTTCACCTTGATAAACAACATAACCCCAGGGGCAATTTTGCCCACAGAGTAATGTCAAAGGGCATTCCAAGGGCACACAAAACAAATTTGAAGTCGGAGCTCACTTAAAAATAAGGACATGAATGAAATCTGAATTAATTTTATACTCTGAAAAAGGAAACATGTTTTGGGCTGTAGTAAGAATGCCTTGCATTGCCTTCCTGTAAACAATACAGCCAAAATCATCAGTACATACTTTCTGTAGACTAAATCACTGAATCACCATAAAATTAATCTAAAAAGATTTTACATGTCGATCTTCTTGAATATCCAATCTACACTGTGGTATAAAGCGTTTCAATTTTACAAGTTTTTAGTAGTTTTCTTTAACAACATGAAAAAGGCAATGTGATCACAAGGGACATAAATCATACTAAAGCATACAGACAGTATTTTCTGGCAAACAAGTGATTTTTGTGCTTTTATCAGAATATATTGCAGCATTAATGATATGTGTGAAAAATAAGCAGTGGCAGAATGTTTTCTGAAAAATTGACAATCAGCATTTGACCTCTCTCCTTAAGGGCTGTAATGTATTTCGTACTAAAGTATTTCATAAAACTTTGATAGAGCAGTCAGCTGAATGTTTTAGAACCAGTGGGCAACAGTGAAATGGTGGCATAACTCATATGGAAAAGTTTTACAGTGCCTTATGGGAAAAGTCAATGGCAGGAGCCACATACCTGAGTAGAGAGCCTGCCGACCTGCATGACTGTGAAAATGACAGGGTCATTGGATTCCTGGTTGAATTTCTTCAGGGCCTGCTTGATGCTGTCCAGGCCCTGGTCGTCAGTTAAGTTGAGCAGAGTGGGGCAATAGGGGCATATAGCTATTAACTCCTCTTCCGAAGCTGGGGGGAGTCAGCAAAAAAAAAAGATATATTTTAGAATTGAAGTGAGACAATCAAGGCATCTTTGCAACACATTTTCCATAACAACGGACCTGCCAGGGTATCTTTTAATTAATATCACTCTATCATCATTATTATCTCTTATATTAATATTGTTCCACCTTTATTCAACCAGAACCCAGGAATTGACACAAAGTGGCCAATTAACAGATTAAAAATAGTACAAGCAAGATTTGGGTTCAAGATACATGCAGTTGATTGAATTGACATTATTATTCACTTGCTAAATAATTTTAATTCAAATACTAATACCAAGCCACAGTAATGATGTTTTTTTATGGCCAATCTTGCTGATTCTTCCATCGCGAGTTCCCTCACAAGATTTCCAACATAATTTTTACAGTGTTTTTCTTTTTTAGCTGAACATACTGTCTGCAGGTAATAGAAACACACATTTTGGTCCACAAGTCAAAATACCTTACATAATATTTTAAAGGGCAAGCAAACTTGTTTCCCGATCTGATTAAATGGTCTTCTAAAGTAATGTTGGTGATAAGCATTTCATTGATGAAGCGCTGCATGTTTGTCAAAGCACTTTCACTTTTAAATTCCAACAGCCCAACATCCTTGTGGTAACACCAGTGTTTTCAAACAATATGCCGTGATCTTCTGACCCTTAAAAGCATAATTGGTTCCAAGCTGTTCCTGTTCAAGATCACAGTTTTTTTACTTAATCATCTAAACCAATATTCCTAATATGCAAGTGATCATGATAAAAGTTTAAAGAAATTACAGATCTCTGAAGGTCCACATTGATAGTGATATAATATGGATGGAAAAAAAACAAATGATAAAAAAAAACCCAGTGCTTTCCCTGAATTCCATCTCCCGCTCTGGGATTTTTTCAGGAATGAAACCTAATTTCATATATCCCTGAAATACGAGTTTCGGGGATATCATGGTTTCGCCCCATCCGTCGCCGCCGCGTCCGCAGATTTTAGCCGTTAGCGTGATAACTCACAAAATTCTTTACATTGGCTTCTTGTTTGTAGCATATGGGTCGATATGGTAGAGAGGATGAACTGAGTAGATTTTTAGAAAATATGCGCTCCTAGGTTTGTCACCAGGTGGCGTTATATATTGAAAAATCGTTTTTTTTTACCATATCTGGAACAATTACTAACACAAATCTCAAGTTTACCTTATATTGTAGGTATAGTAAGTGGGAATCCAATAAATGGGGCTTTGAGGATTGGGGAATTTCGGGGATATACCCCTTGCTGTCGGCCACCGACAGCGTAGGCCTAGTTTAAGATTGCACTTAACCATGTTTTCAGCTTTCCAGAGAATAGGTTGCATTTGCAGGGAACCATAGTTGCACACTGGTTGTCGCATCAAGCGATAATAATTAATTTATTAAATTACCAGTTCTTCTTTGGTGAAAGCATTGGTAATTGAATATTTTAGTAATAATTTACGACCCCAGTTCCAAAATAGTTGGGACAAAGTGTAAATTGTGAATAAAATCAAAATGCAATGACTTTCAGATCACATGAGCCTATGTGTTATTTACAATAGAACACAGATAACATTTGAAATGTTGAAACTGAGGCATTTTACATTTTTATCCACAAATTGAACTTATTTCAAATTTTCTGGCTGCAATAGGTCTCAAAAAAGTTGGGAAACAAGCAAAAAAAGGGCTGAAAAAGCGATTAATATATAAGAGAATCAGCTGAAAAAACATTAACTGGCATCAGGTGTGCAGCATGATTGGCTATGAAAGAGATGTCTTAGAGAGGCGGAGTCTCTCAGAAGTAAAGATGGCCAGAGGCTCTGCCACCTGTAAAGGCTTGCATAAAAAAAATTGTGGAATACTTTAAAAACAATGTTCCTCACATCAAATTGCAAAGGCTTTGAAGGCCTCATAATTGACAGTGCATAACATCATCAAAAGATTCAGAGAAACTGGAAAAACCTGTGAGTAAGGGACAAGACCAATGACCTTTACTGGATGCCCATGATCTTTGGGCCCTCAGACGCCACTGCGTCACTCACCGGCATGATTCTGTCATTGACATTAATAAATGGGCCCAGGAATACTTCAAGAAACCACTGTCTGTAAACACATTCCGCCGTGCCATCCACAGATGCCACCTAAAACTCCATCATGCAAAAAGGAGGCCATTGTTGAGCATGATCCAGAAGCGCCGCCGTGTTCTGTGGGCCAAAGCTCATTTAAAATGGACTGTAGCAAAGTGCAAAGTGTCCTGTGGTGAGACGAGTCCAAATTTGACATTCTTGATGGAAATCACGGGCGACTTGTCCTCTGGGCTGAAGAGGAGAAAGACCACCCCTCCTGTTATCAGCGTTCAATTCAAAAGCCAGCATCTCTGATGGTATGGGGATGTAATGGCTGTTAAAATTGATTGGCCAGGTGCAGCGGCCAAAGAGAAAACAAACAGTACGGAAACAATAGAAATACAAATAATTATACAGACCAACAGAAAGAACTTCCAAAGGTCGTATAATAGTCTGAAAAAACAGAAGCAATGCAAGAGAGAACAAAATTAGAAAAGGGAAAATTTGTAAAACGTAAGATACTCCAATAATAACTAGAAGATATAAAGTCACACAATTTTGCATTTTTTAAAAAGCACCATGAATGCTGGAAGGTATATACAGGTTTTCAGAGCAACATTTGCTCCCCTCCAGACGACATCTATTCCAGGGAAGGCCTTGTGTATTTCAGCAGGACAATTCAAAACCACATACTGCAGCTATTACAACAGCATGGCTTCATAGTAGAAGAGTCTATGTGCTGAACTGACAGTCTGCAGTCTGTATTGAACCTTTGCCTTCAAAACTGCTCAGTCTTGTCAGCTGAAATCAGTAAGTAATCAGAATGTGATAAATCAGCTGCTACAACATAATAGAGGACTTACTGAATTACAGGACAACCTATTACAGTGAGACTAACTGCTTTTTGATACAATGTGATTTCCTGTCCTATGACTGATGGTCATGGCAAATGTTGGTAAATTAATGGTAAATGTTGTAAGTTCTAGCTAAATTAGTAGGCTACCCATACGAGATGCCTCGTGAAAATCTCAGTCATCGCCCACTAAAAATATGTCAAATGTGGTTAAGTAGGTTTGTGTTGCACAGTCTATGCACCATAGACAACAAACTAACTGACTCCGACAGCATTCCCATTAAATATCTTGGGTTTAGTAAAGCACTAACATATGCTAGCTAGCGGCTTCTGAAAAATGAACATATTCAATCAAAAGTTTTCTTTGGTTCTTGTATACATTTCGTTGAGGCAATTATAATTCTTTTTGTAATATTCTCTCCTAGATATTATTGTCTACTCTTTTTGTCTATGAGCCTTTTTTATGCAAATGTGAAGGCTGAAAAGTGCCCCAAATTAGGAACATCCTAAGTCAGAGAATGAGCACTGAGGTGAGGAACTTGTATCAAATTTATCGAATGGAAAAAAACTGCGATGTTCTTGAGAGTCCTTTATCAGACCCGTAAAATGCTAATAACAAAAAAAAAAGTCTTAAGTCATTAGGAAAATATTCTTAAACAGATTAATAAACTAGAAAAATATCATTTTTAGAAGTTATTAGGCTGAGATCCTCACAAATTTAAGAACATTCAGGCTTAGCCCCAAAAATAGTTGTACTTTTTAAGAAAAGAGTGCAATGAGCATGAATACCTGGTTCAGAGTTGCATGAAAAAGACTTTAATACTTCAACCTTCCTTGCAGCTAGTCTCAAGGTCACTTTGCAATTTGACTTCACTTTCTGCGTGGGAAAAGACACAATGTGCGACATTTTACCACACAACAGTCATTCATTTCATAGACAAATTTTGAGTTTCCTGGAAAATGCAGGAAAATTTTTGACACATTTGACATATCTGTACCGTTTCCTCCATCTTTCGGAACTCGCACTCTGTTAGAGGTTTTGGATTCAGGATGTGACACTTGGTTTCTTCCAATTCCAGCTCCAGGTTGAGCTCACATTCAAGCCGCTCCTACAAATGAAACATATGCAAAATGTAATTTAATTAAAAATGTACAGAAGCTGATGACATTCTACAGTCATCAGACAAGTATATGTCAGTACCTTATTTATTTGCATAACTAGGCTTATGCCGTCAGAGGCGACGGCTGGGGGTATATCCCCGAACGCCCCCAGTCCTCCAATTCCCCAATCCTTGAATAGACCTTGAATAGACTTTCATTTGAACTGAATTTCAGGTGAAACGGACAAGTGGTTCTGAAAATATGGCCAAAATGGTAATTTTTCCATCAAAAAGCGCCACCTGGTGGCAAAATATTGAACCGTACAGGTATGATGTCATCGTGACACGTTGTGAGGTCATGACCTTGCAGTTGCACAAAGTTTCATGTCAATTGGACAAATAGTTCTAAAGATATTGCAAAAAGGGTGAATTTTATGTGACAAAGCTCCACCTTGTGTCAAAATTTTGAACCAAACAGGTATGTCATCGTGGGACACATCCTCAGGTCATGACCTTTCATTTGCACTTGATTTGAGGTCAGTTGGACAAATATTTCCAGAGATATGATGAAAACAGTGATTTTTTTTTGGCCCCTGGTGGCCAATGTAGGAATTGTAAATTGTCCAAAATCGAATCAGTTTTTCCTCTTCATGGTACTTACTTATATGCAAAACTTGGAATTTCTAATTGAAATATTACAGCAGTTATCGCGTTAAAACGGAAATCAGTTTTTGGCCCCTAGTGGCCAATCTAGAAATCGTAAACTGTCCAAAATCGAATCAGTTCTTCCTCTTTATGATACTTACTTATGTGCAAAACTTGAAATTTGTAATTGAAATATTTCTGAATTTATCATGGAACAGTGATTTTTCAGTTTTTGGCCCCTGGTGGCCAATCTAGGAATCATAAATTGTCCAAAATCGAATCAGTTCTTCCTCCTTATGATACTTACTTATATGCAAAACTTGAAATTTGTAATTGAAATATTACTGAAGTTATCGCATTAACACGTAGTGCGGAGGCGGCGGCGGTCGGACCAAAAACATAATATCCCCCGGAACGCCATTCGGCCTTCAGGGATATAATTACTGACCAATGGCTAGCTTGGCGCAGCCCCAAAACAATGGTGTTTTCAGCTATACAGGAAGCCTCAGGAGCTTTAATCCAATTATGGCAAGAGGCGTGACGGTTCCGTCATGCTCTCTAAGTGGTTGGCCAATCACAGCAGATTGAGCTTTGAGGAGGCAGGCCGTAAAGGGACAGGAGTAAAATCAGCCTGATTCAGGGTGACTGAGCCTGAGGTGCTGCACACACAGCCTTTACAGCCATAACGTTTTGAGCATAAAAACATGCGAACGTTTATAACTGGACTATGACAATGAAAATACTGAACTTAATATGTTTAAAATCACCGATTGACAGAAAGTGACAAGCTGCAAACAAAAGTAGTCATTTTCCCTGGCCGCAGCAACTTTACTGCGGTATATCCTGATCTTCTTGTTTGTGTCGTACTCATGTGAAGTCAGGCATAATTTAAACAAAAACCTTTAAAAGGAGCAGAGATGTATAATAAATAAATCATTTTTAAAAACTACAGGAAGAAATTCCATTCACAACGGCCAAAACGCATGCAGTTCAAGTGCGTATCACATTAAAATGAAATCTCCTGAAGGCACATTTTGGCCTCCTGTCACCTAATCGCAACAAACTCGATGCCCTCGCAATATTCAGAGACAGGCGTCCTTTTGGACTGAGAACAGGGTGGGAAATGCTGCTGTCCAGTTTAAGTTTTTTCCACCATAACCAACCCCTCCATGGGAGGATAGCTTTATTTATTTATTTATTTTTATTTAAAAACTATCGTCTTTTTTATTCACAAATAAGAGAAATGAGAGCGAAAGAGAGATAAACCCAGTCAAAAGGGGGGGGGGGTGTCACACAAAAATAGCAAAAGAAACGATAAAAATGTGCATAGAGAGAGGACACTGGTGGACAGACTGGGAACTGAAGGACATACAGATATGCTGCGAGGATAAATGATGCAAAGGGGAAAAAAAGAAAAAAGAAAACCGAGAGAAATAAATGAAAGGAAAATACAGCGGTAAAATGTAAAAAAAAACATGCTGCTCTTCAGTTCTGAGACACCACCTCGGCCAGTGCTTACCTTCTCAATCAGTTGGTGGGACACAACCTTGCTGAGCCGGTGCTTGTATCCGTGGTGATGGCGGTCATTGATTTCCCTAACTGCCGTTTCAAAGTGCCACTGTAGCGGGTCATTGCACGGCGAATAATCGGCCTCAGCAGACAGCACCTCGAGAACAGCGGCCAGAACTATTAGCACTTTCATGGTCTCACGCAAATACTTCAGCACTTTGGCACATTTGAAAATGGAGACTAAAAAAGAGCCGAGGGTCTCTCCTCAAGCGCTTATTTATGCTGTTTAACTGCAGGGCGGGTCTGAGACAAAAGCAAACAACCCATCCGACTGTGGGCACTGCCAGTGCTCATGCAATATAAAGGCAAATAAAGATTGGACTCTGCGTTATATGTTCGCGTCTGTGTGTGTAAGCGAATTGTGCCTGTAAGCGCATTTCTGTATAGGTGTGTTTGCGTGTGTACGCGTTTGAGTGTCTGTGTGGGGTCGTGTTATTAACTAGATGGGTAGATGACTGGGGAGAAAGTGGGTATACTGTTCAATTTATTTCAATTACGTTTTGGCTTATTGATGGGTATGCTGTAAATTTGCAGAAAAATAGTTGGGTATACTCTGTGCACCTGCATATACCCTCCACTACACCACTGCACCCATCTCTGTTTTTGTTCTCCTTTAGGGCACAACGGTCGTACGCCATCTGGGACTCAACTCTGCAGCCTTGAAACTTAACGGCCCGGACATGGTTCTGGGCCTCACGACAATCGCAAGTCTTCCTCTGCCTGTCTTCCCGCCCTTGCTTCTGATCCAGAAATCGATTGAGAACCGCCATCATTATAGAGACTCTCATTGAGAATATCCGGAGAGGATGTTGTGTGGGGGTCCCTCCCATATCCCTAAGCAGCAACAAAGCCACTTATGCTAATCTCATGAGGCTGTTGGCTACAAGCCGCACTGATACAGCTGGAATCGATCCCAGATCGTGGTCAAGAAAATCTTTTGGGAAAGCGACGGGCAAATTCGATTTGACGACCCGGCTCATGTGCCATTGTGCCGACGGGTTAAAGTGGAGAAACTGGACTGAATAAATGGAACCAAACTCCTTCTCTGCTTTTGATTTCAAATCGCTCATCACTTGCTCTTGGATGTTTACAGGTTGCCATGCTTGCTGCATTTGCAGATCCATGAGATCAGGCAATCTGGCTCACAGCGCTGGCATTCATAAATCAAGTCAAATAGCAGCATGGTATGTAGGAGGAAGGTGGCCTGGGTCATTGACTTGAACTGACTTATTATCTCTGGAAAGGGACACACAGAGCGCCTGACCTTTGAACCTACTTCTCCCCACGTGCCCCACAATTGTATTTTTTTTTTTTTGCATCTTTATTTTTCTCTCGTACCCTTGACGCTGCAAAGCGCAAGCGGAAATCAGAAGAAAAGGTTAGAAAGCAGTGAGGGCTCAGCAGAGGTAATGACCCCAAGGACATAGCCTGGTGCGTTTATCCCGTGCTGCATTGCTACCTGTGCAGTTTCTGTTCCGTACTCAAGAAAAGAAAGCGTTGTGCATTGAAAATTGCTTGGGAATCAGCAGGAATCTGGCGGTTAAAGGCTCAAAATCTTTCAAATGACATGCACCTCCATCAGGCAGGACAGTGCTCCTCAGCCCCATGAAAAGTAAGGACCCAAAAATGGGTCAATCAAGTGCTGCTGCTGCTGAATTAAAGCCAATGGAACTTCAGGCCTACTTTTAATTCTAATGGAGACCCAACGATTTACAACAATCCCAAATATGTTCTACTGAATTACATGTGTTTAAAATGCTATACAAGATTTACTGCTGGGATTTTCCATTCGATGTAGTGCAGTGCCAGGAAAACATGGCGTACTGGGTTTGAATATTTCTCTCAATATATGTGTGATGTAGCTTCAGTAGAATGGTGCAACTAACAGGCACAGAATATGCATGTGACATTGTCCAACATTATTATTATTTTTAAAAAAAAAAAGCTTTTTCTTACTTTTAAACAACTTAAGGGAAAACTTATCTGAAAAGTTAGAGTTTAGTTAAGACCCATTATGGTCAAGAGCAGTGCTGGGGTATTTTATGTCTGGGAATCACTAAATCACACGTTTGGTATGAATTGTTTTTTTGGATAATTTCCTGCTGAATTGGGATTAGCTTCAGACATTAGCTCCATGCAAGGATGAGGAAAGTGATGTCCTGAAGTATACGCTGAGATCACGCATTTATGTTAGGGGACATATCAGTAACGCTTTTACATCGCAGTGAGAATGCTGTGGGCGGGCACGCTACGGCCGAGAGCCTGCCTGTGTGGAGCTGCCATGTTGTGCCACGGTTCAGATTGCATTTCCCTGTGTACGCTGCTCTCCACCAGCAGAGGCTCTAAATAATCCATAGCTGTGAGTGCCTGAGTAAATACTGTGTTCATGTGTCCTGCCCACTCATGCTGGCACCAGCCCCCCAGCTTCTTGACCAGGAATCCAAGAATCAGGGGGGTAGATTCTGGGCGTATGGATGGCTGCTGGAAAAAAAAATATGACATTTGTCCAGACAAAGATTGATAAGCAAAATTGTGTGCTTGCGTGGGCACATTAGTCCAAGCGTACGTAACATGGTGCAATAGTCTGCATATTTGCTTCCTTAAAAATCGATTTCCCGGCCGATTCTCGGCAGTCTTTGTCCGTTTTTGGTGCTGATCCGGCAAAGAAGTTGACCTTTGGTTTCAGAAAACCTCCAAGCAGCAAAGTCCTCCAGGTCTCCAGTAGCTGCATTGTATTTGTGTAGTTATTTGCAGCGGTGACGTAAATAGTGTTAATATTTCACTCTGAAATATTAACACACGCGCTGCTGGCCTCCCAGACCTGGTCTGACCATCCACATGAGATTCATACATACAAACTATTTGAACAATAACAGTAATACTAAAATTGTGATATGATATGAGAGAGACTAATCACTTCCATTTCCCCTGAAGATGGAGACTTAACTTGCTGGATCACCTGTTGATTCATAGATGAAAAAGTCTCCGCGGATTAATGCTTTTACAGAATATATACTGAAAAGATGACAAACAGCAATATAACATAGGTGGAGTTATTCATGGGTCCTTTAGATTCAGATAGAAAACAAGCAAATTCATTTTTCAAAAGATTTTTCCATGAAGAGTTCCCTTAATCACTCTAATCCCTGCCTGGTGTGCATCAAATGAAAGGATATCGCTCTTAACGCCCTGACCTTTGCCTTTCATTCGCTGCCATCTACATCCATATTAATGGGGAATTATGAATAGGAGCCAGATCAAGTTTTGTACCTTGAAAAAAACAATGAATGCAACTAAAAGAAAAATAGTTGGAAATAAAAATGCATCGAAAGTGAAATTACAGTGTATTTGTGAATGAAAGAAGAGCAAAGAAAGGAGATTGCAAGCCTCCGCCAAGGCTGTACAATATTCCAGTTGTCGACAACCCTGAAAAAGAACGTCCATTTTTTTTTTTTAATGTAGGAGGAACCTTCATTATCTGGGCTATGACCGAGTGGGTAGAAGCCTGTTAGGGTGGTACAGTAGGTAGTGGTGGCGCAGTGTGCGGCAGTACTGCCTCAGAGCAAGAAAAATGTGGGTTCGAATCTGGCCTGGGACCTTTCTGAGTGTTCGTGTGGCATGACAGGCTAATTGGAAATTCTAGATTGCCCACAGGCATGTGTAAGAGTCTGAATGTTTTGGGTGCCCTGTGATATATTGGCAAGCTGTCCAGGGGTGCGTATCCCGAAATCACAGATGCTAACTTTCATGGTTGGACCCATTGATTCTGAATGAATGGACTATGTAAGTTGCTAACCTAGTTAACAACTACACTTTTGGGAAACACACGACAGAGTGTGTCCCGGCCTTTTGCCCATTGTCAGCTGGGATAGGCTCCCGCAACCCCCCCCACTGCCACCATAGTGAGGAAGAAGCGTTATAGATAAAGGACAGACAGACGGATGTCTCTACCATTCCTAGTTACTTTAGCAACAAATTTGTATGCACCCCAATTTAGTGTAATTGCCATCCCTGGATCAAGAAAGATATCTGGATTCAGACCAGTTTGACATACTTTCTTCACATCATAGAGATAGTTCCCCCAATTTTTCTTATTTAAAACCATTATGTATTTGTGAAGATTGGACTCCAAATGTCAAATTTTGCTAATCTTGCTATGCTGATGAATGCTTCAAAAAACGCACTCACTTCCAGATCCTGTTAACTCCCAAAATCTACTCACCTCACAGGCAGCCAAGACCCACTTCTGACAAAATGCATGCAGATCTGTCCGTTAGTTTTGGCGTTATCCTGCTGACTACCCAATGAACGAGCAAACAAACAAATACACCTGATGGTGTAAACTCTTTGGTGGAGTAAATCATGAGCATTCCATGCTACTTAGTACGAATGGAACGCAAAATCAGAACATTGAACGTGCAGCTTAATCAGATATCTAGTGTTCATTTTGAACACGTCTTTCTGTTTCCTTAGTTTTATGTCAGTTTTTTTCTCTCGTGTTCCATGTCTTCAGTTTCAAATCTCTTCCTTTCCAGCAGGTTTTGTCTCTGTACTGGCACGGGGGCGGGGTTTAGAAGGAAGGGCCATCATTGGTGTTCCCCCCGCCCCCCTTGCAAGACAGGCCACACCAGCTCCTCAAGGGCTCTATGGAAGAGCTCTGTAGAAAGTCCTGTCATTTTCCATAAATTCCGGTCAGTGTTTATTTATATTTAAAATGTGTGTTCAAATGATGCCACAGAACAAAAACATAATGTAAAAATATTTTTCAGAGCGAGCGACATTGATTGCTCCCCGGCGAAACATGTCAGGGAGGTGCAAAATAAAAACGCCTGCCATGGAATTGAGGGAGTTAAATGTACAGAGTATTCAATTCATGGTGGCAATAAGGGATTCTGACAAAGAGACTTCCAGGATATTCCAGTTTGATAGCAGAATTATCCCAGAGTTGATCATGAAACTGACTTCAGACTCTCCTTATTATTTAACATTTAGGTCAACGTTGTTTTTTATTTGTTACAATACAGACCAGGAACCAAATCCGGAGTTTGAGAACAATCCAAGAAACGGGTTTATTGATATAATGCAGAATTGACCAGAGTAGAATGGAATGGCACAATTCAATGCAGGTAGTGCTAGCTTGAGTGTAGAGGCGAGTCAGCGTCCACCCATTGGCTATCCAGGACAACTGCCGGATGGAGTGCTCACTTTGCCAGAGCAGAACTGTCAGATGGCTGGAGAGGGTAGTTTAGCAGGAGTGCAGTCCCAATCCCGAGCACTGCAGAAAGCTTGAGACCTTATAAACTGGGCAGAGGAACTATTTGGACACAGCCCAGGTCATTTGGAGACTGTAAATTGCCCTTAGATTTGAGGGTGTGTGCCCTGTGATGGATAGGCGTGCTGTCCAGGGTCTGCTCCTGCTTTTTGTCCATAAAAGGCATAGGCTCCAGCTCCCTAGCAACCCTGCAGTCTAGTGGACTAGATAATGGATGTATCAGAATGACCTTGTTCGGTAAAACCAGTAATGATATCCACAAATTGTGGTGCAGACCTATCAAGCAACATTGAGAAGTTGTTCAAATCATTAATGGTTACCCACATTTAGACTGCACTTGCTGTAAGCCTACGCCTTTACAGGCGAAATGTGCCAGTTGTTCATAACTTGTCAACAAGGTAAAAAAAAAAGCAACCATATTATTGACAAAAAAAACTTACTCCAGCTTTCTTTACAGTCACTCTTACAATTAAACTTTTGAAAGGCACTCCGTCTGCAATCTGTGATCATGCTAAAAGGCTTAACTAGCAAGGATTGCAGTGAAATGCCTGGCACTGGGAAATCCCAGCCATGACGTGCAAATGCTCTGATAGTTAAAGAAGCAAGTTTCATAGCAATTGTTGTCCTCCAACAAAATTAAGCAGACTGAGAATTGAGCTTTTTATGGGCTGTCCTATAGGCTCTATTGCTGCATTCACACCAAAGCAGACATTGGGGCAAAACGCCAGTTCTCCCATTTATTCAATTTAAATGAGGGTAGTGTGTTTAGGCCATGGCATTGAGGACCGTGCACCGGATGCCAAATATAATACATTGCTCTCTTGCCAGTGTGCAAACAAATAGACCCTTTAAGAGTTGATTTTACACTGAACATTTTATTGTTGAAGCACTACCCAATGTCACACTGTGGTGGTCAGTAAAACTACTCCACCCTCTGAAAAAGGGGGGGGGGGGTTAAAGTTCACAAAATTACGTCACACAAATGGGCCAAGACGTGACTTCCTGTTATGACTTGAAAAAAAATCACAACAAAGAAAACCAGTAATGCCAACTAAAACAAATTTATTCTTCACAAAAAACGGTTGTACAAAAAAATATCCTCTATTTAATTCTCAAATGACACTGTAATGCTGCCACTAATTAACTCTGTTGCCAAATCAAAACTCTGCTTCTCTATTCTCTGCTCTGCTGTGCTCCCTTCTGACTGAAATCGCAGAATTTATATAGTCTAGCCACATTCTGGAAAGATCCACAGGATTCCTGGGAAATCCCGCCCCCTCCAGACAGGAAGGTGCCAGAAGCTTCTAGAAAGCACTTGTCCTTTACGTAGAAGTGAGATATTACATCAGATTATGTTTTACAGACACACCACTAGAGGGTGCCAAATGAACAAAATAAATATAGCTGACCAGCAAGGCAGCAAAACAGCATGTAATAAATCTCAATTTACAAATGAAATATAATGCTGAACAAAAAATACTCATACATAACACTTCCTCACATGGCTGCACAACCTCACAGGAACCACCACAATGCCTAATTAGGTGTGACTGTAACCCAGTGGTTCTCAAATTTGGTCCTGGGGCCCCCCTGTGTATGCTGGTTTTTGTTCCAGCCACAACTGCAATTCTAGGATTTTAAAAAGCCGTTACTTTGTCTTAATTAGCAGCATTTCATGTTTAGAGTAGTTATTTACCATCTTAAGTCAGATTTGGATGGACATATCAATTGCGCCATGAAGAATAAAAACCCTTGAACACATTGTGCTTAATTTTCAATATTGCTGGGATTTTCGGGTGAAAGCATTTTTAAACAGATCAAATTAGACTCTGAGAAAATCAATAAGTTCCAAATTAGGTTTCTGAACACAGGTGTTTTAAGTATTTCCCAAGTAACCTGCCTGAACCAAATAAAATCAACAGAAAACACAACAGGTGTGACTACACTGTTTGCCATGAAAATTGTCGGGTTTTGCCATCATATGTCATGAGTTTCACCAATGAGGAACCTTTTGATTATTTATGTTGATTAAATGTTTGGTTAAATTGTTTCCCTCTGCCAATATTTACAATATATCTCAATGTGGGTATTTGCATAAATGCACCTAATTAAAACAAATCAGCAGCTTGTTAAAATCCTTAGATTGCAATTGTGGATAGAACAAAAACCAGCATACACAGGAGGGCGCCAGGACCGAATTTGAGAACTACTGCTGTAACCTAAGGGTCTGCCTCCATACCTTCTCAACCAATCAAAATTACTGTCTCAATCCTGACTCCTCCAAAGCTTGGTAGCTGTGGAATTGAAACAATAGCGTGTCCTATAAAGCACCCATATGTTTTTTCTGCTAGGAGTTCTATTGCTAGATTTCCAATGGGTTTTTTGCATCAGGTTTGAATTTTCACCAAAAATAAGGTGTTTGCTGAATGCAAGCTAATATTTTTTTGTAAATGTTAATTTATAATCATTCATTTCTTAAATTTCAAATCTATGTGCATTAAAAAAAGCAAATAGCTCTCAAGTTGCTATATTAGAACTACAAATTCTCAATTGGGATATTCGGTGATGTTATTTAATTTGCAGAGTAATGTAGTGTAATGCTTGTCCTCTTTTGTTGACCACATATCTTATATACGACAGAAAAATAAAATCCCCATGCAAAAAAAAAAAAAACATTGGAAATTTGGCTGAAAATTGCTGACTTGCTTCCAGGTTTCAAGGCTATAAACTCAATGTGTGCCATAATTTATTACCACTCCAGTTTTCTTTTAACCTTTTAATCTCAAAAAAAATACCAATGAGTACAGAGGTCATGAACGAGTTTCCTTAAGGCACACAGGTGCAGACATAATATATCACATGACATTTAATGTGAAAGCATTCCTGTTTACCATGCTTCAGCGATGGCTGTGGTATTGCTGCCAGGAGGAGGGTCGCTGTCGAGAGGGGGCGGGCAGATGGAGTGGATGGTGGCGGCCATTTTGAGCTGGCCTGTGCAGGTAGGGAAGCGACAAGGTTGTATTGGAGATTTTCCCCGGGGGGACAGCTGATCGGAGGCATGAAGTAACAGGAAAGGGGGTGTGAATCTGGGCCCGGGGTGTTTTTCCGTGGTACTGCAGTGATGGAGATGGGAAGCGTGCAAGTGCTGGAGATGTGCATCATCTGTTGCGTTCTGGAAAGAGACGAAGAGCACAATGCATTCACCCAGTTCAAAACTCTGTTGCTAAAAGCTGATTACAGTCGCGGATTAAGCTTAATCCTGGATCAATGTATGTTTGAGTGAAGAAGTTGAAAACGGAAGTTAGGCTCAGACTAGGCTTAATCTTTCTGTCTGTGAAACTGACCTGAAGACTCAAATGTTGTTTGATCTTATTCACTTATTTTTAGATAACGTTTGCTCAACAAATGAAAATTTTTTTAACCCATTGGCAAATTTTGAAACCAGTCAAACTGGTCCCTCCTCATTGGCAATTTCGTTTCTTTTATTTACCAGGAAAGGTTATCCAAATAACCTTTATCCACTAAAAATGAGACTTTTTAAATAGCTTTCAATTTCATAAGCATTACATTTTAGCTCCTTACGCATGTCACATTTTGAAAAGCGTAAAAGATGAATGCTTCATTGCCAGGGTTGGGGATAACACATTATAAAGTAACGAATTACTGTAATCAGATTACTTTCATCAGTAACGCAGTAAGGTAACGCATTATTAGTTACTAACAAATAAATTATCTAGTTACTTTAAAGGGGAATTTGATCACATTTTTAATAAGGCTACAAACGATATAAAACAGTCACCTGTGGCTACTTTTTTTGCATTGCATCAAAATTTTTGTATTGACGCAACATCCCGAAATATGGCTTCAAAATGCCTGATTTTCACCCTCTGTAAATCAGCCCGCCCATTACTCCGTGAGGTCACACAGTGAGATAGCAAGAGAAAAATACATTCCGGACAATGCAGAATGGCATGGCGGCAGCTCCGATTCAGATTCAGATTTTAACGACATTAGCGGCTTAGGAGATCGCACCGATATCAAAACTGATGAATGGAGATAAAATTGGTCACCCACCATGGGACTTAGAAAAAGTTCAGCTTTCAAAATTTTTACCAGTCCGAACAAGTCAGACCATCTGTCGAGTGAAAAGTCGGACCTTCGACAGACTATGTCCGTCAGGTGTTTCAATAAAACAAAAGTAGGATGTCTGACCATGGTCCGATGTGGACAGATGGTTTGTCACTGTCCACTTGAAGTTGGGTGAGAATTTACACCTCAGCGATGCACTGCTTCCCTATCAAATATTCAAAATAAGTTAACGTTAAATGAAAAAAAAAAACTATTCTGATTAGGTACGTCATTAACTACTATTCAGACATAAATTAACGGCGCACATCCATAGGCGCAGGAAGTGGGGGTGCTGCAGGTGCTCTAAAGCTCAAAGCTCTAAAACTGCAATGATAAAATAATGATAGCATAAAAATATCTGGTTGTTGTTACTGTTACATGACAATTTGTCTGTCATGTTTGGGATGTGGGATGAAGGAACGGATAATTTTTGTAATTTCAAAATAATTTAATTTATCTTCAGTGTGTATTGGCCAATCAGAAGTTGGCGCTATTGCAATTCAGCATAGCATGCACGCACACACTCACTGCCACACAAGCACCATCAGTCAGAGTAGACTTCACCTCCACAGACATTTCGGCAAAATCGTTCTTTTCTGACAGTAGTTACAGACTATTCATTTCTTTATAATGTATAGATAGATCCGCATTGTAGGCTAGTCGACTTTGTCGCCTTTTGACCGGGTTGTTATGCGGTTCATGAACACTTAGTCAGAGAGAGATTTTATTTACAGTGGCGGCAGTGGACGGAGAACAGGGAGGGCGATAAACATGTCTTTAAACTGCTTATTAGTCTTGATCTGTTTTCAGTCAATTTCCATGGTAAAAGACACTTGAACCCTTCTCTCTCAGGTGCAGCTATGGTCTTCGTTAAAGAGGAAATATGGGCCACCTACCTTTTTAGTTATAAACTGATAGAAATTACATTACTGAAAAAGAATACAATATCCAAATGGGCCGAAAATGCGGTTATTCCGCATTATTTTGATGTTTATGCGACCCACTCGGTGACCGCATGAGAAACGGAGGCTGGACAGTCACGTGACCGCATGACGTCACGGGCGGAACACGCCGAGGGCTGCTGAAGAGAGTAGACTAGAAGTAACAATGGCGGATGCTGACTTCGAGTGCGTTGATGTGGATTTATCTTGTTCCTTTTCATCAGTGGATGATAGTTTTGACGCAGTGCATGACTATTTACTTCCAATGTCAATATCTCAAAGTATGTAGTGTTGACAGGGGAGGGGGTGGTCACATCATCACGCTCCACGCGTACCTTACGACCGGTGTATATTTAAAAAAATTATTTTCCCATTTTCTTCTTACATTACATTATCGATTTATCATCGAAATTTTTTTTATATTGCATTTATTGAGCGGGACATTGAGTGGCGAGAACTGGTCCTGTATGTATGTCCCAAATGGGTGAGAATATCGTCTGCTGCAGACCAAAGCGTGGCAGTCGCCCAGTTCCGGTTATGGAAATGACATCTGCGATTTTGTGTACATTCTGGCGTGGAATATTGAGGTCATTTCCCAGCTTAAAATACTGAACTTTTTAAAAATAAATAATGAAAAACTCGAAATAAATGACGAGATCTGGTCGCCTACCAGTAGTCATTTCGGCACCGAGTTATTTCGGCCCCCAGTTATTTCGGCACTTGGCAGGGTATTTCGGCACTTGCGCACAACGTTTCGGGACTTGTGCGAGACGCCTCGGCACTTCTGTAGGAAATTTCGGCACTTCTGTAAAAAAACACTCGGCACTCAAAACCACGAGAGAGAGAGAGAGAGACTCACACATAATGTCCTTGGAGAGTGAAGACAACGCATGAATAAAGGACAGTTGTTTGAAACAACATCATAAACACGAAGTTTAATTCTAAAATAAAAATAAACCATGAATATTATGTTTACCAATATTAACTAGCCGAATGCCGAATAAATACCGAGGCGTCCCATCACAAGTTCCGAAATGACCCGAGGCCAAGTGCCGAAATGACTTGATAGTAGGGTCTGAAATAACTCGGTGCCGAAATGACCTGACACCTGGTGTAGATGTACTACTAGTATTTGTCAATACAAAAAGTTGAGTTACTGGCCAGGAAGCAGTCTCCGCCGGCGCGTAGTTACCGCCATCACGCGCAAGACACTTCATAACAAGGTAACCGGGCACGAGGTTGTGCGTCTTGCGCGTGACAAAAGCCCGCAACCAGGGGCGTAGATTTTACTGGGAGTTGGTAGGGACCTTTATGACAATTAGTCCTGGCCAGTTCTCAATTATTTTCCTTCATCGACGCGTTTTCAAATTATCGTAATTGGCAACTGAAGACACAGTTCCTCTCCATATGCAATTTAACTCTACTCTTTAAGTGTCGATGCAACCCTGAACTTTTTGCAGTCCATAATGAACAGGTGCAGCTTGTTCTCTCCGATTAAGCAAGACGGCAATCGGTCATCGGGATGCGTATTTGCTGTATTTAAATCAACGTTATTCAAAATTGCTTTCCTGTCCAGTCACAGGCAAGCAGTAAATTAATTTTCTGAACTTAATCTACCCCACCGTGTCATCACTGGATGCTGTTAGATCACACATAGAGAGGAACCGTGTCTTCAGTTGCCAATTACGATAATTTGAAAACGCGTCCATGAAGGAAAATAGTTGAGAACTGGCCAGGACTAATTGTCATAAAGGCTGTGTCAAAGTCCCTACCAACTCCCAGTTAAATCTACGCTCCTGCCCGCAACACACCTCGCCGGCATTCTGCAAACTCATAGGCCTTGGAACTGATTCTACGATTGTACAACACACTTAAAATGCCGATTGATCCGCCGAATAATCCTCACTAAATTATGGTAAACAATGCACAATGTGCGCGCGGGTGTTCCGCCGATGACGTCTCGCAGCGCGAATCTCGCATTGTCTCGTTCATTCTCGTTTACCTCTCGCGCTGCTGAGCAGATGTCATTTTAAAAGTATTATTCTGAGGTAGAGAAAGATTTTTTTGGCAGTTGTGCTGCAATTTATGAATCTATACTTCATATACAAAAGATTGAGCATAATTTTTTAAATTTCAAAATCTGCCCGTATTTCCTCTTTAAGACGAGTAATCACACGCACCATTTGAATGCAAAAAAGAGCGCGTTTCAATCTTTTTCAATTAAACAGCCATTACGCACTGGTTTGACGACTTGATTAGGATGTGATTAAATTTAGCGTGGAAAATCCACAGTGGTTTTTTAGTGAAGGGATGCCTATTAAGGCATGTGAATTAAACTTTTAATGGAATTTATTTTTCACTCGCCGAAACATTTCATAATAAGGGAAACTAACATGTTGACCAAGAGCAATGATTGAAATCGGGTCACTAATCTCATCCGTTTCAAGGGATGTTTACCGCCCCCTCGGTTTTCCATCAACCACCCGCCACTGTTTATCAAAAGTATAATTGCTTTAAGTTTTTCTATAGCTCGTTTTATTTAATGCGTTTGTGATTTTTTTATATGTTTACAGTAATTAGGCTGTTGCATTGTATTTTTGTATCCTGGTCTTACGCACTCATTGCTCTAGCCTATGTTAAGCCTACATGATGGTTTATGTTACCCCTGCCGCCTTGTAGGTAGTCTGTTAAATATGGTTAGTAACTTTAATAGGCTATATCGAAAATTATATGTTGCATTTCAATGGTTTTATAACGCACTTATTGCTGTTGTCTTGCCCACACGCTAGTTTATGTTGCAGTCAGGTAATTCAGTGATTTAACCTGATTTTGCCTATGCATTGTCAGACTGATAGCCCTAGGCTACTTGTGGTTGTTTTAAAATAAACATTGTCATCTGGAGTATCGATCCTGGTGCGTCAAGCTCCTTGTTCAAACAGACACATTTATTATGCATGTATTGCTAATATTATATAATTTACATTGGTTGCACTATATAATAATAATATTCTAGTTTGTATGCACGTATCAAAATTATGACTAGTAACAATTTGATTGAAGATATGTGAAAAGGGAGTTTTTCCTGGTAAGAGTTCAATTACAGATATCCAAAATGTTCATTCAAGATATCCAGAATGTAATTGCGGATATCTGAAATTGAAAGCCCAATACACAAATGGCAAAAGTGACGTCATTTGTCCTAGGAAGAATGTCATTGTGGATATCTGAAATGACAATTGTGGATAGGAAGAAAGTCATTGTAGATATCTGAAGTGTTCTTTTTGACTAGGAAGAATTGAATTACAGATATCTGCAATACATATGCGGTCTCGCTATTAAATGTTAAAACGGCCACTTACAGTTTTTAAGGATTTTCAAATATCTTAAATTTAGTTTTGACTAGTACAATCAAAGTCGTAGTTATCTTAAAATAACATTTCTACTAGTAAGAATGTTATTGCAGATATCTTTAATTACCATTCTGACTAGTCAAAATTACATTACATTTTTACTAGGAGTAGGAAACACTCTAAACTTACTAGGAATTACATCTAAAATGTAATTACAGATAGGAGTGTGGTTCGAATAAATGTTAAAACGGCTTGCCATACACGCTGGCTGTGTGATTAGCTGGGACTAATGAGAGACAAAAAGAGAGGCAGTTCACTCTCGTCCTTACATTTCCTGATATGAAAAAGAGAATGCCCGAGAAAGAGTATCTGCGTTCTTGTTGTTACACCCTCCAACAGCACAGGTACGAGGCATGATGCCTCCAAAGTTCGGGAAGACCGTTGAAAATAGGAAAATATTGGAGCAGATTCCAGTTGCTGCATGAACTACCAATGTTAAGTTTGTGAACGTTCTCACCGTCTGACGTCAAGGGTCAAACGTCATCGCTCTGACAGGCTGCGCTATGAAGGCATTTAAATCGCCAAATTTGCCAATTTAGAGGTCGGAAATTGGGGGGAAAAATATATTGGCAATTTTTTACAGTATCAAGGTATATTAACATATTAACGTTTACACAGGTTTGGCGGTTACATTCCCCTTTAAATTCTTTAACTATCAGCAGGACGGGAGGCCAGAGGAACATCTTCTTCTTCTTGAGTATATTGACGATTGAGACCGAGGACAAAAACACAAATCAAACGTCCTTTTTCATGCGTGTTCATGCCAGCACTGTAGCCTTGTACTTGACTCACTTTCCTGTGAAGTCCTGTTTGGGATAATATTTACAACTTTGCTGTTAGATTTGCTGTATAAAGAGCATGAAAGAGATCTCCTGTTTGTGTCCTCCTTACTAGAATAAAGATTTGTGCTGATCTGAGCATATGCCTGGTTTTAACATGATATGGTTAATTAATTAAGTTATGATGAATTTCAGATGATGGGGCTGAGTAATCCAACAGAAATGTAACTAGTAGTGTAGCTATTTACTTATAGCAGAGTAATAGAGTAATTAAGTAAAGTAAGGGGTTACTTTTTTTAAAAAGTAACTAGTAATGTGTAATGCATTACTTATTTGGAGTAACTACCCCAAACCTGTTCATTGCTGTTCAGTAATGCCCCTCCTCTTTGACATTCTTTGCCTGGCTACCTGCCCTTAGTTAATCATTCAATCATCCTTAGTTCTTATCTGTTAATGTTTCTCACCTGCTTCCTTTTAGTGTATTAAGATCCCCTTTTCTATTTAAAGCTTAGTTTCCCCTTTCACGGGCAGGTAGCCATGGTCAGTTCCCCTTTTTTTTAGTGCACTCCCTTTTTGTAATCCCTGAAGTCTTGTATTTTTGTTATATTCACTTAATTATTCAATAAAATTCACATCCCTGCACTTGGGCCCTCAACTCCAATCGTTGCCCTGGCGCCCTATTACCATCTTTGGGTGCTAGTGGTGTGACACATTCAAAATGAGGGGGCAATTTTTTTTCTTCTGCTCGCTACTTTCAAAATCTGTCCCATGCTTTCTGATTTATACTGAATTGTCCACCCTACCTTTAAGACATCTTGGTTCAATAGCTGTGCCTTATGCCGAGAATTCACCTGGCAAACCCCAAACTATATAACTGGTTTCTAATGCATTTAAAGTCCCCTCTCCAGAGAGATGCAATGACTCTTTTTATGTAATGTTAATTGTTATATAACATATAATATATAATGTATATTATATAGTATAATTGTTTATTATTTTTTGTATTATTGCTATATGCAAGAGAGTTAGCCAGGAGGCTAGTTTTCATCCATCCTCAGCCTTTGGCAACATGTTCGTCCGCATTATGGGGGGTGGCATAAAGATTACCTGAGACTGCTAACATAAAGAGATACATTACCTGAGCATCATAAATCTCACAGTTCACCATCACCTCAGCGTCCTCCAGCACAATCGAGGTACAGAAGCCATGACGCTGTAGGGGGACATGGAGAAGGTGGTGATTTGCTACAGTTCGAGACAGTTAATTCCTGTCACTTCCGCACGGCACAAGAATGACCTTTCTAATCAAAAATCAGCAGGCGAGAGACCTGCTTTTCCTTTCAGTGCAGCGCAAAGATGCCTGATTCAGCTTATGAAAGTGTTAGCCCATGACCACAATATCCAAATAATTGCAATGCATCAGCGGCGAGAAGAACATACCCACTCTAACCCTATCTGAATGAGACCGGGCACTCCGCATGCACAGATTCTCTCAGCAGCTAACGGAAAGCCGTACTGATAAGTTTTCATAATGACCTCTTCAAAGTGGGCATACACAGCAAGGTCCGTGAGTATTTGGTCGCTATTTTGAAGGGCTTCTGCTTCTAAATAGGTAACTCCCTCCGGATTTCAATGCCCTCAAATTAACGGTAACAATGTGCACTTTCATAAAAATCACTCCAGAAGGAAAAAGCCATTTATAGCTGTGCTATATAAGTTTGCAGAACAGCAGCCACTCTGGTTACAATGGTACCGCAGCTTAGAATTGACGCCATTTACTGATGATGTTATGGAAATTTGAACGAGCCAGTGGCTAAGCAAGTTAAAACAATGAGGACGATGAGGAATGAATTGATTATAATTTCCAGTGCAGTAAACTTTCTTGCATTAAAATGCAAACATTGCCAATGTAATTCAAAAGCCAAACATGCCACAAAACATGAAGACATACTGTAACGAAATGAAACAACTGATAACATGAGCTAACGTTACGTTGTGTGGGTTGACCGCATAAGGCCTCCACAGTGACCGAGAGCCAGAAGCATCTCCTATGCTTCTAAAGAGTCGATGTAGGTAATCGTTGCTGTTATTTTGTTATTTTCAAAATCGGAGTTTGTTGGTTTACATTGTATTTACTCTTAAAGTGCTTGATTTTTACTCACCCTATCCCTCCAAAAATTAGTAATTCATTATTTAGTTGACAAATGATCTTCAAAAGGACCAACAGGTACCTGTGAAGCCTTTTGAAGGTCATTGCTAACTATTGTGCCAACTGAAAATTGACAAAATTGTTGACCTTCTGAAGGCTCAAATCTGAAATTTGGCTTCACATAATTTGCGCCTTGTGTGACTATAGCGGTGATTTTCACTCTAAGGGTTAATAAATGAAAGAATGAAAAAGAATGAAAAAAAATGTATATGGTGCAGCTTTAAAATTGTGTTATTTATTTATTTATTAAACTTTGACAGCAGTCAGGATTAGTTCGCACAGGTGACAAGGCACCTATAGTGAGCAATCCTCTAATTACATATACAGAAAATTGCAAGAAGAAAAAGACAATTAAAACAAAGAAAAGAAGCCTCAGAAATACAGAATAAACGTGGCCAAAAATTTAACTATATTAGGCGGCAGGGTGTACAACGGCATTTGCCAACCCATGTACAAGAGTTGTTGGGCGAAAAATCATCGTTGAACTTTTTTGTGTAATATTGAATAACTTTGATTTAAAACAGCTGTGGTATCAGAAGGTTGATAAAGTGCACAGGCATTCAATAAGTAAAATATTCTATTAAAATACGGAATGTTTCCATCCTAAATTTTGGAATTTGCATTGAAAAAGTATCCTCAGATAAGAATGAAACTAAATGCACATAGGAAACTTCATATTCACCCCTCAAACATTTACACAGAAATACACAGTCCATTATGTCACGCCGATAGCCCAGTGGTAATAAGTTCAGCTTCATTAGACAGATTTTATAATCGCTTCCTTCACAATCACTGTAACCAAGAATGCACTTTGTTACTCTCCTTTGCACACCTTCAATGTGAAGGAGAGATTTTTTAGATGCTACAGCCCAAGATTGGGTAGAATATTCCAAGAGTGGTCTAATGAGAGAAGTATACAGTTTTCTTTTTGTTTGAATTGAACATGAGGGACCACAGGTTCTTTGAATTAATCCTAGCATGTGATTGGCTTTACTGACCAGCACATTTGCATGTGCATTCCATGATAAATTAGATGACATCACAATCCCGAAATCACGCATGCAATCAAGGTTTTCAATTATATTGCCATTCATTGTGTACTGGTGAAGAATGGGAGATCGCTTCCTTGTAACACTCAAAAGTTTACATTTGGCAATGTTAAATCTCAAATCTCATTTGCGATTCCAGACCAAGATGTTTTCAAGGTCACACTGCAATTGTGAACAGTCTTGAGTGTTTTTGATTTCTCTTATGCATTATGAATCGTCTACGAACAAAGCTACCTGTGTCTCAGGACTTATGCAGTCTGACATGTCATTGATGTACAATAAAAACATTAAAGGACCTAATATTGATCCTTGTGGAACTCCTGATGTAACAGGAGAGCAGGAGGATAGAGCACCATCGACAACAACTCTTTGTTTGCAAACAGATAAATATGACGTAAGCCCCTTTAAGAGATTGCCATGAAGTCCATAAACCTGAAGTTTATGCAGAAGTAAGTCATGGGGGACAGAGTCAAAAGCAGATGAAAAGTCTAAATATGGAATGTCAATTTGTCCAGACTGATTCAGGATTTTGCCGACTTAGTGAAAAACCTGAATTAACTGAGTTGTTGTTGACCGTCCCTTTACAAAACCGTGTTGTAAGTGATGCAAAACAGACACAACGTGAGGATAAACTAAATATAGTATACACCTTTCCAGCACCTTGCTGCATATGCACAATAACGATTCTGGTCGATAATTTCTCACATTTTCTTTGTGAGGTTTTCTATGCACAAAAATAACATTTGCTCTTAGCCATGCAAGTGGAAAATTTCCAGTTTGAAGAGATTTGTTAACCAGGCTACAAAGTGATGGCGCCAAGCCAGTTTTCTCACCATAAGCAACAAGGCTAGGGTTACAGTCCAAATATTTATAGCCTCCACTGTATGGAAGAGAAAGCCCCATCCCCATGTTTATTCTGATTGGCCTCTTGATACACAAGTTGAGGAGTGGCCCACTTACTGCCTTGGTGTCACAAAGGGGTGAACACTGACAGCAGTCCTCAGACTCTTCCCCTTTGGAACAGTTCGTCTCCACGATGGCAAATTCAGCAAAGTACAACTGCCGCAGGATCATGTACTATTGGGAAGAAACATAGTACCCTGCTCTTAGAATCATGAAAAACTGAACTGCTGCAGACTGAATTCTAGCCAGAAATTATCAAAAACTACCGACTATGTATAAAGGAAATAATTGTTCAATTTTGTTCATTGTTGAAATTATTATTTCTTAAAGTGGAAATATATTGATTTTCAACTTGGTCACATTTTAGTTGTTAACACAAAAAAAAACTCACAAGTTGTATGAATATTCACATTTCTTCATCAGAAATTACTCCTAGTTGTGGAAAATTCTGAAGGAAAGCTACAAAATAATGCTTCTCATATCATCTAGATTTCGCTCTGAAATCGGCCCGATTTCGAGTGACGTCACGAGGTGAACAATTTGTACAGTACTAAGATGCAGCCCATATAGAACACGGTACTTATGCCGTCCCTCACCCCCTCTACCATTTATGCATTGGAATTCTGACTTTCGTTGCATATTGGGCATCAATTTCTGTCATCTACGCACATCTCCCAGTACCAAAGTATTCTCGGAAGTAATTATGCAGACAAACTAAAACTACACTTTGTGTACACAGCGAGCTAGTTGGCTACCTAGCTACTAAGCTAAGGTGATATCAAACTATTATGTTATAGCTGGCATACCAATGTATTTAACTAAATTGCCAACTCAATCAAATTCAGCACATTTCTGAGCGATTGAAGAATACGACCTGCACTGCAAATCTAAGGTTATTTTACCCAGCTGGCTAACTAGTGTTGTGACTGTCATTTATTATTTTTTATTTTTCTTTTTTTTTTTTTTTTTTCTATCCCGCCACCACCCCCCCACTTTGGAGGACAACTTTATTAATTTAATCAGTTATATAATTAAGTATGAATCCTCCTACCATCACCCAACAAAACACACACCCACAAAAAATAAAAAATAAAAAATAAAAAAAAAAATAAATAAATAAAAAAATAAATTAAAAAAAAAAAAAAAAAAAAAAAACAATACAAAAAAGATTACATTCACAGAGTTTTATATTTTTGGCATTTGTAACCATTAGCTCATCCATTCCATCTCTTTGTTATTCCCAACCTTCAGCCTCCCGAATTTTATCCCATCTTTTGGCATAAATTACAAGACCCGTCTCATAGGCCATCGCACACTCAATTCTACTGTAATGCATGACAAAATTCTTGAATCTCTCAAGTCTTAACTCCCCAACAGATGTCAACTTGAAAATAAATATTTTTGCAAGATATACAATTATATTACATATTTGGTGTTTTTCTTTAGTTACATCACCCAGTAATACCTTAAATAAATCTAGTTGTATACTATTATACTGAGATATCCAATTTTGCACCTTTATCCAAAAAAGGGCTGTTACAGGACAGTACCAAAACAAATGGACTACTGACTCCGCTTCCTCTTGACAGAATCGACAGAGGGGTGACGGCTCAATTCCCCAGATATTTAGCATCTTTTTTGTTGCTAGAAACTTATATATTAGCTTATATTGAAAATATCTTATCTTCGGATCAAGTGATGTATTGTAAAGAATTTTGAAGACTTTATTCCATGGAATTGGTGTGTCTAACAAATTTTCCCAACTATCTAGAATTCTATATGGTGTCGCAACTAAATTCTTTGTTCTTAAGTAAAATGTGTATATATGTTTATTAATCTTTATTTTCTTTAACCATTGTACCATTTTCATTTGAGGCAGACAGACTAAATGTCCTCCTGGTCTTTTAATAATTTTTGATTTCCAAGTATTTGGTAAAGCTCCAATAAGTTGATTATATTGTTGCAGTGTGCAGACAGTTCCATAAACACTAGTTAATTGTCTGTGGGACATAATTTTGTTTTCCTCATTCACTATATCCTTTAAAAAAATAATTCCATTATCGAACATGCGTTTCCAGAAAATCATTCTTCTATCAACAAGTATATTGGAATTTAACCATATTATTTGTTCCAGAACTTCTTCTGTATTTTCTGGTGGATGAAACTGAAATTGCAACCAACTCTGTAGAGCTTCTTCCAGAAAGGTGGAAACACTAAAAAACATGTCAGTAATTAACTTAATATGCACAGGTTTAATCTGCAGGAATGGGAAGAATCCTTTTTCAAACATAGGATGGACACTTTTAAGTAACTTACTGGAAAACCAGTTTGAATTGAGATAGAATTTTGGAATAAGGGAGGCCTTCAGTGAAAGATTTAAGGCTTTTAAATTTAATAATTTTAGGCCACCAGATACATAATCATTGTAGAAATACACACGTTTAATTTTATCAGGTTTGTCATTCCATATAAATTTAAATATCTTCTGTTCATACATTTTGAAAAATGATTCTTTAGGAGTTGGTATTTTAGGAGCTGTCATTTATTATTTTTAGCTAAGGTAACGGTAAGCCTGCTAGGTTATAATGAAGCCTCCTATAGGTTAGCTAGTTATATTTCATGAATCATAATGAAACTGTAAAGTTATCGTTAAAGTTATGCTATGCAGGCTGTATTCTTCAGTTGCTCCCAAATTTCAACTAGCTGTGCTTTGTTGAAAATAAATGAACAAACATACCAATGTTGAGTATTGTTGTAGCCCAGGTGCTTTCAAGATGCAGAATGTTAAGAAGCATTTCCAGAGTTCGCATGTTGAACGATATGTTTGCTAGTGATGCTACCTAACAGAGGTGAATGGCTCAAGGGGGTGACTTGCCGCAAATCAAAATGAGCAAACGTATTGTTCAACATGCGAACTCTTGAAATGCTTCGTAACATTCTGCATATTTAGTGAAGCAAATAAGTGAAACAATAGTTCAAATGGTGATACAAGCATGAAATGTGGTGCATGTACTCTTCAAAGCCTACTTTAACAAAAAAAAAAACACAGGCCAAGCAAAAATCCAAGATGGCGACCATTTTCCAAGATGGCCGACACGTCACACTGAACCCCATTGTAATGGGTTAAAATTGAAGAAAAAAAAAAAACACAATTATTTCCAAGTCTAGGTTTTTGAACACTAAAAAGGCAAGTGAAGGTAATTTTATCCATGGCAGTTGCATATTAGACTTTAACCAAGATGGCGTCCAAGATGGCTGCTGCAAAAGACAAATTTCGCCATATTTCAGCAACTAATAGAGATAGACAAATGATTTTTGTGTCTAATCCTACCTTTTTAGGGTCAGAGAATCTAATGGACTTGTTCTAATAACCATAAAGGCTACCTGAACTGCCGCATCAAAAATGGCATTAAGGATGTCTGCCATGAAACATAAGTTTTAATTTAAAAATATGCTTATATTGTTTGATCCAGCCTTCCAAAGTTATTTATCCGACAAAGAAAAATTACACAGATCTAAACATATCCTGGCTATGGTTACGTGATTTTATAATGGAAAACTTTATTAAAACTTAGTTTTACATTCACTGAAAGATTTTGTCAGCAGCCATGTTAGTTACACAAGAAGGCCAAAGTTCAGCAATGGTACACGGTTCATTTCATCATACGTCTTATGGATGTCAAAGCAATCAAGAACGTCTCAGTCAGAACCAGCAATGATCTTTGTAGTCAAGAATGTGTCATCGATTTATTGGTTAATGTAGGCGTTTACTAATAGCGTAGGTCCCAAGAAAAAAAAAATAACAGAGCCCTATAACAATTCTTATTTTTTATCGTACTTGTCATGTATGTCAAAAGTAATCAAGAATGCTTCGGATAGAACCAGCAATGACCTTTGTTGTAAAGAATATTACATTGCATCGATTTATAGGTTAATGTAACCTTTTAGGGTGATGAAATAATTTTCATGTGAATCGAATAGTGCAGGTACCACGAAAAAAATAATAACACAGCCATATAATAGTGATTTTTATTTTTGTTTTCACCATCATAAATAACCACCAGAGTCAGAACTCAAAGGTACTTTTTGGTACCCAATGTGCGCTGACAATAGTGACTATTACACCATGGCATTTTAAAAAAGATAAATAAATAAACAAGTAATAAGAAGAGAATGAATTGAACTGACACATTTTTTCAAGTCACACCAACCCACCAAGGTCAAACTGTAAATACTAAAATTTCTCAAAGTGAAAGAAGATCTTACTGATGGTGCATAGGAATGGTGCACAGGAAACAACACACGCATATGGGCCAGGCTCACGAAATGTGCGCCACCCCCCTAAATGTGTCCACAGGCTAGCAAATCTTATATCTTGCTTAGATCATTCCAAACCATAGAGCTCACCAAGAGCAACTTGGAACACCCCACTTTTGTCAGTCTGCGATAAATATGTCCCTGTCTTTTTTGCCCTTAAAGGGATAGTTCGGGATTTTTCACATGAATCTGTATGGCATCACCGTCTTTAGTCTCGTGCACACACACTGACTTTCCCCCGACAGTGTCCTGTGAGCCGAGTTCTGTCCAGTTTTGGTCAAAGCGAAAGTAGTTCCGGCAGGTTTCCTGGGGTCTGCAAAGTAAAACGTTTTTCTTCTCAAAACAGTATGTGTTCGAAAGAGTGATTTATTTGCATAACAAAACCCTGGTATTCCAAAAGTCTCATCTTGTAATTGCTTGGGGCTACTTTCTCTCAATAGCGATCACTGCGCGCTGTCACTGCTAACAGCTGTGCGCACTAGCCAACTACTTTCATCAGTTGTTCGACAGTGTTTACATATTCCAGCCAGAGGAGGATGTCTCCTTACGGTCGAGGACGGCAGACTCGAGAGAAACTACTACTTCTTACCGAACTGACCCAGGGATAACCGGAGCACTCGGAGTAACTTTCCAAAGGATTTTATTATTATTTCGGGAAGACGCTGGTGCGTCGACACCAAAATAAATATGTATGCTGGGTGCTGCGGTCATCCCTAGTTCTAGTAGCTGAGAAAGGTAGCCAAGTTTGTCTTGATTATGCCAGCCAACGCTGTGACTGGAGTCATGGACTTCTCATTCAAACCTAGAAACCATCCACGTAGTTTCTGACGATTGTAATAACAGTACAGCAATAACAATACATATTATGTTTCATAAGCTTCACTGGTAATATGACACCGATAGATGAATCTATGTTGCGCTTACATAGCCCTCGGTGTAGCACCAGAAGGCTATACACGGATGCTATAGAAAATCTTTAGTACAATTTTGTTTACCTGGGGTGTAGGGACAGCAGAGCTCAGTTGTTTGACAGTATTTACCGACTACAGACCTACGACGCTAACGAGCTAGTTCGAGAGCTAGAGTGAGAAGTTCATCAGCTTCTCCAGAAAATAGTTTATTTGATAAAAATGGTGCGCACTTGCGATTATCCAGGCTGTACCAACAAAGACGTGAGTGAGTACCCTCACACAGTCCATCGCTACCCTGTGACGGACGCAGCTCTGAGGCAACTTTGGCTACTTGCTCTGGGCTTCCAAGTGGACACCAAACTACTAAAAATGAAAAAGCTTTGCGTTTGTAGTGTGCACTTCAGCGAGGACGACTACTTTCCTTCAGGACAGAGGAAGAGACGGGTTTTGAAGAGCTCTGCTGTCCCTACACCCCAGGTAAACAAAATTTTACTAAAGATTTTCTATAGCGTCCGTGTATAGCCTTCTGGTGCTACACCGAGGGCTATGTAAGCGCAACATAGATTCATCTATCGGTGTCATATTACCAGTAAAGCTTATGAAACATAATATGCTTTGTTATTGTTGTACTGTTATTACAATCGTCAGAAACTACGTGGACGGGTGTGGATGGTTTCTAGGTTTGAATGAGAAGTCCATGACTCCAGTCACAGCGTTGGCTGGCATAATCAAGACAAACTTGGCTACCTTTCTCAGCTACTAGAGCGAGGGATGACCGCAGCACCCAGCATACATATTTATTTTGGTGTCGACGCACCAGCGTCTTCCCGAAATAATAATAAAATCCTTTGGAAAGTTACTCCGAGTGCTACGGTTATCCCTGGGTCAGTTCGGTAAGAAGTAGTAGTTTCTCTCGAGTCTGCCGTCCTCGACCGTAAGGAGACATCCTCCTCTGGCTGGAATATGTAAACACTGTCGAACAACTGATGAAAGTAGTTGGCTAGTGCGCACAGCTGTTAGCAGTGACCGCGCGCAGTGATCGCTATTGAGAGAAAGTAGCCCCAAGCAATTACAAGATGAGACTTTTGGAATACCAGGGTTTTGTTATGCAAATAAATCACTCTTTCGAACACATACTGTTTTGAGAGGAAAAACGTTTTACTTTGCAGACCCCAGGAAACCTGCCGGAACTACTTTCACTTTGACCAAAACTGGACAGAACTCGGCTCACAGGACAGTGTCGGGGGAAAGTCAGTGTGTGTGCACGAGACTAAAGACGGTGATGCCATACAGATTCATGTGAAAAATCCCGAACTATCCCTTTAAAGAAAATAGCCACAAGTTATATACATACAATTTAGAATACTCTATTGCTTATGATACTGGTTTCCATTAATCTGATCCCTGGGGTCAAAATTAAGGCCACGCCTAATGGCCAAGGTTTAACATTGGATATACTATACTCAGGTGACCGTTAAGGCCCATGGGCCTCTTGTTCCCTTTTTGATCTTGTGCGTATTGTTAGGTTAAGGGGGTATTATTTTATAAATCACATTCTGAAATATTGATTTCTCAAACGGTTTTGTTCGTAAATCATTATTTTATACCACACAGATGGTGGCGGTAATACACAAAATAGTGTGTTAGATACCATAAAACTCAAAAGAAGAAGAAGGAAGGGTTCGCACGTAGGGAGAAGCGAATAGTGCGACTAGTGTGTAGGGAGAGTAGTGTGCAAACCGTAGAGCGCGGTTTCGAACACGGCCACTGAGTATTATCGTATTATCAAGCGACTGTAGCAAATTCTTCTTCTTTTTTTTGCGCCCCACCGACGCCCCCTGCTAAGATACACCCTGGGCAGTTGCCCATATCGCCTATATCCAAATCCGCCACTGAGAGAGAGAGAGAGAGAGAGAGAGAGATGTGGGCGCGAGTCCATGTGTGAGCTTTCTGTCCTTCAGCTGCTTTCACACCGGACGCAAAACAAATTTTTTGCAGGACTGAATGCATTCAAATTTAATGCAAATACGTGAATACACGCGTTTATTCGTGTCTTTGCATTGACTTTGAATGTAATCTGTCGTCTTGTGCGAAAAATTTGTTTCGCCTCCAGTGTGCAAGCGGGGGAAAGGAATACAGCCTGATTACTATGATCTCGAAATGAGTTAAGATCACATATTGAAAACAAATGTGTAACGTATCTTGCATTGTTGTCCATGCATGTTAATCCCCAAATTTTAAGCAGCAACAGGATATAATAATAGGAACACGCTGTGGTGGAAATTCTTGTTTCATAGTGTGTACCTCCTGAACTGTAGGTGTCGCTGTTTATATAAGGATTTACTTACTGTAACCTGCTGACCCTTACTCTTTGTTTACTGTAACTCCTCCCCTCCTGTTGTGAATAAGATCTGGGGTCACCCCTGTTTCTAGGAGGTCTCCACCTAGGACTTTTGTCTGTACTAGTGTGGCTTCCCGTGCACGTATAAACTAATATCAACTGCCTTTGACTGAGTGTGTTATTACTTAT
Source organism: Gymnothorax reevesii (assembly GCA_029721435.1). Lineage (NCBI taxonomy): Eukaryota > Metazoa > Chordata > Actinopteri > Anguilliformes > Muraenidae > Gymnothorax > Gymnothorax reevesii. The sequence continues at coordinate 149,586,572 of CM056575.1, forward strand.
TGCTTACAATACTTAAAATACACAACGCAGAAGGGGAAATCCCCCACAATCAGTTTTTGGTGCCGTGACCCGGATCGGAATTGCATCAGGACCTGAACATCTGCTTGTTTCCAGAGGAACGGTTCGTGCGCACTGTAAAAAAACCAAGGAGTTTTCACTCCATCCCTTACTCTGGAAGGAAACAGAGTTCTGCCTGTGGGTGAGAAAATGTTACCGCGAAGTATTTGAATCTGTCTTAACATGCTCAGTCTTATAGCGGGTGATCTTGGTTGCTTTGCTGTATGTTTATAATTGGGTACCGCGTATTTTTCGGGGATATTGCATACGCTAATATTAATTTTGAACCCTGTAATAATAATTGGAGTTAACTTACGGTTTTAAGACTTGATTTGTTCGTTATTAAATTTGTCAGGTTGTTCGCGTTTCTAGGCTGTAATATCCTAGGTACCTCTTTATAAAACTCCCAGGATGCTTTGATATTAACAATGGGAACAGTACATACTCGATGCTGTACAAACTGTACCAAGGGGTACAAATACGACTATTATAGTGCTGATTTGTGAATCAAATCTAGACGGTTCATTGCTGAATGAAGACCGATAGCACTTGCGGAATAGATTCAAAGCCGAAGAAATCTATTCTTGCCTTAATTCATAGTCGGCTTGAGCAAGAGACGAACTAAGATCGTGGTGAGCTTAAGTTAAAGCGTGATTCTTTTGAGAATTGACGCTACTCTAACAAGAGACTAAACTAACATTCGTTGTGAGTTAGAGTTAATAAGTTGTGTACAAATCTTTTATGAAAGGCATTAAAGTAGTCGAGAATACCAAGGATCCTAGCTAGGCTTGGTTTATGAAAGTTTCAAAGAGGAAACAAAAAATCCCGAGGAGGGTCAGGAATAAGAGATTCCTGTAGACCGCGGCAATCGTTGACTCATTGCCTATATCACTCATTCTGGGACAGCTCTGTCTGTTTTATGTTGTCTGTTTAATGTTATAGAAAGCATGATGCCTTGGCTTGTGTGTTTTGTATTCGTTTGAAATAACATGTCGTCTATGTGCTAATACTGTTTAATGCGCAGCGAAAAAAAACAAAAAAAAACGTTGGTCCGTAATTCAGCACGTAAGTAACCTCTAATACAGTCCTGAGTCCGTGTGTCCTCTACAATAAGGTAAGCGCAATTTCTTTGATCGGCTATTGTTAAAATTAAGTTTAAATTGTTTTGCTTCTCTAAACTGCATAAAGTATTTAATTGCTTTTTCCCTAAGTTTTCTTGGCTTAAGTGTGCTGGTGCTGAACAAAAGTGTTCAATTTGCATTTAACTTTAATACAGCCTACGAGTTTTGACAATATTGTAAATCATGGGTTCAACAAACAGCACAATGAAGCCAGAAAAACCACGTGCAGGGACTCCATATCGAGTAATGGAGGAAAAATATGGTGGTAATGCAGTTAAATACATGGTCAAATGATCTATCTGGACCAATAATAATTGGCCTGTTGATGGTTCATTTAATAATGATAGATTAAAATCAGTTTGTAATGTAATTGAGACAAAAGTTTTGAAATATAAAGAAGCTGAAGCACTTAGAAATGCCTTACAATTATGGAAAGCGGAAATCCAAATTAGAGCAGAAAAGAAAAAGAGTAAAGAAGCTGAAGACTAGTTTTGTGCAAAAAGAACAAAAGGGCAATACTGAAGAAACCAAAAGGCGTGAAAACAAACAAGGTCTGTATCCCTCTCTTCCTCTTGCTAACCCTGTTGATCTTTCACCTCATTCCTCTGATGATGAGGGCATTGCTGTGTATCTGGAGCTAGCACACAGGCGCAATCGTGTGAAGGTGAACAAATGGCCGCTGTTACAGCAGTACTGCCATCGCAGGGGGGGGAGGAGAACACAGACAGGAAGAACTGGGTAAAGAGTCCAGGTTGGTCATAAAAAGGGGGGTGCAAGGGTTTATGATACTAAGAAGGAAGATCCAGTTGAATCTATTGCAGAAAGGGTAAAATTAAAGTCATGCAACCACATTTCCAATGCAGGTTGTTGCTGTGGGACCAGATCCCAATGATCGTGTTTTAGTTTATAGGCCTTGGACCCCTACTGAATTATGTGCCGTGATTAACCAATTCCCTAAACCCGAGAAAAATCCTACTGGGTTTATTAATCACTTAACCACTGTTTGTAATTGCTATGACTCCTCTCCCAGAGATATCCAACAGTTAATGCTGGCCTGTTGTGGGGAACGCTTTGAGGAGGTAAGACAAGCTATGGCTATTCCTGATTTAGACGACTGGAATTTGAATAACACACGAGAGGACTGCATAAGAACTATTGGAACAGCAGTTAATGTGTATGCAGGGCGCAATGCATGTCTTTTTAACATCACCTCCTGCAGGCAAGAAGACACAGAAACTGTGGAGGCCTTTTGTCGTAGATTTAAAATCTTATGAGAGACAAACAGTGGTATGGGCGAGGACGAAGGTCAGGCATTTCAAGTGGCTTGCTTTGTGAATGGGCTATTGCCTCACATATCAAAACACTTGAAATTAGTGATGCTGAACTGGGAAAGGTCTCCGTTTGCAGATGTTAAAATGGCTGCCTTGAATGTAGTAAGGCAGTACAGGGATAAGAAACTGTCGTAAAAGAGCTAGGTGTGTTTTATTCACAGCAACCTCCAGACGCTTATCTGCGAAACGATAGAGGCAGAGGAAGAGGAAATGACGCATTGTTTCGAGGGGGTTATAGAAACCAAAATCAGCAGGGGGGGCCTGGAGTACAAACTAAAATCAATGACTGTTGTTTTGGGGGTTCTGGGCATGTAGCTGCTGTTTGCCCAAATAGGATTCACTGTTACACCTGTGGGGGATGGGGTCATCTCTCTAAATGGTGTTCCAATGATTCTGCTATCCCTACTGCACCCCCTGTAGCTAACTTCACAGTTAGCAACCCTTTTCCTGAAGGGAAAGAATAGGACAACCAACAGAAAGCAATAGAGAGGTGTAATCAATGCCCTTTGCATACACTTACTAAAGTCTCTAAGGAAGAACCAACACTTAACTTGAGTATTAAAAGTAAAAGTTTTCCATTTTTAGTTGATACAGGAGCAACAATTTCATCTTTAAGAACTGAAGAGACTGATTTACCCCATTCGGGTAAAGAGGTTTCAACAGTTGGAATTGCTGGAGTACCTCAACAGACTCCAGTATCTGCTCCTGTTACAGTAACTTCAACTTTCCACCCATTTACAGCAACTCATTCCATTTAGTTAACCTCAAATGCTCCTGTTAATTTGTTGGGTAGGGATTTCCTATGCAAGATGAATTGTAAAATACATTGTACACCTGAAGGGGTATTTTTGGAAGTGCCATATGAACATCATTATGAGCTCAATTTAATGATGCAACAAATACTAATTACGCATGAATATTCTTGGAGAATAACAGATTCTGTTAAGCCTGTTGTTTCCACTGCCCTGGAGGTCATTGGGCAAGCCACCCCAGAGCTGCAACAAATGTGTCTCCGCATGAGACCTTTGGGTAATCTGCATGTCACCGCTGCCTCTTGGAATAGTGAAATCCCAGAGGAATATCAGCAGATGGCCGAGCATCATATGGGTAAGTCCATAACATTCCCAGCATTTTCAGACATTTTTATCTCAGATGTAGGTATTGCAACTACAGTATTATTAACCAAATCCCATAAATCATTGTGTAAGGACCCAAATTCCATACCATACATAGCTTTAGCGGTCTCTTCTGATAATACACCTGAGGATTTAAATTCTATGGTGCAAGTATTGTCAGCAGAGAAGTGTGAAAACCCTTTGAAGTTGGCTAATGCATGGACTTTGAATCTGGATTTTGTGTCTCTCTCCCACCATTTACCATTGAAGGATCATTTCAACATGATTCTCCAGCCCCTTCCCCCGAGTATCTTCCTAGTGGGCCATTAGCCTCTGTTCCCGCTAATTTGTGGGCAACGCATTCAACAGATGTTGGCTTTGTTATTTCAGCGACCCCCCATAAAATCACTTTAAATGAAGGTTGTAAACTCCCTAATCTCTGACAATATCCTTTGAAACCTGAAGCTATTTGACTCATGACTGCATAAACACTGTTTTGGCTGTTAGAACAAACTCCAATCCCAAATAGTGAATGCATTTATTATGTAGATGGCAGTTCTTCTCAACATCCTAATGGTTGGGATTTAAATGCTGGGTATGCTGTGGTTACTGATCATGATGTTATTGAATGTGCCAAATTACCAAAGGATTGCTCTGCTCAAAAAGCAGAATTATTTGCGCTCACCCGTGCATGTATTTTATCCAAAGGTAAGACAGCTTAAAATATGCTGCTTAAATATGCTTTTAATGTTGTTCATGACATTGGTACACTTTGGAAACAAAGGGGTTTTATTACCAGTTCAGGTACCACCATTAAAAATGCATTATATGTTAACAACCTCTTAGAAGCATGTTTACTTCCAGCTAAACTGGCTGTTATACATTGTGTAGCACATTCCTCTTCCACCTCTCTAGTTGCTAAAGGTAATGCTACAGCTGATGCATGTGCCAGACATGCCGCAGCCACACCTTCCCTGTTGGTTAAACAAAATCCTCAAAAAGTTTTGAAGGACCCTGTCCCCTCTCTTAATGATGTCGCTGTTTTACAAAATCGCACTGAGGCTGAGTGGGCGACATGGGTATCTGTGGGGTGTCATAAAGGTCCTGATGACATCTGGCGACACCCTGATGGTCGTATTGTAGCTCCCCGTGCAATACTACCTATTCTGGCTCAAGTGTCACATGGTGATAACCATGTGAGCAAGAGGGGGATGATTGCGGCCATAAACAATTTATGGTATGCTCCTGGGGCAATACAGCAAGCAGCGCTGTGGTGCAAAAGATGTCTTATCTGCCAGCAGCACAATGTTGGGAAACCAGAGCAGACCAAAAGAGGAGCGCACCCTCCCCCTTGGGGACCTTTTGTAAATATGCAAATAGATTTCATTCAGTTAGAGAAATGTTTAGGTTTTGAGTATGTTTTAGTTATTGTAGATATGTTTTCGAAGTGGGTTGAAGCTTTCCCTTGCCGGAATTGTGATGCACAATCGGTTGTGAAAATTCTGGTCAGGGAAATCATACCCAGGTATGGTATTCCTCAGTCCATCAACAGTGACTGAGGAACACATTTTACAGCCCAGGTAATGAGAGATCTTAGCAAAGCTCTCTCTATAAAACTCAACTTTCACACCCCATGGCATGCTGCCTCTGCAGGAGGCGTGGAAAGGCAGAATGGCATATTGAAGAACAAGCTGGCCAAACTCTGTAGGGAAACGGGGTTAAAGTGGCCAGATGCCTTACCACTAGCCTTAATGTCTATGAGGTCAACACCCAAAAGAGGAACTGGTTTATCTCCGCATGAAGTGTTAATGGGGCGGCCCATGTCGACTCCATTAATGCCTCTTCCACCTCTCTCTGAAGTTGAATTGCTGTTAGCCAATGAGAGAGCCCTGCAGTACTACAAGGCTTTATGTGCTCAGTTAAAACATCTACATCCCCAGGTGAGGCTTGCGCAACCGCAGCCTCCAGACAGTCCATGTCACACTTTTGTACCTGGGGATTATGTGTACATTAAAGTCTTTAAAAGAAAAAATAAGTTGTCTCCCAGGTGGTCAGGTCCATTCCAGGTGCTCTTGACTACGGATACTGCAGTGAGGTGCCAGGGAAGAGCCACTTGGGTCCATGCGTCACACTGCAAGCGAGCACGAGACCCTGCTGCTGCTGAATAAGAGGCTGACAGAAGGCAGACGCTATCAGTCACCTCCAGATAATCAGGTGTAACGTTCCTAGTTGCCCAAATGTCAGTTGTTGTAGTAGATCCGAATACTGCACTCATACCATTGTTTCTGTTCTCTCAATCAGGTTGGAGACTGAGACCATGACCAGTGATGGACGAGTGTTGGTGATTATCCTGCTGGTTCGAGCCATAGCCTGGATTCAAGCAACACCATCTGGGTACCCTGACGACCTCGCTTCCCAGACCGGGAACCAACAGCAGCAGGCAGCCGCCGAAGACGATGACAGCAAGCCTCAACCACCAACAGTGTTAGGGGCATCAACAACTCCTCCTCAAATCAAAAGATTGAAAAGATACATCGAGAGCCATCGTCCCAACCTTTACCTCAATTTAAGTCATACTATTGCCGCCAAGGCAAACAAAACCAATTGTTATGTTTGCGGACTGATTCCACACTCCACCACAGATGGTCTTCCCATGATGGCTCTACCTCTCACTCCCTGTCATTTATTAGCAGTATCACACACCTTACTGATCCCAATAATCAGCACATTGGGCAATATTGATTATTCCTCTTTCTGTAAGAACTATTCATTACCCAAACGAGAACAACATGACATCATGCCGCTTTCTATTGCCATTTCACCTATAGCTTTTCCATGGTGCATTTTAGGTAATGGTACCGGTTCTTTTGTTGGAGAAGCAACAAATTGTAGCATTATTTGGAATCAAGACATTGCCGATCAAACCTGTTACTGCTCATGTAATTCATATTCCATGTGCCGGTATCACCCAGTAACCTGTAATTGTTGTAATTGTCCCCCTGATTGTGGACGTGTAACCATGTCACTAGGACAAAATGAAAATTCTCCGACCATTGAAGTAGCCTATTGTGGAACCAAAGTGTTGAAATCTTCAGGATCCATATGGGGACGTGCCGTAAAAGCTCCAGCTGGGGCCTATTGGGTTTGTGGAAATAAGGCCTATTCGTCGCTCCCTTTTAACTGGCGTGGAATTTGTTCTTTAGGATACATAGTCCCAGCTATGCGTATTACCACCACTTTACCTGATACAACTCATAAAATCATAAAACGTCATTCTAATTATTTTCGCACACATGACAGAAATTGTAAAACTTGTGATTTCTTTAGAGCCCTTTTTCCTCAGTATGGAGTCATGTCAGCCCTTGATCAGATTACAGATTTATCTGTAGTGGTTGAAGAGTTGGCTAATACCACCTCAGCCGGCTTTACTGTAATCAATGCTGAATTAGCTTCTGTAAGAATGATGACTCTACAGAATAGGGCAGCATTGGATTATCTGCTAGCTAGTCAAGGGGGGACCTGTGCAATAATAGGCGCAGAATGCTGCACTTATATTCCAGATTACAGTAATGTAACTATCCCCCGTATTATTGACCATCTTAACAACATTTCTAAAAAACTACATACACCAAAAGTATACACCTTTTATGACTGGTTAACACATAAACTGGGTCATGCCGGCACTGAAATAATGCATTCTGTCCTGTATCTTGTCATAATAATCATCATATTCACTCTGTTAATTAATTGTCTGAAAACTGTAATATTTTCTTTGTGCTCGAAGCCACCTGTTACAATTATGGTGCAAAGTTATAGCCACTCTTTAGCAGAAGAATCTATAGAACCACAAAACCCATTAGCTCCTTACATGGGTTCAACTAACTTCCTTAACTTTCCATAATCCATACCTACGCTGCTGCTTTTTTCCTTCCCTAGTCAAAAACCGGGAAGGTTTTTGTATCAGTGTAGGCCCTCTTAATTATTACACCTATATAGAGCGATTTCACTCTTCGTAGCTTAGTTGTAAAAATGTTTCATAGATAGGAATTTTTTTACTGGTGTTATCGTTGAGAGGGATCCCCACGGATTAACAGTCACCATACATATTTTCTCCAAGACTAAGTCTGATAGATTCAATCGAGAGGCCACCGTCAACTTCAGTGTCTACGTCACTGTCAGCAGTCTTGTGATTTCACTGTTGTTAATAAAAACTTCAATGTTAGGTTCTTCTATTAATGTATCACATCTAGTGGTCGGTCCATTAGGACCGTAAGGGGGGAATATTGTGGTGGAAATTCTTGTTTCATAGTGTGTACCTCCTGAACTGTAGGTGTCGCTGTTTAAATAAGGATTTACTTACTGTAACCTGCTGACCCTTACTCTTTGTTTACTGTAACTCCTCCCCTCCTGTTGTGAATAAGATCTGGGGTCACCCCTGTTTCTAGGAGGTCTCCACCTAGGACTTTTGTCTATACTAGTGTGGCTTCCCGTGCACGTATAAACTAATATCAACTGCCTTTGACTGAGTGTGTTATTACTTATTGCTTACAATACTTAAAATACACAACGCAGAAGGGGAAATCCCCCACAATGCTATCCATTGTTTCTCTTCCGAATGATGCAGGCAGAAGAAATAAATGACCAACCGTCGTATTTCATTCCAACTTCAGAAGTTTGAATGATCAGACATAGTTTTGTTTTGAAATTCCATTCGAGTTCACTAATGGTAATAATTTGTGAATACCCAAGTTAGCCAGCTAACTCATATTCGTAATGCTTATTAGAGACATAAACGGAGCAGAAAAAATGCCTGAAGCAGCAAGTAAAATGCAACATTTACGCATTGTGCAGATATAGGACAGAGGCTTCTTTATTCCAATTTTAAAGGTGAGGAGAGGAGCTCATTTGATTGGTGAAGATTTGACTTGGCTGTGTTAAACCCATTCAGGCCTTCTCTCCTCCCTCTTTGCCACTTGCGCTGGCAGGAGGGACCAAGGCGGGACAGAGGAGTACTTGCGCTAGGAGGCACCGGGCACGAAATTGCAACATACGCCTGAACACACCCCGTTGGCGCGGCGCACTCCCCGTTCGCCGCGTCTGTGCCACGCCTGCACCTGGTCTATGAATTTAGAGCCCTCTAAATTAATGGCAGCCATCTTGGATGCCATCTTTGTGATCAAATTTTATGTTATGACAATAATTAAAGCAATATTCATGAAGCTGGTTATCAAGAAACATTTTTTATCTTAAAAATTTCATTGGGCAACAATTTTAAAAAATGAAATAAAGCAAAATGTGGTCAAGCAAGGCAACCATCTTGAAAAATGACCACCATCTTGGATTTTTGCATGGCCAGTAGTGATGCGCGGGTCGAGGTTTTTAATCAACCGCACCAACCCAACCCGACGTGACAGCTAACCTGCCCCGCCCGCCCCGCTAAAACTCACACTGATTTTCAACCCGAACCCAACCCGACCCGACACAAAAACGAGGCAAGAGAAATAGAATACAGTGGGTCTGTGTGACATGATTTGCAATGGAAAAAAAACTATTCCTCGGTTACGCTATGGATTTGAGCGGAGCACATACATACATACATTTACATATACATTACATTTACATAATGTACACATACATTTGGCTTTTGGCTGGTTTTCTTGATCCAAAGTTTAGGCTCTGTCTATTAATTGAACCTTACCGTGATTTCTGATCTTTGCAACCAAACGTAATACCATCTGGCAAAATATTGCAAACAGGCTGATTTATTGGAACAAAATTAACATGACAGTGGCGCACTGACGCTATCGCCTTCTCTTCCATACAGTGTTGAGATATCCGGTCTACAAGGATTCCCCCCCCCCCTCCATATATTTATTTGAAGATTTTTTTTGGGGGGGGGCTACTTTTAAAACACAGCTTATAATGTAGGCCTAGGCGTATTTTTTCCCAAACTATGCAAAAACAAAATCGCGTCAACAGTGCCAGGGTTTAAGCGATTACGGCGCGCTTCCAGGACGCGGCCAGCCGAACTGAAGGCTCACTCGCTTGTTGCGCTAGTTGCTGCGACGCAGATGACTGCTTTGGCCACCGTGGAGTTTTACACGATTATTCTTTGTCACATGGTATGGTAATTAATGAGAGCAAGACTAAGTTTATGACCATACAAGCTCCAGTAATAAGTTACCTATTTGTTGGGGTGATATGTGTATGGAATGGTGTTATACATCTGTAGCCTATGTCTAAGAAGTGTCTTTACTGCCGATGGCAGCACACGCTCTGTTGATTTTATTTTTGAATAAGAATCGTGATATGCCTTTCACTGTAAAGTGGCAAAAAAATGTTTTGTCTATGCGTTATTTGGACCCACAGCTCAATAAAATTACTACTACAATATATTATTTCGGTGCTGACTGCAGAACGATTTATAAGATGAGCTATCATTCAACCTTTAGATCCTTAGTCTAACCGTGGAGGATTAGGCCGAGCACCAGTGAGTGCGTGCACGTCGAGAGTAGGAAGAGGGTGAGGTACGATTAGCATTCTATCCTGCTTAAGGTAGCGTTACATCGTTTGACAAGAGCATTTTATTTAGGCTATATGTCTAGAGCCCTCAAGTGGCCGATAGCCTATTATACTTTTTATTTGCAATTTGTGGGACTTAGACGTCGCCACTGTTGGGCCCAACCCGCCCGCACCCACTAAATGTTGCTAATATATTGATCCGACCCGCGGGTTCCGGGCCGACCCGCGCATCACTAATGGCCAGCATTTTTTTTTGAAAAGAGTAGACTTTGAAGAGTGCATGTACCAAATTTCATGCTTGTATCTCTATTTGAACGATTCTTGTGAAATATGCAATTATCTGCAACACTCATTGAACGCACCTGGGCTAAAACAGTACTCAACATTGGTATGTTTGTTCATTTATTTTCAACATAGCACAGCTAGTTGAAATTTGGGAGCGACTGAAGAATATGACCTGCATAGCATAACTATAAGGATATGGTTTTATAAGGATTCATGAAATCTAACTAATCTATAGGAAGCGTCATTATCACCCAGCAGGCTGACCGTTACCTTAGCAAGCAACAATAATAAACGACAGTCACAACACTAGTTAGTAGGGATGTACCCAAATCCAAATCCATATTCAGCAAGTCGAGAATAATGGCTTTTTACCGAATAAACTATTCGTCCGAACATTTTGTTAAAAGTTTGGCTTTATATATGTTAAATATATATATATATATATATACACATATTTATTTATTTATTTTTTACCCGAGTTGACTAAGGGAAACATCTCCAACAAGTGGTTGATTCTGAAGTTCTCTAATACAAGCTAGACTGGCTGCCACCGCTGTCAATCATCCTCACCAGTCAGTCAGAATCGACAACATCAGCAGACATTAGAATAGGGTTTCTTAAACTTTTGTTGCTTGTCCTTTTAGCGTGAGTCGGTGCATTTAGTTATGAACAGGCTTGAGGCTATGGTGTTGTCTTTAGTAGGAGCCTGAGAGGCTAACATATCATTTTTAGCCTGTTTGTGTAGTTTGCTTGCTTTGTTCTACTGTTGGTTTGTTGCCGCAAGAAAGTTTTAAACGCTAACTGTATTTCTTTTGATTCGCAGAGTGGATAGACGTTAGAGAGGGTTTCTTAAATCTGCATTGCTAGTCTGTGTCTGTGTACAGGTGCTCTGGAGAAAAATACCTGTGACTGACAGTTGGGTAGCTAGCTATCATTGCAGACAGTTTTGCTAAGCTCTTATTCCTTTATTAACCAATAATATTGTTACATTGAGTTGCATTGCTTAGTTGTGGTGTAGAAATAACCAATAGGTAACCTGGGCCAGTTAAACCAGTGGCCCCTGTTATGTATGAGTATTTTATGTAAAGCACTGTGTATCATTTGTAAATGGAGATTTGTTACATGCTGTTTTTACTGTCTTGCTGGTCAGTTATTTATTTTGTTCTTCAGCACCCTCTGGTGGTGTGTCTGTAGCAAAACATCTGATGTATTATCACTTCTTTATAATGGACTAGTGCTTTCTAGAAGCTTCTGGCATCTTCCTGCCTGGAGGGGGCGGGATTACCCAGGAATCCCGTAGAAATTTCCAGAATGCTGCTTGTCTATTGCTAGTCTATAATGAGATTTTGGTCACCAAGAGCAGAGGTTTTGTTTTGGGAGGCAGAGTTTTTGTTTTGGCAACAGAGTTACATAGTGGCATTAGAGTGTTATTTTAAGACTAAACAGTGGATTTTTAGTAGAAGTTTTTTTAAATTATTATTACTCAGTGAAGAATAAATTTGTTTAAGTTGTCATTGCTGGTTTTCTTTGTTGTGATTTTCAAGTCATAACACCCCAAACTCTGGGCCCCCCAATAAACCAATAAAGCATATAGGCTTGCCGCAGTGGTCCTCAGGACTCCAGACTCTGATCGCAATTGCTTTTGATCTGAATCCAGGAAGCGTTTGAGACTGACCACTGCCTTGATTACAGGACACGTGTTTGCTCTGAGCCCTGAAAGGGTGTAAACGCCCTGCCTGGAGACTGCAGAGTAATTCCCCCACAGGGGGTATTAACCCTGTTCTGCCCTGAGTAAAGGTGTTAGTGAACCTACGTAAGGCATATTGTCCTAGCAGCCTGTTTTCTGGTTCAGACATTTATCCATCTCATCTCAATCAACGGACGATATTTCACTGTTCAACCATACACAGTTAACCCTCTCATTATTAATGAATATTTGGTACAATGGTTATATTGCTGTATATGTGATATAATTATTTTAGTCCACAACAACTATGTAATAGTACCGTATACTGTCATGTTTCGTATGTATTTCATCAGTGCAATTCAAGGAGTTGAATGAGATGCACATCATATCAAATGTGTTTTAAGAAAACACTTTTCTGTTTTTTTTCTGTTCCCCAGCAATGATTTGTTCTGAACCAGAGTTATCTCCTGACGTGTATTTAGAATCATCTCTCCCCCTTTGCAGGGATTGCATTGCGACCCACCCCAGAGATCTGTCTCCAAGGTCCTCTTCCCTAACTAAGAACATTTATTATGCCCTTAGAATAATAATTGTTTTCTTACTTCCTCCGAGGAGGAGTTCTAAATTCCACCTTGGGCCATCTGTCCGGGCTCAGCCGCCTGGATCAAAGATGCCATCAACCTTAAATCTGTAACGGACAATCCATTCTGGGAAGATCGTAGCCGACTTCCCACACATGCATTTCGATGCAGTGTGTAGTCTATACTCTAGTTATAGAAGATTGTATCTGATCTCTCTCCGTGCACGTCAGTGCATGTGTAGTCCCTATAGTTATGGAAGATCGCAAACGACTTCCCACACGTTGGTCCGTGCGTTATTTCTAGCCAAGTGAAGTTTGTAATCGACTTCCCGCACTCCTGTACGTGTGTAGCATTTTTGCCAAGTATGATTTTACTCTCATTATCTAAAATGCTTGTAACTTGTAATTGATTTAACCTTGATTTGATTTAAGGCCTTGCCTACCTGGTGAATAAACTGTTGTTATTCCTTATTACATGCGTGGTCCCAATGACATTAATCTTTTTCCTATTTTCCGTCCATGTGACGACCGGTACTTCGGGGGCGATTCCTTACATTCCAGACTAGCTTGCTGATGATTTTGGGTAGGGATGGGTTTTAAGTTGGATTGTAAATTACGGTCTACTTATATGAAGGGTTTATGAAGTACCAGTTCTGGGGATCTGGGCACCCTTGGGTTTATAAGCCGGTGCCTGTCAGAGAGGAACCCTTGGGTTCACATAAATCTGGGGTCATGATATTTTTCAGCCAAGATGCGATTATCATGGTGATTTCTTCAAGGATGAGTCTGGTGGTGGTGTAGCTGCCCGAGATTCACGCATGTTTCAGTCACCTATCTATTTTAGATTGGAGTCAGATTTAAACGAGAGTAATACTGTAATCATTATGCTTAGTTTGCCCTAATCACTGATATATTTGAAGTTTTGTTCCGTTTCTGCGAGTGTTCCAATGTGCATCTTGGCTTATTCGCAGCGCAGCATTAGGTTAGATGGTTCTATGATTTCGGCATTGCCTCGTTTTTGCACGGACAATGATTGAGAGTCCTCCAGGTAAGTCTTAGGTTTCATTAACATGTTCCAACTGCCTCACTACAGCCAGAATCAGCATGCATAAGCCTTTGCTCCCGGCTCCTCCGTCGTTGGTCGAGCCACGTGGGTTTTATAGTGGCATGCTGTTGTTTCACTAACCAAGTTAGTTTGTGTGTGTGTGAGTGTGTCTGTGTGTGTGTGTGTGTCAGAGGCGGACAGAGTACACAGCTTCATTACTTGAGTAAAAGTACAGATACCGCTGGTTAAATTTTACTCAACTACAAGTAAAAGTTCTACAGTCAGATTTTTACTTAAGTAAAAGTACTGGAGTACTTGTTTTTAAAAATACTTAAGTATCAAAAGTAAAAGTACATTTTCTAAATATTGTATTATTACTGCCACAGTGCTTACCTTTACCTATAGAAACCTACTGGATGGAGCTTTTATAGATACTTTAAGGTTAAAGGCTGTATAAGCGATATGACGTCACTATTGTTGACAGTTGAAATGTTCTCAAAATACAACAGAGCTGCTTGCCTCTCCCCTTCAGAAGCTTGGAACATGAGCGCTTTTCTTAAAGTGAAACTTCTGAGTATTTGTGTCTCTGCATTGACTTTGAAAGTAATCTGTCGCACAAAAAAATCGTTTTGCGTCCGGTCTGAAAGCAGCTTAAGAATGGCTCGTTCAGCTGGGTAAATAGCGGTGTACAGCTCATAGTGATAAACGCCCGGTAGCAACAATGATGACCATTGCCAGACAATAAATTTCACCATTTAGTGCTAACTACAACAAGGTATCTGACAAGTTAGCTTGGCATTACAAAATCACCACTTTTATCTAAACTTATCACGCGGTTATACATTCATCGTCAAATTGCAACTCTGAGTACTAACCAGAGGAAAAATGTTATTACACGAACACAAACTCTGGTTTGATCAGACAGAATTTGCAAAGTCACAAGCTTGCCAACCGAGAGTTAGCAAAGGTCGCTAACTCGCTCCAAAGAGGAAATATCGATCTCTCTACCGTTTGATTCATTCTGACCAGCATTATCTATGCAAGATAGCCTTACAAAAACAATACACGGAATTCCCTCAATTTTGCATGGGATGACAATTTACAATTCACATCCAATCAAGTTAGTACCGCATACCTCCCAAGTTTGAGGGATTGGTCCATAACCACGGAGTGCTCAGAGATTTTTTTAAAATAAGGAATTTCTAGATGGTTGGATATAAAAATAAGGAAGTACTGACATCACATCGTATTGACAACAATTTATCATACATCAGCATTTTGGATTTAAAAAAAATTTTTTTTATCCATTTTGTATTTCATTCACATTCATCCAGTCATCATAAACAAAGAAAACAAACAATATTGAATGTTCATACATTAATGCTCATACATGCATCAATGTAACACAAAAATCAATTATATGTATGCAAGTCTATGCGATTGAAACCACATAAACTTTGACAGACAGTCCTGACATCATTGTAATAAGGGCATCTACAACTCATCATCATCAGCTGCAACTTCCTGTACTGCCAAACGACGTAGATTATGTCCACGATCTGGAAAGGTATCCATAATCTCATCCACAAACAAGATAGCGGCATAAAAGCAATGTTCGAAATGGCCACGGAAAACAATGGAGCCTTATTACCTAGCTACGTTTCGATGCTTTTCCACCGAACGCGAAATTAATTTTTCGTGGACCGATTGTATTCAAAAACAATGCAAAGACCTCATGTGTATTCGCATCTTTGCAGGGACTTTGAATGTAATCTGTCGCACGAAAAATTTGTTTCGCGTCCGGTGGAAAAGCAGCTTAGACTAATTGTAGACTTCGGCACAATGTGGTAACTTAACAGCAACTTGTCACATTAGATCAAAAATGTACGCTGAGTTGCTGTTATTTAGTATTATAGTATTTTAGTATGTTATTTAGTACCGAACAAGCATACAATATTTGCGGTTTACATTTTAAATGATCAACTGCACATTTTGAATGGATAGGAAACCTTTAACTAGTTGAAACGCATTGGGCGCGGTGTTCGAGGGCTGCATCTGTGGTTCAAGGGAGTGATGCAAAGGAGAATCGATGATACAGTGAGTGTGACAGTTCCGGATCACGACAGTTCCGGATCACTCCAATTTTCTTTTGTCCCTAGTAATCGTAACATTTCGTGAATTTTTATGCCTGATATGTCATTTTGAAGCTACAACACTGCTTTCGGTTGTGAAGTAAATTTCATCGCGCTGCCTAAACTGGAAGCGAAGCTACGCTCACCGGAACGAGCATAGGTATCGCAGCACTGACTAGCAACTGCTTAGCTAAAAAGGTGACTTTTTCCACGTCGCCTTTTGCAAAGTTCACTAAATGTGACAGTTTAATTTTTTATATTCCAAAGGATGCAAGAATACCCCAACTACAAATGACCAAAAAACTGTTTTAGTAGCTTCAACAGATTTAAAGAATTCTTCAATTTTGTTGACTGCCTGCTTTGTGTAGTTCCAGATGACTCCAAGAAAGGGGTCGTCTCAAACCGTGTTCGGGGGTTGATTGTTTTTCGGCTCAAATAACTGAATACCTGGTCTTGTAAAAGTAAAAAACGAGTTTTCAACAGTGAATGAAAGTATATATTTATTAGATATCGTTTTTACCATTGAAATTTACAGTAAAATTTGGTATTGGGCTGTACAGTATATTCTAATAAGAATGTCTGGATACAGCAAATAACTTGAACTTAAAGGAGCTGTGTCACGATTAATGCGCAGGCTCAGGAGGTGACATACAAATCAGATAAACAGACCGGCTTTCACATGTGCGGAGACTCGTAGGATACAGAGCTTGCAGGACGTGAATCTCTCGGGACAAAATAAAGACTGCATAAGACTAGGAATGACTTCAATTGCTGGTGCAAGCGCGCCACTTTCGGTAAGTATCTGATTTCTATTGTTTTCAAACATATTTGTTGGCCGGGGAAAGAAATTCGAGCGCCTTCATGTAGCACTGCCGTCTGCTTTCGATACAGCAAGAAAAAAACACAGACGAACTCGATCAGCCGAACGAGGATTTTTGCCGATTTTTTCTCTCTTCTCTGTGCTCCTGATAAAGCTTCCTGGAGACAAGAGTTTACGGCCGCTGCCTACCGCTTCCCTCCTCGAGAGGACATCCTTCGAGAGGACGCTAAAACTTCTAGTTCTTCGACTTATACCGGGCAAAAAATACCCAAAACAAAAGCCTTAAGTTCAAGGAACTAAAATATATTTATATATACAAGAAATTGAAGACTGTAGAGCGCCGATGGAAACGGATTTTTGGAGGATAAGTCACGATCGCCTTGATTTTGATTTCTTGTTAGGATGAACAGTTTTCAAAGTTCTGAGCATGCGCAGTTCACGTGACTCAACTCCTTTAAATGCAGTATTAAATTAAATTTTTTTTAAACGTTCATTACGAAATGCAGGAGTAAATATTTAAATGAGATGACCTATTAAGCTGCCCTTTTCAATTTTATTTTATTTGGGGGGGGGGGGACTTCGACATGGCCTTTATGACAATTAGTCCTGGCCAGTTCTATTTCATACGTGCTCCGCCCTCTAACGGGCTTCGCCATTGGTTACCCCAACGAGGCTCCGCCTCGGCGCCTGAGAAAGAAAATTGAACTCACCTGCTCCGAAGGAGGGGGTAGCATACTCACCTCCCATAAAGCCCCGGCGTTGCCAATGCTCGTCTCCCTTTTTCACGCCTTTGAGAGAGTAGGAACTCGCTACAACAGTGAAAGCTATACGATGGATAAGCTGTGCCAACTGTGTGCCTCCCCCATGATGTCCGATGATCAGTACGACGACTGCTTCGTCTGTCTGGGCTTGCGGCACCATGTAGAGACAAGTTCCTGTGCTGCCTGTGCAGCGCTCCCCCGGGAGGAGCGTGAGCGTCGGCAGCAGTTTGTGCGGGCCGCGCGCACCCTCCGGGCTGGCTCGGGGCCAGTCCGTGAGTCGGCGGCGACGGTCCGCTCGAAGCCTTGGCACGAGTACGATGAGGAGGATGATCGTCGCGTGTATGAGGAGGACCCGACGACCCTCTTCATGGACGATGAGCCACCCCCGGAGCACCGCTACCCATTGGATGACCTCCCTGGGTTGTTCCAGTCCGCGGCGGAGAGGATGGGGATGCCCCTACTTCCGCAGCCCTCTGAGGACCAGGTGGATGACTTCACTATCGGTCTGCTGGCCCAACCGAAGTCAAGCCCACGCTCCAAGGTGATTTGTCCCAGGATGGCGCCCATCTTTGGCTACGCGCTGCGGGACTGGAAAAATCCTCTGGCCGCGAAATTCCCAGCTATGGCGTATGCGCCGTACTCGACGGTGGAGGATTGGGAGTGGAATGTCGGAGTCCCGGCCGTGGAGGACGCGGTGAGGTGGTGTCTGCTCCCTACCGCTTCCGTGTGGCCGAGCAGTCGGCCGCTGTTCCCGTCCGAGAGGGACAGGATGTCGGCGGCCCTCTTTGACCGTTGTTATTCTAGCGCTGCTCAGGTGAGTAGCGCTAGCTAACAATATGGGCTTTCTCGCGGGATCCATGGATAGGCTGACCCACCAGAAGGCGGAGCTGTCGGCGGAGGAGATAGTGGAGATGCAGACGACAGCGGCGGCCATGCTCCGGATGTCGCAGGCGTTCGTGATTGTTGCCGGACGTAGCATGGGAGCGACGCAGGCGGGGCACCGCCACCTCTGGCTGGGGCTATCCTCGCTTAAGGAGAGGGAGAGACGGGCGCTGATTAATGCCAGTTCGCTGTTCGGTCCCAACATCCAGGTCATGGTGGACCGATTGGAGGCAGCGAGGAAAGCTTCGGAGCAGCTAGGCTCCCACATTCGCCCGCAGCAGCAGCCCCGCAGGCCCAGCTTCTCCCAGCCGCCACCGAGTCGCCGTCGTCGCAGGTCGGTAGACAGCCGGTCTCCCCGGGTGCCGAGCCAGCAGGATCCTGAGCCGCAGCACCCCTCATCTCAGCCTCAGCAGCCCCGCCGATACCGCACCAGGGGTGCGGCGTCTGGTCGTGCGGCTCCTGGGAAGTTGTTTAATAAAAAAACGTTACCAGTATGAGGTTTTGGCATTGTCTTCTTGTATTGCACACACTGATACGCTGGCTGTTTCAGGTTTTAGCACACAAGGTAATCAACCTACCGGGGGAAGTGGATCCTTCCTTCCTGTAACAAAGGGGTTTAGCGGGAGAGACATGGAGCGTGAAGCTCCTGTTTCCTCTTCGCATCCATCAAACTCTGATCCTCGAATTGAGGACTCGCCGGCTAAGAGTTTGTTCATGAAGCACTGGCTAGCTAATCACCGGCAGGGGTGGCGTGGTTCTACCCGAGGAGGTAGCACACGATCAAACTCCGAGGTTAAACTGAAGCCAAAAACCCTTCCGTCAGTCTGTGTTGGCTCAAATCAAAATAAAGCTTTTTCTCCTGGTCTGGGGCCAGCGAGAAAACGATTGCGAATTGAGGCAGACGGCCAGCACGAATCCAACGCTGCTAGCTGGGCTGGCTCCAGCAGAGTGTTTAGTGTAGGTCAACAGGCTTCTTCTTCTGGGTTGCACGGAAGTGGAGCGACCTGCCATTTTGGCTCCAGGGCGCTTAAAGTATTGGCAAATACTGAGGATCTCAAACCTGTGAAGGGGTGCTTCACTTGTTTAGTGCCACAGATTAAGGCCTGTTCAGACGTCGGCGCGTCGGAAACTGAAGACTGGAGGCTTCCCAACGCGGAAGTAGCCGTGCCCGCGTTGCCTATGGTGAGTGAATCACCGGGCAGGGTGCACGGGAACGCAGCGAAAGCCTTGCTGCTGTTATCCTCCAGGCCCTTTCGAGCAGGGCCCCCCGGTCAGGTCCTCCCTCAGGGGGAGGGGCGTTGCGGGAGGGCCCAGGATAACGAAAACCATAAAACAAACGGCGTCGCCCCTTACGGAGTTTTACCAAGTTTGGGTGAGATTGTGCGCCCCCCTCCCAGGCTGGCTGGACAGAGCATTGCGGAAGGGGTATGCTTCGCAATTCCAGTGTTGTCCTCTCCCATTCAAAGGGATAGTGCGGACAAGGCTCCCCGATTCCACTCTGAAGGGTGCCCTGAAGGAGGAAGTGAACTCGCTCTTACAGAAGGGGGCGGTGGTGCCTGTCCCTCTGTCAGAAGCTCGAGCAGGGTTTTATTCCCTGTATTTTCTGATCCCCAAGAAGCCGGGAGGCCTCAGACTTATTTTAGATCTGCGAGAGTTGAACACCCACATTGTGCGCAGGCCTTTCCAGATGCTAATGGTAAAGTCTCTGCTGGAGTGTGTCAGACCGGGCGATTGGATGACGTCAATAGACCTGAAGGATGCCTATTTTCATGTCCCAATTCTGCCGCGCCATCAGAAGTACCTGCGCTTTGCAGTGGGAAATCAAAGTTTCCAATTTTGCCGCCTCCCGTTTGGACATTCCCTGGCACCTCGGACCTTCTCCAAATGTGTGGAGGCAGTGTTAGCGCCACTCCGGTGGGAAGGGGTACGGATTCTAACCTATCTGGACGATTGGCTGATCCTAGCTCACTCCAAGCAGGTGGTAACCAACCACACGGCGCAGGTAATGCGGCATATTACTCAGCTGGGGTTTACCATCAATTACGACAAGAGCACCTTGCAGCCCAGGCAGACAGCTCTGTATCTGGGGCTGCAATTGGACTCGCGGTCAATGACTGCATGTCTGTCTGGGGACAGAATAGAGGCGATTTTAGATCCAGCATCGGTACCAGCAATAAGGGTCATGTCGTTGCTGGGAATGATGGCTGCTGCCCATAGTCCGCCTGGGGCTGCTGCACATGCGGGACCTGCAATGCTGGTTCATACGCCTTCGTCTGGACCCAAGGCGGGACCAACAGCTTATGCTCCCCATACCTGCGCAAGCACGACGGGCACTGACATTCTGGGCCTCACCCATCCGGCTCCGAGAGGGGGTTCGGATGGGATGTGTGGCACACTACATCCAGATATTCACAGATGCGTCTCAAACAGGATGGGGCGGGACTTGCGGCTCTGCCTCTGTCGCGGGTACATGGCAGGGGCCCCAGCGCCATGTCAACCACCTGGAGCTCATGGCAGTTCAGAAAGTTTTGCACCATTTTGCCCCACAGTTGGAAGGGAGGCACGTCCTGGTGAGATCGGACAGCTCAACAGTAGTGGCCTATCTCAACAGGCAGGGGGGCGTCAGGTTGGTAGCCCTACACAGGTTGGCCGCGGCCATTCTAATCTGGGCGGACTGCCACCTGTGCTCTCTAAGAGCCCGGCATGTTCCGGGCATCCTCAATTCCCGGGCGGACGGGCTATCCATGGGAGCCCTGCTCGAGGAGGATTGGGGCATCTCACAGGCGACGGCAGAACAGATCTGGAAGCTGTTCAGTCGACCAGTAGCGGATCTGTTCGCAAGCAAGGAGAACGCTCTGTGCCCGCTTTGGTTCTCATTGAGAGCCACCGACGACCCTCCCCTTGGGGTGGATGCGTTAGCTCATCCAGTATGGCCCACCGGCCTGCTCTATGCATTCCCACCCCGGCAGCTACTGATGCCATTACTCCGCAGGGTGCGGGAGCAGCGGCAATCCATGATTGTGGTAGCACCGATGAGGCCGAACGCCAGATGGTTCCCGGATCTTATCCAGCTGGCGGTAGCGGGCCCGTGGCAGATTCCGGACCACCTATCGACCATGAGACACACGTCAGATGCGACTCTCCCCCCCCTCATGGTCTGGAGATTGAAATGGTGAAATTGAGTGAATTGGGCCTGCCTGAGGCGGTGGTGTCCACAATTCAACGTGCACGGGCCCCGTCTACATCCAGGGCTTATGCGGCCCACTGGCGGATGTTCACGAACTGGTGTTAGGCGAGGGGCCTAGACCCACGTTCATGCCCCCTTCGGGGGGTATTGGATTTCCTGCAGGCTCTCTTTGAGGGGGGCCGTGCAGCTTCCACCCTGGGAGTATTTGCTGCAGCGGTAGCAGCAGGACACAATAGGTTTGACCGCTTTACGGCCAGGAATCACCCCCTGATAAAGCGGTTTTTGAGAGGAGCTCGCAGAATTAGGCCCCCGGTACACCGCGAAATTCCGCAATGGGATCTGGACACGGTGCTGGGGGGTCTGGCTGGACCACCTTTTGAGCCTTTGGACCAAGCAGACCTACACTTGGTGTCTATTAAGACGGCCCTCCCCTTAGCTTTGGCGTCAGCCAGGAGGGTAGGTGAACTGAGTGCCCTCTCTGTGCACCCGTCTTGCCTGACTCTAAGGCAGGATCTAGGGTCAGTGGAGCTGCGTCCAAACCCCTCATTCCGGCTGAAGGTCATAACCACGGCCTTTAAATTATCAGTCCTTTGACCACAGGCCCTCTGCCCACCTCCTCATGCCACCGCTGAGCAGGAGAAGATGCACAGGCTGTGCCCAGTACGCGCGCTCAGTGTTTACCTGGAGCGAACTGCGAGTCTCAGGAAGGGGGAGCAGCTGTTTGTGTGTTATGGCGGGCGGGCACAGGGGGCCCCTCTGTCAGCACAGAGCCTCGCCCACTGGATTTGTGATGCGATCTGCAGGGCCTACTCAGCAGCAGGTCTGGTGGCCCCGGCAGGACTGACCGCACACTCCAACCGCGGGATTGCTTCCTCTACGGCACTACTTAGGGGTGTGTCGGTAGAGGAGATTTGCAGGGCAGCCTCTTGGTCATCAACATCTACTTTTGCGCGATCATATCTCAGGGATATGACAGCTGACTCAGTAGCACATGCGGTCTTGGGAACCCTACCGGTATGGCCCCCCGCCAGCACTAACTAGCAATTGATCATGGCCGACCTGGGGCGTGGCATCTCGGGGGTATGCCTTGGTTATGTTGGTACTATGGTCTGGGTGGGGCACTCAAGTGTGCCTACCTGGAGGGTATGAGGCCGACATGGAGGAACGCTATCAGGAGAAGTCCCCTTTTTCTCAAGTGACGGCTGATATCGGTGGTCCGCAACCTAACGCGAGGCACTCTGGTGGTGCCCGCCCACAGGTGCGGGTCCTGGCATTGGAATAACAATGGTCAAGCCCTGCCTTTTTTTCCCTGGGAGGGGCTGGACAAGATGGGTCCCTCCCAGTGCCGGGAATGGTTTGGGTGCTACTTTGCCACCACCTGGGGCGGGGTATGCAGGTTGGCGGTGTGCGCCCCAGGGTGTGGACAGGGTTTTGCTTGGTTGCGAGAGGATCTGCGTGGCCAGGGTCCACCTGGGGTACATCCATCCTTAACGGCCTTCGCCTTAGGTGTAACCAATAGCGAAGCCCGTTAGAGGGCGGAGCATGTATGAAATAGAACTATTAGTTACCCTGGATGTAACTCCAGTTCCATGAATACGTGCGTAGCCCTCTAACAACTTGCCCAGGTGGCCCCGAGTGTGGGATGCTGAGTTTCAAAGGGAGACGAGCATTGGCTATATGGGAGGTGAGTATGCTACCCCCTCCTAAGGAGCAGGTGAGTTCAATTTTCTTTCTCAGGCACCGAGGTGGAGCCTTGTTGGGGTAGCCAATAACGAAGCCCGCCAGAGGGCTACGAACGTATTCATAGAATTGGAGTTACATCCAGGGTAACTAATGGTTCTCAATTATTTTCCTTCATCAACGCATTTTCAGATGAACGTAATTGGCAACTGAAGACAATGCGTCAATTAAGAAAAATAATTGAGAACTGGCCAGGACTAATTGTCATAAAGGCCGTGTCAAAGTCCCCACCAACTCCCAGTTAAATCTACGCCCCTGATTACTACCATAGACCATTGTCATTTACATTATTTGAAATTTTATATTATCATCAATATGCACTGTATCAGTGCAGAATTTACCTGGAAAAATCAAATTAATTCAACACCTTAAATGCTTACAGAACACAAATATATTTTCCAAAAAAACATAATTTTTTTAACTTAAATAATATATATATGTCAAATATAACATATTTATATTAAATATGATCTACCATATGTTCCTAATTAGGTTGTTTTCTTGGAAAGCTTCAAAGGCATGAGCTATACCACTCCATTAACCTTTGACTCGCATTCTAATACAGAACTCCTATTGATCAACGTGTTTGACTCAAGTTAGAAAGAGTAATAAACCACAGAGGTGTACGTGTCGATAAAATTTCATAATATTTCTGAGTCTTCCGACTTGCAATGCTTACAAAATAGTTGTTAGTATTTGACACAAACCCTTGTTGACCGTATCGTGGATTTTTAATCAAGCGGTGCCTTGTTATGTCACGTGATCCGGAATACAATTAAGTGATCCGGAACTGTCATAATGATACACGACATGTTTTATGACATTTCTCTCTCAAATTGTGTTTCAAGTGCTTCCTTTTGTGGTTATAAGATGAAACATTACTCAATCGGAATACAACATAACAAGTTTGGTTTATTTCCTTGGAGAAACGTATGCCGTCGATCTTTCGTTATTGATCCGGAACTGTCACACTCACTGCACAGCTCAACATCGGCACAAAATAAAAATGGGTTCTACACTGAACATTAGATTTGTTCTCACAGAGGAAAATAAAAAAAAATACGGAAATCCGTAACATTACGGACTCGGAGCATCCATATATTACCCAGGGGTGGAGGAATAACGCGTAAATCTCTGAATGGCAAATTGCGGGTTTTTTCACTTGCTTGCTGGTCCGCGGGTTTTGCTATTAAAATGCGGGTCAGACTCGCCTGATGCAGGTCACTTGGGAGCTCAGCCACCAGCTCTACTCACCTCGGGTAGAAACAAGGTGACCTGGGTGTCACAATTAAAACCATTCAACTCCTGGAATTCTCTCCTATGTTGGTATGCCTTCCCTGTGTTTATTCGGGACTTTGCACAGCTGCGATTGCGTCTCAACTGAATCATGGAGTTCGCGGGTTCATGGTAGGAAAGCTGAAGGTGACTGCCGATTGGCTGTCTTGTCAGTAGCACCTGAACAATCTAATCACGTTTGAGAAGGAAACAACCTCAAAATACTGAATTCACCGTGTTTCCGCGTTCTTTTTTTTTTTTTTTTTTTGAGAAAACTAGCGAGTAGGCCTACTTGGGTTATGGATAGAAATGTAGCAGAGTAAAAAGTACAATATTTGCCTTTCAAATGTACTCAAGTAAAAGTCATAAGTCGTCCCCCAACATGTGTCATGGATTTGCCCCCGCTGGCTGAAGACAAAAAACTGGCAGGGTCTGGGACCATGTACCCAAAAGCAGGAACAGGGACCCAAACGCACAGGCTGAGAAAGAATGTAAAAATGTTTGATTTAAATAAGATAAAACAATCCCAGAGGGGAGCAGCAGCACACATAAACATATACCAGGGCTTCAGAAACAGAATACTGCTGCTCCAAACTAAGGTGCAGCCAACCCTTAAATAGCAGCACTTCACCTCCACCTTAACGAGCCACACCTGTTGCCTGTTAAGGTGGAGGTGAAGAATGCAACAGGGGGGAGGGACTGCAGGGCAGCACCACCACAACATGATACTCAAGTAAAGTACAGATCCCCAAAAAGTAAGTACAGTACTCAAGTAAATTTACTTTGTTACTGTCTGCCTCAGGAGTGTGTGTGTGTGTGTGTGTGTGTGTGTGTGGGCGCGCTCTGGAGAAAAATATACGTGGCTGAGAGTTTGGTGGCGAGCTAGCTCCATTATTTAGCTTGCATTAGTGCTGTTTCTCAGCAGCTCAGTGATTTTTATCTCAGAAATTATCCTATTTGATTTGTCTCTTTTGTAATATTTCGGAAATTGGATTCAGACAAACATGTGCTTGATCCCCCTGTTTTCAGTGCTATTCCCACACCATAAGAAACTCAGCAGTGATGTCTGGGTGCACTTTACAGTCAGTGCAGTAGAACCAACCAAGGTGATCTGCAAACTGAGCAAAGCTAAATTTAGCAGAGGCAAAGATATTAATCACCTGTCAACATCTGCCATGCATAATCACTTGAGTTATGAGCATCCCACCCTGAAAATGACTCAAACTATCCCATATACTGCTTCAATTACCACTAAACCCCCAACTGTCACATCAAAAAAGTTTTAATATTTTTCCTTTAAAATTTAATTAGCACTTTCTCATTTGATAACTGATTGTTAATTCTCCTCAAGAAAGTGGTTTCAGAGTGTCAGTCATTTTAGATTTCCTTGTGTCAAAAATCCATATATATATATACATATAAAAAGTGACTTCCAGTTTTAGCCCCGCCCACTTTTTTCTGAATCCGAATAATTTTGCCCAAAAACTAATACAAACAGAAATAGTAGTGCCTCCGCACCCCCCTACTAGTTAGCCAGCTGGGTAATGTAACTTAACTTAACTTTGCAATGCAGGCCATATTCTTCAGTCGCTCAGAAATGCTGAATTTGATTGAGTTGACAATCTAGCTAAATACATTGCTATGCCAGCTATAACATTTTAGTTTAATATCACCTTAGCTTGCTAGCTAGGTAGTCAACTAGCTTGCTTGCGAGTATGACAGTGTATGCGAACTGTAGCCTTATTTTGTTGGCATAACTATTTCCGAGAATACCTCGGTACTGGGAAATGTACGTAGATGACACAAATTAATGCGCATTAAGCGACAAAAGTCAGAATTCCGATGCATAAACCGTGTTCTATCTGGGTTGCATCTGAGTACCATAGGAATTGTTGACCTCGTGACGTCATCAAAATTAAGCCGTTTCATTGCCAATTTGAGACTTGCCAAGGGTGAATGGAAGAGTGACTCTTATTATCCCCTCGCCGACGAAGTACTCGGATGGGGACAAAGTACCACCACCGTCCATCCGTCCTTCCATCTGTCCGTAACAAATCTGGTTTCCGTTCAATAACTTTAGTAATGTTTGATATATTTTCATGAAATTTCACGTGAAGGTACTTGGTATCAAAATACAGGCTAAGTTCAATGTCGAAGAATGTAGGTCAAAGGTCATAGCTCAGTAAATATGTGAAAATGGTTTCCATTCGATAACTTGAGTAATGTTTGATGGATTTTAATGAATTTTAATATGAAAGTACATGGTATTAAAAAAGACAGCCTTAGTTTGATTTTGGAATATGTAGGTCAAAGGTCATAGTTCATTAAATCTGCGAAAATGGTTTCCGTTCAATAACTTGCGTAATGTGTGACGGATTTTAATGAAATTTGACGTGAAGATGCTTGATATCAAAAGACAGGCTATGTTCAATTTCGGAGTATGTAGGTCAAAGGTCATAGTGCACTAAATATGTGAAAATGGTTTCCATTCGATAACTTGAGAAATGTTCGACGAATTTTAATGAAATTTTATATGAGGGTACATGGTAGGAAAATACAACCTAAGTTTAATTTCGGAGTATGGTGGTTAAAGGTCCAAGGTCATAGCTCATTAAACATGCAAAAATGGTTTTCGTTCGATAACTTGAGTAATGTTTGATGGATTTTCATGAAATTTGATATGAAGGTACATGGTATCAAAATACAGCCCAAGTTTGATTTTAGAGTATGTATGTCAAAGTTCATAGCTCATTAAATATGCAAAAATGGTTTCCAGAAGATTTAACAGTATTACATGATGACTGTCCCATTGGACCTTATCATTTTGTTGTCATGAATGCTGCTTCTTGATGACATCCAAGATTTCTTTCATACCATCACTCTGTTTCAAATATTATACAGTAATAACCTTTGAAAGTTCAAGGATATGTTCATAGTGTAAATAGTGTAAATAATTCATGCTCATAGAGGATATCACTGGTAGTTTTCTCTGCAATGTATTACTACTGCCAAATATTAGAGCATTTAAATATTCACTTTGTCCTGCATCTTAACGAAGTTCAGTTAGCCACAACATTAGAAACACTTTTCCACATTGGTGCAATTGCTGTGCACTTCTGCAACTTTGTCCCTCTACAACTCCACAGCCATTAAAATGGCTAAACTCCTGCTCTCTGTTTACCATCCAAATTAATGCCACTTACTTTAACCAACCATAGCCATTAAAATGGCTAAACTCCTGCTTTAACCGACTCCACTTACACCAACTTCACTTACTCGGACCAACTAATTTCACTTACTCTGATCAACTTCACTTACTCTGACCAACTAATTTCACTTACTCTGATCAACTTCACTTACTCTGACCAACTAATTTCACTTACTCTGATCAACTTCACTTTTTACCAATCCTGCAATTACTCTAATAATTCCATAAAATACTGTAAATATTGACTAATCAACAGGCACCTTAAATTATTTTTGAATAAAAGCTAATTCCATTGTAGACATTTATATGAGCACTTCATGGAATCGAATGACAACTGTATTCAATCTAACAAAGACAGAACTAACAAATATGCCAGCAATGCAGTTGTTTACAGACACTCACAGAGTTCGGTTCATTCACATTGATTTCCACACAGAAACGCAATCTGAGCTCAGGACACATAAACACACACATAAACACACACCTCACACTTTCCTCTCTCACATTCATTCACATTGGAAAAGATCCAAGGCTTAAATTTTCTTACGATCTGACACCATTGTCGCTTCGATAACATACACAAACAATTCTCTATTTCAACTGAACCCAAATTCCTTTGCTCACAATGATTCCCAGAATCATTATGTCAGCATTCTACACACTCCTCAGTCTCAGACCCATAATGATTCCCTGAACCATTATGTCAACTTTCAACAAATTGCCCAGACTCAGTCAACGCTTCGTCATCATCAGTACCAGAACAGCAGTCCTTACAACAACAACCACAGCAACCTCTTAACTGTTCATCAGTCCCATAATTGGCAATATTACTTTCTCTGCCTCACAACAACTAAGCCGAATTCAGTAAAAATTCCGTCACTCACCCGCACCTCCACTCATTGTTTGGAGAACCCCCCGTTTCTGACCTCCTACACACCCCAATAGGGCCTTCACAATCGCCCCGGGCTGAGGTCTTTCCACAACGTCCCCTGGACGACCATGCGCACGGTTTTCAGTCGGCGCTGATTCTCCAGGGAGTGCAGGTGAGATATTGGAATCCCGGACGAGCCCCCAATGTTAAAGGAATTTTAACATTATATTCCTCGTATCACCTTCACATAAGAAACCTAGACTACTCAGGGAAAAAATCAGTCAGAGGCAGAGAAGTTAATATTCAAGCCAAAGTCCGTTTACTTTTTTGCAAAAAAGGATCCCCACATACAGAAGCTCAGGTCAAGATGGAGGATACACAATTAGAAAGTTCTCTGGTATTTGAAGGAATACTCCATGGCGTTCTCCTCCCCCCGTGCTGATTTACACATCACGCGAGCCTTGCGTCACACGCAACTGAGTCAAGTTGGTTCGTAACCACGTCAAGTTGTCTAGGGATACACACACATCTTGCCAGGGAGGAGAGCACCTGCCTTCTCCCTGCCTTCTGGAACTCTGGCTCCAGCTTATCTTGTTATGGGTTCCGGAGCTTTCTATAAACGCATAAACTTAGAGAAAGAGAAAAAGATCTTGCCCTTGGTACAGACATTCAAGACTTGAGATAGGCTATATGTCATGACACACTAGTATGGTTATGCAGGCCCCTCCTATATCAGAAATATGTAAGCACACACACACTGGGCCTATGAACTGAAACAGAATACGTGCAAGCAAGGATAATCAATTAATAATTATTAAAAAATCAATAAGCAATCAAATGGAATCAAATAAGCATTTAATAATGATTAAATGAATCAAATAAAAAAATGTTTCCACAATGTTATCACTGTTCATCTTGCCACCTTCTCATATATGCTTTAATATTCTGTAAATCCCTGATTTTATTCACATTCTTTTATTACATCTTCATACCAATTAACATAACATTTGTTTTTAGATCTTCTCATGGGCCATTCTGTTAAGTAATAAACTTTTTGTTCATCCAATCACTGGGTATTGATAACTTCCTTGCCTAGTAATATAGTATAGTACATGCAATATAGGAACACTCCTGTAGGCGCATACTGGCAGCCACGCTTCCGTCAGTCTGCCCCAGAGCAGCTGTGGCTACAAAAATGTAGTTTACCGCCAGGCTAGAAAAATGTAGTTAACCACCATCAGAGTGTGAATGTGTGCGTGAATGAATAATGGATCCACTGTGAAGCGTCTTTGAGTGCCCAGAAAAGCGCTATATAAAACTATGCATTATTATTTTTATTAGTCTAACTTACTTCTGACTTATATACACTTGTACATGTACAACATCTCTACCTGGCGAGGGGATGCTACGCTTTGCGTTGCCCTTGTTGATTATATTTCTTTTCTGGGCTTAGGTGGTGCAGTAAAAGTACATTTATCATGTTCAGTATATGCTTAGCTCACGATAGAGGTATAATTTGACCTGCTCTTGGATTTTCAATGAGTGCCCGTTTTAATCTTTTTACCTGTGCAAAGGAGAGCTTTGGCTTGAGAGACAAAGGGATGCACCTCGCACTGATGGGTTTCATATGTCTGTAAAAGTAACACTCCTGGAAGGCAAAAGTTTTATACAAGAGTTTTATAATCAGATGGCAGCAGTGAAATGGGGGTATAAAATGTATGGCACAAGCTGTCTCAGCACCTCGTGGGCAAAGTCCTCAGTAAGAGCCACATACCTGGGTGGAGAGCCTTCCAACCTCCAAAAGTGTGAAGATGCCTGTGTCGTTAGATTCCTGGTTGAACTTTTTCAGGGCCTTATTGATGCTGTCTAGGCCCTGGTGGTTGGTTAAAGTGAGCAGAGATGGGCAATCAGGGCACACTGCATGAAGGTCCTCTGCAGAAGCTGCATGCATGTACAAGAGGGAGGGGGTGTTTCTAGCAGATACTGCTGTTTGCATTTGCTAAAAAGCTGGCATTTTGCACTCTCACCCATTTTTATACACTGAGTACATTGTTACAGACCTGCTAAGAAGCTTTTCAAAGGACTCTTTAGTGACTGAGTTTGCATTCCGATTGATTATTTGCTGCCTAACTGAGTATTTTCATTGAGTAGCTAGCAGCTTTTGAAACATTCCAAGAAACTATTTTATGGCGGACTAAGAATTTCCGTTGAGTAGCAGCACAGCAAAATGTCTGAAGTTAAGTCAACTTTCAAATAGTGTATTGATTCTGGCGAAAGTAGATTCAAATAGACTTGATGAAATTTCATTTAACTCTGTCGGAGTTGAATAAACTCTGAATATTTTGCTGTGTGTTGGTTAAAGAGCACCTTCCTACATTAGCATTTAGTCAACAAACACTTTAATTGCCTTGATATTGATCCATTGCATTGAACAGATAATGACACAATCCCATATGGTAGCTTGTGGCCAATTAAGCCCTTCAATTAAGTAGCAATTGGATTGTGAACATACCTATGGCTTTGGTAGTACCTAAGTGACTCTCCCTTTGAGTTGATAGTCTCAAAAATTTGATTGGGGCTAATGAGCCATTTCTATTGAGCTGCTAAGGGGTGTTCCTGTTGACGTGCATTTCTTAAACTACAGATAGTTATGATTCTTCATAATGTTTTATCCTCAGATTTTCCCAGCATGGGTGACAGGAAGACGTTCAAAGCAATGGCTAAATTGGATACCTGGTTCTGAGTTGCATTCTAACTTTAACAATTCAAGGTTTCCACCAGTGCCAGTCAAGGTTGCTTTGCAGTTGGCCTTCACTTTCTGCATGAGAGAAGACATTACGTGTTTGTTCTTATTCCATTACGTAATTGCTATTTAGCGGACGCTTTATGCACAATCACATATAACATAAATTGTACAGGCACAGCGCAGCAGCTCTGGAAACCCTTATGGGAAATAACATTCTGTTAGCCATAAGTGACTTTTTTCAATAGATCAGGCCTGGACCCTGTCGAATAACCTGTGGAATAAGGTCAATAAAACAATCTATTCCAGTGGTGGGCAATTCCGGTCCTGAGGGTTGGTGTGTATGCAAGCTTTTATTTCTATCAATTATCCTGACTAAAAGAGATAACTAGTTGTAGACACAAACATAGATTTGTGCATTGATTGGATCAAAGAAAAGTGTTACATTTAGGGAGACAAGAACAGTCGTAAGTAGTCCTTCATGATATTTGATAATTTAAAGAAATGCAGCAGAATTGTTAGATTTCACCAATGGTTTGGTCAACTAAGATATTAATTAATCAAAGGCCGAAGTTGGCGTGAAAACCCGGGACTGATTCAGCCCACGTTGTCCACCTCGGAGCTATACAGATAGTTTGTATGCGTGAAATGAGTAAAGCTAAAATCTTTTTTGTGTGTGTGTGTGTGTGTGTGTCTCCACCGAAACATTTGCTTGTCAACTGTGGCTTCTTTACACGTGTAGTTTGAGGGCAGAACATGTGCTGCCTCAGAATTTTAGGGGTGCATGGCAGGCGGACGGGGGTGCTTCAGCAACAAACAATGAGGATCCTAAGGGACTGGATCCCTACTATTTGCTTGCAGTATGAAGCCAGTTATGCCCTGCTTTGAAAAGGCTAACTGCCACAGCTCACAACGTCAACAATCCTCTCGCCGAAAAAAGAAAAGGTAATACATTTTGAGCCTTATCTGAAAAAAAACTTACTGTTTCTTCCTCCATTCGGAACTCACACTCATCTAAATGTTTTGGATTTATAACATGGCACTTGGTTTCCTCTAATTCCAGATCCAGTTGATGCTCACAACTGGAATCATCCTACGAGAAAAAGAAAATAAAAAAGATTTTCGTTATAGCCAATGCTGAACTGAATGACGACAATGCACTCTCAGAAATATGGACTTTCAAGAAGCAGAGTCGTTAAGGTACTCTAATTTAGTTTAAGAGTTTGAGAGGTTGAGACCACAGACTGTATAAAAAGATGAACGAAGCTACCGTGACGTCACCCATTGGTTTCAGTATGCCATAAAGGAAGCCTCGATTTTGGCAATTTGAATTGCGCCATGTTGTCATTTTGAAACCGGCTGTGATTTCTATTGGACGAGAGCAAGAATCACGATCTGGGGTGGGACGAAAGAGATGGATCTGACCGTATCGGACGAGGACAAGAGGATTGCCACGCCCGTAAAGCATATTCTGGCTTTATCCTTTATTCTAGTCTACTTGGGACCATAATTTACACAAATGAACATCATGATATTATCGAAGGAGAATTGAAACTTGCTATAGCTACCAAAATAATGTGAAAAATCATAATTTAAATGAAAAATCAGATGGGAAAGTAGGGTCATTTTCTCATAAACTTCAATAGCATTGGACTTCTTTGCAACTATCCACGTCGCCATTTGCTGGCCATTAAATAGAATGCAATCTTACGGTACTTCCGCATGGACTTAGTTTTTCGGACTAGGGTGCTGCGTCCTTCTTTTTATACAGTCTATGCAGGAAACACAAATAGCAAATAGTCATTTGCTTTAGTTTGTCTGCTCAGCCCTTACCAGGAAGTTGCCATCTCATATCTATGCCCTATTAGTTTGGTCCACCTGTTTTTCTCTATCCTTCCCCATTAGTTGCTGCTCTATCTGGCAGTTCTGACCAGGTTAAAATGATGGCTATTGTCTCAGTGCATTTACTGGGTATCCCACCAGCGACCAACAGGCACACACTATAGGCCTACCTTTTTAGGCACTCTAGTGTACAGTATGGATTTTACAGGATGCCAGTTTGACATTTCCTGAGGCAGGCAATTATGTAGCATGTAAGTGATTGCAGATTCACAGATTCCAAGGCGAAGAGAGCCAGGCAGACTGTTTACTGTCCTTGACTCCAGTAGTACTTTAGGTACATTTTTTGCACTGCAAGGACCCTATTTCCAAAATGTGCCCTGAACATTCAATTGGTGTCGAATTAACACTGAAAATTTTACCAGAGGTGTGCAATCCAGGTTTAGAAAGTAAATATCCTCCCAGTATTTGTGTCAACCCGCTGGATTTGCCAATAAGCATAACTCCTCAGCCAGCATGAACAAATGATTAGTAAAACAAAATGATAGAACTCATACAAAAGTTACTGCACCTGCATTTTAAAAATCACCAACTTAGAATAAAGATTAAACTAATGTCTCTTCCTGACACCAATTTAACTGCAGGATACCCTGACCAGTGTGTATAGAATTCGGATGAGTTCAAGTGCGCTTTACACATGAGCTCTTAAAAAGACATGAAGAAAACATAAAAAAAGAATTTTCATGATAAAATGTTGTTCACCAAGGCCAAATGACATGATATTGGATAATTTTGCTGCGTATGGGCAACATATTCGCATCACTGTATTAAATCCCCAAAAGGAACAGCCCACTAACATTCAGTAGATCAACGTCAGTACAATTGGTCGCTCCGGCCAGTGGCCTATGAAATTCTGAAAGTTTGGACCGTTCGCCGTGGAAGAGATGAAGGGTTTGAAACATTGCTTCACTGTTTCGATGTTCGAGGTTTTAAGCTTTTTTTAGCCGCGCATTCACACTTTCTCCGTGCTTACCTTTTGGGTCACACAGCGGGACCGCATCTTGCTGAGCCGGTACTTGTATCCATGGTGATGATGCTTGTTGATGAGACGCACCGCAGTTTGGATCAGCGAGGGGCTCGCGTCCTCGCAGGGGATGTCCAGGCTGGTGGCGAATAGCGATCCAAAAACCGCGGCTAGAACTACCAGTTTTTTCATGGCCTCGTGCCAACACACGAACGCAGCGCCACGGTGTGTATTGGAAACAAAAAAACCGCCAGCCCTCTCCGAACCCTTATTTATAGAATTTAAACCTGCTTGGTAGGGGGAAATAGGGTAGAACGAAAAAGCAAATAGTCCATGCTGTGGGCACTGCCAAGGTAAATGCAATGTTAGGGCAGAGTGCACTGTGTGTGTGTGTGTGTGTAGAACATTTGTGAGAACATTTTGGGTCATGAGGACAGTTTTTGTGGTCCTTGCAGAGCCTTACAGAGGATTAAGGCTTATTGTATAAGTTAGGATTATGACTACAGTTATCTTAAGATTGGAATCGGGTTAGGGCCAAATCTGGTTATGGATAGGGTTCAGGAAAGGCTGTACAGAGTCAATGTAAGTCAATACAATGTCCTCATAAGTATAGCTATATAAACATTTGTGTGAGCCTGCATGTGTGGTGTTTGTATGTATGTGTGTTTTTGTCCTGCAGTATTGTTCAGGACTGCACTTCATCTGCAGGTTGATTCTATAACTTTGCATCACAATTACCCGCACATGTGCACCGGCTCATTCCGATCGCTCATTTTCCTCTCCTTTTCTGTCCTTCCGTGTGCCTGATCCGGAGATTCATCGAGGCCAAACATAATTTCCAGTTGGTGGGAATTTCTCAGCTTATCACATACATTAGATAATCACATACATTAAGCATCTAGACCAGGGATCATAAAATCACGGTCCTCGAGGGCCGCAAACTGCTGGATTTCCTCCCTGACACTACCTGAGTCAGGTGTTGAGACAGTCTGACCAATCAAAAGCACTATTTCTACAGTTAATTAGTAAATTTCCTGGGAGAAGAGAAAAATATGGCTCGCTTTAGATTTGAGTTCCTGATTTGGGAATTCCTGGTCTTCCCCTGGTCTGCCCAAATCTGGTCCTTGAATCTAAATCCATCCTTTATTTCATCTTCTACCGGGCAATTAGTAAATGAACAATTGTGACCTTCTACAAAAAGGTGCTTCAATGCTCTGCTGCAGAACATCACCCATATAATCTTGTTCAAGCTCTTCAGACTCACTCTCCTGAACTAGAAGACTCTCTGCTATAGTATTTGAAGTGCTAGTGCTCATTTTGATCAAGCATTTTCCACCAAACTTTAAACAACTCTATCTCAAAAACTAGAAAAGCTGCACAGTTCAGGTTACTGTCTAAATGAAGATCACTTCCTGCTCTACTCAGTTATGTAATTGCATGCATTCTTGTAGCTCTGAGAGGCTATGACAGCTAGACAAACAGGAAGCACTCATAATACTACAGTGGATGTCTTTGCTACGCGATTTCTCAATAATTGAATTTTACCCCGAAGTACCAAAATCACATGGAAGGTCACAATTATTGCGTCTGATTGGTCAGAATGTCATCACACCTGACTCCCAGGTAAGGGAAGATTTGAAAATCCAGTAGTGTTTGCAGTTTACGTGACTTAAATATAATGTTTTAGGGAGGAAGGACATTCCATTTTGCTAAATCACTTTTGTTTTGAAACCTTTCCTCCGCTCAGCCGTAAAAATTCAATTCAATTTATTTGTATAGCGCTTTTCACAGATAAACTGTCACAAAGAAGCTTGACAGTGAGAGATTAAATAAATGAAAGGGCAGTGCCCAGCCTATTACCCACTACAGCAAATGAGGCAAAAAACTCCCAGTAGGGAGAAAAATCCTCCAACAGTGGTGAGAAAAAACTCCCCAGTGGGAAGAAATCTCAGGAAGAACCCGGCTATAGTGGGGAAGCCCATCCTCCGCGGGCTCGCTAATTAATAACAAAATAAAGTCAAATAGAGTAAAATGGCAAAAGAGTTCCATTTAAGTCCATCTGAACAGTGGCGTCTGTAGCACCAGGAAGTGGCATGTAGAGGATGGTGCAGAACTGGATCAGGACCGGATCAGGACAGCAGCAGCCAGCGCTCATGGTGAGGGACAGGGCTCATACGGTCCAGGACTCAGGGCAGTGGAGGGAAAGATCCTCGGAAAGAGACAGAAAAAAGTGGGGTGAGGCACTGGATAAAACTACTGCTTATTAATAAAAATACAGTCCTGTGTCATGTGCCAAGAAAGAATTTAGGAGCTGACTGGTCAGGAAACAGTCAACACCGCTCCATCCACTTCCAGCAGCACAGAGGCCCAATGCTTACACCAGGCTGCAAGATCACCTTTGATTTTCTAACCACTAGTACCGTATGGACCTCCCTGGTGACTATGGCTGTAGCAAGCCCCACTGGCACCGTTAATGCATGTTCAGTGCCACCGGTTCCACATGGATTTGCTTAACACTACACTGGTGCCATATGGACCTCCCTGGCGACTAAACAAGCTGTAAGCTGTGGCAAGCCCCACTGGAACAATTGGATTTAGCATCTGGACATAGCCTGGTCCCTTAGTACGGTACTACACAGCAATATCACTTAGGCAGTTACTATTCTTTAAGTAAGATTTATTTCGATCATATTTGTATGATCAAAATAAAGTTACCTTGCGAAAATGACTTGACAGTCAGCAGTAATTTGGTGGCCAAAGAGTTGAAGTATTTGAAATGGCCTGAAATGCCACCGGGTGGCTCTTGTCCCTGAACAAGGAGAATGTGGGTTTGAATGTGCCCTGGGGCCTCACTGTATGGATTTCTCCGCATGTTAAGACTGTAGACTGGCCCATAGGCCTGAGCGTGTGAGTGAGCTATGTGCACCCTGTGATAGACAGGGGAACTGATAAGGCATGATCCTGAATCTCACACGTAAGATGACATCGTAGGCTCCAAGTTTCCCCGTTCCTCCTAACCCTAACCGGGAATAATCGAGTTAAACAATAGATGGACAGATGGATGGATGGATGGATGGAAGGATGGAAGACATTTCATGGCAGCTGGCCTGATGCTAGTTTACGAGATGACGAGCGGGAGATTAGCAGGTAGACGCACAGAGCAAGTGTTTGTGTGATCTCATATGTACCTTTGTGTGTGTATGTGTCTGCTTGTCTGTGTGTAACGGTGCTTGTCAGTGTAAAACATTCTTTGCCAACCCATTTCCAGGCCTGAAATTATGGATTTATTGCACTCCGAGTGCTGATCAGACAGGTGAAGTTGACCTTTAACCTCTGTGCTACAAAGTCCTCTTCAGTTCTTGTAGCTGCGGCACTTTATTATTTGCCGAGGTTAAGCAAGCAGTGTCAATATTTGACTCTGGACATGGTTGTCTGGAGGTTAGTGACAGTGTCCACATTTCTTTCTGCGAATGAGGGCCATTATGATGGCTAAAATTCAAGGCGGCATCCAACAGCGATTGATTAGCCGGGGCACCTACATTATATAAGTACTCTCTGAGGGACAGTTGCTCTCGGGAGATTTATGAATCTAAGAGGCTGCAAAATAAGAAATTTTGTGCCTACTGTTAGGTGAAAATATTACCACTGGTCATGATTATATTTGCATCTTCTCAGTCTATATTTTCATGTTCGGCATTAGTGCCTTATTTTTATTCGCCAATTCTTTCATTAATCTGATCTACAAGATATTTTAAACCATGGACCATGTGAATACTTGATTCTGATCGGCTGCAGGGGTGTCAATTAATTTTACATGTATGGACACCTACTAAACTGTTCCAGTGAAACTGTTCACCATTGTAAATTGGTGCACTAGCTACTTAGTATTAGCCTGTACCTAGCATCCATTGCAACAAGGAAACAGACCTATGGCTTGAGAAAAATGTTAGCTTGTGATCGCAAAAAAGATGAAAATATAAATTAATGGTCTTAATTGTTTTTATTTGGCAGCAGAGCATGATACAAGCAGGAGAAGGCCCTTCGAGGTGCCTGTGATTCTGAGGAGTCTACTGTCCGACGTGGTTCTGACCTTTGCGTCATCCTTCAATTCCTGATTATTGACAACTTGTTAGGCATTATCACTTTATACATACCCAGCTGGTCCGTCTTCGAAAAAAAAAAAAAAATCATATGTACTCAAACACATTGCAGTATCTTGTAAATGTATCAACTCTTTGAAATATATACCGTGAGCATCATACATCTTTGGACAGTGATACATTTTTCATTTTCGTTCTACAAACCAGCGCCTTTAGTTGTAAAGGATACAGTGACAGTGGGGTTAATGTGCAGACTATCAGCTTCAATTTGAGGACGTTTTGACGTTTTTTTTTTAACCGATTAGAAATTACAGTTACGTCCCGGCGCACAGATGCTAAAAATGGATGCCAGAAGAGGGGAGAAAAGAGGACCGAAATGCAGGAATGTACAAAACCCAAAACCAGTGAAGTTGGCACGTAATGTGTTGGCACGTAAATTGTAGATAAAAACAGAATACAATGATTTGCAAATCCTTTTCAACTTATATTCAATTGAATACACGGCAAAGACAAGATGTTTAATGTTCAAACTGAGAAACTTCATTTTATTTTGCAAATAATCATTAACTTAGAATTTAAAGGCAGCAACACATTGCAGAAAAGTTGGCATAGGGGCCTTTTTACCACTGTGTTACATCGCCTTTCCTTTTAACGACACTCAGTAAACGTTTGGGAACTGAGGAGACCAATTTTTGAAGCTTTTCAGGTGGAACTCTTCCCCATTCTTGCTTGATGTACAGTTTAAGTTCTTCAACAGTCCGGGTCTCCGTTGTCATATTTTACGCTTCATAATGCGCCACACATTTTCAATGGGAGACCGGACTGGACTACAGGCAGGTCAGTCTAGTACCCGCACTCTTTTAATACGGAGCCACTTTTTTACTACGTGTGCTGTTGTAACACGTGCAGAATGTGGCTTGGCATTGTCTAGCTGAAATAAGCAGGGGCTTCCATGAAAAAGACGTTGCTTGGATGGCAACATATGTTGCTCCAAACCCTGTATGTACCTTTCGGCATTAATGGTGCCTTCACATATGTGTAAGTTGCCCATGCCTTGGGCACTAATACACCCCCATACCATCACAGATGCTGGCTTTTGAACTTTGCGCCTATAACAGTCCGGATGGTTCTTTTCCTCTTTGGTCCGGAGGACACGACGTCCACAGTTTCCAAAAACTATTTGAAATGTGGACTCGTCAGACCACAGAACACTTTTCCACTTTGCATCAGTCCATCTTAGATGACCTTGAGCCCAGCGAAGCCGGCGGCGTTTCTGGGTGCTGTTGATAAATGGCTTTGCTTTGCATTGTAGAGTTTTAACTTGCACTTGCAGATGTAGCGACGAACTGTAGTTGCTGACAGTGGTTTTCTGAAGTGTTCCTGAGCCCATGTGGTGATGTCCTTTACACACTGATGTCGGTTTTTGATGCAGTACCGCCTGAGGGATCGAAGGTCACGGGCATTCAATGTTGGTTTTCGGCCTTGTCGCTTACGTGCAGTGATTTCTCCAGATTCTCTGAACCTTTTGACGATATTACGGACCGTGGATGATGAAATCCCTAAATTTCTTGCAATAGCTCGTTGAGGAATGTTGTTTTTAAACTGTTCGACAATCAGCTCACGCATTTGTTCACTAAGTCGTGACCCTCGCCCCATCCTTGTTTGTGAATGACTGAGCAATTCAGGGATGCTGCTTTTATACCCAATCATGGCAACCACGTGTTCCCAATTAGCCCGTTCACCTGTGGGATGTTCCAAATAAGTGTTTGATGAGCATTCCTCAACTCTCTCAGTCTTTTTTGCCACTTGTGCCAGCTTTTATGAAACATGTTGCAGGCATCAAATTCCAAATGAGCTAATATTTGCAAAAAATTACATAGTTTACCTGTTCGAACATTAAGTAACTTGTCTTTGCAGTGTATATAATTGAATATAGGTTGAAAAGGATTTGCAAATCATTGTATTCTGTTTTTATTTACGATTTACACAATGTGCCAACTTCACTGGTTTTGGGTTTGTATTTGTATGAAATAAAG
This sequence comes from Gymnothorax reevesii, assembly GCA_029721435.1. Taxonomy (NCBI): domain Eukaryota; kingdom Metazoa; phylum Chordata; class Actinopteri; order Anguilliformes; family Muraenidae; genus Gymnothorax; species Gymnothorax reevesii. Next base: position 149,626,933 of record CM056575.1, read on the forward strand.
AAAGTGAAATACAGGGCTTAACAAATTCATTAGACCACCACCCAATGTAAGGTTTATGCCACAGCCACAAATAATTTTTATGTTTCTGTGATGGTTAATCCACCAGTATGTGCAAGCTCTTTAACTAAAATGGTATTTCTAATGCTAAAAAAAAAAAAATTGTTGTTATCCACAAATTTTTGAATACACTGTTTTACAAAAAAGCAGAGACAAATTGTGAAGCGTATTCCTATTTTTTTATTAAGATGCCAAATAACAGTTATTTTCTTGCATTCCTGAACATAAAAATTAGTTTTAGTGGTTAAAATGCAAGAATGCAAGCTGTTATCGAGGCCATACAAAATATTAATTTGTTTTTTTTGTTTTTATGTGTGAATAAGGAGTATTTAGTTATTTTACTACGTTATTTGCCAAAGAGACGACAAAATAATTTTTAGTTTGAGACAAGTTTTTGACAAATTTCTAAAATATGTGTTTCCTTGTTTTTTTAAGACAAGTGGTCTAACAAATTTGTGAAGCAATGTAAATAACACAAAAACAAAACTAAAAGGCGCTGACAAAAAGGGAGTGCAGCTCATAACTAAAGTGTCACAATCACAGGCTGCCTGCCAGTGAAGGGGAAAACTGAAGTTTACTGTTTAGGGGAGCACAGAGAAGGTAATTGGATCATTGAATGAAGGCGGGTGGCCGAAACTCCTGAATGCCCAGGAGGAGGGGCATTACAATTACAGCACCTTCTGTGCACAGTCCACCCATTTTTGAGAGCATCAAAAAATATTGACAGCTTAATGAGATGTTGAAAAAAGTGATCATTTTCATGTTTTTTGAAGGTAAGTCAGGTAGAGTGACATGCTGGTTTGGTGGGTATAACTGTTTCCTCGCAGCTAGAGGTTTGTGGGTTAAAATTTGGCCTGGGCTGTTCTGAGTTTCTTTCTTGTGTCGGCGTGGTCAACAAAACACATCACCACAAGCATGTTAGGCTGATAGGACAATCAGAATTGGCAAGGCGTGTGTGTCCTGTGAAAGACTGGTGATTTCTCCAGGATGTATTCATGCCTCACATTAACTTGCTGCTGGGATTTTTTTTTTTTTTTGTAATTTAAAAAAAATGAAATTTCTTCACTGTACTGTCAGTTTGAAAAGTAGACTTTTGGGAATGTTCTGTCATATAGACCTCAATTGTTTTGAATTACCGCCAGTGATTGTTAACCTTGGCAATTGAGTGTTTCATTAAGAACAGCCTATGCATGTTTGTGATTGTTGCCCTGAAAGGGTTAACAAGAACCACACATTTGAGTTTTTATAAGGATCATAATAGACTGCAGAAGAAGATGATGATGATGATGATGAAGATGATGACTGGACTCTATACTTTATTTGATGCTTCGTGAAGAAATGGGGTTGAAGTTGGGCCGGTTAACTTCACATTCCATTTGTCTTTTCATTTTTTTTTTTTTTTTGGATTGCGCGCTCTAACATGTAGCATGGACACAATACTGCATTTCTCTCTCTGGTGCCCAATAACCTTAAGCAAAATTTCAAACAACAATAACAGAGTACAATATTTGTATTTTGCTCACTGTAGCCCTGTTTACACTTAGTTTCAAAAAGCATCTCCGTGATCCGAACGCGTGGGCAGCTGAGGCATCGCAGTCCACACCTGCCTCAACCATACATCTCTAAAGTGCCTGTCCTGACCGCTTGAGTCCAGTTTTGTTGCTGCCTGTGTTTTGGATGATGTATGTTCCTTTTACGTCCTTGTTAGAGAGGAGACAGGGTGCCTTTCCATTTATACTACATATTGGGCGTTGTCAACTTTGTCCCAGACCACCTCAGAGTGGTTTGAGCTATCGGATCTCAAAGCCTCTCTCTGGTTGTTTGCTGTTGTATTCAGGGCTGTCCATTCATGATCCAATCCTCCACGACTTTTTATACTGCCAAGTGTAATCAGTGTCTGTGTTGCTCAGCGACAGCCAACTGTCTATAACATGGATAGCAGCAGAAGGAATCTGACTGTGGCTCAAAAGAAGAGAAGAACGGAAAAATCGTGCGGAATTGAAGGAATGTGCCAATGGGTGTTGTAGAGGGACAGGCAGGGTTAGCATTAACCTGTCCTGAAAGTCTTCAAGAATTTAACTGCTGCAAACCCATTTAGAGATGGGTAGCTGTGTCCATAATGAGGAACTCTGTGGAGGTATATTGTTGCCATGAGGATGGCGCTAGGCGGCAGTAACGATAATTCAAATGGTTTCTTTTTGGAATGCATGGCTGACCAAATCATTGCGAAAGGCTGGAACCAATAAGATTGGTTTGCATTTTTAAGATACTTCCATTGCGTGAGTACAGGATTCCAAACTCTAGTTCGCAGACGAGCGCTAAACCCATCCAACATGGCCGCCAGTCCCTGGCAGTTACAGTTAGGTTGTAATGACGGGCGTGATGTTTTTGACCTTATAATGTGTGCTGGTTTCTGGCACTTTGAGACAGGAAATTACCGGTTCCACAGCCCAAAAAAGTTTTTGGAACCACCATCGTATCATACAATTTTTTGCCAAAAAACTAAAATCTCTTCAGCCATGTCACATGTTGCACCTCCTAACACAGCTAAGAATTGAAAACACAAACAAACACAGACCATGAGAAAGTGGTGTGATCTTTATTTCTGCTGAGACACAGTGGTGCTTCGGCTCAGGGCGATGAGGCACTGGTGGCGCAGGTGCGTTCGAAAACACGAGGGGCGGCTTCAACGAGGGAAGATGCGCTTGTGAACGCCATCAGCTAGCACACGGCGTACTCTCTCCCTATCTGTCTCTCTCCCCCTCTCTCTCCTCAGAAGTGCCGGATCCTTCCGGGGCACAGCTGAATTCCAGGGCCTAGGGGCAGGGGAATGGCCACCTCAGCCAGTGGGGCCACGTCAGCTGGTGGGGCCACGGGGGCCTCTCGCTTGACGACTGAAACCTCTCCGGACTCATTGGACTCAGACAGCAGGCCTGTGCCTGACGGGTCGTGGAGGTGCAGGTGGGTCATCTTGTAGTGCATGCCTCCGTGGGGCAGGAGGGGCAGGACTGGGAGGGCCTGGGGTAGTGGGACGGCGGGCTCCCCCCCAGCTGCTGCGTCTCCTGCTGCTGCGTCTCCAGGTGCCGCTGCATCTCCTGCTGCTGCTGCGTCACCAGCTGCTGTTGTGTCTTTAGTCTTTGGGGGGACGACTGGAGCCGGCTGAAAATCAGAAATGAAAATTTGGGGTTCATAGAAGTCCAAAAAGTGCTCCCCTTAATTTTGCCCCGACAGCCTAAATTTGCAACCGAGCAATATTTTTCCACCACAGGATGGCGTTAATTTGTGAAATCAGCTGCCTGAATGGTCTGTGTGGTGGGGAAACAGACGGCCAGAGTTACGCTGCCTGACCCCCAGGATTTTTGTTGAAACAAGATCTTTAAGTTTCATGTTCTTCTCTTAAAGGTGCACTATGCAAGTTTGTTTACTTTCACTTCTGTTGACATTCGAACTCAAATAAAACAGAGGTAGCCCGCCCCTCCCTCCCATAGTTCCCTCCCTCTCATGCGTCCGCAACTGTCAGCTCTTGTCTGTGATTGGCCGGAACAGTTTGTTATGTTATGGGGCACAGCCTGTGCCCCTTGAGTTTATTTCCAGTTTGTGACGCCTGTGCGGCCTCCAGAGCCCGGGTTTTTTTAACAGTGAATTAAGGGGCAGGAAACTAGTGGATCGTGGCGAGATGTCGGCGAATTGATACAAAAATATAATCGCGCAGAAAGTAAACAAACTTGCATAGTGCACCTTTAAAGTGCACCTATAATGGTTTTTCATCATTTTAATGTTGTAGTGTAAATCATATCGCTTTTATACACACTTAAAAAGCCTGTGTCGGAAAACAACTCAAAGTCACTTCCAGAAGAAGCTCTCTCTACAGCAAAACTCGCTGCTCCAAAGCTGACTGAAACTCCCCAATCGCTACTGGCCATGTTTTTCATCAATTTACAATGTCACCATTTGAATTTTCATGCCAAACAGATGGTCTGGCACACCCTCGAATCAAGTGGGTTTCACCCCCAAGGCTTAACTGGTATTTGTTTCTCAAGCGGAAATCCATAGATGGTATGGGGGGTGACAGGGGGCGCGAACGCAAGTGAGTGATGAAGTTGACCAATCACAGTGCACTGGGGTTTTCGGGATGGCGGGGGCCGGACTTTCAGTGGAGCATTTCACTGACAGGTACTGCAGAATTGGCGACCATTAGAAAACTCAAATGTTTTTTTTTTTTAACAATGATGCATTTGAAACTTTTCTCACAGAGTTCAAGATGTGTAAGCTCACATAATAGGTGCACTTTAAAACTAGGAGAGGATTGTGGACTATTTTTGCCAATACTGTGTTCTGGAAGTTTACATGGAATATTCATTTATGTTTTGCATTACTTATATTACACAAGTAAAAATCTCTAAAATAAAAAATCTCTAAACACACATTCATTAAAGGGTTAAACACAGTGAATGGTATTAGCTCCGTATCTAGAGGAAAGCAGAGAGAAACACGAGGAGAATAATTTACCGCACTATGGAAGAGTTTACAGCTGACTGCCAGCTCAGGTTGCTGCCCGAATGAGGATGACCTGCAAACAGCATAGTCCTGATAAGGAGGGGAAAGAGTATTGCCGTTAATCAAGTGCATAACATGTTTAGATCAGCTATAACATCTGGTGATCCACTGTCCTGTAGGGTTTTTCTCTGACCCAAAGCACATGTCATTCAACAGCTAGAACCAGGCAGCCCAACCCTGTGCCTGGAGGTCTACTGTCCTGTAGATTTTACTTCAGCCTTAACAAAGCACCTCATTCAACAGCTAGTACAGGGCTGCCCAACCCTGTTCCTGGAGATATATTGTCCTGAGGGTTCTCTCTCTAACCCTAACAAAGCACCCCTCATTCAACAGCTAGAGATCTAATTAATCTGCCAATTTATAATCTGGTTTGCCAAATTACGGTTGAATTGAAAGCCAAATGGATGGTTGATCTCCATTGAGCGAATTGGCTGCCACTGGTTTACATTTTATCCTGAGCTGAAGCTGTATGTTCTAAAGGGGCTGATATACCCACATAAAATACACATTCTGTCCTACACTCAGAGTGCACAGTAAAATATTCAGTGTTAAATCAGCCTTTATAGACTACATACTGCCCCTGCTGGATTCTGTATTAGAGCCATTTTGCTAATAATATTAAAGAAAGAAAGAATAATAATAATAATGTTAAAATGCATAATAGGCACAATGACACTGCTTACTGTCTCTTCGATTTGCATGACTTCTTTGTTCTTTGATGAAATGCTGGATGTTAGTGCAGGGAGGGGTTTCACAAAACAGGATTCCAGAGTTTGCCAGATAACTGCACTGTGTAAAACCCAGAACGGCCTTATGACTTCAGTCCATGTTCCAAAGAAGTTTTGCAATTTTCATGCCTTAATAGACTAAATAAACTTGATCCTTGTTTTAGTGAGGCTTTTTCACGCTGATAACCCCGTGATCCTGCTTTGCAAAACAGGGCCCATGTGACCTGAGGTAACTGTCCCTGCACCCTAGCAGCTGCATTAGAGTGGGGATTTTGTTCTGAATGAAGCCTGGCTTCCAGAGGCTTCTCCCTCCGTACTTACAGTTTCTGGTCCCTGCAGAGGTGTGCAGCCTTCAGTTGCGTCACCCGAGCAGTTTGTTTCCACCACGAGAAACTCAGCTACCAGTCTTGGTCCTCCGGAGACCACCTTATGGGGGAAATTACGAGCAAAATGGAGAGTTTTCCATATTCATCTGTGCGAGCTCACAGTTTAGTGCCACCACAGCTTATAGAATGCAATTTGACTAAAGTTAAGTGGTACCCACCAACACAGTCTTTCATACTGTAAAATAGGGACAGAAGTTATTCATTTAAGAATGACTGCACTGCACAATAGTCAAAATTTAATAATTTGACTATGATTAATGCGGCACAGCAGACACGAACTGTAATTGAACATGACTAAGACAGCACAATAGATGCAAGTGTAACAACATGACTACAATTAACACCACACAACAGACACAAGACGTAAAATGTAACTAGAGGCACTCCTAGAGTACAAACCTCTGTCAAGGCAGCACAGTTCGAATCTTGCTGAGTGGGAGCAAAGTTCAGTTATCCCTTGTCATAGAATTTCAAGATGGCTGCCATTGTTTGACTGATCGCGATGAAAATCAATAGGGTCCATCACTGATGTAATAGCGACCCCCCCACAAAACTTTACAGATATTCATTAATTACTTATTGAGTTATCATGTTTCTGTGGCGGCCATATTGTTTGCTGTTGTGGCAGCCATATTGGTTGACTGATCACGGTGAAAATCAGTAGGGTCCATCACTGATGTAATAGCGACCCTCCCGCAAAATTTCAGAGATACTTTTTGAGTTATCTTGCTCACAAACAGACAAACAAACAAGCGGCACCAATCACATAACCTCCTGCCAACTTTGTTTGGCGGAGGTAACTAAGGGTAATCTTAAGTCTAAGCCTAGTTTTAAGCGCTAACTCTTCACCTGGGACGTCAGCCTGAGGACCTCCAGCAGTGTAAGTAGAGTAGTGCGGTTTTCCTGCTTGTTGTAGGTCGCCACGGAGAGATCGACCATCTGCAGGCCCGCAGTGTGGTTCAGGGGGAGAAGTATGGGACAGCCAACGCACAAATCCTCCCTGGAGTCTGCAGGAAGGCACATGAGGGCCAGAAGAAGAAATATTCAAATGAAATCACACTAAGGTGGGACACTTTCGAAAACTTCTCAGAGCCAGTTTGATCTGGATCTTCACAAGAATCTAATCACCTTTTCCGGGATAAGATATCGCTGTACTTTAAAAATTTCAGGATGATCAGACAAAAACTGTGGCCTGAAGAGCATAAACAGACAGACAAACAGACGGACAAACATGACGACCAACATACAACCCCAATTCTGAAATAGTTGGGACAAAATGTAAATTGTGAATAAAATCAAAACGCAATGACTTTCAAATCTCACCAGCCAGTATTTTATTCACAATAGAACAGAGATAACATACCAAATGTTGAAAATTTTCCAATTTTATCCACAAAATGAGCTCATTTCAAATTTGATGTCTGCTACAGGTCTCAAAAAAGTTGGGACAGGGGCCCATTTACCATGGTGTAGCATCTTCTCTTCTTTTTAACACAGAGTGGAGGCATCTGGGCATTGAGGATACAAGTTTCTTGAATTTAGCCATTGGAATTCGATCCCACTCTTGTTTAATACAGGCTTCCAGCTGCTGGAGTGTTTTGGGTCTCCTTTGACGGACTTTTCGTTAAATTATGGGCCAAATGCTCTCAATCGATGAAAGATCAGGATTGCAGGCAGGCCAGTTCAGCACACGGACCCTTCATGCTACTGTAATAGCTGAAGTATGTGGTTTTGCATTGTCCTGCTGAAATGCACAAGGCCTTCCCTGGAATAGATGTCGTCTGGAGGGGAGCATATGTTGCTCTCAAACCTTAATATACCACTCAGCATTCATGGTGCTTCTGAAAACATGCAAGTGTCCCACACCATTTGCACTAATGCATCCCCATAGCATCAGAGATGCTGGCTTTTGAACTGAGAGCAGGAGGGGTGGTCTTTTTCCTCTTTAGCCAGAGGACATGACGCTCATGATTTCCAACAAGAATGTCGAATTTGGACTCGTCTGACCTCAGGACACTTTGTCACTTTGCTACAGTCCATTTTAAATGAGCCTTGGCCCACAGAACACGGCGGCGCTTCTGGATCATGCTAAACAATGGCTTCCTTCTTGCATGATAGAGTTTTAAGTGGCATCTGTGGATGGTACAGCGGACTATGTCTACAGACAGTGGTTTCTTGAAGTATTCCTGGGCCCATTTAGTAATGTCAATGACAGAATCATGCTGGTGAGTGAGGTGGCAACAGGTAAGGCAGTGTGAAAGATGGAGCGCTCTTTCTCTGTGACTGAGGCCTGCAACTGCCACTGCAGCTGACACAGGTGGTCCCCACAATCGCCGCATTTTTACCTAAACCGCAAAAAATCATCTCCAGGAAGTCCATATCTCTGTGTTTTGCTTTTAGTGGATTAGAGCTTACCTCTGCTCAACAAAAAAATCAGTTCGACTGAGTGAACAGACACGTTTGACGGCCAAAGGGACTATGGCAGACATTATATTTTTGTTCAGAGTAAAAGCAAACCACAAGTGCAGCATAGCCGTGGGAATCTCAATTGTCATTCTGGTGTGAACTCTCATGGCCATATGGCTGCCTTCAAAAACATTCTATGAGTATGCTATGCAGTAATGATAGCAAATGGTGGTTATTTTGATGAATTTTAGCTTTAGATATTTATTTTTTGGTTTAGTTTGTTTTTCTAATCTGTGGGTGTTCGACAACAAGGGTGTGCCCAAGCTTTTTACGAGTACTGTACTACACACACGGACTGGAAAATTTTTTTAAACTTCAGTGGAACAGCCAAAACTCTCGGGTAGATCCCAGTGAATTTATCCTGAAACATGCAAATAACTAGAACAGTGCGAACATGTGTAGGAGGGAATAGAGATGTTTAAAAAAAAATCGGTCAAAATAGATGACAACAGGTTATCTGGTTTGTTTTACTCCTATTAATGATTTGTGTAGCCCGCAACATCTACTGCATTTCATGCAAACATTTTTCTGCATCAGGAAAAAAATGTTTTAGCTGACATCTGAAAAAATAGACACTATTTCTGTCTGTCATTATATTTGGGGGAGGGTTGGATGATGTTGATATTTGCTGTAAATGCTTATGCTTATAGATAAATGCAGTCATTCTTGGGATAAAAATAAAAAACATTAACCGATACAAAAATTTAATTGGGTTTCTGTGTAGGCTTGAAGATCTCTATTTACATGGTTTGGAGAATTCAGTTGGCTTACCCAATCTCTAAAAATAAAAATAATTCAAATCAAAGCCCACGGAAGGCCACTCATTAAGGTGTCATTTTAAAACCACACGTCCACGATGCCAACACACTGAAACTACTTGTGTCACCGAGACGAAAGCTTTAGCTACTCTTGTTCAGGTGTCATCAGCAAAAATCAATTTCTACATCCCAACTGTTCAACAGCAGGGCGGGTAAATTTGTGGATTGCTGAGTGCAGCTTTAACTGTAAGCCCGTGAAATAACCACACCTGGTTCGGCTTTGCACTTGAAGGCCTTCAAAGTTAAAGCACCATCGGCTGCCTTTGCCACAGCTACATCACAGTCGCCTTCGACGGTCTGGAGACAAATACAATAAAGAACACAAACATGAATGAAATGCCAATAGAAAGAACATAACACTGCTGAAAAATCTGGCCAAGAGCACCCGAGGTGGTCTTAGATTGTTGAGGTTGTTTTTTCACCATAGCTGATCTGCGGCTGGTCAAACAGCTAGATAAATAAAATAAAAAGTAAACTGAACTTAAATAAGTTAGGCAACAAGCTACAAAACATTTAACATTTTTCAGTTTGCTCAACTTCAATCCCTAAGTTCTTTTGGAAATGAGTTTGTGGAACCACAGGGATGTGAAGCTGAGCGAACTCAAAAATGCCTTGCAGCTGATAGCCTTACTTTGTTTACTTTGGTCAACTTAATTAATTTTTTTTTTTTTCAGCATAGTGAAAGTTGGTGGTCAAACAGGTGCACTAGCTGACAGTGATAACTTCTTAGCTGGTGAGCAGCTGGTTTACCATCCAAGTGTCAAAAACCAAGACCAATATGGCCATCTGGAATGGTTTAGCTTGGAATTTCCAGCATAAAATGTGTTAAAGTAGCAATTTTACGATGCTTCGATTGATTTGATTCGTAGAGGGCATTTATTTGTCAGTTCATTACTCTAACCATGCAAGCGAGTAAAACTTGACAAGAGAAAGGAAAATGAAATCATTCACCATTTCTGGCTTGGGTCTGACTGTACAGTTTGCGAGGGGCGTTGGATCCAAAGCATGGCACGTTGTCTGTAGCAGGTCCAGCTCCAAGATGTAGACCTCCCCACCTGCAGGCTATAGGACAGGTTCAATACAGGTAAGGGGGAGCTAGTAATTGCCCACTAAAGAAGGCCACCCAATACACAAATAAAAAACAGAGATACACTTGTACTGGGACAGTGTTACAAAATGGCTACCATTTCCACGAGGATGTAAATAAAGGCAAATTCAAAGAGCTGTGTCACGATTACTGCGCATGCTCCCAACTTTGAATGAAGCAAAGCCACTCAACTATGAGTTAAAATCTAGAGAGGATTTTCCTTCTTCTATGATTATTGACGATAGCAACCAGTTTAGCAACCAATCTTTGTATCCCTTGGCTAAAGCTTAAAATAGTGCTTGAATCCTCAAATTTCCAAAAGAAAGCTCCCGAGTATAAAAAGCAAAATGAGAAAGTAAAGTATATAAATTCAATGCAAAATGATTACGGATTGGCCAGGATGGAGTCAGATTATGACTTGCAGTCAAGCAGATTGGCGTTCTGAGTACGCGATGTAGGCTAATCAAGACAGAGCTCCTTTAAGACTCACAGCTTCTGCCGTTTTCTTCAAATTCATTTTTTTTCCCAATTAATATGAAGTTGAGCAGGCAACCAAAGAGCCAAGCTTTTCACAGTCCAAGGACTTTTCTTTGTTCTTTGACCGAAGGGGAGGTGTATTTCTCGAACTACTGGGAAGTGAACGGGCTAATGTGAACTGCTGTTTTCCATTGGCAAAAATGCATGAACAGATTTGCGTTTACAAATTTGGACCTCCCTGTGAAAATCTTTTCTATGTTGATACCCTATATATGAAGAGTTTGTTTCCAAAATGCGACACATCCATTTTACTAACTTTGGAGTTCAGTAACTCAGGTTTTTCTATGCTGGGGCGTATTGCATTTTATCGAAAAACAAAAACTTCAACCATGAAAAAGTACATCTTTTAGTATGAACTTCTAAAAATTCACTGTGTATTTACCTCATATAAGAAGCACAGGGGTATCATTCTATGGCATTATCTAATTTTCTGCAATTTATAGCGTTGGGAATACAAACTCCTCATATGTCCTCAGAGCACATTTCTTACATAAACTCAGCATCTGTGTTGACCATCCTCTCATGTTCTGATGCGTTTCCTGGAAACCTTGCCCTTTTGAAATCAATTTATGTATAATACACAAATGTTAAAATATATAAATATGTTAAGCTTGTTCTTCATTTCAGTATTACTGGGATCTGAAAGTCTTAAGCTTCATACCTTTTCTAAGGTTTTTGTATTATAGATTTAATGCAGATATATTAAATTTGTTGATAAAAAGTGGATTCTGACAGACTATTTCGACAGTGAAAGCCCAGCCTTTTGTAATATCATGCTCTTGCATTCTTGTATACTTGAGTTATTCAGGGGTTCATGCATACTTTGAAATGTGGTGGATGTTTTAACCTCCCTATTATCTGCAAATTAACTAAGAAGTTTCCCTTAGAGCAACTTGTGATTTTTGACGTATTTCACCTGGCCTTGTTAGTGGCCCAGGAAGTAAAATGGGCCCCCACTCCTCCCCTCATAGATCAAGTATTGATTTAACACTATTTAATCTATTGTGAAACGAAAACATTGATGAGAAAAAGCATCCTTAGTTTCAGCCAACGCAACAAAAACAAGTTCAAAATGATGGTTTTGCATGACAATTGAGCTTACACCCCAACAACACCAATGCTGACGGAACATACAAATAATTATTTGTGTAAATTTTATGTCTTCCTTGTAAAAATCTAGCTGGAAAAAAGTACAATAATCATGTTTTTAGAGATTGTAAACGACGATCGGCGTCAATTTGGCCCCGGATATAGTAGAAGGGTTAATTGGGGTCGTTTCGTGGACTTACAGGGGTGATCACTTTGGCATCCTCGATCCGGTTGAGGGCGTACTTGAACCCGTGCTTATGATGGCTGTTGATGTACTCCAGGGCTGAATTCGCTGCCTCTTCCACCTCGAGGGAGTCGCACATAGGATGGCGCGTAACCGGGTGAACTGGGGTCGCCGTGGCTCCCAGGAACAGTCCCAAAACCAGCACAGCACACAGGTTTCTCATGGTGACAGCCGGAGCTCTTCAGAAGAACTGGGCTCGAACTCTGGTTTGCGTGTCCCATTTATACCGTCGCTATTTTCCTAGTGGTGAGACGGTTAGCCTCCAGGAAGGCTGCCCGTTACCCCTAGGTTAAGGTATTCTCGGACCACGATGGATCATGGCCAAAGTAAATGAACCCCATGACGCTAGTATATTACAGTTTAAAGCATGGGTCTTTGACCCGCAGGTGTGTGTGTGGGTTTTTTTTTTGTCATTTTCTTAGAGCTGTATACATTTGAATGTCCCTAATAAAGCAAAGATAGCCTGTTTGGATAGTGCAGAGTCCACACACTTTAAGGTCGAATGCAGACACAAGCCTTTCAGCTTTTTAGTTCATCTTCAGTTCATCTTTCGTGTCAACCGACAGAGTGTTAAAAAAAGTTCATCTTTTGCAAAAAGTTTCTGCCTTAACAAGTTTTATTGAGAGACTTGACTTCCTAATTTTTTGCTCTGATGTAGAAAGTATTAACTTTTTTAAGAAATCATACGCCTGGCAAATTAAATTCTGTTTTCTTGCAAAATAAAAAGTCATCAAAATGAAAATCCCGTGGATGGACAGTCTAAATCCACAATACGCCACATGAAAAATTACCTACACTAGAAGTGCCATATTCTGAGCTCATGTGGAAGGTTACAAGATTTTTGGTCATACATCCCCCCCAATTACGACTGCTCTCAATGGAAAAAAATGCGATATATAACTGGATAAAACAATGACAATATGCAATAAAATAACTGCATTATTTGTAGGTTAAGGCCATTTCAACTAGTTTTTTTTTTAATTTAAAACAGAGAATAAGGCCATCAGTTGCCAATGGTCCTTGCTTTTTCTTTGTGAACAAGTGAACATCGCGGCAACATCTTCACGAGGAGAGGAAAATCCTTATTATTGCATTCATGCGCATAGGCAAACTGTTATGAGATGTGCTTTGCACTCTGGCATAGACTGGCCATCAGACATCAGCTGTGTCCACAAACCTGCAGGAACCTGCATGCCGACTGTTCTTTGCTTTCTGTGTCGCCCTTCTTTAAAACTGAAATGAATTCAAACCATTGTAAAACCTCATCTGGCCGTGGGACAGTCATGCCTCCATTTTGATTCTCTTTGTCTGTGGCTAAAGCTAAGCAGGTGTGGGCTTGGTTATTACTTGGATGGGAGACCACCTGGGAAAATGCCTTGCTTCTGGAAGTGGGTACAGGTCGTTTGGACCCCATACCAGTTGAACCCTAACTGAATGGACCCAGTTCCAGTTGGACCCCAGACCATTTGGACCCAAACAAGGCCCTGACCACTTGGGCCGCAAGCGCAGACCATTCGGACCCCAGGCTCTAACCCTAACCCGACTGGTCAGGGGTCCAACTGGTCTGGGGTCTATCCGGTCTAAATGCTCATTAAAGATCCTATGACACTCTTCTTAAAGAGTACAGAGGGTTCCCCTCTGTTCTAGCAAACTACCCAACCTGGCTCTTCCAACCTGCCACCTCATCATCTCCTACTTAAATTTCATTGGCTTTGCAAATTATCCTCTCCCTCTCCAGCTGATGCATGGTTAGTATTCTGGTGCAGAATGGCTGCCGGTGCATCATCCAAGTGGGTGCTGCACATTGGAGATGGTGAGGCGAGATTCCCCCATGTAACTTCAAGCGCTTTGAGTGACTATAAGAAAGCGCCATATGAATGTAATGTTCATTTACTCCTTTATTCATTTGTTTTTCACCATCTTCTTGAGAGCATTTTCAATAGTTAATGAGTGACTACAGCAACGATAATTTAGAGAGTACAAATACCGGTGCTCATAGGCTACTACATAACCTCCCGAAAACTGGTAGAAGAAGTTTGGATAAATATTTTTTTTAATATTATTATTATTCATTTTCTGATCACATAATACAAAGTTTTGGATCAAAAATACATTGCAGTGGATATGTTTTCAAAAACATAATTTAGTCTTCTTTGAATGTTTGTACATCACCGTCAGTGAAAGCCAAATGCATAGTTCTAAACTGATGCTCAAAGTTAATTTGGAAAATAAGCATCCCAGGCACTACTGTTGCTGATTGGCAGTGTGGGACAGTATGGTTCACTGATATATTAATTAATTCTGATGCCAGTCCTATTTTAAACTGGCTTTTACAAACCCAAGCAAAACATATGCTTTCAGCTTATTGGCTGTGTGTTTTCATATTTATTGCTTGATGATTCTTAAAACAAATCTGACTGAGGAGAAAAAAATGATTGCCAGATAGTTTTGCTACCAAGGTTGCCTGAAGGGTTTCTCTCCCAAATCTTGAACATATTTTCCTCTCTTGTTTAGGGTCACAGCCTGTTTAAGAGAACTATCTACTCTATAGACTGCCATTATCTGAATGGTACAAACATAAAAATAAACTATTAATGTCCTCCAGTCTTTCATATTGGCACCTTAGAGCAATTCTTGCCTTTCTGGCATTTTTACACTTTTCTTTTGTAATCTTGAAATGATCCTAATAAGCGTATGGCACACAAAAATGTAAAAGAAATCCACCAGGTGTAAAAACTCATCAATATTCAATTCTCATACATTCCTGATGAAAGTCTGACCAATCATTTTCTTTGGTCCGAATAAGCTTTCTGTCTGTCATCCGTTGCCGCGTCCCTTCCAGTTGCCCACCGCTGTCACTGCTTGCGAGTCGCGCGCCTCTCTGGCAGAGCAGCGGGCTGGTAGAGACAAAACAGGTCCTCAAACAAGTTAGCCTGCGAATAAAACAGCTGCAACTGCTCCTAATTACCTCCGCCAAGGAGGTTATGTTTTTGCCTGGGTTTGTTTGTTTGTTTGTCTGTCTGTTTGTTTGTTTGTCTGTTTGTTTCCAAAATAAGTCAAAAAGTCATGGACAGATTTTAATGAAATTTTCAGAGAAGGTGGGTGTTGAGTCAAGGAACAGGTGATTAAATTTTGGCATATCTAGGCCAAAGTACTGCTGAGATATACGCCAAAGTTCAAGATTTCAAGTCTTTCCAATGGGCCGGAGTTCCAATCGTCGTGCTTTTGGGTTTTGCTGCCCCCTGACAGAGGTCTGCGCTCTCTGAGTGCTTTTCTAGTTTAACGACTAATGTTATCGGGACAATTCTGGTGAGGTAAGACATTATGACAGCAGTTATGTATTAATTCTGCCGAAAAACGATCCATCTGACTGTAAACAAACAGGCACTGAAATGCTATAATTAGCTACTATAATAAAGTTAATGGTAGTTCGTCAGAGTTACATGGGAATTTTATTTTGTATCACATATAGAATTGAATATTATGTCATTTACTGTTGGTTACTTTTCACTTACCGGTGCCTCTGAATTTGACTCCATTGCCCCGTTTCATTCAAAGTCAATGCAAAGTCGCGAATACGCGCGAGATTCGCGTCTTTGCATCGACTTTGAATGTAATCTTTCGCGTCCAGTGTGAAAGCAGCTTCGGTTATGCTGCTCACTTTCTCACCGCATGCGTCAGGGGAGGAGGGGAGCCGGAGGTCAGGCAGGGGGAGGTGGGTGGGACTTTGGAGGGAGGCAGAGTTATTCATTTTCAAATTTTTACTAAGTGCTGTGCCGCATGCCAGAAAGGCACGAATAGCTTTAATGGTTGAAACCAAAAAATATAATGTTTCAGGACAAAATGTTAATTAATAATTAATTAATGGATTAGTGGTTGATAGTTTTGAAACAGAACAATTCCAAGCATGTCCGTGCTTAATGTCAATGTTAAATGATAATGTAAATGTAGATGACGAATCAAAATATTGATATGCCTTTTCAATTATAATGTACAAGCAAGATGTAAATAAAATTTTACAGACAAACTCTCAGCGTTCAAATCCAGTTATTTATTCGAGGGCTAAACCGGGACGAACTGTGATCCCCGGTCACTGAAGCTCGCAGTCTAGACGGTGGAAAATCTCGGCGCCCCGGGACAGGAGCGGAAAGGAGACGGGGAGTTGGGGAACACCGAGAGAAACACTGGGGTGTGATTGGGGTTGACGCCCAGGAGCGCCTGCCTCTTGATGCGCAGATGTTTGTACCAAAAGCTGACGGGAGGCCTCAGTATGGTGCCCCCTAGCTCCTCGGATGACTCCGAGGACTCGCTGGACGAGGAATTTTGTGTGTGGGCAGAGGGTCCGGGGGCAGCCATTTTGGGAGCTGTCGGTTGCTTAGAGGGGTCAAAGGGTTTTGGCGCCGGGATTTTTGGGCGTATGGGAGGCGGCTGCACGTGGGGTGAGGATTTGGGGTCAGGTTCTGGTTGGGGGGTGGCTGGTTCCGGCGTAGGGGCTCCCGGGCTCTTTTCATGCTCACCAGGGAGCACTTCCGGAACTTTCTTCTCTCCGGCAGTATCCACGGCAACTGCAGGCTCCTGTGAAGAGAACAGCGCAGTATAATACAGAGCTTGTCGTAATTGATCTTTTTCTTCTTTGGTGGTGAGAATCTGCTTGTTAATTGTAATTACCCCTTTGTCTCAGGTGTTTATTGCATCATCTTCAGTACACTGAACCTACATCCACCATCCAGTGTCTGTTCCATCTCTGATCTACATTATGTTCCGGTTTCTTCGACCTTAAACATATAAGCACTAGTTTTACGTCGCTTTAGATGATAGAGTCCGCCATACAGATGTATTGCCGTATAAAGTATTAGAGTTTGGGAGCTGCGCTCATAAGTGAGGGGATAAGTTGAATTTCCAGGTAATGCCCAGCCAAACTCGGCGGGAGGGGGGGGTGATTCGGAGGGGTGTATGTGGAGGAAACGAAAGTAAAAACCATGCTAGCATGATGAGAACCTGCTACCACTTTACTGTCAGGCAATTGCACTACTGCACTGCTCCTGCTTAAAATACAGTCATAGAACCCAACCTGGTCAAGCTAGTCTAAGCTGCGTCTTTCCCATTTCTAACTGGTTTATACTGGTTTCCATCCTGTTCATCTACAGAGCATCCTAGTCTCACGTCATCCACCAGTGCGCCCACTGGCTGACTCCACTGGCTATAACTAGCCTCAACCAGGTTTGACTAACAAAAAAACCAAGCATGACAAGCAAGCAAGAAGTTTCAGGAATAAAGTTTATATCAACTTTGAATCACTGCAGTAATTTACAAGGAGCGATTGTGACCTGAGTTACACAACCAGCAGAGGTTCAGTAAATAGAACGTTGCATGGGGTCCACCCACATAGCTGAGTTTTCAGCTGAGGTTAACAGTGTTTGCCGAAAACATTGATGTACTCTGAGCTGTGGAGTCATCTGTGGTCAGCGCGGGGACAAATCCGGTTGAATGACACGAAAGTGTTTGTGGGCAAGCGTCAAAGGTCGGCGGTATTAGCATTCGGCTATCAGATGCCGTTATCTGACCAATAATCCCAAACTTTGCCCCGGACCACGAGGCCTACCCACCAGAATGCTCGTTTGCTGATGTGAATGAAATGAAACCTGAATGTTAGCCACTTGCCACCCACCCCCTAAACACACAACCCACAACAGGACGTGCCTGGAAACTGAAATGTCAGGCGGGGTGTGTGCAGTACCTGTGGGAAGTACATTTCGCAGGATACCTCCACGACTGGCTCCCCTTTTCCGTGAACTGCCCCCGTGCAGAACCCAGCAGGCTGAAAGAAGCAAAAAGCATCATGATCCAGATGAGAACCCACAGAAACCATCACAACCCAAATAAACATCTCATCCTGGAGAAACCACCTAACCCCTGTAATGCGAATATAGGCGACTAGATGGCAGTATTTACCTTTTTTTTGTTAAGCTCAGACTGGAGTCATGTTTAGACATGTCCTGGACATGTCTGGGGCAAGTCTCAGAAAATTAAAAAAAAGAGGTCTAAATGTGGGTGGGGTCTGCAAAAGAGTATATAAGGAAAAGAATTGAGACAGTAAAGTAGTAGGAGAAATTGCAAGAAGATGACCAGACCTGCCATTCTGTTCAAGACCTGTGACGTTTCTTTTGTGGATTTCTTTGACTGTGTTTGAGCATTTTCTTCATCCAGGACATCACCAAGCCACCCCACTAAAAAGGGACTGTAATTATTTCTGTTTTTTCTTATTTATCAATCTTGGTCTTCAGTTGTAGGTTGTTATTAGTCTTTGTCTTCGTTAAAAATTAAATGTGTTTTAGTTGTTAAAACTGTGTTTGTCATCCCTTGCTGTTGCTGTTGTGTTATAAATGTAAAAACAAATTGGGGCCATAACAAATTGGGGGCTCAAGGTCCGGGATAGACCATTGTGTGAGTAATTTATTGAAAATCTAACATTCCAAATTGTGAAATTGTTTTTGTGAATTTTCCTAGATATATATTGACAATAGCAATGGATGATTTCTTGGCATCACCAACCGTAGGGGTTTTGAAGTCTTTTAAAAAGACAGAACTGCTAGAAATTTGCAGACATTTGGAGCTGACAGAGGTAAAACCAGCCATGCGAAAAGCAAGACTGGCTAGAGAGATAGTTGAATATTACATTGATGAAAATGTGTTTGCACCAGGAGATCTGGAACAGTTTCCAGTGGAAAATCCAAATATAGAAATGGAACTTAAATTAAAAATGCTAGAGATTGAAAGGGAGGAAAGAGAAAAAGAAAGGGAGGAAAAAGAAAAACAAAGAGAATTTGAGAGGGAAGAAAAAGAAAAACAAAGGCAGTTTGAGTTAGAAAAATTAGCAAGAGAAGAAAAACAAAGAGAATTTGAGTTAGAAAAATTTGCAAGACAGAGAGATTTTGAATTAGAGAAACTCGATAGAGAAGAAAGACTCCAAATGGAGCAACTAAAAATAAAAATTCAAACTGAAAATAAATTTCGGGCTAGCCAGGAGGTAAAATTAGTGCCTCCATTTTCGGAAAAGGATGTTGACAACTATTTCCAGTGTTTTGAAAAGGTAGCAAAAAGTTGCCAGTGGCCAAAGGAACACTGGCCTCTGATGTTGCAAACTGTCCTCAAGGGTAAAGCTCAACAAGCCTATTCGGCTTTGTCTGCAGATGATTCCTCTGATTATGAGGTTGTCAAAAAGGTTATTTTGAGAGCTTATGAGTTGGTTCCAGAGGCTTACCGACAGAAATTCAGAGGTCTGAAGAAATCTGAAAATCAGACTTATGTTGAATTTGCTAATGAAAAGCAGGTTTGCTTTGAGCGCTGGTGTACTTCTATGGAGGTCAAGGATGATTTCAACTCACTAAAAGAGATGGTGTTAGTTGAAGAATTCAAGAACTGTGTTAAAGATGATGTTAAGACCTACCTTAATGAGAAGCAAGCACTGAATTTGCAATCAGCTGCCAAATTTGCAGATGAATACGTTCTCACACATAAGTCCAAATTTCAGTCTAGCAGTGATAATAGATGGTCCAAATTTCAGAAAAAGGGTTATGGTGATACCCAAGATTCCTCACCCAAAGACAAAGACAAATCTGGTGATGGTGCTCAGAAATCCAGTAACAGGTCTGATCAAAGTGTGAAAGCTGACAGTGACAAAAGTGGTCTAGTTTGCAGTTATTGCAAGAAATCTGGTCATGGTACAACTAACTGTTGGTTCCTTAAAGCTAAGAAAGAAAAAGAAAAGGATACCAAACCAAATGCCTTTGTGAAAACAAGGTTAGAAACCCCTGTAGTAGATAACCGATCTGCTAAATTGCCTGCTTCTTGTGGGGCTAAAAAGCCTAATACAGCTGACTTCGTGAGGGAGGAATTTCTTCCATTTGTGTCAGAGGGATTTGTGGCTCTCAATGAGCATACTACTCCTGTCCCCATATATATCCTAAGGGATACCGGAGCTTCTCAGTCACTTTTGTTGATGGACTCCTTGGAGTTACGTGATGAGACCGCTTCAGGGGATTTCATACTTGTACAAGGTATTGAAGGGAGAACTGTATCTGTACCCCTGCGCTCTATATTCTTGAAGTCAGATTTAGTTACAGGACAGGTAAAGGTGGGACTTATGTCAAGTCTACCTATAAAGGGTGTTTCTCTGTTGCTAGGCAATGACCTGGCTGGGGGCAAAGTAGTTCCCCCTGTACATCTTACTTCACAGCCGAGCACTGAAAATGGGGATGAGGACCCATCTCTGTATCCTTCTTGCGCAGTGACTCGTGCTATGGCCAAGAAGGCTAAAGAAGATGATGTTGTGGTGCCGTCCAGTACATTGAATAGTCAGG
This sequence comes from Gymnothorax reevesii, assembly GCA_029721435.1. Taxonomy (NCBI): domain Eukaryota; kingdom Metazoa; phylum Chordata; class Actinopteri; order Anguilliformes; family Muraenidae; genus Gymnothorax; species Gymnothorax reevesii. The sequence continues at coordinate 149,647,262 of CM056575.1, forward strand.
ACTCAGGTGGTTCGCCTCATGACTCTGATTGGCCTATTATGGTTTCTCCGTTTGAGGACTTATCAGATACTTTTATCAGTTCTCTATTCAGCCAGCCGGATGGGTCTGGTGATTCTGATGTGTCTGGAGACTTGTCTCTATCCAGAAAGCGGTTGATTGAGGAGCAAACTAATGATCCTGAAATTGGTGTACTAAAGAGGAGAGCCCTTCCTGAAAAAGAAATAGATGCAGTTCCAGTTGGGTATTATCTCAAGGATGGTGTGTTGATGCGGAAGTGGCGCCCTCCTGATATCCCTGCCAATGCAGATTGGGCAGTGGTCAGGCAAATTGTTGTTCCGAAGGTCTACAGGAATGAGATCTTAACAATGGCTCATAGTTTACCTTTAGGAGGTCATCTTGGTGTTAACAAGACTGTTGATAAGATCATGAAACACTTCTTTTGGCCTGGGCTTCGGAAAGACGTTTCCAACTTTTGCAAAACCTGTCACACTTGTCAGGTAGTTGGAAAACACCAGTTAGACCCACCTGTAGCTCCATTGCAGCCTATCCCAGCATTTGGGGAGCCATTCTCTAGGGTCATTGTTGATTGCGTTGGTCCATTACCCAAGACTAGATCTGGAAATCAGTACTTGTTGACAATCATGTGTGCATCTACCAGATTCCCCGAAGCCATACCTCTACGTAACATCAAGGCAACTGCAATCTCGAAGGCTTTGATAAAGTTCTTCACATTGTTTGGTCTTTCCAGGGAAATTCAGTCAGACCAAGGTAGCAATTTCACTTCAGGATTGTTTCAGCAGGTTGTGTATGAACTAGGTGCAAAACAGATTCTTTCTAGTGCCTATCATCCAGAAAGTCAGGGTGCCTTAGAGCAGTTTCATTCCACTCTCAAGACAATGATGAGGACTTATTGTTATGACCATGAGAAAGACTGGGATGAAGGGGTTCATTTGCTGTTGTTTGCAGCTAGAGAAGCAGTGCAGGAGTCTACTGGATTCAGTCCATTTGAGCTAGTGTTTGGTCATGAAGTGAGAGGACCTTTGCTATTATTGAGTGAACAATGGCAAGAGGAAGAGCCGCAAATCAGTCTGTTAGACTATGTTAGCAAGTTCAAGGAAAGATTGCGTGCAGCTTGTGACCTTGCCAAAGAAAACTTGAAATCAAGTCAGGGAAAAATGAAAACTTGGTATGATCATAAGGCTAGAAGCCGTGAGTTTAAACCAGGAGAAATGGTCCTTGTGTTGTTTCCCTTGCAGTCCAATCCATTGCAGGCTAGATTTCATGGTCCTTATGAAATTCTGACAAAACTCAATGATCTCAATTACATTGTGAAGACTCCAGATAGGAGAAAACCAAAACAATTGTGTCATATTAACATGCTAAAGCCTTATCATGACAGAAATGCTAGGGTTGCAGCTGTCACTTCAGATTCTCCAATGGTCGAAAAGTGTGAAGATGAGGGGGAGTTTCAAGATGATGAACCAAGAATTAAAGCTGAAGTTCTTTCATGTAAATTGTCAAACACTGAAGTGTTGCAAAATCTTGATGTAAAACTCCAGCACTTAGAACCCTCACAGAGAGATCAGTTTGAAAGGTTGATCAAGAAATATGAGGATTTGTTTCCTGATGTTCCAAAGAGAGTTACTATAGCCTCTCATGATGTAGATGTTGGTGATGCCAAACCAATAAAACAGCATCCATACCGGATGAATCCTGAAAAGAGAAAGATTGCTGAGAAAGAGGTTGAGTTCATGTTAAAACATATTATCAGACCCTCCAACTCCGATTGGAGTTCACCCTGTGTGCTAGTTCCAAAACCTGATGGAAGTACTAGATTCTGTACAGATTATCGCAAAGTCAATGCTGTAACTAGAACTGATGTGTTTCCAATACCTAGGATTGATGATTGTATTGATCGTGTAGGGCAAGCAAAGTTTCTGACCAAGATTGATTTATTGAAGGGTTATTGGTGTGTGCCTTTAACTGAGAGGGCCAAGAGCATCTCTGCTTTTGCCACACCATCTGGATTGTACCAGTATGAAGTCCTACCCTTTGGCATGAAAAATGCCCCAGCCACGTTCCAAAGGATGATACAGTCTACAATCGCCGGATTGCCACACACGGGTGCGTACATCGATGACCTGATCACATGGAGTGACTCCTGGGAAGAACATCTAAAAGATGTAGAGACGTTGTTCCAGCGCCTGACCCAGGCTAACCTGACTGTTAACCTGAACAAGAGTGACTTTGGTTGTGCTACTGTCACCTATCTTGGCTACGTAATAGGCCAGGGTAAGGTGGCACCCATAAATGCTAAAGTCCAAGCCATCATGGACTTTCCAGTTCCTGACAACAAAAAAGCTTTGCGCCGCTTCCTTGGAATGATCGGGTACTACCGCAAGTTCTGCAAGAACTTTGCTGAGATTGCTCTCAGTCTAACTAACCAACTGAAGAAAGGCGTAAAGTTCACCTGGGATGATGCATGCCAGAGAGCCTTCGATCACCTGAAGTCTCTGCTGTGTCACTTCCCCGTGCTCAAATCTCCTGACTTCAACAAACCGTTCTCCATCGCGGTCGATGCTAGCGACCAAGCTTGTGGATCTGTGCTCCTACAGAGAAGTGACTCTGATGACATTGAGCATCCCGTGGCATACTTCTCCAGGAAGTTCAATCGCCACCAAAGGAACTATTCCACAATAGAGAAGGAACTGTTGGCTCTGGTCCTTTCTTTACAACACTTTGAGGTTTATGTTTGTACAGGACAAAAGCCAATGATTGTGTACACTGACCACAATCCGTTAATGTTTTTGAGTAAGATGAAAAACAAGAATCGGAGATTGTTGAATTGGAGTTTGATTTTACAGGAGTTTGACTTGGAAATTAAGCATGTGAAGGGTACAGACAATGTAATTGCTGATTGCTTATCCCGTGTTTAAATGTGTATATATATATCATGTGTTTGAATATTGTATGATATGTATATATAGACAAGTGTTCACTTAACCATTTTGTATTGAAAAGAAAAATTTTGCCTTTATGAGTCAAAATTTTTCCCTTTTGGAATGGAGGTGTAATGCGAATATAGGCGACTAGATGGCAGTATTTACCTTTTTTTTGTTAAGCTCAGACTGGAGTCATGTTTAGACATGTCCTGGACATGTCTGGGGCAAGTCTCAGAAAATTAAAAAAAAGAGGTCTAAATGTGGGTGGGGTCTGCAAAAGAGTATATAAGGAAAAGAATTGAGACAGTAAAGTAGTAGGAGAAATTGCAAGAAGATGACCAGACCTGCCATTCTGTTCAAGACCTGTGACGTTTCTTTTGTGGATTTCTTTGACTGTGTTTGAGCATTTTCTTCATCCAGGACATCACCAAGCCACCCCACTAAAAAGGGACTGTAATTATTTCTGTTTTTTCTTATTTATCAATCTTGGTCTTCAGTTGTAGGTTGTTATTAGTCTTTGTCTTCGTTAAAAATTAAATGTGTTTTAGTTGTTAAAACTGTGTTTGTCATCCCTTGCTGTTGCTGTTGTGTTATAAATGTAAAAACAAATTGGGGCCATAACACCCCAAATAAACATCTCATCCTGGAGAAACCATCATACCCCAGATATCACAACCTGGAGAAACCATCTAACCCCAAATAAATATCACATCCTGGAGAAATCATCACAGCCCAAATAGACATCTCATCCTGGAGAAACCATCTAACCCCAAATAAATATCACAACCCACAGATAACATTATACCCCAGATAAATGTCTCATCCTGGAGAAACCATCATACTCCAGATATAGCACAACCTGCAGAAACTATCATACCCCAGGTTGATATCACATGCAGGAGAAATCACCATATCCTAGATACAGTAAATATCAAAACCCACAGAAACCATCACACCTTAAATAAATAAAAATCACAGATCCATCATAAACCATCATACCGAGCAAAGATATCACAACCACGAGCAACCATCATATCTTACATTGATATCACAGGACACAGTGAGAGTTGATGACAAGCAAGTCATCAAAGGAGGTTAAAAAAAAAAAAGGTAGCCAAATAGAACCAATATTGTTGGGCAACAAGGGGATTGCCAAAAACGTCCAGTCACCAAACAGGGGCTTGGCTGGAAAAAGTTGGGGTACTCCTGACGTGTCGTGATTAAGTGGCGCATTATGCTGCTTGCCTCTCCTCCCAGGTCATCAGGTTTGCACAGTCCAGAGTTTTCATGCTCCTCTGGGCAGTCCATCTCCTGAATGGTGAATTCCACGAACCAGCTCTGCCCTGGTTTATTCTGGGGGAAAACAAAATACAGAACCGCTGTCAGTTCTTTCACCACTTCCTGTGTTCTCCAATGTTTAAACTCTTGTCCAAATAAATCAAATAATTATCAATAAAACTTTACTTCAGACAACTGCATGATTCTAGAACATTATCAAAGTTTTTATACAACCCCAATTCCGAAATAGTTGGGACGAAGTGTAAATTATGATTAAAATCAAAATGCAATGACTCTCAGATCACATGAGCCATTATATTATTTACAATAGAACATAGATAACATTTCAAATGTTGAAACTGAGACAGTTTACATTTTATCAACAAAATGAGCTTATATCAAATTTTCTGGCTGCTACAGGTCTCAAAAATGTTGGGACACAGGCAAAAAAAAAAGGGCTGAAAAAGCAATGCATAGACAAGAGAATCAGCTGACAGAACATTTAGCAAGTAAGTAAGTTAACTGGCGTAAGGTGTGTAACATGATTGGCTATAAAAGGGATGTCAAAGAGAAGCTGTGTCTCTCAGAAGTAAAGTTGGCCAGAGACTCTCCAACCTGTGAAGGCTTGCGTAAAAAAACTGTGGAATACTTTAAAAACCATGTTCGTCAACGTCAAACTGCAAAGGCTTTGAAGGTCTCATTATCGAAAGTGCAAAACATAATCAAAAGATTTGGAGAAACTGGAAAAATCTCTGTGCGTAAGGGACAAGGCCAAAGACCTCTACTGGATGCCCGTGATCTTCGGGCCTTCAGATACCACTGCATCACTCACCGGCATGACTCTGTCATTGACATTACTAAATGGGCCCAGGAATACTTCAAGAAACCACTGTCTGTAAACACAGTCTGCCGTGCCATTCACAGATGCCACCTAAAACTCTATCACGCAAAAAGGAAGCCATTGTTGAGCATGATCCAGAAGCGCCGCCATGTTCTGTGGGCCAAAGCTCATTTAAAATGGACTGTAGCAAAGTGTCATGTGGTCAGACGAGTCCAAATTTGACAATCTTGTTGGAAATCATGGGCGTCTTGTCCTCCGGGCTAAAGAGGAGAAAGACCAGCCCTCCTGTTATCAGTGTTCAGTTCAAAAGCCAGCATCTCTGATGGTATGGGGATGCATTAGTGTATATGGTGTGGGACACTTGCATGTTTTAAAAAGCACCATGAATGCTGAAAAGTAAATAAAGGTTTTAGAGCAACATATGCTCCCCTCCAGAAGACATCTATTCCAGGGAAGGCCTTGTGTATTTCAGCAGGACAATGCAAAACCACATATTGCAGCTATTACAACAGCATGGCTTCGTAGTAGAAGAGTCCGTGTGATGAACTGGCCTGCCTGCAGTCTTGATCTTTCAAAGATTAAGAACATTTGGCGTATAATTAAACTTCAAGTCCATCAAAGGAGACCCAAAACTCTCCAGCAGCTGGAAGCCTGTATTAAACAAGAGTGGGATCAGATTCCAATGGCTCATCTCAAGAAACTTGTCTCCTCAATGCCCAGATGCCTCCATTATGTTATCTCTGTTCTATTCTGAATAAAGTACTGCTGGTGTGATTTGAAAGTCATTGCGTTTTGATTTTACTCACAATTTCCACTTTGTCCCAGCTATTTCGGAATTGGGATTGTCCAACCCCAAAACCAGTGAAGTTGGCACGTTGTGTAAATCGTAAATAAAAACATAATACAATGATTTGCAAATCCTTTTCAACCTATATTCAATTGAATACACTGCAAAGACAAGTTACTTAATGTTCGAACAGGTAAACTTTGTAATTTTTTGCAAATATTAGCTCATTTGGAATTTGATGCCTGCAACATGTTTCAAAAAAGCTGGCACAAGTGGCAAAAAAGACAGAGAGTTGAGGAATGCTCATCAAACACTTATTTGGAACATCCAACAGGTGAACGGGCTAATTGGGAAAAGGTGGGTGCCATGATTGGGTATAAAAGCAGCTTCCCTGAAATGCTCAGTCATTCACAAACAAGGATGGGGCGAGGGTCATCACATAGGGGTCTATTCTCCCATTAGCGCGTTAGTCTTTTTTTACGCGCTTCGAGTTAAGCGCTTTTGAGTTACGCGTATTCTCCCCTACTCGCTTCGATCACGCCCACAGCGCTTAACTTCAGAATGTAGGCGGCCTTATGAAAGAGGTGTGACTGATCCAAAAGAGAGGCAGACTCTGTACAAAGCTCATTGATTATGGCTATCAGGAAAACATGGAAAAAGGATTTTCTGATTAACCATGAAAATGCATTTGTGGTCCATGGAAAACGCAAACCAGACTTTAAACTTGAATATCGTCGGCCTGCTGATAAAACCTCGTATCTCCAAACTGATAAGAAACGAAAACTCGAATGTCCACTATTCTTACATGCAAAATTAAACATTTTTATTTTAAACTATATTTATCCATTTATATTATTATAATTATTATTATTATTATTTTATTTTAGATTTATTTATTATTTTCCTGTGAAGTTTGTCATTGTGAAGATACGAGGTTTTATATGCCGCTGTAATAGTAGGCCGTACCAATTACAAGACGTAGCCTAATTCAGACATCTCTTTATTTATCCCCCGCCACGCGATTAGCGCGAAGCGGGATTATAGCATTGGGCTCCGTCCATACGGACACATAAAATTACGGCGGCGGGGGATATGTTCGTGACAAAAACTTGTTATTTCTTACTCTAGCCACCATGGCATTAAAGCTATGCATACAAACAAATTGCCGCGATAATGAAATAATAAATAAAGAATTTAGCGCTTCTCAATCAGCGAAATCAGATCATTGAAAATGTGCCCCTCCCACACCAGCCTGTTTGTTCCGTGGAAGACAGGGAAGAAGACAAAGGGAACATTCTAGTCACACAAAGACAATCAAAGACAGTTTATATGATCTCATTTAGAAATTGCGCACTTGAAAACTACTCCGATGTCAGGTTTGCAACTAAAGGACATGGAAACGCTTTAACAAGGATTCTTACCCCGCACGCGGTCATCTCCCCGCCCCGAAACCGCCTCAGCAATGACGGAATTCCATATCCATAGCCTATCATCCTATTTGATTTGAGCGACACATTCACTTGAACTTGTGCCTAATACTTTATTATAATCAATTATCCCATTTACTGATAATGATTTTTCCCATGTCGGCTATTCTTTAAAGGCTAAAATTGATTAACAAATGGATAGTGCTTTGGTATTTGCCAGGGTAGGGCTCAATCTAGAGTAGCCTATTAAATAATATCTTTATTCACACATTAAATTACACAGTATTACCAATGGTAAAAAATTACTAGGACTCGAGTTAGTTAATACAGATATCCTCAATTAGAAAATCAATCCCCTCACTCGTGAGAATATCACAACTTTTTAGATTATCACGAACATACAGGGCAGTCGCATTTGTTAATAGAACATGGAAGACAATGATGGCGACGTCGAGCCAAAGCCGAAAACCAAATTTCACAGATGTTGGTGTTGTACGGCAAGCAAGCAATGAAGGCTGATCCGAGGAATTAAGCTGCAAATTGTTCTGGATGTGGCTTCGGTGGGGAGATGTAAGCGCAGTATCCCCGATTTAAAGCATAAATGGAGAGACCTGCGGGGCGCTGTAAAAGCCAGGTTCTCTGCACACCGAAGAAGTGTACACGCAACAGGTGGTGGGCAACCATCATCCCCTGTGCATTTCACAGCACAGGAGGAGGGGATGGCATCCACTCTTTCTGCTGTGGAAGTGCATGGAGAAGAACTTGAAGCGCCAACGAACTGTGTCAGACACCTTGACACAGACGCCTGTGATGTGAATGACATCACCAACCACTCTCTGGAACGACCCAGATGCCAGAAGCTACAGTGCAGTTCTGACGTTGATGACCACGGGTATGTTTTGTGGATAATTGCTGCGGCTGGATAGCTGTTCATCCAGAAGTCGGCAAAGATAGATGATTGCCTCATGCACGGTCCAGGCGAAAGCGCTAGATGCACAGGATGTCCAAACGAAGCCGATATATGCGTGTTCGTCTTCGAGCTCGGCGCGCTCCTCTTACTCTTTCCCAATCACGCAAGAGTGCAAGCAAATGCAGGACTGGCATTTTGGCTTTAGATTTTGAGGGCATGGTGGAATGATGGTCTTATTATGTATAGTACTCGTATTGCGTTTGTAATTTAACTGATTGGAGAAGAGGCTGATGCGTAATATCATGTGATGATTTCGTTTGATAAATTATCATGGCTTTGAGAAATGTAGTTTAGAAATAAGGAAGAACAATCGAATATTAAATGTCTCAACCTTTACCATGTTAAATAAAATAAAAATAATGTTAAAATTCGGCCTATAACCTACATCAAACGCAATATTCAATTTCACCTAATGTTGGCGCTTGACCTTAATACAGCCCTCAAAAGCGCTTAACAGAAAAAGCGCGTAAGTCAGGGGGAGAATACGCGTAAGTGTTATTTGCATGAGAAACGCCCGGAAACGCCCCGATTTTGGCCTTGCTCCGCCCCAAGCGCGTAAGTGCCTTCAAGGCGCGTAATGCACAGACTTAAGTCGAGGGGAGAATACGCGTAGGCTGAAAAGCGCGTAGCTACGCGCTTTTTTCGACTTAAGCGCATGGGAGAATAGACCCCTTAGTGAACAAATGCGTGAGCTGATTGTCGAACAGTTTAAAAACAACATTCCTCAGCGAGCTACTGCAAGAAATTTAGGGATTTCATCATCTACGGTCCGTAATATAGTGAAAAGGTTCAGAGAATCTGGAGAAATCACGGCACATAAGCGACAAGGCCGAAAACCAACATTGAATGCCTGTGACCTTCGATCCCTCAGGCGGTACTGCATCAAAAACCGACATCAGTGTGTAAAAGACATCACCACATGGGCTCAGGAACACTTCAGAAAACCACTGTCAGTAACTACAGTTAGTCGCTACATCTGCAAGTGCAAGTTAAAACTCTACAATGCAAAGCGAAAGCCATTTATCAACAGCACCCAGAAACACCGCCGGCTTCGCTGGGCCTAAGCTCATCTAAGATGGACTGATGCAAAGTGGAAAAGTGTTCTGTGGTCTGACGAGTCTACATTTCAAATTGTTTTTGGAAACTGTGGACGTCGTGTCCTCCGGACCAAAGAGGTAAAGAACCATCCGGACTGTTATAGGCGCAAAGTTCAAAACCCAGCATCTGTGATGGTATGGGGGTGTATTAGTGCCCAAGGCATGGGCAACTTACACATATGTGAAGGAACCATTAATGCTGAAAGGTACATACAGGTTTTGGAGCAACATATGTCGCCATCCAAGAAACGTCTTTTTCATGGACACCCCTGCTTATTTCAGCAAGACAATGCCAAGCCACATTCTGCACGTGTTACAACAGCATGGCTCCGTAGTAAGAGAGTGTGGGTACTAGACTGGCCTGCCTGTAGTCCAGACCTGTCTCCCATTGAAAATGTGTGGCGCATTATAACATAACATAACATAACATAACATAACATAACATAACATAACATAACATGAATGGCAAGAACAGGCCTTTCAGCCCAGCTAAGCTTGCCAGTTTCTTTATTCTATTGTGAATATATCCCTTCAGATACTAAACGACTCAATGGTATCTAGCTTTAGGTCAAGCCTGCTCTTGAAAACCCCCAAGGTCTCTGCCTCAACAATATGGTCAGGTAAGCTATTCCACATTGAAATTACTCTTTGGGTGAAGAAATATTTCCGAATATCAGTGCTAAATTTATCTTTGGTCAACTTCCAACTTGTGACCCCGAGTTCTACTAACCACACTTGGCCGAAGGAATCCTACATGATTCACTTTGTTAATCCCTTTAACATATTTAAAGACCTCAATCAAATCACCCCTGAGTCTCCTTTTCCTAAGACTAAAGAGATTTTTACGGATTTTCAGTCTCTTCTCGTAGCTTTCATCTTTTATACCTGAAATAAGCTTAGTGGCTCTTCTCTGAACTTTCTCTAGAGCCTCTATATCTCTCTTAAAGTATGGTCCCCAGAACTGTACACAATACTCCAGGTGTGGTCTAACGAACGTGTTGTACAAAAGAATCATCACCTCCTTAGATTTGTACTCAATACTTTTGGCAATGTATCCTAGAATCCGATTAGCTTTTTTAACTGCTACGGCACAATGGCTAGAGCCTGTGAGGGTTTGGTCAACAATCACTCCCAGATCTTTCTCGTGTGGAGCACATTCCAGTTTTAAACCTCCCATGAAGTAATCCCGTCTAATGTTTTTATTACCTACATGTACAACTTTACATTTTGCTAGATTAAATTTCATTTGACACATTTCTGCCCAATTCTGGATTCTATCCAAATCGTCCTGAATCACTTTAGTGGACCCTAGACTATTTGCCAAACCCCCAATTTAGTGTCATCTGCAAATTTAACCAATCTGCTCTCAATATTCCTATCAAGGTCATTAATGTAAATGTATTATGAAGCGTAAAATACGACAACGGAGACCTCGGACTGTTGAACAACTTAAGCTGTATATCAAGCAAGAATGGGAAACAGTTCCACCTGAAAAGCTTCAAAAATTGGTCTCCTCAGTTCCCAAACGTTTACTGAGTGTCGTTAAAAGGAAAGGCGATGTAACACAGTGGTAAAAAGGCCCCTGTGCCGACTTTTTTGCAATGTGTTGCTGCCTTTAAATTCTAAGTTAATGATTATTTGCAAAAAAAAATAAAGTTTCTCAGTTTGAACATTAAACATCTTGTCTTTGCAGTGTATTCCATTGAATATAAGTTGAAAAGGATTTGCAAATCATTGTATTCTGTTTTTATCTACGATATACACAACGTGCCAATTTCACTGGTTTTGGGGTTTGTATGATGAGAGCTCTTTTAATGCCATCACATCTCACATGATCCCCTTGGTATTACAAACTCTGTTGCAGTTCACTAATCACTGAAAACTGCTGTTTTCACTGCCTTAGGAAAAGTCTATGGATCAGAGAGTAAATGGCTGACCATGTGTTTCTTACACGCATTAATCCAGTTTACCAGTATCACTAATGAGTTCTATCCACTGCCTGAAAAACTGTTGTAATTACCAAGTGCTCGTGATTGAAACAAACCTCTGGGAAGGACTTCAACTTTCAGAACTGGGATTTCACACCTCTGATCTTAGAGAATAACCGAGATAGGTAACTTATCCATGAGAATGCCCACACCATGTACCCCTGGCAATACACCCGACCCTAGAGGATGCCCAGGTAATGTTACTTACCTTAGGCTGAAGCACCCTACTTTTGAATAAGTGTTTGTTTATTTATTGTTAAACAACGCTTTTAGCTTTCTCATGTCAGGAGCCTAAACGTGCAGATAATCAAAGCACATATCGATGGGCAAATAAGATGTCCCAATTTAGCACGGCGTGCATGTCTTTGGACTGCGGGAGGAAACTGGAGAATCAGGAGGAAATCCAATCGAACACGGGGAGAACATGCAAACTACACAGAAAGGTCCCAGACCTGGACTCAAACTCATAACCTTCTCGCTTAGAGGTAACAGTGCCGCTCAGTGCACCGCCTGCCATCATAGCAGATACCCTCAGTAGATGTCCCAGTGATGCGCCCTACCTTAGTGGATGCTCGCGTGATGTTCCCAAGTCGAAACTGGCCAGGCGTGGCGGTCTCAGCGTTGTATTTGTTAAGGGACATTTGGACAGCCTGCAGGGCCTCTGCACTGTTGACAGGCACCAGCAGGGGGCAGTGTGGGCACATCTGCAGGAGTTTCTCTGGCTCCTCTGCAGCAGGAGAGTGAGAATGATGCCACTCAGACAGGATCCGCCACCCCGACTCAGACACTGCACTTCTCACGGCCAGAAAACTTCCCAATATCTGCTCTCTCCAATCCAGTGGCGTTGCTATATGTATCCCTCGTCAGCCATGTTTGTCATTGATTAAGACTGCGGCACAGAGTGCGGGTTATGAACAAATCCGCTCATTATTCCTCTGGAATTGTAGCACTTTAAAGCTGCCTTGGTGATTAACATTCCCCAACATGCTGTTAGGAAGGCATTTGTGGCTCTGTGTGTGTGTCTCTCTCTCTCTCTCTCTCTCTCTCTCCAAGATGACAGTCTGAATAATCTCCAGGTCAGTCAAGAGAGGCGCACATACAAACACACACAGGCATGTAAACACACTATCATGGTCTCTCTCATCCACCCAGAAACACTGTATCTCTCTCTCAAACTCTCCAACTCTCACACACACACACGCACACAAACACAACTACATGATGTCTCTTTTACTCATACACACTGTCCTACACTCACTCACATACATGCAAAACCCACCTCTCTCTCTCTCTCTCCCTCTCTCTTTCTCTCTGTCACTCTCAAAGTTTTACTCTCTCTCCCAACAATCATCACACACACACACACACACACACAAACATGCTCTCTCTCTCATACACACATTCTCCTACGGCCTCACACACAAATGCCACCTCTCTCTCTCTCTCTCTCTCTCTCACTCACTCACTCACTCGCAGTCTTACTCCCTCTCCAAACATCACAGACACACACACACACACACACACATGTAGGCAAACACACTAACATGCTCTCTCTCTCTTTCATACTGACAAACACTCTCCTGCTTTCTCACACACAAATGCCTCCTCTCACACACACACGCACACACACACTCAGTCCTATTCTCTCTCTCTCTCGCGCACACAAAAATGCACTGTCCACCTCTCTCTCACAAACACAAATGCATACTCATAATCTCTCTCCCACGCATGCACACTCCTATTCTCTCATTGTTGTGCACACACACACACACACACACACACACACAAGTGGAATTAAGTCGAAATTGCGGCGCAAATGAATGACACCCAAACAATATAGAAGGGGACCTGGTGAGAACAGCTTGCATTTATACGCTCTGTTTGTTTATGAGCGCATGGAGCAATGAAAATTTACGCCCACAAGAAAGTAAACAGCCTTATTTGGATAATAGTAGACGACCTTTCTGAGGGTATCAACCTCTGCTTATTAAGGTCACAGCACAGTACTGCCAGCTTGGCGAGAAAAATCATGTTAATTTATTAAAAGCGCAGAAGTGCCCCATTTAAGCAGTCGTACCTGGGACCAAAGCGCACTCGTAGTTGTACAGGTATGACAATCCTTGAGGTGTTTGCAGAATGGTGACATTGCAGCTTCCGGTAGTTTGCTGAAAAAGGAAGATCGTTCTTACTGAACAGGGGACACAGAACTATTTCAAGTCTCTGGTTATAAATCTTGCATTATTAAGCCTACACACAGACATCAAGGTAGAGTGGAGGACCATGATTGCACAAACGAACTGAGAGGCTACAACAATGTTATACTATAACGAACAAGCCGCCAACCTCTCCAAGCAAGAAAGGTTGTGGTACAGTTTTATGTGTCTACTGCAAAGCTGCTTAAACCTGTTCCTGGAGATCTGGACATGTACCCCGATAGTGTGGTGACCTCAAATGTTCTGTGGAAACATTGTGTAGGCCAACTTAAGTGCACTGTGTGGAAGGAACTTAAAGAAAATTAAGGTAAAGTTTTTTTTTATTTTTAACATATTTTTAAGTGGTGTGAGCATAAGATCATTAAGTTCGCATAAACAATTTATTTTGATGTTATCGGTTTCCATAAAACATTTGAGTTCACCACACTTACCAGAGTTTACTGGATAGTTATTTATTGCAACTCCGATTTGGCAAACCAGATTCTACTAATTTCCAGCGAAATACAGATCTGCAGCCGTTGAATGCAGCGGTATTCTGCGTTCACAGCAGTATCTGACATAAAGACTCTCCCAAAACAACATGCGTTTGTCCTTTTAAAGTCTTTTACCGTGGAACTTTACTTACATGCGAGCAGTTACACTGGCCACTTTGCAAGCACTGTCCAGTCAGTACACTGACAGTGATACTCAGATATTCAGAAGTTGAAAACCCCTTCTAATATTCTGCCCTGAAGGATGCAGTGACACGGTTCTTACAGCACTTCAACCCTTAATGACAGCACTTTTTATTACTTACACCTTTCCCATTTTATTTGGCCCTGAGCAGTGGGACATACTTGTAGCTGCTGTTGTTGAGCCAAAATGAAAAGAGTGAGCCGCCGATGGAAATCCAAGATAAAGTGCAATAATATTCTCCTTCACAGGAGAAGATAGGAGAAATAAATATGATACTTCTGTTTCAAATTAATGAAACACAAATGAAAATACGGCCAGGATTCATTTTAGCCTTCTTACAGTGTGATGATTTTAGCACATTGTGCCCTTTCCCTTGGACAGTCTTCATGAGAGCCAACACTGCGCTAGCTGTTTAATTTAGAATGCAATTATCGAATGCCAGAACAACGATACAGTCATTGCCTCTCTTATTTGTAAATAAATTTGCGCCAACCTGTAGAAATTTTTGAAGTAGCAACAGACACAATGAAATTTAAAGAAACACTGGGTTTGTAAAAGTTTTCTAAAGCAAGGCAATATCTTAACAGAAAATGACAACGTTTTAAAGGTGGGGTCCATACTCCAGATATCGAGTTTGTTAAACTTTCAAGCCCATGTGATTTTCCCAAGCCGTAAGAACTGTTGGTGCTTCGGACGTCAGATTTATCCCATCAAACTGGAGCACGCTGACACACTCACTTCAGAGGGCTTGCCTCCAGACTGTGCTGGACAAGCCTTACAGACTGACAGCGTTGGATGATAAATGACCAATCGCAGTGCGAGAAGCGGTCAGGCTCACCGTCTCCATGACAGGTCTGATGTCACACTTCTTCCAAGGTTTTGGGCTGCTGACGTGACATTTCGTTTCCAGCACTTCTAGATCCAGGTAGTACACTTTGCCAGCGGGCCCCTGAAAATAGACGACACCAAGTCGAGATCAAATCATGATGAACGAGGAACAGCCTGCACAGACAGGGGAAATAAAACAATATTCCCTCTTCACACTTCCTACTTCTTAAATCCTCTGCCCAGAAACTGTGGTTATGGCGGAGCTGAATCCATTTCCTTTTTCACTTGCTACTAAGATAAGATCAAGTGGAAGGGGATCAAAATTTAACGGATGTCGCCCTCAGATACTTCAAAATGAAAACATTAAATCCAGAGCTAGATTTTATCAGTCAACTGAAATTTTCAACTTTGCCAAGGGTTGCTGAATCGGGCCACAGGCCTCCCCCTTAGCAAATTCCCTCTTAAAACCCTGCATACAGCAGTTTTATATCATTTAAATTTTGGGATGTGTCCTCAATGTTACCAGTCAGTATTGTGAGATAGCGTAACTTTAAATTAGACCTATACCAACATTGACTACAACATTGGCATAAGAATGTTATATTCAGAATGGTAATCACACACCTGGAACTTCTCCCCTTAAAGGACGAATGTCCCTCCACCCCATATGCTTGTTCATGCAATTATATTTAAGGTGATATTACACTTTCTACATGTGGGAGTCGTGCCTTAAGGAACAGCCTCAAGCCATCAAGAAAATAGAGAATGAAGACCAGCGAACCTCAAGGTCTTACATTGTTGGTACTAGGTGCGCTCACTGAACTCTAGTTAGAAATTGTATTAGACTGTCCAAGTAAGTTGGTATTGTCCAAACTCGTCTTGAACTGGGCAAACTTTATTTTGTATTAGGCCTACATTCTGTATCGTGGAAAACATGATTGAATCCTGTGAGGCTAAGTCCGAGACCTGAGTTAGCAGAGCTTTCGCACTTAGATCCTAACGTGGGCGTTTATGAAATAACGGTACTCAACCGCACAGCAACATGAGGTTTAGACCCCGGGGAGATATTTTGAGTGACCGCCATAGTAATGGCGCTTCATGCGTATGAGTGTTTAGAATCAGGAGACATATAGCCTAACAATGTGATAACAAAGGGCTAAAAAATTAAATACTGAGCAGCAGTTGTACATAAATCACATTATGTCGCTAAATTTGAGGCACAATATGCTCTGGCACCACCAACCTGCACATGGAGATGAACGTTCGAAATTCTGTTGAGGCTGAATTTGTATCCGGCTGCTCTGTCTTCGTTTATGTATGTGATCGACAGGCGGCCGATCCTCTCCGCGGTTTTGTCGTTGCACGGCAGCGGTATTATTTCAATAATTTGGGCCCATGAAACTGCTAGCAGCGCGCTTACTAAAATCACTGCGAGTTTTTCCATTGTGCTCAGTTTTACACGCGCCTGCATTTTGCGGATCTTGTTCTATGCGCAATTTAAAATGTTTTTTATATGGTCCCTTTTCTGTTTTTGTCTGCACTGTTTCTGATGATGCCCTTTTCCGACTTTGGAATCGGGACAGACAAGGCAAACAAACGGTCGGATGTTGACATGAGGACAAGGAACCGACAAACAGTGTTCCAGGTCATACAGAAATGTTCAGTTGCGACTAATGCATTTCGTTCCACTCTGCGTTTAAGAAAGAAAACGTTGGCTATATAAGATAGATAGATAGATAGATAGATAGATAGATAGATAGATAGATAGATAGATAGATAGATAGATAGATAGATAATCGTTAAAAATAATAATAATATTATTATTATTATTATTATTGAGAATACTCAAGACTACAGCCTACTTGTTCCTTTAAGTTGAGCATGCCATGTACAGCACCAAAGATAGGTCTGACTTCCAATCCTTGGTCTTTTATTAAGGGTTATGTGAGTTCATCCTTCAGATTACATGCAGCGGATGCCTCTCTACACCGCTAGGGGGCATTCAAACATTAGGCTCTTTTGACTAAAATTCAGTTCCGTGGTGAGGCGACTGATAAAACTCAAATTGACTTCTTATTCCCCCGGCATATAACATGGGGGATAACAGTCATCAGTAGGTCCGTCCGTCCGGCTGTAATAGTATAATTTTTGGAGCAGAACTCGAATATCATTCAATATTTTTAAAGAATCTTGCTGTGCGTATTAATCAGGTCCTAGACTGGTGCCTTTTGATATTTTGGGATTTTTGAGATTTTGCCTTTTCCATGATTACTTAAATTAAGAGATCGCGGGGAGGGGGGTTATGTCATCATCTGATGACTCTTGTTTGAAGCACTGCCTATACTCACACTCATTTAAAGAGATAAAGCTTCATTTGTTTTGCATTAATCGAATTTGCTGCACATTTGAAACGTTTAAGGCCATTATTATTATTATTATTATTATTTCTACTATTACTACAACCACTACTACTAATACTACTACTTGTTGTGTTTTTGCCCTGTTTGTCTGCCTGTCTAGTGCATTTTTACTTTCTGCCATAACCATACCCTTAGTTATAGCCATGTGTCCTTGTTTATTTGAGTGTCTTTCTGTTTTCTAGCTCCGGTTCGGTCAGCCAGTTGGGATCCACCTCTCCGGTCCGCGCTCTGTGCCATGTTTGTTCCTGCGTGCAGCACCTCTCATTGCTTTGGTTTGGCTGGTGTTTCCACCTCCTTCACAGCTGTTCTGAGTCCGGGGCTGTTCTAAACTTGATTGCCTCTTGATTGTTTTTACTCATTACTAACATTTACTTACTCACACAGGAGGTGTTTCTTTGGACAGGCACACACTAATCCTTACTAATTTAGATAGGGTATTGCTTGGCATGATTTCCCACATTTGCTATTTTGTAGATCTCATTTGCTTTTCTGTTAACAGTCTCACCCATCCTTCTCTGCTGCATCCTTACATTGGTACTGAAGCTGAACTCGCCCGTTCTCTTAATGGGTTCGTTAAGTCTTACTGCTTGTCTCATGTCTCATGCTTCTGTGCCCCGCCCCTCTCATTTTGCCCTGGTGTTCCTGGTTCCCTGATACCGCCCCCGAGCCCATATATTCTGAGGTGGAGCTCCATTCTGGCAGAAGGATCTTTGTTTTGCCCATGTGTTGTTCAGCGCTTATCAAGTTCTTGGTCTTTGCCATAGTCTGTGTGTCCAGTCCTCGCCATTTAATTATTAGTTCTGTTATTCCTCCCATTTTTATCAGCTCTTTGAGTGTAGTTTTTCATTGACCTTGGTGCCCCTTTATGTTCCCCGATTTAGTCATTTCTGTTCGAATTTTCAGCTCCTTGAGTGAAACTTTTTGTTGGGCCTTGTGCTGTGTTTTATTTGTGTTTATTTAGTAAAATCCCTTTATTTTGGATTTGTGTCTGGTGATGTTTTGGATATGATGTCTTATGTCAGTTCTTTATCAGTTGGTAAAAATATTTCATGCACACGCATTCTTGTGCTTTTATCCTTGTGAGGACATTACATTGACTTCCATTCATTGTTTCTCCCTAATCTTAACAATAAGCAACGTATGCCTAACCCAAGCCCTTACCCTAACCTTAGCCTATCCCTAATTCTAACCTTGAACCAAACCCTTACCCTAACACAGTGTCTCCCAAACCTCTCCTGGCGTACCCCTTGTCCTGCATGCCTTAGATCTCTCCCTGCTCCAGCACAAGTGATTCAAATGATTCATTAATTATCAAGCAGCTTCAGGGATTAATGACGACCTGATCATTTGAATCACCTGTGCCAGAGCAGGGAGAGATCTAAAGCATGCAGGACAAGGGGTACGCCAGGAGAGGTTTGGGAAACACTGCTCTAACCTTAACCTATCCCTAATTCTAACCTTAACCCAAACCCTTACCCTAACCTTAACCTATCCCTAATTCTAACCTTAACCCAAACCCTTACCCTAACCTTAACCTATCCCTAATTCTATTCTTACCCATAACCACAAGTATGAAGTCTCAATTTGCGCTTGTAGTCATGAGGACAGGTGAAAATGTCCTCACTTCCCCATAATGTTCTCACTCATCAGGGAAAAAATGTTTTCAAGTCCTCGCTGTGTAGCAAATACAAGAGCACACAGACACACACACACACACACACACACACACACAAGCACATATCAGTAAGCCAACAAAGTCCAGGAGCATTTGTGTTTTTCTGGCCTTGAGGCTTTTGAAGTTCCAGGTATCCCACTAAATAAAGTCTGAGTGGTGCTTTCACTTTTCTCTGATATTAGCACTTAATGTTGCTGTGCATAATATAGTGACATTCACAAAGCTTAGTACCAGCCTAACCTTTCCTACATTCTTGTCAGCGGAGACTACAAGACAAGGGAAATGCCCTGTTTTAAGCCACTGATAGAAATTTCTGACCCCACATGCAAGTTTTTACCAGATTCAAGCAGGCAATATTTTATCATTTTTAGCCAATAAGTAATATTGATGATTTCATTTATTTATTGATCTATATTTTTGTGAATGGAAATGACAGGCCTTTACTTTCAATAATTAGGGACCAGGAGAATATTGTAGGAAAAGGCAGCATTCAAAGGCAGCTTCTCTTAGGCAGTTTTCTTCGAAGAGTCTTCGACACAGAACGAGCTATTTGTTGAATTACACTCATAAAAACTTGACATTTGTCAATCACGCCAGAAATCAGCAAATATTTTGGTTGTTGGTCATCTGCCTCTGGTTTTGTGGTCTTTGTAAATGCCAGCAGTGTTAACGAGGCAACCGCTCAGAATATATGCAACCCATAATCAACACTGTAAACAGATCCTACCACTGAATCTCTGTGGTGGCACAGAACCTCAGATTGTAACGGGAGCTGTTTCACAAATGAAGCGCAAAACAGCACGTTCTGACAGCAATCAAAAACCTACGATGTGGAGCACGCAGTCTCAGAAATCCCCAAGGAAATAATTCATCCAAAAAATGTCAAACTGAAGGTCTTTCTATAGAGTAATCTATAAACTAATTACATGATAAAAGTAGCTAAAAGGAAGAATTTTGTTCCCCACAAGATCCAGGCAGATGTGTCTCATCTTGATGCGGCGTTGACTTATTCTCTCTGTCGTTGACTTCAGAACCAAATCATTGTCATTATTTAAATGAGGTCATCACCTTGCACTGCCACTTTTTAAATCACGTTTCAAAGCCTTTTCATTCTCGCTTGCTTTTCAACCCCCGTGATCTTTATTTTGGGCATGTAAAGTGTTCATTGAGCTGTCTTCTTGTTCACCATTCATTTGGTATTTGTACTTTCTTTGTAACACTTTGAATTATCTGCTTGCTTTTTTATTATACAGTTTCTCTTTTTTGATGCTTTATTTAGTTTTAGACTGGCTTATATAGATTCTACTGGTGAAAATAGCTTTTTTATTTTCTTTGTACAGCACCTAGGCTTGACACGAGTTGTTTTTAAATGTGCTTTCCAAATAAACTTGACTTGAGTGATTGATCTGGGTCCAGTTTCTTCAAAGCTCTGTAAATTTTTTTTTCATATATATATATGAATTTGGCATCTCCAATCCCACCCGAATCAGGAATGAGAAGCTCCGTTAATTTAACTGCAGGTTGGCGCTAACCGCCTGACATGATGACCACTCTCAAAATGAGATTCTCTCAAATGCTCTTCAGTACTTACACTATTCAGTGGGTAACTTACAAAATGCGCGAAAAGACATTAACATGATATCTGTGCTTTCATTCAGAAATAATGATGCTGTGGTTTAGACTTAAAGTTAACAGCAGTTAAAGTTAGCAAAGCTTTGAACTGCCGGGCCTTGATGCTTTTATCTGAAGCGGCTCACAGTCCATTAGACTTCTTTAGCGAGGACAGTCTCTTCTTAGAGCGATGTGGGACCAAGGGCCCAGCAACGGCTCTGATCTTATCAGCATCTGCACTGCGGCTTCAATAAACAGACTATGAGTCCCAGACAGACACCATGTATACAAGGCTATAGGCTGCCCCCAAACCTTGTTTTATGAACACAGGCAATGCGGAAAGGATTCAGTTCAGGTAGGCTATATGGACTGCTTAACAGGATAGTTTCACCACCGCTAGCAA
Source organism: Gymnothorax reevesii (assembly GCA_029721435.1). Lineage (NCBI taxonomy): Eukaryota > Metazoa > Chordata > Actinopteri > Anguilliformes > Muraenidae > Gymnothorax > Gymnothorax reevesii. Next base: position 149,668,417 of record CM056575.1, read on the forward strand.
GAATAAAGGATTCTAGGAGCACGCAGGGTGGCCGAAGCCAATGCCCAGCTGCCGTTTTTAATGTTTATTCACCGGTGAATCAACGTTATGGTCAGCATTGAAACACTGTTGACTTTTGTTTTGATTTTGAAAAGCGAATCAGAGTTGATATACAACCCCAATTCCGAAATTGTTGGGACAAATTGTAAATTGCTTATAAAATCAAAATGCAATGACTTTCAGATCACCTGAGCCAATATGTTATTTACAGTGGAACATTGATAACATTTCAAATGTTTTTGTCTCTCAGAAGTAGAGATGGCCAACCTGTGAAGGCTTGCATAAAAAAATTGTGGAATACTTTAAAAACAATGTTCCTCAGCGTCAAAGGCTTTGAAGGTCTCATAATCGACAGTGCATAATATAATCAAAAGATTGAGAGAAACTGGAAAAATCTCTGTGCGTAAGGGACAAGGCCAAAGACCTTTACTGGATGCCCGTGATCTTCGGGCTCTCAGACGCCACTGCATCACTCACCGGCATGATTCTGTCATTGACATTATTAAATGGGCCCAGTAATACTTCAATAATCCACTGTCTGTAAACACAGTCCGCCGTGCCATCTACAGATGCCACATAAAGCTCTATCATGCAAAAAGGAGGCCATTGTTGAACATGATCCAGAAGCACCGATGTGTTCTGTGGGCCAAGGCACATTTAAAATGGACTGCAGCAAAGTGGCAAAGTGTTGTGTGGTCAGACGAGTCCAAACTTTACATTCTTGTTGGAAATCATGGACGTTGTGTCCTCCGGGCTAAAGAGGAGAAAGACGACCCCTCCTGTCACCAATGTTCAGTTCAAAAGCCAGCATCTCTGATGGTATGGGGATGCATTAGTGCATATGGTGTTGGTCGTGGGTTCGCATCCGGCCTGGGGCCTTTCTGTGTGGAGTTTGCATGTTCTCCCCGTGTTCACGTGGGTTTTCTCCGGGTACTCTGGTTTCCTCCCACAGTCCAAAGACATGCATATCAGGTTAATTGGAGACACTAAATTGCCCATAGGTATGAGTGTGAGAGTGAATGGTCTGTGAATGGTGTGTGCGCCCCCCGATGGATTGGCAACCTGTCCAGGGTGGGTTCCTGCTTTTGCCCGTAGCCAGCAGGGATAGGCTCCAGCTCGCCCCGTGACCCTAGTGAGGAACAAGCGGGTATAGAAGATGAATGAATGAATGGTGTGGGAGAATTGCATGTTTTAAAAAGCACCATGAATGCTGAAAGGTATATAAAGGTTTTAGAGCAACATATGCTCCCCTCCAGATGACATCTATTTCAGAGAAGGTCTTGTGTATTTCAGCAGGACGATGCAAAGCCACATACTGCAGCTATTACAACAGCATGGCTTCGTAGTAGAAGAGTCCGTGTGCTGAACTGCTCTGTCAACAGTCCTGATCTTTCACTGATTGAGAACATTTGGCCCATTTTTAAATGAAAAGTCCATGAAAGGAGACCCAAAACTCTCCAGCAGCTGGAAGCCTGTATTAAACAAGAGTGGGATCAAATTCCAATGGTTAAACTCAAGAAACTTGTCTCCTCAATGCCCAGACTCTGTGTTCAAAAGAAGAGGGGATGCTGCACCATGGTAAACAGGCCCCTGTCCCAACTTTTTTGCGACCTGTAGCAGCCATCAAATTTGAAATGAGCTAATTTTGTGGATAAAATTGAAAAAATTTCTCAGTTTCAACATTTGCTATGTTATCTCTGCTCTATTGTGAATTAAATCCTGGCTGGTGTGATTTGAAAGTCATTGGCCCTCATTTATCAAACGTGCGTACACCAAAAAAATGGGTGTATGCCAAATCTCCCGCAAGGATCAGCATTTATCAGTCTGAACGAGAGCGAATGGTCCGCGAAAATCCCACGCCAGGTCAGACCAAGTGTACGTAGATTTGAAACCAGGGAACAACATGCAGGAACGAGTGCAACTGTTGGTCTTATTAGAAAAATGAAAAAATAGACAAAATAGATAAATGAATGAATAAATAAATGAATGAGAAACCTGTGTTGAGAAATTAATTAAACTTATATTTTGATACAAACTGCTTGCCAGGCCAGATGGCTGACAATTACAATCAATTTGATAAAGCGCAATGCGCAGCTTGGCAGATATGCAGTGTGGTATGTCACATGCTCATCCAGTCAGATATATACTGAACAACAAAAGAAACGCATGTTAATTAAAGGCAGACAGGAAAACAAGTTTGTGCATAATTATGTTAGAAAATCAAATTTATTACTAGCACGTTGATGACTACACTTGTTTCATCAAACTTTTCGTTATTTTGCGGGCACTTTGACTGCGTAACCATAAGAGTACAATAACTAACTAGCTAACTTGCATTTCTTTTTTTGCTCAGCCTTTGCACACTTTGACCGTGATCACATTTTGACAATCGCCGATCTTCTATTGTTTGAGAAATAAGCTTCTGTCCAACGTGAGAGGAACTTGGGGCACAGAGAAGATCTCCTCTGGGAAAGTGACGAGTGGCTGCTCGTTTTGTGTGGCACCCAATAAAATGTCATGGAGTAACACTGATAAAAGTACAGTGAAGAGTGATCTCTGCAGACTGTATTTTACCAATTACCCTCATGCAGCTCTGATCGAGGTGGTGGGGACTCATTCATCCCTCCATCGCCTCGTATTCCCACGATGGAATAGGAGTCCTGCTGCCACGCGCTCCTTGAATGGTGACCGCCGGAGGTTCGAGTCTAGTTGGCCTCCACCTGCCTGCGTGCTGCTGCGCCTGAGCGCGATCTTAGAATCGGACCACTTTTTTTTTTACCTACCTGTAAAGCATTTCGATTGTCAATTAAGTAGGCTATATAACATGAAATATCATGGATCTATAAATTGACTTTTTTAAGGCCGATGTTATTCGCACTTATATGTGTGGCCAATGCTGAATTTTTTTCTTGGCCACACTTATAAGTGTGCCAGTTGATGACCATTCCAGTGCCATTTATAAAAAGTACTGCTTAAAATAAGTTTGGCCAAGAAAAAGTAGGACAAGCTTTGGTCACACTAATAATAATTGGGGGCAATTGAGAAATGTGTATCTTGGCCATGCTTATAAGTGCATTTAACGCAAATTTTGATCCATTTTTGTGCTTGGACGCACTGAAATAAGTGTGAATAGTCACTTCGATTTATAAATGAATTATATCAAACCTCTGCTGCACTCTGGTTTTCCACCCCAACGGTGTTTACTACTGCAGCAGCAATAGTTTTCCAAACTGCAGCTTTCTGGGCTCCCTTAATGCCACTCTTAAGGCCTCCAAATAAAATAATTTTGTTTTTTCCACCTCGGACGCGATTTATATTTCCTCCTCAGTGAAGTTCTTTCTTCTTTACCGTCTTTCGAGAGTCCATGTCGTAAAGTGGGCAGGACTATGCCTCCCGGAGCATGAATTTATAGGGGCGTGTCATGTAAATTACGATAGTTTCTGCCGCCAGATTTATCAACACCACACCAGTTTTACACCAAAGTCAGAGACGTACACCTTTTCAGTAAATCAGATGTGATACCTGGAGAACACTGATATTTACACCAGAATCTACACCAGATCCTATGCAAGTTTGATAAATGAGGGTCAGTACCTCCGACAGCGACATTCGCGTTATAAGGGCCGGGCCACTGCTCGGCCCAGCCCAAAAATAGGCTCATTTTTCCATAGGTTCGAATGAAGGAGCAACAAGCCTGCTCATGGGATTACAGAGTTGATGTAAACCCCACTTTCCTCCAGAAGGAATTGATGAGTTTGTTTCCAAAATGTTATTAGTGCAAACTTACAAAAGTTGAGAAAATACCATGGACTGATAGCCCTGTGCTTCTTACACATGGTGCGAAAATCCATTTATAGACATTCAAACTATAAAGTGTATTTGTTCATGGTCAAAGTTTGTGCTTCTCTATAAAATGCAATGGGTGCCAACATAAAAAAGCAGATTTACTCAAAGAGAGTAAAATGGATGTTTTACTTTTTTGAAAATAAACTCTTCAATTGTTCCCTGCTTAGTTCGATTAACTGTTAGTCACCAGGGATAAATGAACACCTGTGACAGTTTTTGTTCTCTCGACTCTGAGGAAAATGCTCAGATTCTGTTCCTCCGTTTCAGGCCCACCAAAATCTGGCCCTCGAATCCAAACCTACCCCTTTTTTTCTGGCAAAAAACAATTATTGCCTCTGATTGGGCCGAATGTCATCACACCTGACTCCCAGGTAAAGGCAGGGTGGAAAACCAGTATTGTTGAGCCCCTGACGAGCGAGAGTACAGGAGGCCCACTCCGTTTCATTAGGGAGTGCAGACTGTTCACTCCAGCCCTGAGTGCTTCAGCCTGATCCCTGAGTAAGTGTTTGGGTGCCAGGGAACACCCAAAGAGGAGGATGTGGAACAGGAAGTTAGCGAATGGAACAGGGAATTTAATTTTAGAATAGTTGTTATGGTCAGAAAAGAAACTGGAAATGGTAAAACACAACAAGACTATGCTGTCACAATGCGAGGAGAAACGACACTAAACAGAATCACAAAGAACAGAATGACACAAACCAGGAGATAACTACCAAAAACTACCAAAAAACCAACACGTCCAAAAGCCAAAGTAACAACTAAAACCCAAAAGTAAGGAAGCAGAGATTAAACAAAAGTAACAACTGAACCAGATACAAAAATCTACACAAAAAGAAGGCTAAAGTACAAAAACCGGCAAAATGCAAGGAAACGTAGGACGAAGTACGGAATAGCTGTAACTATACCATTTGCGAGAGTAGTAATAACCAGGAAACGCTGCAGCAAGGATTACAAGAATTCAAATTATTGAAGCACAAAAAGACTAAGAACCACAGGGCACTGGGAGTAATGATGACAAAGCCCAGGGACCACTGACCAGAAACTCGGAGTTTAAATAGGCAACGAGACAGGTGAATGTAATCAATATTCAGGCGAGTTAGAACGAGGAAGTGGAGATTTGATTGCAGATGGGGGCGTGGCCACCGGGCTGCCAGGCAACGACGAGACGGGTAAAGCTTGACACATACTGCACAAGAACAGAGAAATTTGTTCTTGGGGCTACGAGAACAAGAACAAAGTTCGTATTGACCCGGACATTTCATGCTTCACGAGAAACTCAAGGACAAAACTCCTGGAAGGACCCTCCCACTTCAACACATGTCACGCGCCCACTTCATTTTCTGACCAATCACACAACAGTTCTCTGACACCACGCGAGAAAAAATTCTGCCCAGATGATGTGTCGAGAACAAGCAGCAAGAACTTTGAAACCAGGGCTGCGAGACGATGTCATTTCGTTCCTGCAGCCTCGAGAACAAGAACAAATTTCGCGGCTCTTGTGGAGTATGTATCAGCCTTTAAGGGGTCCGTTTAGCTTGATGGCCGTTAGAGGTGTTTCACGAAGCAGGATTACCAAGTTAGTTGGTTAAATATGCTGAGTATAACCTGAAACCCAGAACATGGACTGTATTAGAAATATCTACCCAGTTTTACTTGTTGCCTTCGTCCTGCTAACTCAGTTTCGAGAACATAGTAAAGGCTGGTAAACGTGTTTTCATCTCCTGTTTAATTTTTATTTATTTTTTTTTTTTTTACATGGGATTCAGTTCAGGTTTGGCTCCATGTACGGTGCTGTTAAAGTGATCTGAATATCATTCAAGAGTATTATTTACTCTGCTCTGTCAAAGTTGTTTAAATGTAGCTGTAATTCGATTTTTAAGCAATTGTTCACTCTCAGGCCTGTTTCAGTTTTTTGTTGTGTGTGTTGTTGATATTAACGGACAGTGTTTTGATCGCTATGATGGATATTTGAGATATTTAGTGCTGTTCATGATGACCAGATGGTTTTTCAGTGGTTGCTATGGCGTCATTGGACTTTCATGGTCAAAAGAAATAAAACTGTCCTTCAAGAAATATTCAAATAGCACAACAATATGTCTGAAGTATATGTATATGCTACACTGATAATTCTTCACAGAATAATGTTGAGTTTTATTTTTGACCTGAATTATCTGCATAAATGCTCTAAGGCTGCCAAGATTATGAGAGCACCCAGTTTTGATGAAGTTCAGTATTACAGATTACACCATAAATATGATTGACAATGTTTTGATGGGTGACACGCCTAGCGATTAGCTTGCAATGATAGCTTCGGAAAAAGCTTGCCTTGGCTTCACAAAAATATTCAGGTGTGTGGCGGGTGCACAGAAACTTTTTGCTGACTATTTCTGTTTCCATGTGTCCCGTTCTTAAAAGAAGAGATAAAATATTTACCCTTAACCTGTGGCCTACAAGAAACTTGCTTACTTCCTGTTTCCTGCTGAACAGCACCAAAGATGGTTCATCCACAGATTTCATTGATCCACCTGATATTCGGTCTTAAAATTAAAAATCTGTCAAAAAATCTGTCATTCTAAGTCAATCTACGGCCACCTACTGTTAAAGCCTGTAGGTTTTAAATGCTTGGTGATGTAATATCGTCCCATGAATAAAAAAAGGTCGCAAGTGACATTCCTGATGAAACCTGTTTTTCTGCACCACAAAGTACAAAACAGCGCCTGTAGAACTTTGTGGTGCAGAAAAACTGGTTTTGTCAGGAATGTCACTTGCGATATTTTGTTATTCATGGGACAATATGCAGCATTCATATCAATATAGTGCATTACATAGCCTTCTGTTCCAACTTTTTGATAAAATATGCCAATTGGTTGTTCGTCTGGAAAAATCTAAGCGCAATAAACTGCAACCTATTTATGCGAGAGTGATTTTATTTGGTAGGTCCCGCCAGATGCCTCTTGCCATTTTGGCAGCATGTGATTGCAATCTCTTGAAATCCCTGAGTTTTTGGTCAAGTTTCCCTATATTCTCAGATAGATTTGTAGGCCCAGGTCACAATTACTCCTGCGCCCTGGGTTTTACTTTACCCAGTAACTTCATTTGTATTCCTTGGAGGTCCAGAAACTGATTGCAGTACATTCATTCTGTACAAATGTACCAATCAATTGAAGCACATATGTTTAGTGACACAAATTAGGTTCAGGCAATTTCTCCAAACCCAAGGGAAGGCCATTTCAAATGTGTTTTTCACATCAAGCCTCTCTCTCTCTCTCTCTCTCTCTCTCTCTCTCTCTCTCTCTCTCCTGCTGATTAAAAAGGCACAAAGGCTCGTGGACAGTTACAATTTGAGTCCTAATGTGCAGACCATTGGTATTCCCCCGTTTCAGATGTAACATCGCTTCAGATCAGTTTTGTTCCTTAAAGCTGAACTCTACCGCTGTGTAAACATAATTATCATTGAGATTTAAAGTGTCTCATTTCATCCAATTTACTCAAATACCCAGGGATCCATTTAAGCATGATAGACTTGATAAGTGTTTATGCATTTAGCATGTGTCTGATTTAGACTGGCCTAGACGTTTATGTATTTAACATATGTCTAAATACATGTTTAAGCATGTTCAGGCTATTCAATGCATGTACAATAATTATAAATTAAATGCCATCCTGATATACAAGTTCCATGACTTGTTATCTATCGTTCTTCAATATTATTTTAAGTATACAGCCACAGCTGATAAATGAACCAATGGGGAAATAACTGTGGCTACATTGGCATGAAGGCCAATGCACCAAAATGGAATCTTTGTGTATCTCTGAGTGACAGTAACGTCTACAGCATCAGAAACGCCGATACACTCCACGAGACCAATGAGAAATTTTTCTTCTTCTTCTTCTTGTAACCTCATTTTATGGTGTTGGTGAAGAGAAGAAATAATATAAGTCATTAACCGCACTTCGAACCGATGGCACTCACTGATAGGTGCCCCGACGCGCATTTTTGTACCTCTTTGGCAAGTGATGAAATGCCACACGTGCAGACACGCGGGGGGAGTGTCTGAGGCGAAATTCTCCTGCCCGAGAAGCAAATACAGCCTCGCGCTGCTCAAATGCGAGTCCCAAAGTAAACTCGGGTCGGGTGCACGTGCACAAAAGGGGACGGAACTCAAACGAACTGCACGAGAACAGCGGCTTCAGTGCCCTTGTTTGTTGTAAACAGAATGACTGGTTCGCAAATTGCCCTCGTGTTTCTATTGTATTTATTTGCGCGCGCCGGAGCTCGGAGAGCGGCTGCCGAAGACGGCGAGACTTGGGAGAAAATTAACAGCGCAAGATGCACATCGCGCTGTCTAACTCTTCACATGACACAGATCACCGCTTCTTTCAGGCACCTGCAGGTAAAAATGCGCTAAATTATTTATTTGATGCGGAGTAAAAACAAAACTAAAGGAGTGTTTTATTTCACAAAGAACACTGCTGCCACAATAGTTTTGTGCGGAGCATTTGCTGATCGGGCTGCATCCATTGAAAGCGATTTTGCTCCTTGTAACTTATTGAATGTATATGAATGCAGGTCTAATCTTTAAGATGACTGCACTGTCGTAGAGAAAAGGACACGGCTCTGCTGGCCGGATGATTATCCATCATAGGCATCATGTATAAAAGAAATTAATCATCACATAATGTATTGGCCAAATGTCGCTTAATTTGGTCGATACGTTGACTGTTTTGAAGTCCTCAACATGTGTAGTCCGTGAAGAGAGTTGGAAAGCCATTATCCTTTCTTAATTAGCTGTCTAAATGACTTCAGAGGCTGATGGACTGCAGGTCCGCTCTCTCGCTGTCCCGTTTGAGCCTGTGAAACAGACGTGCGCCCACCTGGGCGTTCTGTAATGAGGGGTGGCCCCGCGGATTCGCCGGATATGGAGCACAGACGCCAGCTGCGCGTTGTGTCGCAGCGCGTGGCTTTCAAGCCCGAGAGGTGCGAAAACATTTGGTTCGAACAGGCGAAAGAGGAGTGAGATGGTAGCACCTCCTCTGATTTGAATCAGTTCTCCATGGTTATTTATTGGTGTTGTTTGCCACGCAGGCTCTTCCCTTGGATGATGGGGATGCTTAAACACTCTGTCCGATGGTCACTGTTGCGAAATAGTTTTATCCTAGACAACGAAGTCTATTAAAATCTTCAGGGAAAAGAAAATCAAGCATTTCCAGAAATTCTATTTGTGTGCCGCAAGGATGATGCGCCCTGTCTGAAGTTCACACTTTCTAAATGCGGGCAGACGGGAGATCTGCTGTCGCCGCGCAAGTGCAGCCGCTGCAGGTCTGGCGCTCCCGCGCATTAGTGCGCCTGGAAATGTGTTTTGAGGACGAGTCCCTTAGCCAGGGAAAGATTTTTATAAAGACTTTGGACCCATTTTCCCCTCCGTTTCCTGCCTGCACCCGTGGCTGTGATTATCTCGAGAATTACTCGCGCGAGTGAAAGCCACCTGTGCGCCCGGCCTCTTGCACTGATTGGGGCGCGCGCTCTCTGACCGGCCCAGCTGCGCAATGGACTGAAATTGAAGCACTGATTACTAAAACCCCACAAGTCAAGTCAAGTCAAGTGTGACTTATGGGGTTTTAGTAATAGGTGCTTCAATTGCTGTCTGAGAGGTCTGTTCGACTGAGGAAAATTAAATCAGCGTTTGCTGAAATGTTTGGGCACAAAGTCTTACACCAGGGTCGTTTCTGGAATTTTAAGGCGGTAGGATCATTTTCAGTGCTACATTGCCGAAGCACAGTTCTATAGGACAGAAACAGCTTGCAGCTATACTATGTGATAGAAAAAAAAAGAATCTATGAATCTACCACACATTATAAATGCAAATGAATGAGTGAAATGGGATTTAATATCCTAAATTCGTGTTATTAATAGATATTTTTCCTGCTTTAGGCAGTATTAAAGAATGTGGGGCAGTAATCAGTTACAATTTTCTCTGATAAGACCTTCTCTTTCATATGCTTCATGCTGAAATGCATCACCTGGCTTTAAAGCTTGCGTTTCTTACATTGATCTAGCGGATGTGTGTCAGCCCATTGAATCGCATTATCAAATGTTGGAGGCTGAACTCCTCGGGCAAATGATACACCAAGCTGGCGTTACATTTCCTATTCTTACACAAAGCACCGTGCAGCTGTGCTTCGGATATACGCCTTCCTGTGATACCTCCAAAAAAAAAAAGGGGGGCAAAGGCATCGTGCAATTCATCTCAGAAGCATCAAATGAAGAAGGGGTGTGTGTGTGTGTGTGTGTGTGTGTGTGTGAGTGTGGGGTGGGGAGAAGGGGATGTCTGTCGTGCCATGAACAGAGGAGGTTTTGAGGCAGTCACAATGCAATCATTTATGCCCACTTCACTCCCATCCCCCAGCCCCGTCTCCGGTGAACTTTTTGGGGTTACAGATGTACTCCGCCTGTCCATAACAATGACTGTGACTGAAGTGAGTCAAGTCTTGATGTGCCGTTTGTGCCAGTGAGTGTGAGTGCACGTGAGCGTATGGGAGTGCTTGTGAGTCTGTGAGTTTGTGTTTGTGAGTGTGTATGTGTATGTATGTAAGTTCAGGTGAATTTGTGTTTGTTTGTGTGTTTGTGAAATGTGCCTGCCTACATCCAAAAAACCTCTTCAATAGATGTTCTCAGGATTCCTTGCTCAAGATAATTTAGTGGGGACTCTGTAACTTCCAGCCTGCTAGGTAACTACGCGGGAACTCCTAACTCCTGCTTGCCAGATAACTTAGGGGGAACTCCTAACTCCAGCTCTCCAGATCGCTAAGGGGAACTCATGACTCCTGCCTGCCCGATAGCTTAGAGGGAACTGCATGTTGGGTCTGCCTGGGGCGGAGGCAGAGGTGGAGAAAGGTGGGGGGAATAAGAGGCTCAGTGATTTTAGTATGGCCATTAGTGCAGAATTTTTCTATGGTACTGCAGTTTTTATGTGTCCCACAGGGGGAAGGGGGCAGACATATTGTTTCAGCCTCGTTGGTGCTCCCAAAGTGTTTATGGACCATATCTCAGAGATCGCTCAATATTTCTTTACCAAACTTGGAAGGAGCATTGACCGGCTACTAAGCTGGTGCCTTTTGGTATTTAGGGGTTCACGGGGGAGGGTGGGGGTGGCGTTTGTCTTTATGAGTAAAAACATATTCTATTCCGTTTTGAATTATGATTCGGCCATTACTTTTACTTTCGCACGCTTTTGTTTGTTTCTTGTTTGGAATACCAGTGCTCGCAAAGTGTGCTTTCTTGCCAGGAAGGCACATTATTTGGACTGCAACGGATGGTCTGAGGAGTTGTTCCGATCGCACCTTTTCCACAACATTTTTCCCTTTCCTTCCTTTCAGAAAGAGAAGTAAGAAAAGGAGGGAAAAACATCTGGGGGGGGGTTGACAAAATCTTACTTGACTAAACTGAATGCTCTTGCTTCTTCAAACATAATTACGTAATGAAGTCAGAAACAGGCCTGTCAGATCCATTACAGACTCAGAGAGGTGAATTCACAGGTCTGTCGTGTTTACTTCACATCGGGGAGACTGGGGTCCGATGAGCCCAGGGGACCGATGAGCCCGTATCATTCATTTGTTATCAACTGTAAAGCCCCTCCCCTTCGGCATTCCTATGCCCCGCCCCCTGCCCTTAGTTAATTAATCAGTCATCCTCAGTTCCCTTCTCGTTTATGGTTGTCATCTGTTTCTGTTTGGTTCATTATGTTTCTTTTTATATTTAAAGCTTACTTTCCCCCTTCAAGGGCAGGTAGCCACGGTCAGTTTCCCTCTTTGTTCAGTGCCCTCCCTTCTGTGTTATCCTGAAGTTTTGTTATGCTTTTTGTTAATCTTCACCTTTATTATTTAATAAAATCCACGTCCCTGCACATGGGTCCTCATCCACTCCTTGCCCTGGCGCCTTATTTACATCTCTGGGTGCCAGGCCGTGATATCGATAGATTTCAGAGCTGTGTAAAATAGGCAAAATAATTGGCTCCCTGGTTCCCATGTTCATCGGATCCCAGTCTCGTCAACTCGGAAATAAATACTTCTGCAGAGGATGGTCTCAACGCTCCTTAACAGAAGGTACCCAGGGGAAGCTTCAGTCCATTTTCTGGACACACTTAAGGGTGTAGAACCTTAATGTATGATGTAGGACCTTAATGCACGTCAGCGTCAGGTGCAAGCACAAAAATAATTGTGAGAAAAGAAGCTATAAGAATGAGCTGAGAGAGCTGGGTAAATAATGACAGAGGTGGAGAGGGTAAAATGAGTGATGGATGGATGTGAGTTGAATAAAGTGAGAAAGGCAGAGGAAGATGGAGAGTAGAGAAGTGGAGAGAATCAGAATAAAGAGGCAGAGAAATGCGGAGGTTGGGAATCAGAGAGCTGGATAAATAATGCCTGAGCGTTTGAGAGTTGGGAGAGATGGGAGTTTACTAATGAAAGTTAGAAACAGAGCTTAAGAAATAGAGAGAGTGAGGCAGTTATAAAAATTGGGAGACACAGAGGGAAGGAGTGAGACAGTAATATTTCTCTTTCAGGCATTTCTATCCTCATAACCAACAGAGACAGAAAAAGACTTGTGAACTCCCCTGGCGCTGATAACGCAGTACCGCCAGTTTGGTCGCAGGGTTGCCAGATTTCTGTCTGGCTTCCAAACAGGTTCCCCCAGCAGCGGCAGAGAGTCAGTAATTCAACAAAAGAGCCATTTAAGAGGCCGAGCGGCCCCCTGCCGCCCTCGCACCTGTGAAACCAGTGACCGTTTTCCAGCCAATCAGAGACTCACGTCAGCACCGTCTCGCCCTCTCTTTCATCTATTTTAAAGATTTCAGTTTTTTTTTTCTTCTTGACTCATAGACAGATGGTGCAGCTTAACATTGAACCGTTCTTCGACGGAGGGGGAGGCGGGTCGGGAGGGAAGGTTGTGGTGGGTAGATAGATCTCTGAGGCGAGCGTCTGTGAGGAACGTGTTTACAGCTGCTTTACGCTGCTACTTAATACAGCTCATCTACCTTTTCAGCTTTTTTTTCGTTTTGAATTTGTTCCAGTGAGGAGTTTTGTCTTTCGCTTCGTCCCTCCATCTCTCTCTCTCTCCCCCTGCTCTTTTCTCTCCTCTTGTGGGGGAGATAGAGCATAGAAATACGGGCCATTAAAAAGTCATTACCTCAGACGTCAGACAAACCTCGGAGTAATGAAAGTGATGAGGCGCGTTCTTCTTTTTTTGCCCTAGGAATCATTTTATTTACTTACGTTTTTTGACCCCGAGGATTCACAAACCGCGATTCATAAAGACATCACGCTTCACTGCCTGCAGCCTTGCCTTGGCGGATCTGCGCTATCAAATACCCCGGCGTCCCATTTCTACCTGCTGTTCTGTAAAATGCTAATGCAAAGGTATTAGTCAGTTAAGCTGCGATAAACAGTAGTCATCCATCTTCCTTTCCTTCATAGGAGCTCACAGGAAGCTTTACACTCGCTCAAGACGTTTTAGACGACGGGTTATTTCACACAGCAGGTTTACTGTTCTGAATAACTGGATGACTACTCAATAAAACCCAGAAGAAACTTTAATAAAACTGGAACTCCGACTGACACAGAGATACTCGTGCTGCGTCTTAATCAGGGCTTGTGTTATCCAGCTCATGCTTTGTGAAATACCTTGAAGATTATGGCGTTGGCTGGGAAACAGTTCTGACTAAAACCCAGGGCTGTCCTGAATCAGGAACACAAACTAAATTCAAAAGAGCTGTTTTGGGTTTTAATCAATGCTGTTATGTGGTGAACTCATGATATATCATGATATTGTTTCGTGGCATGTTGCACAAGTCAGAAACACCGGGTTAACTGGATAAGTGGACAATGTTCCAACCGGGAAGCAATACCTCTTTTTAATCCGGTCGATGTTTCAGATTTGGATGGATCGCAGGTTTACATGCAGCACTGTTTCCTGGCTAAGTTGGTAATCGTGCTCTATAGAACTGGCCCCAGGTCCTCCAGGAAGATGAACCGTGAGTGAAGCAAACACACAGTGCTCTCAGGCCTCACCCTGGGCGGCCTTTCCTTGAAAAAGAAAAGAATGTTCTTGGTAAAAATTCCATGGCTAAAATAAAAGTAAAAACTAAACAAAAAAACAGTACAAACAAAGAAAATACAGTCTAAATTGAAGTGAACGGTTTGCTGGGAATATCGATATTAATGCATTGCATCTTGCCACAAGTCAATATATATGTATGTCACAGGACACCCCCCACCACCACCCTCCCTCATAAGGAGGTATTGAGTCACGGCCTTAGTGGTTTTTTTTTTTTGGCTGCAGTTTAAGTTGACAAGCAGCTGACACAGGAAGATAGACCAATCAACAAAAATACACTGTAGAGAACTATGTTATACCCCCTCTTTGAGCTCCCTCTTTCAACACATTCTCATCCAGACTCACATGGAGACTTCAGAGAAACACGTAGCCTTCACTTCAAGGGGTTCTACCTCAGTGTTCTCTCCTCTGAACGATCTGTCTTTGATGGGATCCGTCGAGAAACTACGGTGTCAACAAAAGTTTGCTCTCGAGAGCTCGGAGAAATGCTAATCTACTTTTTTAAGGGAGGTGGTATCTGCGGTGATGGTTTGCCACTGTGGTTGTGAAAGTGGCCGAGCAGCTTTGAGGCTGCAGGATCTTTACCGAAATGGGGCCATTTGTTTATGCCTAACACGGCGCACAATTGAGCTGATGATGTCGTGAAGTGTGGGCCAATGTCCTGTGGTTTAGGCACACACTCCCTCGAGACAAAACAGCAGAACTCAAATTTAAATAGCCACAAATTTCATGTGCTGACCTCCCACATGGTAGATCACGCACAAGCAAAACATTCAATTAGCCGTGTCGCCAAGCCACAAGACGACAGCTGGGGCCATCACACGGAGCAATTTAGCATTAGAAAAAAATCTCGACAATTTACTTAGGAGATATTCAGAAACTGGGAACTTGCGGAGGCCTGATTTTCCAATATTTTTAGCTTGTGCAAAACCGTTTAGAACACTCGGGACCGAAACTGATAATACAGCGGATGATTTATAGATTATGTTGGGTAGCGAAGAATATTAGCATCACGTTGTTATCATTTTTTTTCTGTGAAGAGCAGGCCATAAATCGGTCAGACAGAGCTCGGATATCACTATTGCTGTGCTGTAATCAAACTGGGGAGCTTGGCTCGCCTCCATAACTGGGCAGCGCGATCTTTCCGGTGGATAGGGTGACTGAAACACTGCGGAAACAGAACTGAGCGCTCTCCGGTCTCTCGGATCCTCTCGGAGATGCTATTGTTCACCTGATCTCTCACTCTTGGCTCAGCTGTGGTAAATTATGAGCAAAGGTTTGCCTTGCTGTCAGTTCAGCTCTTGGTAAATGGGTATCTAATGACGGTGGATACCTAATGGTGCATTTTCAAGAGGGAGAATGTTTTCTTTCTAAAATGAATTTTATTTTGTTTATTTTTACTGCAGGGCTGCTGTACAAATTTGGTCTTAAAAGTACTAAATTCCTTTAATGATGTGTCAAACGTATAGTAAGACATTAGTATTTAAAACTGTTATACGAAAAGAAAAAAAATTCTTTTCGCGTGCCATGTCTTTTTTTCAAACAAGAAGTTTTAACATTTTTGCTTCTTGTCAGCCAGAAACTACGCAAACATCCTAAATGAAAGATTATCCTCTTGGCTCAAAGGACAAAACGTTTGTTTTTTGACAGAGACTTCTTTATAAATCAGGTTAGAAGGTTAGAGGGGAGATCAAAAGCCTCTTAAGAGGTTTACTGGGTCAATGTAGCTTGACCCTGAGTTCATCACATTCCTGTATTTTTTTTTTTTTTCACGTTTTTTTTTTTGTTTAGTATATTTGCACCTGACCCTTAAGGAATGTGGAGAATCTAGATCCACATTATCTGGCCACACACCTGAACTCTCTGCGCAAACACACACAAAGAAATCACGCTGCAGTTTGTAGGTGTTTAAGGAGAGACGCTGGAGGACTGTAATTCCAATATGGTTGACAGAATATGGATGTACTGTAAATATTCATGCCTTAAAGCTATAATCAGTCTTTACCTTGACTCTGTTTTCGTCGTTTTTGAATTCTAAAAGCAAAGATTAGGGTTCAAAGTCTTACGGAGGGCATTGTATTGTCAGAATTAATTGTCAGTTGGGTTCAGTACAGCTAAATAAATGGAAGACTTTAAGCCATGTTAGCATTCTAGGAATAAGAACTGCCCTAATACCGACTAAGTAGTATGACTGACTTCATAAATAACCATTAGTGATCAGAAATATGTGACTTAAATGTTCTTAAATTAGCATATTAACACTGATCTAACCATAAGAGCTGGAAAACTCTACGCAGTAGAGATCTTGAACATGGACTGAGAAGGAAAGCCCAACTCCCCTAGAAGTTAAATATTCTCATTCAGGCCTTGTCAACACGCACTCTGATTGGCCTGTATTGCTTCCTTGACTTTTTTATGTGGTCCACTCTGTCTCCCTTTGTAATTTGCCACCGTAGTGGAAATGCCCTTAATGAGTTCATCAAAGATGATGTATGAAATCAAAGAAATCCAATAAAAGTCCCCGCCACGCAAGGGCGAGAATCTACAATGGCGTAATTGAGTCTGCATGTTTACGGAGCGAACGCAGCAAATCCGAGGCGCTCGACCGATGTTATCTTTTATTCCTAACATATGTCAGCAATGTGATTTTGATCTGTCCCTCTGTTTCAACTTTTCCTGGAATACATGGGTTAAGTAGAGCGAGCGTTGTCTGCCTGTTTTTTTCTTTCTCGAAAATGTATTTCAAAAACACGCACTTTGCTACTTCGGTCCCCAGCATTACGGTTACCGAAATTATAAATGATT
The DNA here is from genome assembly GCA_029721435.1 of Gymnothorax reevesii. Lineage (NCBI taxonomy): Eukaryota > Metazoa > Chordata > Actinopteri > Anguilliformes > Muraenidae > Gymnothorax > Gymnothorax reevesii. Next base: position 149,685,218 of record CM056575.1, read on the forward strand.
TCCTTGTCTTATCTCCATCTGTAAATTGTGTGGGGGGCAGTTAAAGGAGGCTGTACCTGGTTGTTTTGGAATTATCCGTCTTGGCAGTTGATGTGCAATTAGGCAATTAAATATGGCCGCCGGCAGTGCACGCATGCACGCATTTTCATTTACTCGAATTGTTTTTCCCTGACTGCTTTCTATTCATCTAAATGGACTTTTCCCGTCGACAAACAGACACGTGCACCCACACACCGAGAGGCACACACACACACACACACACACTCGAACGGATAAACACATACTGTAAACGCACCCATGGTCATGCCCACGCATGGTCTCACACTCTCATTCACCGCACACGTGCACACACAAACACACGCGCACGCACACATGCGCATAGTTGCGCACACTTACACACCGCACGTGCACACACGCGCGCTCTCTCACACAGACACACACCACACACACACGTATAGTCACATATTCGCCACACACAAAGACATGCATGCACACACAGGAATATTCCCACATCAGAGAGGTAAAGCTGTGGGCTGTGGACGGGGGATTCTGGTTACTCTGTTGACTTGAGAAACCAGGAAAAAAGCCACTGCAATCGACTGCTGTTATTTAGCAATGAAGATAATGGAGGAGTTAGGAAAATGAAGCTAAGTGGCCCCGCACAGGGACTCCGGCCCTTTAAGGAGCTGAAGAGAGACACTGTGCTCTCCACTGTCTGTGTGGTAAACCCTGCAATTCCACACAGCACTTTTCCTGTCAGGGGCTGTGAGGCCCGCTCAGATGTGGAGGAGAGAGTGAGTCTCTCTCTCTGTCGCTCTCTCTCTCTCGCTCTTTCTGTATCTCATTCATTCTCTCTCTCCATCCCTCTCTCCCTCTCTCTCATTCTGTCTGTCTGCATCTCTGTCTATCGCTCTCTCCCTCTCCTTCTCTCTTGTCCTCCCTCTTTTTCTTCTTTTCCTGCCTTGTTTCTTTCTCTGTACACACCCCTCTCATTCATTCCTATCTCCTCTCTTAGTTTCCCTGCATCCATTCTCCCTCTGTCCTCAGCCTTGAGCGATGTCACTCTATCTGTAAAACTCTCTCCTAACTCTCTCTTGTAAATCTTTAGACCACGTTAAACCGCGGCACGTGTGTTTCTGGCAGACAGTGCTGTGGGTGCTGAACTGACTGGGCCAATCAGACGGACCGGGACGTGATGTAAACGCCAGCTGAGAATCTCGCCCCCCGGCGAAATATTGCTCCCTTCATCCACAGCCCCTCCTTCCGTTGGCACGAGATCCTCGGCGTTCGCTCGCCGCTTCGTTCCTCTGATCGTATCTCTTTGATGAGCTCTGTGGAGCTTTCCTGTGTATACAGTCAAAATGTCCCAAGACAAGTTCCCATGACTGTTTTTGGCTGGACCCCAGCAGCGGGGCCGGCTCCTTGCGAACGCAAAAGTCCGTGACTCATTGACTGACTGAGTGGCCGGGTGATGGAGTTAGCTCAGTGCTAACACGGAATGGGAGTCACAATTTAGGCGCTAATGAAAATTGTGATAATATTTTGGGTCCAGCCATATTCTCGGTTTCAACCTCGTCTCGTTTTTTTTTTCTTCAGTCTTTTTCTGAGAAGTTTACCAAAAAATGAAGAATCCACTCAAAAAAGAGAGAAAAAAGTAATCACAAACTGATATTGTTTTCGTTGGCTGATGTTACACATATCAAAAGGTGTCCTCATCTTCTCTGCTGAACTGAGGGAAGATTCGAGTTGTGCTCAGCTAAAGGGGGGGCTGGCTGTGGGGTCTCGTCTGGGGGTGTGAAATAAATCAGGACGTCGCACACACGATGTCTCCTCATCGTGTTCTTTTCTCCCGCGTTTTGGCTTTGTGATGGTGAATCACGGAGAGCAAGTACTGCCCTTGTGTGAGCTTATGTTTAATGTGTCAAGGTGACACATTTAACTTCTACTCATTGATCTTGAAGGCGTTTTTTTTTTTCGGGGTGGCGCAGGGGGTGTCATGTCTGTGCTGGTGAATCGAGGTGTGGTGAAACCTGGATTGATATTTGATGAAATAGTAAACCTTGAACACTAAATTCTGCCACATTGGAGATGTTTAAGTCTGACTTTCGATGCGCTGTGATTCACAGAGTATAATATTCTTGGTCTGTTGGAACGAGTGCAGCCTCTAGTTTCAGGATACACCCATTATGTTTGTACGGAGTGTTAGCAGCATTAACATTTCATTTGTTCTTGATTTATTGGGGCTTCTGTGATTAGAAATGCTTAATTGAAATAGCCTTTTTTAGATAGTTTGACTAAATATCAATAGAGTTCTGTTCTAGAAGTGTCAAGAGCACCGCTATTAACCCTTAGAGCGCTAAATGCAGCCATTGTTTCTCAATGATGTAAGATATTAAAATCAAAGTTGTTGAAAACCTCTCATGTGGCGACTTGTTTAAAAGAGCTCCGGCAGGGGAGCTTGTAGACACCTGAAAGACTAGAGTTCCAGTGTCCCAACCCACTTTAATTTTTGGAGGTCCTTCCCAAGCTATTGGACACGAGAATAATTGTCTCCTCTCCCCACCGTTTGTGACGGTTCTGGCTTCAAGGACGTGCTCGACGTGTCTAACGCCCGTTCGCTCGATTTCCCTGGACTTTACATTTGAGCTAAAACTATAGTTATGGACTCAAGTGCGTATTCAGACACCATTTGTCCTTAACACAACCCTCGAACTGCTCGCTTTGTTTAAGTTCTGCTAGTTGATTAAAATAATTCCTGATGTTACCAATGTGTATGCGGAAATAAAGAGAAATCCAGTTTTGCGTTACCTGTGAGAATGAAAGACGAATTATTGCTGAATCCAGGTCTCTGTTTTTTAATCTGCCTTCAGACACGGAAAACGCTCTTCCCTGAAATTGCCTCTTTTAAAGGTCCTTGTTTTGACAATGTCAGCGTTTCTTCGGCTTGTTAAACTTTAGATTTCAGCATTATTAGATTCTATTTATCGTACACTTTTATTTAGAAAGTTTTCAAAACTGTGCAGTTAAGAACACTGAAAACAAAGCGACTCTTGAATAAAACACGAATAAAAATGTCAAAACTTTAGAGAACTCTCTTCTGCTCCCATACCCTTTAAACTTATGCTTGGAATCCTGTCTGTTACCGAACTCTCCCAGTTGCTGCAAAGTAGAAAAAGAGTCGTCAGAACATGGTGTATCCCCCAGGCCTAATCTAAAGTCAGACATCCCAAAATATCAAAAGGCACCAATCTAGGACCTGATTAATACCTTTTGTTAAAAAATATTGAACAGTATTTGAGTTCTGTTCTGGAAATGAAATGATTACAGATGGACGGATGGATGGACGGACAGACAGACTGATGACTACAATAATATTGTGCATTACTTGCTGGAAGGGTAATTATAAAGAAAAGTAAAGTTCTTATGTTCTTCATGAATCAGCCAACTGAGAACTTTATGGTTTTTCCATCTCTTCAGACAACTATTTTGTTTGGCTTTTATCTGAAACTCAACGACAACAAAACCACACAACCCATTAATTTGGATGAAAATCTGAAATATAATGTGGTCTACAAGAGAGATTGTGAAAAAAAAGAAGCAAGACACTTAAGGAGTCAGTGAGTCTGCTTTAATTTCAGAATCGGAGCAATCACTGCACTCTCCTCTTATAAAATATGGCATGTTTTCTGTCAAAGCATTGTTCATTTTGGTGTGATTATCATCAGAATAGCCTTAAAATTTGCCATGTTGGCAAATGAAAGAGTAGTTTTATTCTGATTATGACACAATTTGATTTCTTTCTCGTGGGGAATAATTACTTATTTTAAATTACTGTGTGAATGATGTGTGAAATTGTCATTTGTTTTTTCGCAGTCATTGAAATGAGTCAAAATACTTCGAGTCATTGGCAGATTTTTGTGTTTTTGAGCTGGAGAAGTTTAAGTATAAGAACACAATTATTGTTGAGATTTTGCAGTGAAGCCTAAGTCACTAAGCTGACGTCATCCGCAGAGGCGGTGTTACCATTTAACCTTCCAGAACATTCCTAAACAGATCAGTTATGACACCCAGTGACCCCAGCCTTTAACAACAATGGGATTAGGAATTCCTTTGCTTCCTCTGGACACCTCTGATAATGAGCCCTGGGAAGAGAGAGGAAAAGAGATGAAGTAATATTTAAGCAGTCAGAACTGGCAGTGTGAGATGGGCTACCCCGGGGTAAATGCTGCTTCTGCCCCAGGGCTGTGTTAATAATAATAATAATAATAAAAATGGTAACTGCTTTTTTGTTTTTGACGGGAAGTGTGTGCCTTACACTAGCAAAGACCATTGTTCATCCTTGCCTACGTTCTTCCAAATCTCCTCTTTTAAAAGAAGAGAGTTCCTTCTGCAGTTCCAGTTGGTGTCTGATCACTTTTCGCAAGCTTTATTCCTCATGCTGAGTGAAATTATTGCAGCCTTTTTGATTAAGGTAAAACTTCCACTAACAGTTTTTATTCCTGCATATGTTCATCTGTTTTTGGTTTGTAACATGAGTACTGAAAATACCCAGGGGTCAATGGGAGAGTTTTCAATTTTTTACTGGGATATAAAAGCAATGGTATTTAAAATATGTGCTCGGAATGGGTCAAGTCAAAGTCCATTTGGCCGGACCTGGAAAATTGGAGTCTAATTGAAACTGCAGAGTTTCTGTTCTGCACTATTATAGCAGTTTTTATTGTTTAGTTGTGTTGAAGGAACAGTGGCTCTGTCAGTAGATGGAAATACGTGTCTGTCTTACCAACCCCATAAGCGTGTATGACCACATCTCGGTCACCTGACTGTTCTTACATAAACATTCTAATACTGAATTAATAATCCAGACGCAATAGTTTGACAGCACTAACTTTTGACTTTTAGAACTTTGAAGGCAACATACCAAAAAAAACTTCCAAAAGCTAAAAAAGACATTCCAAAAAAAGCTATCGGTGGTCCCAGGAGTGGGACAGGGCATCATTATTCAGTGTTATGGATGGCACAGTGCTGTAAGAGGTAAGAGTAGGTGTTCTCAGCTAGTGTTTTTGATGGAGCAGTGGTGTATGCGGTAAAACAGTGTTTTTAGTCAGTGTTATTGATAGAATAGCGGTCTTAATGGTGGGAGTAGACGCTATTAGTCAGTGTTTTTTTAAAGGACTGGCGGTTTCAGTGGCTTGCGTACTGACGCATAGCTGTGGCCATGGTCGATGTAGCCGGGCTGCCCACGGCAAATGCGACTGACTCGCGCTTGCTTCCACGCAGCACGATGATGCAATCAGGGTCTGCCATCAGGGAAACAAAAATTAAATATAACTCTAATGTGTCTGGCTGGTCCACGCGCTGCACAAGTAATACGCCTCCCTATGGTTTATTCCACATCTTTTTTGGAGAATTTCTGCTCTCGTTTGCTCGACGTCTGTTTTTTGCAAAAGGTCAGATTGCTATTCCCGGGACAAAGAGTTTGTGTAAACAAAGCTTTGTTTACTGTTGTGTTTTTGTGCGATACACAGCACTGTTGTTCCGATCCTTTAACAAATCCAATATGGAAAACCCATTGGAAAAGATTGGATGACTGTGGTTTCTAAGTGCCTGAAATTGGACAGGGATCAGATTTGTCCAAATCGGATTTGAATCACATCTGGATTCTGCCGATATTGGATCGGAGTACAAACGCTCTGGTTTACATCTCCTCCTCTTTCCAGTATTGTTTTGCTTAATCGCAGCCCATTAAACCCTTTGTGTGGGGGGAAGTAGAGAAACAGTCCATTTAGCAGTTGGGTCTGACGTACCAGATGAGTGAGAGAGCGAGCTGAAGTTATTTCATGGTCCAAACAGAATCGGACATACAAAGCATCACAAATTATTTGAAACTAACGACCACCAGATACATTGAATTTACAGAATTAGGTTGTTTCACCTCAGTGCCATTTGAATTTAAAAATGTCCCTGACTGCGTGAGCTCAGTGCAACAAATTGCAAAAATACGACTTAAGTCTGAGCACACAGAACTGGACATGAGCAACGTGAAAGGCTTGAAGTCCAACTGAAACACACAACCACCGCATACATGGGATTTACAAAATTGGGAATTGTCAATGTGTATTGTATTAGCATTTGCAAACTGTCTTAAGATATCATGAATCGCGTTCGCATTACTCACTCCCGCCTCCTGGTGTCTTACAGAGCGACGCCGTCCTCGGCTGGTGCGAGAGCCACAGAAGATGCTCCCAGGTAAGTCACTGCATATCCACACTCTTGTGATGTCTCAGTCGCGTAGAGGATCTCCACCAATCAGTGTGGTGCATTGAGTAGTGCAACCTGCAGAACAATGGATGCTGGATTTCTAGGCCGGACGCCTCGAACATTGAAATGTGTTGCAGTACCGTTTGCCTATTTGTGTAAAATCACCAATTTGTTCCGATCTTCTTGAAGAAACACGAAAATGTTGTTGTAAGCAATCTCAAACCCGATGGTGATCTGCTATAAAGGATCAATGATTGACCGATGGTCAAGGTTTGAAAAGAATACCAGCAGTTTCTTAAACCTCATACTGAAAGACTGAATACCAACAAGTCTTTTTCCAAGTATGGTTTAATTCAGTCTATCATTACTGAGGTAATGTGTAACTACATCCCTTCATATCTGAATATAGCTATAGGACAGCACCTTAACAGGACAGGTGTTTACACTGAGAGAGAGTAACATGTGTGGACAGCAGTGTTTGTCACTTAAGCACTGGTTTCTCAGTGGCCCTACGCAATCGCCTGGACTGGCACGGACCAGCCCTACATCTGCAGATGTCCGTGACTGAGTGAGTGAGTGAGTGACTGATGAAGTTGAACAATTGGTCGGCTGGCTGAGCGCCCTTTCTCCATTGGCCATCACTCATTGCCTGCAATTTCGCTCATAGCCCGTAAATGGTCCAGCCATTGGCTAGGTTTTGTACCTAGTCTTGTTACAGGAAGCATTTCTATTGCCCTCCATAATTCTCCTGCACCGTGTATGTGTTGATTTACACTGCATTCTGAGATAGATCCTCTTTATCAGTTTGTTGACAAAATGGAAGCGACCCACTGTCTCGGGTGTTTTCAGTTTTCACGCTGCCTTCGGCAGCTCCCCTTAATGCCTCCTACGGTCAGCGGTGATTTGGCGGGATAATGCGGCGAAGGGTGAACTGAGCACGTCTGTACCGGTCTGTTTTACAAATCAAATCCCCCTTTTAGCTGGCGTGTGGGCGTTGGGGTCATATTTATTTTCGCTTTATGACGCTTTTACGCCGTCTGCAAGTATGAGCAGGTTGGCCATCAGTAATTGGTCGCTGCTGAGGGTCATAAAAAAGGAGAAGAAGAATGGAAAGGTCAGGAAAAAGGGAAGGCGTCGGAAATCCTGAACAAATGGAGCCCAGCTGAGGAGAAACATTCTCACAGCATCGCTCGCAATCTAGTGGTGACTGTATCACGCTGACTGGGAAGTCCGGTAACGTTGGCTAGTGGATGCTCTCCATTTCTGTGTCTGTGTGTCAAGAGCAGGTTTTACAGAACTGAAGTGACGATGGGGAAAAAATCCCAGAGAAATGGGAAAAAGTGTTCAGTCACTCTTCAGATGAAGTGTTGCTGATAAAGGCTTTATACAGCATCCATAATACCTTCATAAATGAGACACTCTGTCTTCATAAATCATACATGAGCAAATGTCATGCTTTGTAAAGGGTGAAATAACACATTCTTATTTAGTATGTTATGCTAGATGTGACAATGACAATGTCACTTAGCTGACAATGTCACCCTTAGTAGCATTTAGCCACTAGCGAAGTGACACTGTCAGTTATATCACATCTGGCATCGCATGCTGAATAAGGATGTGTTATTTCACCCTTTGCAAAGCATGACATTTGCTTATGTATTATTTATGAAGACATTGTCTCATTTATGAAGGGCTTATGCATGCTGTATAAAGCCTTTATGAGCAACACTTCATCTGTGTGTGACCAAGTGTTCTGCTGACCAGGCCTGGGCTCAGCTCGCATTTGATTTGGATTGAAAATATTTTATTTACTCTGTTGCTCCGGCCTGGTGCATCTGAGCCCAGTAGGAGGGGAGCGGATGTGTGCAGTTTAGGCTGCCTCCGAATATTCAAAAAATTTTGTCCTGTCCACCAATTCCTACGCACTTTTCTTTCAGCTTTGTCAAAAATGTCATCAGGTAAAGGAAGGGTGTAAAAGGGAATTCCTAACAGCTTCGGGAGACAACAGCACTAATTAGAGAATCCAAATGAACTTACACTAGGCAACGTGATCATATGACCGCAGCCTGTCATATATATTTCTTTACTCGATTGGCCAGATGAGTGGTCGCCGCTTTCAAATTTGTTGCTGCGCAGAAATGTGGGATAGCATTATCTCCTTTCTTTTTGAAAAGGATGGTTCTGCGGGCCCTATGCCCTATAAGGAGATAAATTAGGAAGCCCCAAGACACCTTTCCATAACATTTAAGGAATTCAAATACACTTTTCATGACTGCCATGTAATTATCTCCGGATCATTTTTTTCGGAGCTGGAAACTTTCCAAGGCAAAAATCACTCTTCGGACGCAGCCTTAGTCTGTAGATATTATTTAATCTACTTCACTTATATCAGGCAAGATTAATCAAAGAAATGCTATTTGAAAGCAGGTGTGCTGGGCGCTCTCTGGTGAGGCTTAGTCTTTTGCTGCATTTGCTCAGCCAACCGAAAGGAGAATCTGTGACACAGACGCATTCTCTCTCTCTCACACACACACACACACACACAGTCTCA